>LR990077.1:3537500-4161333 GCA_905147235.1 Erynnis tages | reverse complement strand
AACATGCACTTGTCCATACAAAAATATTTTTTTACAGCCCTTTGTTCATAAACAATAATTTGGCGCCGCGCGGCGTAATATAAGTATACAATTTTTTTCTATGGCGTGGTGTTACGTCTATGCATAACTTTGTACGAAATTTTAAGGGAAGCGAGATAGTTAATTCATATTGAGCCTTAGAAAGGGCCAGACGTCTATATTTCTATTCATTCGAGTCCAGTCACATCCATTCGCCTTGTCAACCTGTAGTTGACAGGGGCCATCGACGGGTTGAAAAGGTTGTCAACTAGTAGTTGACACGGGCAATCTAACGTTCAACGTCTTGCCAACTAGTATTTGACGGGGCAATGTAGCGTGTAAGGTCTTGTCAACCTGTAGTTTACACGGGCAGACGAGCGGATGTCCAAGTTAGATAAATAGGAATAAAATTACCTTATCAGTTATTTTCGTCTCATAAATCTAAACTGCTCTACATTTATTTTATTGCTTTTATTGTGTAACGAGTGTCAAATAGTCATTCCACTGGAAATACATAGTACGTCTCCGTCATTACCTATAGCTTGACAAGGGTTTTTGCGTACTACGTATGAAGGTGTCAATGTAAAAAATTTTGAAAGCTCATTTGCTTAATGTAGAGCATATATAGCTCTTAAGCTCTTACACTGCCCGACCATAACGAGCTTTTAGATGTGGTTGAGACAAATCTGTATATATCTACAGTGTTTGATACATTATTTTGAATGAAATAGATAGGTTACAAAACTTTTTTATTTTATTAAAATCAATTCGAAGAGGGTCAAATTAATATGAGGGTAAATTATTGATAACGTTATGCAAAATTGTACTAAGTAAACTACTATTAAATTGTTGTTAAATTACAAAATATTTTCTTGAATTGTTGAATCTATCTACATGTTTAAATTAAATCGGCAAAACCAAACAATAGTTATCTTTGTCACGCTCATAATACTCAACGTGTGTGACAGAGGTAAATAGATGTTTTTGGGATGCAAACGCACACAAGCAATGATAAAAGAAAGACTTAGAGGATATGCGCAATATTTGCGTAATACTTACGTCCATAACCTAAAATGTATACCTATTAGGAAATAAGGGCCTATCCTCTCTTTTTCTTTCATTTACTGTCAACGCAAACATGTAGGTTTGGAGCCCAAGAGGGGATTTTTGGAGGTACTCGAGCGCTTCCCTCAAAATTTGAACCTTGTGGGGAGCAGGTTATGAATTACCATCCCGATGACAACTTTGGCACATAATAATAATTGCAACCCTTAAAATACGTTGACAACTTTTGAAAACCGTACTAAAGAGCAAACGCGCTCTCACAACTGACCGTTGTGACGGGCACGTCGTGTCCATTTTTATAACGTTTCATATAATACGCACAGTTTCATATAAAACACTCAAAATCAAGGACCCGATGCAAAAATCCAGCGTAAGAACTATAGATTAAAACATTACATTGTTATTACCTCTTCAAGATTCGACCAGTAAAAGAAATTAGTTCATAATTTTTCCGGAATTTGGCGAAGTACCTACTCGTATACGCAAAAACCCCGGTGAAGCTTTATCGGTAGATCTATTAATTTATTATTTTGTGACTATACCTATATCTTTTGTCCAAATAAATAAATATAGATTACCTCGAGGGGCTTTTTAACGGCTCCGGTTCGGACTCTGGTGACAGTGATGCAGAAATGGCTGATAAATTGGATACGAAACAAACAGAGGCAGCATGCTTTGAACCACAACCTGGAACTTCAGGCTCTCATGAAACTAAAGTATGATCTTAAAATTACTATTAGTTGTTTAGTTCTTTTGCGTCTTGTTTCTATGTCTTCTTTTGAACGTCACTTTATTTGTGTGTTCCACAGTTGACTACAAATTGCACTTTCGAACCAAACATCAATGGTGTTTGCAATTCGCGCCTACGTAGCAGAAGACCAGCTACCACGGAAAACGCAGGCATCAGACCTCAAAAAGTGCAGTTGCCACCTCGTCCGCAGACGGCACTGCAGCGGCACATCGATGCTCCTACCAGGCTGCAAATTCTCAATACTCTTATGGGTATTCCAATTCTTTATTCTATTATCAATTATTAAGAATGTAGGTATCCAAGATTTAACCACCCCTACTCTCCCATTTACATTTACATTTTTCCACAACTGCCTCAATATGGGTATCAAATGAAAGGGCTTGATGGGTAGAATAGAGCTCATTTTGAGAAAATTAAATTAACAACAAAACTAAAAACTTGAAAATAAAAATTAAATAAAAAACGATTTTATGTTAAACGGTTTTATTTACAATAAAAAAATGATATAAGTTATGTACTAAAAGCTAAAAAATAATTCTGTAAGTCTTAGGTACCAGATCGCACCAATTTTCTCATCAATCAGTTTTGATCAGTATTGATCAGACACAATATAAAATCGTTTTTACTTTCTCAACATTAGGAACATTAGAAAGATAGGATGTTGTTGCTCTGTGTAGGTAGGTTGTATGTCATGAAAATATAAGAATGTTTATTAATTCTAAATTATGATATAGGTGATGAATGATTGTTTATTCGTAACCACTCTATATTTTGTCGCAATTCCTTAGACGAAGAATGGCGGTGTAGCGGCAGCAAATTGACTTCTCAAGAAGCTGTTTGTGGGAACCTCGCACAGGCTCTAAGACGACCACAGAAGGAGAATAAAAATTCTTTAGGTGGGTTTATTTGAGTAAATAAGTATTTGCAATTTAGGTATAACTTCACATTCCTAAATTGTTACGTTATATACATATATGCGTTGTTAAGTTATATTTCTTACCAATGTTAAATCTCTTGTGATTTAATGTATAGCTATATATTTTTTAGAATTTATTCCTTTTACTAACTCTTAAAGTACCTTCCGTCCGTTATTTGGCAGTTCAGTAGATAGCATTGTTAGTACCTACGCACATGTCCGCAATATATTAGGATTCACTGCAATTCGGATCCCGATCTCGATAGCTTACAATGAACTAATAAGTACATATAGGCCTTAGTCTACAACACTCGATCCTTTCTCACACAAAAATATACCTAAGAACATTAAAGAGACTTCTCATTAATTTGGGAAAGTTATATTATGTGCGTGCCGCTAGAATTTTTATTCAGATTCGTAGATTCTGAACTAACCCTAAAACGCACATAAGTGATTTATTTGGATTCTAAAATAAATATTTTCGTGGGGTCATGCATACGGTAATGATGTCACATTTGTTAACACCATAGAAAGCAAGGAAAATAGGCTTTATTTGTTTATGTGTGTGTATTATCTTGCGGAATTGTAGGAACGTATCTAATACCGGTTTCTCTTTATGTTTGCGTTGCTAACCATACCGTTGACAAAACAACATTCAGATACTGGGTACCTACTTATAATCCTACTTGGCGAAGTAAATTAATAAGTCCTTTTTCTTATTAGAATTAAGTATTCCAATCGGTTGTCGTTTTGGGTTTATTGCATCTGTCAAAATTACTTGACGTTAAGTTATTTTAAGTACCGTCTGATTAGTCTGATGATGCGGACCGAGGGTGGCTGTAGACTTAGGTACCTACTTCTGACCCCTTTAAACTAGGAAGATAGATAATATTCAATCGTTTTTATATTTGCAATGAAATACGCAAACTAAAAGCAATAGAGGAGCGCTGCTTTCGTATTATTTTATCGTGTATTTCTAAGGTACCTATGTTTATAGTTAATTGAAATTTATAGCACAGCAAGAGGTAGAGATGGTAGAGCAAACTATGGATGAGGCGTGTCGAGCGCTCGCAGCGGAAATCCCTCGTGCTCCAAGCTTGGAGGATTGGACAAGATTCAAACAAGAAACAGGGTAGGTATATTAAGTAGTATTTTTATCACTTTAATGGGATACCTACTTAAAGATTTTTAAATACCTAGACTTTGCCATCGTAAGACCGAAATGTTCTCACTATAAAGTCAGCGTTCTACGTACGTCTAGTGAGTCTAGGTAGGCAGGCGTTGTAACCAGAAACATTAACTTGTTTGCTAATTTTTGCAATACCAATAAAACTAACTTATTACTTACAATACTGACAATAAAACTTATGTTTTTGATTTAATAGAATCGAGATCGACATCGATTTCAACGCTCGACCGGAAGGGATGGACCCATCAAAGGCAATCGAAAGATTGGAGAGAATAGAAAAAGAAACGTTCGCTCGTCTCAACAATGATACAATACATGATAGTGAAAATACAGCCAGTGATAGTGCGATTATGAATGGATTTTATAGCGTATCCAATAGATGTATTGTGCCATTTATGAGCGACTTTGACTTGTGGCCAGGATTAGAAAATCAAGCTTTACTATCCGATACCTACCGCAACGTCGATAGATCAAGTGATGTAAGCGAAACTCGTTCAATAGAAACAAACGAGTTGACGTACGATGAAACACCTTAGGAGACTTTCATTTTTTATTAAACCGCTTATTTTACGAATGACTCGTATCACCTTGAACAGGTGTCTCTTTCGGAATTAAAAAGTGTAATGGGTCTATGAGGCTAATTACGTTTATTCAGTTCGATTCAACATTACCTAATTTGTCTACAGAAAACAGTTCTTTTGTGTGGAGACAAGAGAGCATTTAAAGCATCCTGTTAGCTTTTCTTACAATTAGCGGAAAACAAATGATTGTGACAAGATTGACTAGTACAGATAAGTGTGATTCTATCTGTCATTCTCAGCTTGATTAATTTGTTTGTTCAGAGCTAATAAGACAGTAATAGATCATAATATATACATCGGGGTGAATATTCTACCTGTTCACAGTTCAGGCAATTAAAATAATATACAATTATTTATAAGGACCTACGCTCTAGTATGCCATAACTCTCAAAACATAAAGCTTAACATCTTTCTTAATTACGTTTTTATAATAGGTGTTTTTAAAATTCAATATTAAGGGAAAGAAAATATTTTCTTTTATTATCAGAAGATTTTATTTTATTGTTCTTTAAAAATAGATATACCTAATATTTACACTTGTTACATTAAATGTCATACATAATATTTGTGTTAAATAAATAAATAAATTATTATGTAAATTTGGCGTGAGTTGTTTGATTGACAGAAACTTCACCTAATTCTTTTTCACATAAATAAAAAAAATAATATTAAAACCACATTTAAGAAAATTTATTATAGTTTGATTAATATGAAAATACATTTTTATAAAGAAATTTTATAATTTCTCTAAGGATTTTATATTTAGAAATTTATTTGTTTTTAAATTCTTGTTTCAAATATTTAGTCAAAATAATGTGGCCTGCTAATATAGGTGAAGACAAATAGGGTTTTCCAAAGTAAGTATTTAAACCTTTTAGGTGGCCCATTCACAATTATTAGGCTTAAAGTGTTATAACATGCTGAATTGCTGCGATGAGTAGGTAGGTAAAGTATTTTGTCTTCGTTATGTACTTGACCCTCACCAATTTCTATTATGATTTCTTTTAAACAGTAACTTAAATGGTAGTCTACAGAAAGTGGAGAGGACTGGCATCAGTCAGTTACAACAAAAGTTATATTACAAGAAAGACCGACCAACATGGCTTACTAATGCTTACACCGAGCACGGGCCCCGGCCCGTCAGTTACAGACTTACTGCCGGGTTTTCTAGACGTGGTTTACCGAGCGCTGACTATCAAATGTTAACAGTTAAGCCTGAAACATGAGTGTCTCTACTTTTCTACATCGCTTTATAGTATCAAATGCGTTAACTTTATACTACAGTGTTTGTTTTGTCGCGGGTTTAGCTGTCAGCTATGTTATCAACTTCTTTCGCGGCCCTACCGTATCAAAATTAAGGTTGGAGCCACCAACATCTTTAAAGGATCCTAAATATGGAATGCATAAATACA
The DNA here is from genome assembly GCA_905147235.1 of Erynnis tages. NCBI lineage: Eukaryota > Metazoa > Arthropoda > Insecta > Lepidoptera > Hesperiidae > Erynnis > Erynnis tages. The sequence goes on along the minus strand of LR990077.1, from coordinate 4,155,401 downwards.
TAAAAGCTAACGTAAGTTTAATTCTATATTTTTAGTTAATAGACCTAAATGACATAGCAATGAATGAACTCAGTTGTTGATAATAAGGTTTTATCCATAGTACTTAGCTATCTCACGTATATCTCACTTGTAGATGTTTGTTGTAGTTGTTGTACCGGTAATTTATTTAGTATACATCTACTAAAAACATGAAGGCAGTGAAATTAATAAATTTGGAATAAGTATTAAGTAGTTACAATGAATTCCAACGTCCAATCCTACGCATCTGAATTAAGTATTACGTAGGTACTACGTACGCGATTTTTACTTCGATAAATTTATTGTGTAATGTTATATAAGTCATAGTTACTATCCTAGGGGATTCTGATGCGGAAACCGGATGCGGATATGGTTAGTTATTTTTAACGGCAGGCTCTCCCCAGGGCCTAACTGCGCGTGCTAAACCTATGCGATACGTCTCAGTCAATCCGTAAAGTGTCGACTTTTGATACTTATATTCAGGGGTCGTGCCTGTACAAAGCAATTGTTCGTTTGGTTGAGGTAGGTATATATATACAGTTACATAATAGTTAGGTATATTTAAGCAGAGATAATCTTATTTTCGATAAACTACGAGTATGTTAAGTCCAAAAATCAATGATAATCAACGACATTGAGTAATAGATATACCTACATAAACCATGAATCTAATCTCACCTCTATCCGTTGGAATTACACCACACGTATCACAAAATGTTGTAATTACATATTAGTAAAATTTTGATTAAAAGTAATATTAATAGGTGTACAAATAAGTTTCCGCCGTTTAACGAAAGATGTCCTCACTAAGAGGTTACGTTAAAATCGTCAGATGTAACATGACGTGATATCGTGAGTTTGGACATCTAGTAACAACATACACTTAGAGTACCTATTAGTGACTCTTTATCCGTATCACATATTTCTTTTTGTGCAAAAATGTCAAGTTTTGTACCGAATAAGCGTCATTTGCGGGAACTGTTACTTTACTTGTTTAATTTGAAGAAAACTGCAGCCGAGGCCCATCGATTACTTGTAGAAGCTTATGGTGAAGCTGCTTTGAGCGAGAGAAATTGTCGTGAGTGGTTACTACTACTCTAGACATGACAAGATTATTCTCCTACATGATAATGCTCGTCCGCATGTTGCGGTGCCGGTCAAAAATTATTTAGAAACACTTAATTATTATTAAGTGCTACCTCACCCGCCTTAATCACCAGACATTGCCCCGTCTGATTATCATCTATTCCGGTCGATGGTACATGGCCTGTCTGAGGAGTTCGTGTATACCTACAAAAGATGAAGAGTTCTTTCGACGTGGTATTCGAATGCTGCCAGAAAGTTGGGAAAAAGTAGTGGCTAATGATGGACAATACTTTGAATAAAACATAATGTACTGTTCTTTCAGAATAAATCTCTATTTTTTTGTAAAAACGGCGGAAACTTATACTTACACCTAATAGTTTCTGACTAACCTTCCGTGTTAATAAAGGTGCTCTGTGACTAAATGCTAAGTAAGTACCTACGGGGGTTGATGCGATCATAAAACCCGACCCGACGATATAAGTAACGTATTGTACACATATTAGTTTATTCAACTACCGGAAGAGCCCCGGTGTGACAGAAAGCGGAACGGAACGTGTACCAGCATAGTGCACATACGATCTAATTGTATAAAGATATCTGACTATGCGCATTGGGAATAAATATTTGTATCGCTTCACTGCTTACAGGAAGATCTGGGGCGAAACTTATAAACCGTTTTTGAAGTGAAAACTTCTTTAGCGGCGCTGTGCACTTTTTGGTATGGGTAAAAAATGTTAAACTCGCGACATGACACGTGACCCTGATCGAAAATGCGTAAGCTAAAATGCGTAAGATGGTAACTATAGACTGTCAAAAGAAAACATTCATATACAAAGTGCATCTAATTAGATGGTTACTATGGAAACTGTCAAAAGGAAACATTCATAAATTAATATAATAAGTGTATTTTGCTATAGAAAAAAGCTAAATATTATAATTATTGTGACTGGATTCGACGTTGCGTTTTCTTTTCTTACAGAGAAACTCAATTGTGTTTAAATTAAACTGTCGTCCAAATCACCAAGAAAACACATCTTATAAGTTTTAACTTCTGCCGGCATTCCCGGAGTGCAATCCGTTGTTTTTTAAATACCTAATTATATAATCACACGTTTAATAAAAGTGATAAAATTTACCTACAAATAAATTAATGCTGGGGTTCATTAAATTTTTACACCCGAGCTTACATTATAAACTGTTTTGTTCTCGGCAACAAGGGTAACGTTGCCTTAGGCTTAGAAGTAGCAATCGTCTTAAGTGGTCACAGCAACGTATGCGAACAATCACATCCCACAAGAGGACTGGAAGACGTTCAATGCCCTACGAAAATTATAAGTACTCAGAAGGACTAAGATACTCCGGTACTTATAAGATATTTCACACAAAATTGAATGTTAAGTTGTTGTAGATCGTTTTCATGCTCCTTAAATACATAGGATTTTTAAAATTTCTTTTGGTATTACTCTCCAAGTGTTGTTCTTCCAATACTATAATGGCAGGATCACTAGGATCAGTAGGTTAAAGTCTAAATAATACTTAAAAAATTACAGCCTGTGTAGTTTTATAGCACCTTTTACGCGTCAAAAGCCAGTAAAGATATCTTTACACTGTGCCTAACCCTGATGAACTCCACTCCTAGTAGCACGTAGTAATTTAGGAAGGTACTATTTTTTGCATTTACTGGATAGGTGGGTACAAAGATATACTTATTTATAGGTAGTATTTTCTTGTGCTTATTGCTTTCATATTTTTATGACAAACTTTATTGATTGCAGAATATAAAAATTCACTATGTTGAGAGCGGTGATCCATCAAAGCGTTTGATGTTGTTCCTTCACGGCTTTCCTGAATTCTGGTACTCTTGGCGTCATCAAATCGTGGAATTCAATAGGGATTATTGGTAAAGTGATTCTGGATATAATTTTAATATACAAAATCCTATATTTTATGTCTTATAATTCATTAACGACCATTTTTAGGTGCATCGCGCTAGATATGCGAGGCTATGGAGATACAGAGAGGCCAGAAGATGTGGCATCGTATCATATCGACTTTCTAATTGAAGACGTAAGAGACTTTATTCGCCAGCTTGGTAAGCATATACAATTTTAATTTGGTGAAAAGAAAAATGTGAAGAATGCTTGCGAAATGTTGTTTTAGCACTTTTATTTTTTTACTGTTATAAAAATCCACAAAATTCACGTTCGAAAGTCACGTTAAAAAGGCCACAATCAAAACGTTTAGGTAATGCAAATAATCCAGTTGCACGCTTCCAACGTGGAGTGTAAGAGATAAGTAGTGCTCACAAAAATCTGGAATCCATATCCATCCTCAAATAGGATAGAAGTCTCAAGCATTGCTATTTTAGGGCACTAAGTTGTAACTTCAGCAGTCACATCTTCCTAGCCGAAACACAAGACTAGAGAAATGTGTGGCCGAAGGTACCGGCCCTCGGGCTTATTTGAGTACGGATACGTTCATTCAACAGTGTCACTAGTCACTACACAACTAAGAAAGGGGAATAGGTGAGAAGGGTTGCAGCCCTAATACATACCTTCTACCTGCACATAATAAAATTAAGGTTTTGACATTTATCATTTTTTTTTACAGGAAAAGATAAATGTATTCTAGTAGGCCACGACTGGGGCGGTCTGATAGCGTGTAGATTTCGCGACGTTTACCCCGACGTTCTGGATGCAGTCATCCTTCTAGCTAGTACCTCGAGAGAGGCGTGGCTGAAAGAGTTGTGCAATAATGTGGAACAGCGGAAAAAGTCATGGTGCGTAAAACAAAACACTACCTACATAATGCTTGTTGACCCTTCCCCTGTAACACGACATCACACTTTATTGCCCCATAGATGTATGGGGTAATTTGTAATTGGAATGGATCTTAAAGGTTTTTATCTACCTTACCTACTTGTCCCATTGACTACTTAACGGATAATGATCCCTGGATCCAGGCGCGGATCCAGCTTTCAAAAAGGTTAAAGGTACAGCCATCAGAAAATGGGATAAGTGCTATTCGGAGTATGAACTGCCTCATGATCTAATTATCTCATCATCATTCATTATTCTTACAAAATGAAATGTTTATAAAATACTAATATTATGACTAAAAATAATTACATTACCTATACTTTCCACGTGGGCAAAGAAGTGGAGCGAACAGTAATAAATTTATAAACTTTTATAATATGTTACTTATGAAAAATTTCAAATTGCACACCATAGTGTAAAATTTGAACCGATATCCAGGTCCATTTCTTTATTTCTTCCTACTTAAATTTAAAAGAGCTAGACCGGATAATTTACTTAAGTAAGTTAAGGTACGTCGGTAAAGGTAAGTGTGACCTCTCGGGTCTAATGTCGTTACCACACGCGCAGGCTTCACCACGGTTTTGCCTGCGCAGGCCGGTTTGTACACGGAACACCGTGCGTGTGGTTGGTATAACGGTATCACGCGCCAACCCCACGGCGCGGCCTGCGCAGTGCGCATTTTGAATTTGGCCTGCGCAAGCCCGGCCTGCGCGTACAATACTACGGACAACTAGCCACAACTAGCCACAGTCGAGGCTAGTTGTCCGTAGTGTTTAAGTACTCTATGGTTGTCGTTCGGTGATGTACCTACGTGGTCGTTAACGGCGTTAACGCCAGCCCTGCATTCCTATTTATATACTTTTTTCATTTTTTAGGTACATATATTTCTTTCGAATGCCGGGATTGGCTGAGATATCACTTCAAATGAACAACTTGGATATTTTTTCGAAGTCAATGATGGTTCAAGGAAAGGACACAGTTAATGACCAAGACATTGAATGTTATAAGTATTGGTTTTCGAAGCAATGTAAGTATCTCTTCTAACCAAACATGACCAATGTCTTCGACTTTGTGAAACAAGGCGTTAAACAGCGGCGATATGTTCAAAATATGTATGTAATTTTTTTTTTAATTTTCAGATGCCTTTACACCTCCGCTCAACTACTATAGGGCAAATTTTGTTTACACTTTGCCTGAAAAATACGAAAAGGACAATGTACCATTCTTGGTCGTACACGCGGCCAATGATTTGTATCTTTCAACAAACCTCTTGGAGCAGATGAGAAAGGAGTACGCATGCATTGAAACAACTGTTATTGATAATTGCAGTCACTTTCTACAACAAGAGGAACCTAAAAAAGTGAACCTTGTAATAAGAGAATTTCTTGTAAAAAACAGACTTTAGTTAAGTTTTTTACTCTTAATAATTATACTTTACGAGCGTTAAGTAATTTTAAAATAGGGATTATAATTTTATTGGTTAAATAAAAACACATGACAAATCTTTGTTATTATTTATATATATGTACCTATATACCTACCAATTTATTTGAATTCCAAATATTTCACTCCACTCTCTTGTACAAATTAAAATACCTTTGGAGAGAGGTTCTATAGGACATAGGTAATTTATTACTGTACGGCATTTGTGTAACTCCTTTTGTATACATATACAGATACTTTATCCATGAACGCTGTAGTACATATTTCCGAGGCAGGGGTCGAAAGCCAAGGGTCGCAACCCTTATCTCTGACATCATGACGGCATAGTGTTCAGAGTTATTTTCTGATATAATAATATGTAGTACCAGCCTTCTAAGCGTTATTCACGTTGGTTCATTTCACAGGTTAATTTTTTCCATGGGCTTGTAGTCTATTTTCACGGATCTTCGTGGCATAAGGTGAAAGACATGATATATAGCGTAAACTACACAATTATTGGCACCTTAGACGAGGATGCGTAGATGGGGAAATCCGAAACTAAGAGGAATAGCGAAAAATGCTGAACAAAAGGAGTTTGGGGCTCGATTTTGATGAAAACTAAAACTGGATCATTGAATTTTTGAGAAACCAATATAAAGAAACCACACCAGTATTATTACGCCATTTTGGATTTCACCATCCATGCACACTTGAAAATGTATTAATCAGTGTCTCATACCAAAAAGTAAAAAGGTGTAAACTTGACTTTGACTAAAAATTTTCTTAATTTTTAACGGGTTGACTAAAACCACTTTTTTGGGTCGAAACCATCTCAAGGAACCTTGTTTTTCTTAATTTTTAACGGGATTCACACACTACTTTTTCAAAGTTTCAAACCTGCTGAATCAATCTGCTATCATATCTGCAGTTTACCTTACCTATCTACTTTAGACTTTACGATAAACGGACAAAAATCGGAAGGTGACTCACGGCACACATACTTTTTTCATAGAGTTTAATTGTTTTTCTTTTTAATGTTGCTAGGGTTACCATACATAACATTTTAGTTGTTTCATTTCATTGACTATTCTATTATTATCAAGGTCATGTCACAAATATAACCGAGTTTAGCAAGGAATTTAATAAAATACCGTACCTTCTCTTTTCCTCATACATTGTCGCAATGTTTAACATTTAGTTCTATCGTTGGTGATTATCGAGGCATACTTGTTTAGAGTCAATCATTTTAAAATCCGCTTCACACTCAAGTAAAGAAAGCTAATGGCCGCCGATCTCTAAACACGAAACAGCTGATGTGCGTGGTTTGGTTTTTTGATTATGATAGAGAATAGAGATGAATATTTTCGTTATGTTTAATTGATTCCACGATCCGTTGCCTGTGTTGTATTTATTGCGCTGATACAGAGTCAGGGTTTGTGTCTTTAGGAGTTATGAGTACAGTGAGTGTAATTGAGTATTTTTTGAAGTGCTGGCTTTTTTTCAGATGTCACTGACGATACAACAAATAATTCTGGATGCAAAAAGGCTCGCTGGCCGTCTCAAGGAACGTGAGACTGAAGCTGATGCATTACTGACGGAGACTCAGTCAGCATACCGACAGATTCACACTATGAAACAGGTATTATTCGTTAGGAGCGCTATTCAACATTGAATAAGTCGTGTTTATAGAAACTGGGGCTTACGTATTGCGGCAGGACAAGTAACATTTATCGAATGCTACAGGCTACTACAGAGGCTTTCCAAGCATGCAAGCAATCTACAATTGTTATGAACCTCTACCAGAAGTACTAGCTTGATTTTATCCAAAATCTGCTGTTTAGGTACTAATGCTATTTTGGGCATTCTATCAATAAATAATTGTAACTGAGCAAACATTCAACAAGCATTTACCTATTGACAAACAAACCAGCATTAAGCTTAATTGATGATTGATTAATGAGTTTTTGTTATATGTATATCATATCTACACTTCTCTGATGATAAACTAACATCATGTTCACACTGATTAAAGCTAGCAAAATAATTTCAGTACAAAGAGGAAGTGGATACCCTGAATGAGGCCTCACGCGAAAGGCCTAGAGGAGAGTTAATTGCTAGCATAGAAAGAGAATCACGCTTGATGCGGGATGTGCAGCGGGAGAACGGGGAACTCAGGGCAGCTTTGGAAGACCACAGGCGTGCCTTAGAGCTAATTATGTCCAAATACAGACAGCACACAGAGAAGAGAATATGGGAGACTAGGATTAACTTTAGTGCAGCAATCAATGAAAAACAACAAGAGGTAAAATATTTGTTTTGTTTTTTTAATATTGAAGTGTTGATTTTTTGCAATGTCTGTGTGTCTTGCAACTATTTTCTGTAAAGTCAATACTAGAAAATTTATCTGATTGGAGGAAGAATATTTGCTTTGGAGTGTTGGACTTGACATATTTTGAGTGGATTGTTTTGTTTGTTGGCTGAAAAACTTTGTGTCACTGTTGCTGTTGCATTGTGATTGATTGTTGATTGCTAATACTAATTACAGTAGAGCCTGGATAATCCGAACTACCAAAAAATAACCCCTGTTCAAAAAATGCAAGTATATTTTGACTAAATATATTTATTGAGAACACAGAATATGTTACTTATTCATAAAGTCATCAATTTTAGTTTGGCAGGTTCTATTTATAGCCAAAAAATTTTTTCAGATAAGGACAAGTCGTTTTCATCAGCCCAATCCAAACAAGTATTAAGTTTTAATATAATCGTAGCTTGTGAATGAGAAATTTTCTTGATGTTCAAAGCAGAAATATTGTCAAAAAAGACTCGTCATTCCCAGTGTTGTCACACTAATGTCTACGTATCAAAACTTAGTTAACCCATATTTTAGGAATTGAATTTTTTATGAGACTTGAAATATTATATAATAAAGAAACAAAACAGAAATTAATTTATTAACTTTTATTGTATCATCATTTATAACTTTTAGTATGTACTTATCTCATAAAAACAAAAGATAATTCAAACAAATAACTATATATTCATATCCTAAATACTCGTAGTATATTATAAGTGGACTAAGTTATTTTTATCAATTTAGCAAGCAAGTTATACTTCGTAATAATTTTCGTAAAAAATATGAAATGGGAATGAATTTTGTGGACTGAATGTACTTTACATGAAGGTCATTCGAGCCAGGTGTCATGTTAACTTGACTGAGTAGTACATGGAGTGCAGGGCAGGACATGCATTATAAGTTGTGCAAATAAAATATAAAATGATTTTTCCATTAATAATAATGTTGATGTTAACTTATTACAGCAAATACGTCAACAGGCAGAGATAATAAATGAGATGAAAAGTATTATGTATCAAGCTGTCAATATGGATGCAAATGGAGATTCTAGGAAAAGTGAAGAACTATACCAAAGGCTTATTACTGAGAACAAGGTAACTAATCATATCAGTGTGGTGAGCATGAACACTATCAAAGTAACTTTAAGAGCTGTCGATTTTGTGATAAATAAATAAATAAACACTAATATTGTCAAAGTATTCATATAATGGCATATTCATAGGTCGTTTTTCCATTACACGGCAACGGCACGGCACCGGCGATGAGTACCGATAACGGCGCCGGGGCAGCAAGCTTCCCAGTCATGCTGGCCCGGCAAAACTGCATGTGTGTTGTAGCCGTCTGCGTGTGTGAGTGCGCAGGGCGGGTAGGAGGATGAGGTCGGTACTGTACCACTCACCGGGCGTAAACCATAAAACGGCAACTGGCGCAGTGGAAAAACGAAGCCCCGGCGCGGGTGCCGTGCCGGCTAATGGAAAACCCCCCATATGTTCTTAATTATACTGTCTGACATCTTCCCATACACACACACACATATGTTAACTGTAATATGAATATTTTGATATGATAGTTTTAATGCTTGGGGCACAGTAGTTATGTTTTAATATGTTATATATTATATTTTTGGTATAAATATTGTAATGTTGCCAGATAAGATAATTCTTGCCTACAACGTAACGCTAGATGTAAGTGGGAATAAGTTTTGTTGCTCCTGAACTGACAAAATTTGAAATTTTGTCTGCTTCCTGGTCATCATTTTTTTCTCCTCTAAGTCTCCCTGCTCCTAAACTCACCATAGGCAGGCATTGAATTATCTGGTTGCATTATAGAGGACACTGAATTAATAACTATAGCAAGGAGAAATTATGGGCAGGTGCCACTGCTATCTTTAATTCTCTGTGAATTAAGTTAAACATTGTGTTTGTATTAAGAAGGTATGGTTTACAGTCAGACAAATAGGGTTATCATTTTCAACTTCAGGAATAGCAATGTGTTTTATTCCTTTCAGAATAACAACTGTCACTTTGCTATGTAATTTTTGATAAGATCCACCCCCTCAGACAGTATTCTGATCCTATCCTAGTCTGGAGGTTGTGGGTTAGATCCACACCCAAGACAAGTATTTGTGTGATGAGCATGAGTAGTTTGCTGCCTAAAAAGGGATGAGAAGATCAAAAGTGAACGAATTTTTTATTTGAAGGTGCTCCAATTGTATCTTTTACAACTTTACGGAAGTAGCATAAAACAATGATTTTTTTGGCAGGGTCTTAGAGAAATGTTAGATCTGTCGAGGCGGTACGGTTCAGACCGTGCGTGCGCGACGCCCAAGGAGGATAAAGACGTGCAGACAGACGGGCCGCCGCTGACGGGCGCGTGACGGCCCGCAGTGCAGCCTCGCCGCCGCTGAGCGCCTCACCACGCCATACTCATTCTCCACCACACAACGTCGTCCCTGTAAAGTATCATGTCCCTAACACCCGCAGCCCGCACATATAGTAATAAGTGGTACATCCATTGTAGTTTTCCTGGGGAGGTGTCTAGTCTACTGCTGACTTTGTAATTTTTGTAACCTGCAGTGAAACAACCAATCTCTTGTGATTAGTTGGGAGGTGTGGCCCCTGAAGCGACTACAGGTTGGTCCAGGAGTAGCAGTGTCCACTCGAAACCTCCGACAGTACCGTTGCCCGGTTTTTCCATGAATGTGGTGGTTCCAGGACTGCATTGACTACTACTGAAAGTCTGGTTTCCTGCAGGCTCATTTGTTATTTCTGTACCAAAAATAAATAAATGCAAGAAACATAATATGATGCCTTATCTGGGATGCCACAGTCACCTACCCAGTATAGTAAATACCTTAACAGTTGTCACTGATTTGGATGTTAGGTCTTTTGACAGAGTGTACCTTTTTTAACACAATATGTTAATGGGAAAATATTACAGTGAGTTACAATAATGATAGTAACGATTATCTCTGTATTGACTGTAGGTAAATAATTATATTATTGATGTTGATTTTGAAAATATAAATATTAATTTGTATTATTGATTGGAGATTAAAGGCACGTATTAAGTGAACCCTCTTGAGTTATGATTTATACATATATTTTCAATTAGGATACAGTGATTCAAATTTAAAATTTTAAGTATGATGCTATAATAATAGCAGCCAATGTGTATATCAATATAAAAAAATGCATTTTTGTAAAAGTAAAAGTTTTAAAAATACATCATGTTTTTGCATTTTAATATGTATGACTGTAAGAAAAGGGTTCAATTGGGTTTTATATTTAGTTTTTTTGTATGTTGCTCATTTAATAGATTTAAAAGATGTTACATAAATACTTCATACTCTAATGGTACTGGTGCCGCGAGTATGAATATTATTGTCGAAGTATTTGTATGGTGAATGAGAGCCATTAGTGATAGCATCTGTATATCTTCATGGCACAATGGCTCACGATAACTAGACAAATAGTTAACAATAGTGTTCATGTTCAGGGCACTGAAGTAGAAGTGTATTCATATAAATAAATGAATAAATAACGCTTCACACTCACAGCCCCACACTAGGATTCCGTGTCGTGGGCGCCATGGATACACACAAGACAAGAACACACACACCCAGACCAGAAACAGAAATTCAAATTCATCATTCGAACCTCTGCTCTGCTGGTAATCGAACCCAGGACCCTCCGCATAGCGCACCGGTGTCTTAACCACTGCACCACTCGGGTCGTCAAATAGAAATATAGGTTCTATTTTTGCTGATTTAAAAGATTTGTCATAAACAATTCGGTTTATAGCTTATGGAGAAAATAAAGAGAAAACTAATTTATTTAAGATGGTAGCTCAATTAATAAATCAGAAATCACACAACATACTAGTCATCCTTATTGAACTTAACGGTTTACCACCAAGGTTCAGAAGGAACTGAAATCTAATATTTACTGACCTCTAGTGTAGACTGTGGTTATAATTTAACACAATGATTAAATTATTATTCTTCAATTTTACTGTATCAGATTATTTCTAGACTAGAAATGATAACATTAAAGTTATACATACACTTTCAAACGTTAAATCTATTAAGTGAGTTATTTTTGGTTCTTGAATAATTAGAAATATCTAAATTGTAACCATTTTTTTCATTTCAAGAAACCTTTACATGTATTACTTATATAGAACAAATCGAGTATAGGTTTAATACACCAAATGAGTCAAGTCTTAGCCTTCAACAAATTTGAACCCTAAAGAATGTTTGATTACTTGATTTATAAAATTTGCTTAATAGACAATTTCTTAGTTAAACTATGTAATGTGAGTCACCTATAATACGCTTATTGTCTCATGTGTGACATTGCACTAGAAAATATTAGATACATATAAAAAACATTAAAATATTCAATATTTTTCATGCAAAATGTTGCAAAATTAGCTTTGAATGTTAGAAGTTACGTAGTAGAATGAGAAAATGTAGTAGTTTCGGTAGAATATGTATAATCATGCCATAGCATGAAAGCAATATAGGTATTGTGGACTGGTTCATATTAATAGTTATAGTAACTAGTCCTTTATAATAAGTTGATAAAGTTGGGGTTTTAAATATATTTATAACCGTCCTCTATACTGGCTTTGATTAGTTAACAGTAATTTTTGGAAAAAATATGTAAATGTAGACTACCTTAAATATTTTGCTGTTATTAATGATTTTTTTTACCGTGTTTGTTAGTGTATGAACTTTTCCACGCATGGAACCTGTTATATTCATTTTTTTCAAATGTTTACGAATGTAATTATGCTCTTAATAATATTTTGATCTTTTGTTAACATTTTAACTATCTTACGAAATTGTCTAGAAAAGTTAGAGTTGTAGACAGTCAGGTTAAATGATACGAACAAAAAATTACGTTATGTCTATTGATGATAGCACAGATTATAAAAAATCTGTTTTTCTAAATGAGAACTCTTAATAATATTATAATAATAATTTTCTATTCTTTTAAAATAATGCTTTAGAGGTCTATGATTTTATTAAGTGTGGATACAATCTAGACCTATATAGGTTCTTTCGGCCAAGCGGCACCGCCTTTGGATCTTCTTAGCTTAGACTTTCAAAGTGACCATGCTATGTGTACGCGAAATCGCGCGAAAAGTCGTTTAAAATTAAAAAACTGTGTCCAATGTTATCGACCATTGCACCTAACCACATGGGTCTGCCTGGTAGAGAATGCTTTTAGCATTAAGCCCATCTTATCATATCTATATAACAAAAATGGATCCCTGTTTATTTGTCTTGTTAAAACTCGAGAACGGCTGGACTGATTTGGTTCATTTTAATTTTGATACATGTTCTTAAGAGTCCAAGGAAGGTTGATACGGTGAGAAAATCTGAAAAGAATAAAGAAATTTCCATATTTGGCAGAATGAAGTGCCGCTGAGCTGAGCCGGGTCAGCTAGTTATGGAATAAAATGATAAACAAAAACAAATATGATCACGTCATGCCTAATTTTCCTTATGTTCTCTTCAAACCACAGAAATATCCAAACACAAGAAAAGTAGAATAGGGACTTAAATAATGGTCTATTCATTAGACATGCATGATTTTAAATGTGGCTTCTTTTTCAATAACATAAAAAAATGATGCATCTCTAATGTATAGACAGGCAAGCCAGACAATCACCCAGAGCGGATGGGTCCTTCTCCTAATTAGGGGAAATATTGAGAATACCTATGGATTTGATATACACCAAGTATTGCTATGTATTATGTTTGTAATTACGTAAAATTTATAAGTATAAGGGGTAAATTTCAAATACAATATGCACAAAATAAAATGAGGAATTAAGATTTTTTTTAATATGATCCATTGATGATTTGATATTTCCATAGGAAAGTGGGGGAGTGATTTGATACTTAATGAATAATTTCTTAAAATACATCCCTAATAATAACCTATTCACATTTCTAATTAGTTATAATGTAAATTAAGCATTTGTTACATGTTCAACTATTTCTACAGTTTAGAAATTGTTATGCCTTAGGTATGTAAGGTGTATTACTACATTAATTTTAGTATGTAATGAGTTAATTTAATAAGAATTGTATTATCTGGTTAAAGATAACATGCTACATAAAAATCCTAAATGGAAAATCACATAATCCTAGACCAAAGTAACTACTTTTACATTTTTAATATGCTCTTACTATAGCAGCAGTTTAGTATAGCAGTATTCTTCTTACTGTTTGCTTGATGTAATGTTGGAGTCTGGATATAATGTAAAATATTTTATACTGAATTTGCAATATTATTAACCATTGTAAAATAAAATGATACAATTACATAATTTTTATAAATTTAATGTTGACAATATTTTTGTCTTAAAATTTAAAATAATATTAAGACCTTCATACAGTATAAAAGTGGTTATACAAGTTAGAATTTCATTTGTTTTAACGCATTTATGCTAATTACAAAAATTAATGTGAATATAAAAATATAATATCACATCAATAAGCAAGGTTTTGTAGTATCTAAGTTTATATAAAAATTAATAAACAAATGTTACAGTACTGTAATAAGTAGGACCATAATGTTATTAAATAGCAATAGTGTAATTTTATAGGAATGCAAAGACCACACATAGAATAACACAAAGATCTGTTAAAAATAGGCTACCGAGTATTTTGTAACACAGTTAAAGTTAGTTATATACCTTTGTAGATAATATTAAATGGAAATATAGAAATCAAATAGTTATTTCTGCTGTAGATCAAACTCGTAGAGCTAAAATTTAATTATATTATGTATCTTATAATGTAATTGAGAAATATAAAATACCACACAAAATTGTAGTTTTTCTGCATATGGGGGAATGGGGGTATATTTGATCACTTGTCACTTGATAAGATGTGGCCAACATTTAACTTACTGTCTATGTAATAATATAATTATTAATTATTGGAAATATCATTTTTTATTACAGTTTTCCTACTGACACAGAAAATATTATGTGAATTTTGAAATATCTCAACTGCGAAGTAAAATGTAAAAAAAACAAAAATTGCTCCAAGAAAACTTTGTATATTCGATGGTATCAAATAATTTACAAGTTTCACCTACATAATAAAAATTATATAAATAAAATAAAAGTCTCCTTGAATCATACTCTTGTTTGTGTGTACTCTGTTGGGAATTTGAATGAATGTTGTCCAATAGCTTGAATGTTAGGTAACAGTCCTGCATTTGGAGTAATATTCCAAGACAAAGTTAGAGTGACATTGTTGTGGCCCCTGAAAATAAAAACAATTGCATGAATCAAAAAAGTATTTTTATGTAAGTACTTGGCTTTCTTAGCTCTCATAAGGTGCAAATGATTGCACTTAAACACTAATTACAGTTTATTAAATATAAAAAAAAAAATTAAAGCTGTATGGAGCCTTTATTTGGTAATCTTTTGCAAATATTAGCCCTAGAAGTCATCCTTCAAAAATTTAATAATTAGTCTACATTGACCACATACTTTCACATTTATAATAATAAACATTGGGTATGGACTAATATATGTCAGTGAAACAGGCTTCAAGACAACCTAGGGGCACAAGGTACAAGGTATTTATATAAAAAAACCCTTTAGGGTGTTGAGTGTTGAGTGCTCTCAACAATTATTAATCCACATTTGTTGCCATACCAGGTGCAAAAAGGAAAGGAGAGGTAATAATTTACAATATTAACTTACTTAAGACCATTTCCATCATCCCAGAAATAGTATTTAGTGTTCATGTTTTTGAAATCCAGTACAGCATTTTCACCTCTCAAGATAATTTTATCCCATAAAACTACCTGGTTCAGCTCATTGTTTGGTGTACTATACTCTGCTGTGAGGTAAAGGTATAGTTGCTTAACATTCCAATTGAATAAGTTTGATAGATCAGTTTTGAGATCAAACGTGAGGTATCCAAGATCATTTCTTTCCCTTGAAGCACCATAATCAGGAACATTTTTACTGTGGAAAGCAAATTGTTACAACATTGAATAATGCCTTTAAATATATTAGTTTAATTTGGGGTTGTATTATGATTATTATGAATATTCACGGAATTATGGGGTATGGGTTAGCAACGCCTTCATGCGTGTACACGAAGACTAATCTGCTGACATTACTTTTATAGAGGGAATAGGAAAAATAAATGTATTAATAGATGAGATTATATCAAGAAACTTACACGACTACTTTTACTGTATTCATTTGAGCTGCTGTTTTGTAGTCCACCGTTAACGTGGATAGAAAACACAAAAATGTTAGACATGATAAAACACTCAAAGTATACGTTAAAATTGCATTTCCTCTCGTTAACACGGAATACATTATTTATTTTTTTGTAGCCGAGAAAATATAAGACTCGCGGCTAAGAAAATCTAATGTATCGCCGAATTTGTGGATTTCCAAATTTCTACGTTGCCGAAAGAAATAACTGGTAAACTCGATCGGAATGACATTGACACTACAGACACGTCACAGTCACACGTCATATTGTAATTTGACGCTTTTTATTTGTTTCACAACCTCAAGTGCTAGCTTTTTGGCCATATTATTCTATTGTACCTATTCTATAGATTCTTTGTACAAAGAAGACAGATTATAATAAGGGACGTAGGTAAATGTGTTCGGCCTAGGCCGTGGCCATGGTGTGGCTATATTAATTATGAATGTGGAGCCGCCATTGAATGTTTTTAATTTAATCTTGTATAGGAATAAAACAAAATGTAATAAGTAGTTCTTCATATTATAATGATTTTATTAAAAAAAGAATTGTGTATAATGTTGTTCGTTTCAAATACTAATAAATAAATAAAAAAAGAAAAATATGTGTGCATAATATCACGTTATAAACTTGTTTTTATTAACCAGTATCAAAAAAACTGCAAGAAAAATGGTGAGTGTAGACAGTGTAGTGGATAAAGCAGTTGTGGTCGCACGATTGCACGGGACCCCGCCACGCACAGATTGACAGAAGCAAACTCTTGTCGTAAAACTTCCATCTCTTTGCTCGTAACATCCACTCGTTATCGCTGCTCCGTTATTATCCACGCCTCGAGTACACATGTACGTTGAATTCTCCACTGAAATTAAATAATTAAAAGTTTTATAATTGACCTTTTTTGAAGTGTTACCTACCATTGCTCTCATAATCTGCTGTGATGTTAATTTGTAGCGAACATTACCTACTAAAATCCCTTGTAGTACCAACGCATTCTCTTATAACCGCAGTCCAATTTCACATCAAGTGAGTTACGATACCACCACCCACCACATACAAAGGTACATTATACGAGCAGTACCTACCCCGATCATGAAAACTATCGCCCAGTGGTATGAATTTATTTCCTATACTAATGACACACGGTTACTAGGTATAGTAGGTATACAATTAAATAGTAGATTGTATGACAAGGAAGCAAAATGATATTTTTACGGCGATGGCGTTTTTTGAATCTAGAACGAAGTGAGGGATTCTAGAGTAGAATCCCGAGCGTAGCGAGGGTTTCTTTAGTAGAATCCTGAACGTAGCGACGGATTCAAAGTAGGTACGTTGCCCGAGCCAAAAATATATTTTGTCCCGAGTGATACACTATTTTTCATCACCCTCTATGAGAAAATGAAAGGGGCCTCATATTCTACTGTAATATTATTATTTAATAAAATATACGGTAATTTTAATCCCATCCCATTAACAAACAATGTTTCCGTTTGATTTCTTTGGCGCTGAACACTAAAATATTCCAAATTCAAAAAGTACGCGGAAAATTTCATTGCCACGCACTTTTTGAATGTGGAACGTATGAATAGGGAGGAAAAACTCATACCTGTCCGCTAAAAACTTTCTTATAGAAAACACCAACTTTGGGCGCACTAAAAGGGGAGCAAAGTCGTACTTTTCGAATAGATGGGATGAAAAATACTTTACGATGATGACGGTGTTCATGCTCGCGGGACGTAATTTAGAATTTTTATTGCTACTACCATAAAAATGTGAAAAGTTTGAGGAACAAATAAGCAAAAAACTATACCAATTCCATTGAAATAGTAAATGTATTGAGCGCAGACATCGTTCTGAGCAAGCACACAGGAAGCTTGTTGAGCGTGGTGAGTCCAGATGTATTCCACATCTGGCCATGTTCCATCATCTGAAATCGATACAAACAACCCGATATTTATATCGTATTGCCAATCAGAACTGTAACTTTTATAATTTTGAGTAGATCCTGCTAAGTTAACATTTTAATTTTGATGAATACGAATTCTTATGTCAACAATGTTAACATTCGTGTGCATCAGAATTTAAAAGTAGGAAATCAATTATGATTTTTTTAAATTAAATTGTTATTGTTATTTCATTTGTACCTAGTTGTTATTTCATTTGTATCAGTATTTTTTTTAGATTGACTACATGGCTACTTACATGAAACTACTAGAGGATGTCTACAAGGCACGCCTTGCGCAAGACGGGTTGCTTCTTGGCAAGTGGCGTTCATGAAAACACTTTCATTGTTGAATCGAGGTCCAAGCCACGTGAATTGAAAACATCTAGCGGCTGCGTTTCCCTGAACTGCTATCAAAACACCGCCTACAATAATCACAGTAAATGAAATAAGTATGTAAGTGTTATGTGCAAATAAACCTTTGTAATTAATTATGTCTCAAAAATGTTTTTAGATATAAACGAGTTAATGGCATTTACTTAAGTGAAGATGAAATGGACTTCTTGTGTCCTTTTTGAGTTTTCTTTGATTTTTCTGCTGCCTCAGCACATGTCGAATACTTTGGTAATAATTTCGAATACTCACAACAGTTTGGAATACTTACTATTTTTTATTATTGTCGCATCTTTACGATAAGATTGAATTCGTATAGATATTTGTTACTCGTATATTCTGAAGGTCACTGAATTTGTTTATAAAAGATCTATTTGCTAGATTCTATTATTTTTTCATTTACTGCTTTATTAGAAAAATATAACAGTGAAATAATTTGGTCCACCTACAATGAATGAGTAGTGTTGCATTACTACTTGTAAAAAGCACTTCTCCTGATTTTACCATATTCAAAAGGCTCGTCGAATCGTGTTGTGTTGATCATTTTCCAGCAAATTGTTTGATAACATTATTGATATTCTTTTGTTAAATGTAGAATAAAACATAGTTATTATATCAACAGGTACTTACAGAACAAGACGCCAATTATTAGCGTGATATCAAATTTAACAGATTTCATTTTGCTCACATTAAAAAACATATTTTATGGTATTTTGTACATTTCATGTGTATTACTCATTATTACCATTCACGACAATAATTAAGTGGTGCTCTAAATGACGTATACCTAATACCTGTACGTATCTTTCTGATATCACCGTATCTAGTAATTCTGATTTGCCGATAATATTTTATTATTAGAGAAAATAAACCACTATCATATCGTTATTGTTAAAACAATTTCGAGTACCTACATTGTGTTTGATTTCGTTATGATCTACGACTTTATCGTAGATCATAATCATATATCTTATATCGTTATGATATAAGACTTAATAAAATTTGGCCAGTAACTTTTGTGGTAAGGGTCATATTCACTTATGTTCACTACAGCAAAGGTACGCTCCCGTACGGTCCGATGACGAAGAAAGTCTATGACACAGCACAGTCCAACCACCAAAAATTAGAACACAGTATAATTTGTGTAAAGTACCTAAGTCGTGTGACGTGAAGGAACAAACAAACACTCCTCGAAAAAGAGCCCTAAGTCACTCTCCACTTCTCCATCCTTCGACCATATGGTAGGTATCATAAGCCGATTTTCTGTTGGCTTTATTTGCGCAATGTTATAAGTACCACGACGGCTACATGTATTTCTCATTTTCAAATATATAGATAGATATTTGTACCCTATCTCGTCGTGTCTTTCATTATGCACATTAGCTATGAAAAATGGAAATAGGAGTGCACTGTCAATTTGCATAGCAGTATGTCAGTCGACGCTAGGCAGTTCTGTATGCCAATGAAATTATTCTCCATTCCCATCGCCAATAAGCCGATTCCGTCTAACCTCGTTCAATCAACGCGTCCAGCTCTCGTAGATTTATGGTATGGTATAGTTCACTTTGAAATGTAATTTGTAGATACCTATAGGCATTGCATAGGCATGGAAAAATCAGTTTGTTTTAGTTCGTTTGCATAGATTTTATTGAATTTCCGTCTACGCAATTGAATGTTGGAATTTTTCGTGACACGATAAATGAAGGCATCTGGGATAGGGTAGGATTTAGTTTTTATATTTAAAGTAAATTAATTTGAATAATGAAGGATTTCTTTTGCCTTTTGAAATGTAAACACCCGTTAGAATGAGAAGGATGTAGGTGTAGTCAGCCACGATGGTCTATTGAGAGTTGCTGACTTCAGATGCTTTAAAAGATATGAGGACTCGGATGATGAGGATGAGGAGACTCTCATGCATGCATTTCATGGTTTTCTCACCATATTTTCCATCACCATTACAGCAGGTGATATTTTATTAAAAAACCCAGACACTCGTATCTTAGAAAAGTCACTGGTACGTTACATTGATATTTGAAACCGTACCTCTCGAGAATCTGTGATACCACTGGGCTATCATTGTTATACCTTAAAAGTATTTATTTAAGCAATATTACTCCTAATGGAAACTGAATTGTACAAATAGAATAAATTTACGGAGATTTAATGCAATTAAAAATTATCTATATCTATTCTAAAGTGTCTATTTAATTTCTCGTTTAATATAATGCCTTTGTATTGATTTTAAGTGTATCTTGAAGAGTTGCCTATGCCTACCACTGTTCGATAGCCTTCACCTTGGATTTTGTAATATATAAGTAAGTACCATACATACATAGGTACCTACCTAAATACTACACAGATACTTATATTTTGTTCCTACATGTGTACATACTTATAAATAGTTCAGGCTCTATAAGCTTAGCTTACTTTTGATTTGAAATTAAAGTCTTCATTTTCTGCTTTCTTATTATCTGCGTATTGTGAAATGAATTCCCAGTGCATTTGAAAATTGGGAGTAGGTACCTATTGGAAATCTAAAATAGCATTCTGTGTTTCCATAGAATCCGAAATGCAAAAGTGCATTTCATGCATTTGGCAGTCTCACCAATGAGATTATACCTGCCTAGTGCCTACTCAATACGCCGACGAGATAAGTGAATTTTGTCTCACCTCGTTCAATCAGCGATCACTGATTATAGGCAAAATCATCAATCTAATGTTCCTATCTCTGAAGAGTGAATGTAAATAATATTGAAAACAGTAATAGGGGGCTAGAAGTTTGAATGATGTGTCAATTTATCTGGGTGTGTGCAGTTTTGTGTGCAGTTGTCTCTTTTATGTCCATGATACCAATGCCATGGTGCAATTCATAATTATTTTTTATGATTAAAAGCTGTGATTAAAAGCTTCTCTGTGTAAGTAATATTTTGAAAGATTCGATGTAGGTACCTAGGCGGTGGGTGGAAAGAATAAAACAACATATTACAATTTAAAAACATCTATATATTTCTTAATAAAACAAAAGTAAATGCATAAATGAAAAGAGATATTGTATTTATTTTTGCACGTTACACGGGACGCCTCCTGGCACGGTCTGACACAGGCAAATTCTGGTGGTAAAGCTTCCATTACTTTGGATATTACCTACAACAAGCGCTGGCAATCGCCTGGCCTGTCGTATCCACTGCCCTCGTACACATGTACGTTGAATTATCCACTGAAATTAATAATTACCCTTCACTGCAAGCGATCACGCAGACGCACGGACATCCATGTTCAACCTCCATTAGGAAGAAATCTCATCTGAGTTAGTGAGGTTGTATTTTGGCTACTCACGAGGTCTAATATTGTCACCTCAACTAAAGTATTTGTGGCAACCACACGTACCTAATTTATTTATTTATTTTTATTAGAACCACCATGTAATACTAATCAAGACACAAGACATGTAGTAGGTACATGGTACCTCAACGTACCTACCTCATCGTGCGACATCTACCTGTAAGTTGATTCAGATGCAATCTAACACAGGAATTGAAATTTTGTCTTTAATCCGTCGGTAGACATTTTTTAAACTGAAGGTGTACGAGTATTTATAATCAATGTTCAAGGTTCAAAGCAGAGGGATGTAACATTTTGTTTAAAATCAACAATCAACCTCAAAACATGAGAAACATGCTGCTTTACTCTGAGAATTCTAAAATCTACAATTTTAAGTTTACGGGTAGGCATTTT
This sequence comes from Erynnis tages, assembly GCA_905147235.1. Taxonomy (NCBI): domain Eukaryota; kingdom Metazoa; phylum Arthropoda; class Insecta; order Lepidoptera; family Hesperiidae; genus Erynnis; species Erynnis tages. Next base: position 4,133,370 of record LR990077.1, on the reverse strand, counting down.
TTTCACATTTAAGATCTACTGCCTTCAAACTACATTGCATAAACCGATTCCGTTGAAATAATATGTAAATAGTTATATAAGACATAATTATTGTATGCCCGCATAGGGTAGACTGTTCTAAACTTATAATTTTTGTAACATCTTTCTCATGTAACAGTCAACAATAAACGTATTCTTTTCTTTTCTTTTCTTAAATCGTGCGCAGTATGTCATTCGGAGCTGACACGCAGGTGGCCTGCAAGGCGTGGTGAGTTCAGATGTTTTTCACATCAGGCCAAGTTCCGTCATCTAAAAAGGGGACATTTCTCAGCACTTACATTTTATCACATAATAATTATAATAGGGAAAAATATTTTTCATTATTTTTATGTATTTGCAAACAGAACTATTTTGTTATTTCCAATTCAAATTCCAGAATGTTTTGAGTTTCTTCTACTCGTACCTATGTATGTGTTTTATCCAGATTAATTGGATCATTTCGATTGTAGATTTATTATAGGGAATGAGAATATAGTAAAAAGTCAAATTTAATTTTTGTACTTTCTGCATCATTTTGGTACTGAAATAAATACCTAGTTAATGTATTTTTGTTTCTTTTTCATAAATTAGAAGTATAAAGTAAACGTATATAGATGCTAGAAGTTTTTGTCCATAATTTGGATACAGTCGAATTAGCTGATTGCAAAAAAATGAGAGCAAGTAGTGAATTTGTAGTGTATGAAAAGCGATATGGGCTACTTACTCATTATTTCATAAGAGACATTTAATTTAGTGTACAAATCATAAAAAATGATACCTTATGAAACTTTCCTTAATTTCTTTAAACAGACGTTTATAAGAAAATAAAGTATAAATTTCAAATATTTAATTCACTTATTAACTTAACGCAACAACGGTTTCCATTAATCTTAGTTTCATAACTTTGAGCCCTTTGTTTTGTTCCCCGTTCGAGAAGCGACTTTAATTAAGATATCATGGGAAATAAACCTTTCAGCTTGTGAAATATTATATGGATGCCGGATTTTTATTAAATATTTGCAGACAGTAGCAGACTTATAATTAATTTTTAGCAGTGTTTGTAGAGACGTAGGATGTAGAACCAATACTAACAGCTTACCAACGTCAGGTCTAAATTTAAGTCTAAAAGTAAACGAATAGCAGTAAATAGTTATTGTTATAGTTGCAGCTGTTCTGGTACCATGTATGTATATACTTAATGTTGGGTGGTACTTATTTTAAACTTATAGAATTTTTAATGGTACAAATATTTAGGTATTGCTGGGTAATTAAACAAAAACCTTCTTTACGACTCAATTTATTAAAGCAATAGATGTACAAAAGTTACAAAATAACTATAATACACTTTTTTAAAGTACAATTTTATTGTTATGTGTTATTTATTTACAAGGTAAAAGGATATAAATAATATTTACAAAGCGAAAGATGATTGCTAAAATAGGGATTAATAATTTACATTTATAAAAGATAAAGATATACATAAGTATGTAAGACTTCGTCCCGCATTTCACTGGAAGAGCATTCTTCGTATTGAGCTAATATAACTTCAAAAAGAAGTACGAGTTAATCGAAGTCTCGGGTAACTTCCAATAATACAATAAAGCTTAACATTTGATTCACTTACGCAGTTCATTGTTTATGCATTCACTTATACGTTACACACTTTAAAAGTAAACCCGTCTTTATTTAACACAGTTTATATTTCACTCTATCACGTTCACTAATTTCTATTCTATAAAGTCAGTTTCACCTCGTTTCCTATGTGGATTTTCTACAGATTTTCACATTTATCCTACATAAGGAAAGGGCGCAAATGGTGGGGGGAAGTATCCTGGAAAACCAGCGGCACTTGGCTGCACTGGTATTGAGGATGTCACGTACGAAGTTAGAACAGTCGGCACAACTTTAGTTGTAAACAAGGTTGTGTATACTGTCTTTGCGCCGAACGTTAATTTTAAAATTTGGCTATCGGTTGCTGTCACCTCTGTGTTCATTACTACTGGAGTGGATGTCACCGTGAACTGCTGCTGTGGGAAAAGTGGGTTAATAGGCTGGAGCGGCAAAGCTGGTAGACTGCTTGTTCCTATTTCGTATTCCGTTTTAGTTACCGTTGCAACAGGTCGAGATATCGTGCTGTGAATTGTGTTTTTGCCATCAAATACCGGTATAACGTGAGATTCATAGACAGTTTCATACTTCAAAATAGGTTTGGATGTTGTCACAACATTGGGAATTTGAGCAGCCGCCGCCGGGTTTAATAAGCGAAGAAGAGCAAGTTGTTGCGCTTGTTCTGGTGTCAACGCTGGCGTCGCTGGATTAGGCGATTCCGTAACTTGGTTGTTTTTATTTTGGCCGTGAGCTTTTTTAAGTCGTAAGTGATTTTCTGGTAATCGATATTTGTCTACTTCAGTTAAATCAAATTCAGATCCGATGTTTGCTAAATCCAATTCTGGCGGGAAGACTTTACGAGGAACCCCGTCTTCGTCTTCATTACTATCGCCAAAGTCAAGCTCAAGATGCAGTTCCGATCCAGCTTCATCGAGGCGACTATTAAATTCTTTCAAGGTCTTACTCGGTATAAACTGATAGAAGTCCATAGGTGGCAACGTCTTAGTTGCTGTTACAAATCTGGTGACTTGATAGGTTTGAATAAATGTTAAACTATTTGTTATATTAGATTCCCTTACAACTGGTAGTATATGTGTTTTAAGCATGGTTTGGGTGGTACTGAATGTCTCTGTTACAGTCTCCAATGGAGGAGTTTCAACATCAGAAGACAGTGTAATTGGCGGTAATGTAGCTATGCTGGAATCTAAGAGATAATGATCTTTTCCATAAGGAGAAGCTGTCGCTAATATATTTTCTGTCAAAGGTTCGTTGAGAGAACTCTGCGGATTATACGCTATCGTTGGCTCGATTCTTTTTTCAATAGTGGTAGTTACTGTGATTATACGAGTGTTTTTGACGCGTCCGACCTGTAATAACAATATTTGAATTAAGTATTAATACACAATTTGAATCAAATAATAAATTAAAAATAATTTCTTTTACCTGGAAAGTGTAGGGAGACTTAAGAGTTGCAATTTCATAATAAACATCTTGGAAATCTGCCGGGGTAGATATCTCGACCTTCAAGGTTTCAACTGGTGGCGGTTTTTCAATTGAATTGTCTTCAGTATCATTGTCAAGGAGAGTGCCTGGCCCACTCTGAGAACCCGAAAGTTCAAGATCATTATCAGATCGTGATTGAAGAGATATATCATTCAACTGAGTATCATCGAGAAGAGGATTAGGGTTTGGTGTCGTTTGTTGTTCATCATCCCCATTATTTGATTTCCGAATTGTCACTTTTGGTTTGGGGCTTGTTTTGTATTGCCATCGACCTGAGCCTGGTGCTCTGTTTAGTTTAAATTTATATACACTCGTAGACGCAGCAGGTGTGACTTGTTCGACTGCTGATGGTTGGATACGTGGTTTAAATCCTCTTCTTGATTGGCTATCCGTGTTGGTTGAGGGTGTCACAGTTATTTTATGCGCTGAATTCCGGCTGCTCTTTCGTCTGTTGGAAAATGATGGGGATGATGGTGATGATGATGGTAATGGTGACTCACTGAAAACAGAGACGGTTGCTAGTTGAGGTGTACTTCTTGGACGGCCAAATCGAGTACTGAAAAGTGCAGAAATGTGCATAATCTATCAGTAGGTGTCTAACAAGAAGAAAGTAACTAAAATAAAGAGTTTAACTCAAAAACATCTATTGAAAGGCATGCGAAATGAGGTTTTAACTAGGATATTGTCCTTAATAATATCAAGTATTACTAAGAATTGTTGCATGTGTTAATTCGTGATATTAATTAAAAAAATATTTACCTTTGAGTGCGCTGAGAATGTGATGAGTTCCTATTTTTAAACTTTTTGTTGGAGGTTGGCGGTTCCACGTTATCGTTGTCATTATTATGTGGTCGATGTCGATTAGGTTTAAAGGAACCTCCATTATTAGTTTGTCTACGTGTTGTTTTGCTACTCAAATTATTGTCATCGTCATTACTGGAAGGAGTAGGTTCTAAATTGTGTCTGTGATTCTTAGAGATTCCAGGAGCTACAGTTTTATGTATTCTGTGTGTTGGACTGGGTGCAATTTTCGCCCTATGTCCTGATTGGAGTACTTTAGAATTGCTATTTAAGACTTGAGCGTATTTTCCTGAAATATATGTGCCAATAACACTACTTTCGTGCACTGTTGTAAGTCCATCTTTTACGATTGTACCGCCAAGTGTTGTAACAAGTCCTAATGGATGTTCATCATCTTCAGGAGGTGGAGTGGGTTGATGTCTATTTTTAAGGTTATTTTTAGGTTTCTGAGGGTGTGCCTTTGATGGACGTAAATTGATTACTTTATAAGTTTCCTCTACAAATTCCGAAGGTTGTCGTGACAAGAAGTCGTATTCAGGCTCCCCGATATTATTATTTGTTACTAATATTGCAGGTTCCTCTTCTTTTTGGCTAGATTTTATCTCAACTACAGTGTTTAATTTTGTATTAATTACTGACGGTGGTGGGTTTTGCTTAATTTCAACTTTACTGCTAACTACGTTAGTGACACTTTTTATAACTTTTTCGTTCTTTTGACTTTTATTAGGCGACGACGATTGTTTGTTCGACTTTGGTTGAGATTGTTTCGGAGGGATACTCTCTATAATTTTGGAAGGACCTGCGACTACTTCAACCTTAGTTATAATTTGTTTTTGTTCCTTGGCGTTTGATTTTGGAATATTGGCGACTTTTTCTTCCTTTTTGGGTGGTGAAGTAACAACGGAGATAGCACTCGAGGCTGCGGCTGGTACGTTACCCTTATTTGTTTTATCTTTACTGATTGTTTTGCTGGGCTTAATAGTTTCAGGTTTTACACTGGTAACTGACGGTGGGGGCGGCTTCGTCTCAATAATATTTTCTTGCACAGACTTTTCTGTTTTCGGTGGTTCTGAAAATTCATAACAGCAAATTATAAATGTATTTTTATTCAAATTAAGCAATGTTTAAAAACGTTCACAAACTTAATTAAATAGAAATGAATCCCAGTAGTTCATTTAAGTAAAATACCATACTAATTAATATCGAATGGACCCGACCTGGTGGTGGCGCGGACTGTGGAGAAAACACCATAACAGTATTTCCTATCGTAGTAGTGAAGTCCAAGAATCCGTAGACTGTTTGGGTGATGAAGTTGCCGGCTGGTGCCACGTTGCTGGGCTTGTTGCTGTCATCATAGAATGGACCGCTAGCGGATACTAGTGTACCTGTAAAGTAATTATAGTTCTTTAGTTGTTTATACATATATTGCAAAAGGATTTATATATTGTAAAACGTAAAGGGGCTGTCAAGGGCTTTACTACTACTGCTACTACTACCACAGAACGACTACTAAGTCTACTAACTTTATGCGAGTCTATCGTTAAAACTAAAGATTTGAATTTTTTTGGGAGTTTCATATTTCTTTTTATAAATCTCCTAGTTCTTTTGGGAGAATGGTAAAAAATTACACATACTCGTCACTTATTTTTTTAATAAAAAATGATTTTTCATAATGTTCGACAGGAAAAGGCCGATGCGTATTATCGATAAGTGGCTCAACAACAATGTAAATTAAGTTGTACAATAAACAATTCAATACACACCCCTACGTTATGTCAGTCTGAAAGGCATTGATAAATGGTGAGATTGTACAGAAATAAGGATAATCTAATACATTATACTACACTTCCACCTACAAAGTTATCAATTTATTAAGAGTAAAAAAATAAATCTATCCCGTGACCACTGTATCTGTTAAGTCTATATACGGGTCTATCTTTACTTATTTAAATATTGTGCACAACATAAATACGTAAGCACGGTTTAGTTTAAAGAAGCACGTCGATTTTATCTGAAGCTTTCCTTTCGAAGTTTAGAAGGCAGGCATTAAAATTACTGATAAAACGAAAAAAAATCGTCGTGGATATTACTTCAGTGCCATTGGTCGGTAAATGGCCTGTAATACTACACTCGTACGCGTAAAAAGAGGGTTGATACAAACAAAGTCATTGAAAAAGCACGCGTATCCCGGAATTAATGAAGTGTAATGTCGTTTGCTTAAGTTTATGTCTTAAAAATAATCTTTTATGTCGATGTTGCCTTCCTCTTGATGTTCTCTTGTTATTCTGTGGAATCTGTAATAACAGATATTGTTTGAGTGTGCCTACTTATTTACTTTAAAAAAGACAAAATATACATTTTACTTAATTTTAATTTGCCAGAAAACTTTTCTCGGTGAATTTGTTGCGCAAATATGTGCTTCATAAAAACTATGATTAAATTTTGTATCGGTGCATCTGCCTTTTGAAGTCCACTACTGGGTCTTTTGAATCAATGCAGTGCTGGACTGAATCATTATGGATAGCATTGGACGGAAAAGGAAACTCGTTAGCCTCTAACGAGTTCAGTTTTGGCACCTTAGAAAATTTGCCTTTGCAAACGTTGCAACCGAAGAATGGGAATTTGATCCCTTTCTTCAACCTATGTAAAGGATATTTAAGGAGAGCCAAAATATATAATGATTCTATATAGTCTTGGCTTTTAATTTTTTTATAACTATTTAGATCCATAAAGTATGTGCAATGAATAAATTTAGTTGAGGTTGACGAAAGAGAACCTAATCATTGTTAAATCTTTGTATCGATAAATAACACGACTTTTTTGACGAAAAAGTTGTTATTCATGGATATATAGATTGGAAAGTTTTCATAATTTAAATTATACATATACACAATTTTTTTTATTATTTTATTCTGCCAACTGCGACCTGCAATCCTGGCCTTAAACGGTATCTGCACAATCATGTTTAGATAAGCAGGTTTCCTAATTTTGTTTTTTTCACCGGTACTGCAAGTGGCATTAAATTTTGTAAAACGCAAACTTAGAAAATGGTAACTGTGCTATCACTGCTCTAAGTGCATGGCTTAGGCCGCGCTTAGTTTGAATGCGATTTCGTAAGAATGTAACTCGTGCGTATACGTACGTTCACGCACGTACAATTCTGACCTCTGAAATACTATGGGAGCGCAGGAGTGCAATTCACAAAGCAAAACAGCCTTCAAACTCGACGCTGTCGCAGCGACGAAGTACAGTTTCGTATTTCTGCGTGCGAGTGCGTACGTCGACCAGTAGTCAGTGTGGAAACTGAACCCGGCTTTATAGTAATGTGATCGCATTCAGAATCCGTTTGTGATCTGACTAGTCAGTGTAAGCGGGTCGAGTCGCTACATCCTTGTTACTTCCGTGCCATTTGCCGCCAAGTGGCCTGAGATAGTCCACCTTACATACATTTCTAGGGTCGTTCTTTCGTACAATTTATTTATGCGTTTCCAATTACTTTTAAACGCTTGTTCGACGTTTGAACTAAGTGGTTTTGCAGTATTTTATGTAAATTGAGCCTTACTTAAGATAATAAATAATTAATATATAATAATATAATACAATATATAATAATAAATAATATAATAGGCGTACAGTTCCAACGTTATAATCACTATTCCGCTAATATTTGGAATAGTTAAATAATGACTGTTAATTCTTTAGGTTATCTATTTCTGTCTATTTCTAAATTTATTTTATATAGAGCATTTATGAAGAAAATATGAATACTTACATAGATGGGTGGTTAGCGCGAAAACTATTATCCTACGATAATCCATTGTTGAAGCCCCCGAGTATCTGATGTGATTATAAAGATGACGCCTTTTGCTGATGGTTAGCTCTCATTTTGAACCGATAAAGAAGGTTGTCCAAGCCTGAAACAATAAATTTATATAACTTCATAATTTTATTTCTTCAATACTGTTTTACTTTTTTCTTTGGTAATAAATTTAAGAGGGCTCAAAAGAAAATTGTAGAAGCATTAGCCAATAATATGAAATCAGTTAAAGCAAAAGTCGTAAAATGTTTTTATTGGAAAACTAATAGCTGTTGTCACCTTTTCACAGACATCATAATTTTAAACTCTATCGGTCTTACTACAAAAAAGGATTTAAACAATGGTCTAACACGTATTTAGCTAAACACTGTTATTATTTTAGTCATAACTGCGAATGAGCGCTGTAGTCGTCAATGCATCTTTCACCAGACTATTTTGGCTATTTTGGAATTGAATATCCAAGCAGGATGGTCATTTTATGGAATATGTTAATCCGAGCAAATAAATGAATATGAAATGGTTCAGTATACGATCGCAACGCACCGACGGACAAAATAATCGTTCGATATGCAAAGCGGCTCGTGGTCGCCTCTCATTTCGGTGGTGTACCAACTCATCGAACACCGATATAGCTTTTAGTATAAACATCGACGGTGGACTGCTCATCCTCCATAATTACTGCGGTGTACCCACAAATTAATTGTTTATGTACACGATAATGCATGAGGCTCCAAGTACTGATCCTCGCTTTTTCTGATCTGCGATCAGTATCTATCTGGTTTCACAGTGTACTAATATTTTAAGACAAGCTCTATTTGTAAAATGAATGAATAAAAATAAAAGTTCTTAAAACAGTTACAAAATTTTGTAAAAAATTTTGTAGAGTATGTACTTATCTTCTCATTGTAATAATGAAGTTTTTTAAAATTTGTTTTGGTTTTACATCTCGAATAGATTCAATTTTTTCAATAGTAAGGAAATTACAACAGTTGTAATAAATGTAGTATTACCTACATATGGAATACTTCTTCAAATAAGTTAGTATTTAGGGTTCTCCGTAATGTAAGTGTAAGTAGTTGCAACAACTTATCGTAAGCAGAAGCCTAACGTAGGATCATTAAGAGCTATTAAGTGGTGAGCCGTAATTTATTCGGCCATCACGGCGGCAGGCCGTCCCGTGCACAGCTTTGTAAGTGCTCCTAATTACACAAATTAATTAAGATTAGGTGGCTTTAACCCTTTCAACATCCCACTTCTGGGCATAGGTCTTGACCTTAAGCAGGAACATCTCCATGAACCTTTGTAATTTTATGGAAACGATCTAAGCCTTGACGTTAAGGGCAGAAGTGACCTAGATGAAAGTTATTTGCAATTTCATACTTAATACTTTTAATACTTTAATTAAATCAACCGAGGATGTAAATGGATGCATAATTTCTTTTGGAGGACTCAAAATTAATATGTTTGCTCAGCATCCATTAAACTAATTCCGTTATATAGAATCTCTTTACTTAGTTAACTTTCTAAAATTTAATGGGCGCCGGATAAAACAAACCATTAAAGATTAATACCATTAAAATAAAATTAATAGTATAAATTAAGTAGCAATATAAGTAGCAATATGGAAAATAAAGCCTACTCGATAAAGTGTTCAGAATTCAGTATGGACGTATAATTTACGATCACAAGAAAGATTGCGGTTGGTAATTCACGATTGGCATCCTTTGTAGGGTTGCGGCATTTGAAGCACGATCCGAAGGACTAATCTTAAGGTCGCTAAGGTTACATGAGGAATTTAGTATTGCCAGTTCGAGAATGATATTAAAGGTCTTAAATTTGTCAAGTTCCGACACCAGCATTGTTGTAGGCCGTTTGTTACAGACTACCTTCGGCAATCTATGCCATCTGCAAAATTGATGGAGTCTCTCGTATACTAAAGGTTTCTTGTAAAATGTCTGTAATTTTGGCTTCTGCATCATCGATGTCTTTGTGGATTTATATCTTCAAAAAATTAACGAATCGTTGCACTGTCTTACTATACAGGGTGTCCCGTAATCCGTAATATGCAGCATATTATTTCATGGAATCCCTTGAATGTCCTTTGAATCACACTAATCGTGTTATTAAAGAAAACATCAAAAGGATATATCTATTTTCTCGAACAATTATAGCGATTATGATTCATATGCACAATTATAACTGCATCATCAATGTGTGATTACATGTGATTGTGCTCCTAGAGACTAAAGTGAGATGGAATGCTACATTAATAGGACTGAATTATGCTGAATTATGCTGTACACTGCTTAATTATTACAACTGGCTTATACCCGGTCTAGTCTAAATGCATAATGTTACTCATTTAGTACAATCACGTGATAAGACTGACTAGAATTACAACTGTGGCACTGTGGCGACTAGGATTGCACCTCCAGGAGTTCTCCCGTAAGGCTAAGGTAATCATGCCTTGGTAATTGAGTGGCCGCGCTGTGATTACGGCATAGTTTTGTATATATGCTAGCCATGTGGAAAACTCCGATAGCGTGATTCAGGAATATCTTGACGCACACTGTAACAAGCTGAAAAAATATAACATTTTATTTTACCTATCTAAAAATAACATAGGTATTTTGATCCAGTAATTTAAGAAGACCGTGTAAGAATGATGTGTTTCTCTTTAGGCGTTATTTGTGTCTTTTGTAGCTCCCATCTCACACAATGTAGAGTAAATGAGCTCTGTGAATAATGTGCTATAAACTCATATACTATATCGAAATTTACCCTATTGTTGCATATGCGTAATTCAACGCGTCTGATGAGCCGTCAGAATGTGTTCAGTGGATAAATAAGATGGGGGCATAGTACGTCGTAATACTGGCTGCGTACCGAGAGTCATTATTGTAATTAAAATTTGTTAATTGAATTAATATACTAAAACGGCCAATTCAATATATTTATTTTAAATAAAAAATATTTTTAACATTACGAACTACAAGTCGTTAGGTGACTACAAGATGTTGTTAGGCAAGCTAATTGCATAATAACTTAAAACAGGAGAACTCTTAAGTGGAGGCTAAATAAATTAACAGACTTGGTAGGTATTACATGGATCTCACAACTTTTTACGGTAGAAGAAATGAAAAAATAATCCAGTTTCGCAAGGCTTGGTTTTTTTACAAGTATCTAATGTTTTTGATGGTATGTATAATGATATATTCACGATGAGTTGCTGTAGCTAAATTGACTGCAGAGAATTGATCTTTTCTCCTTCTAATACTCTTACAGGAAAACCAACTAGTTATTACAGTGATCTCGACTAATAGCTGATATCCTACAGCTACACGAGAAGCTCGACATCTGTGAACGCAGCACAAGCATGGAGGCATCCACTCCGAATTCCCGCGTAAATTGGCGTCTATTGTGCGAGACCGATCGCTCTGGCATAACGGAGAGCATTGAATGCTTAGCGAGTTCCGATTGCTCTCAGCGCTCTAAGCCGCTACAGAACATAGCGAGACATACCTAGATATCTATGTTTTATGTGCGTTTGCATGAAAAAGCCGAAAGTACATAGAAATAATTGGAAATATTAAGCTTTTTATATTAAACGTATTTCGTATTATTGAGTTGTAAATTGGAACTTTCATCCTCGATGTAAAAAAAGAAATTAATAAAACCTTTCATTGTAATTATATAATACGTATTGATATTATGTAGTTGAACAATGTCTTGAACAAAATTATTTGTGGTTTAAACTGACTTTTATTAATAAAGGGGAGCCTCCCTTGGAGCGTCATTTTAAAGTAAAGTTGCATCGCTGAATGGTACGAACGGTTATACTTATAGCTTTCTACGGCTTACCGCAGGATATGCATGAAGGGCGGTGAAAGAACTTCCCCTTGCTTTCCGTGCATTAATGAGTCGTGTATAGGTACCTAGACACGGTGTGGTGTGTTTGTGTATGAACACCAAGTATAGCTTTATGCTCTGTTCACATCTAACAGCACGTAACGTGGGCGAGGCTCACTGACTGCACAAACAAAAGTATTCACTTCTACCGAAACCGGACGCCCGTTTATGATAGAACGTCGGTAGGAATACCAGGTCGATGCCTAAGATCGATACCAAGGAACTAACTCTATGAAATTATATAGAGCCAATAAAGTCGGCGCAGGCATAATTTACGTGTTAAGAATGCCTGACGAATGTCGGTCCGTGTCGCGCGGACACTCTCCGTTACGGTACCTATAACCCATAATGCGTGTCTATAACCCATTAGTGACCCACTGCAGGGTCAGCTTTTCACAATGAGAAGGATGTAGGTATATGCTCACTACGCTGGCGTAATGAGAGTTGGTGGACTTCACATGTCATTGAGAACATTACAGAGAACTCTCAAGCATGCAGGTTTCTTCACGATGTTTTCCTTCACCGGTATTTAATTTTATAAAGCGCACATAAGTTTTTAAGAAAGTCATTCGAACCAGGGCACCCCAAGTAAGAGGCCAAATTCTTAGTTACTGGGTAAGATGTGAATACACCCATATACATTGTTTTGTCTGCCACGCCACATGTCTGACACGCCACGCTGGTGGATGTGAATATTGCTTTACTTGTGTGGTGCAGGTGCGGGTGATGTGAGTGTTTGCTCGCGAGATGGCGCTGCGCTGTAAGTACTCGACTACTCATTCAGCCGATGCATGCTTTACGATACGATACGGATAGAATTTTTTCACACTTTTGAATTTTTGTTCTTATTTGACACCTACAGAAGAAAAAAGAAGAAGCAAGAGGGAATGGGAGGTTTACAGAGTGCGACACTGATGGCGAAGACTAAAGATGATAATTAGAACTTATATTTGTACAATGATCACATGTGTCAAGTATTCTTCACTGTTCTTGACCCAAGTTTCCTTATCATTTAAGAATGTGATGACTTATTTTTGGATACTTAAAAATTATTCACTATTTTAGTAGGGTCAAAAATTACAATATTTTTGGACACGATGGCGCTGCTGACTCTACCGCTCTCTACCGCCTATATCTGACCAGCTAGGAGCGGTATGAGCCGTAGCCCTCTATTCAAACAAAATTTAATGAGGCGTGCGTCTATAGGCGGTATTGTGCCCCAAGTGTACCGTGCGGGATCAGCGCTTCATTGTGCACTACATGACCAAATATTGGTTTTCTCTACAGCTATAGACGACTACACGCTAACCCCTTTTTACTTTTATGATGTTTGTCATGCGAGCTGACTTACACCATCTAATAAATATTACTTAATATGACGGTGTTGTGTATTGATGGTATTTCTATTCAAGGATTTCGACTTATTCGTACTCGTAGGTTCAAAGCCGAAGAGAAATAAAGTTTTAATTTACATCAGTTCGTATTCGGATTTATGTCATACATATATGTGCCTGTCGGCCCCAACGGTACATGTGAATTCGGAAAAAATAATTGCAACATCTCATAATATTCTGAAGCCATAAATCCTGTAATCCCTACCATGACGCAAGTCGGACTTAGCAGAATGTATTATAACAATCTGTTCGATACGAAAAGATAAGCTCCTTTACAGATTTGCACAGACGTCTCTCCAAGGTTTCATTCCTCGCATCGGGAATAATGCGAACATCCGACAAGATACGAGCAACATATTTTTTCATCTGAAGAATATTTTAATAAGTGAACTAACTTCATAAGCTTCTGTCGAGCAGGCTGGTGAAAAATAGGCGCTTATTAATAAAAATGTTACCTTTATTCTTTGTGCTGAAATCGACCCGTCTTTCTTTTTTAATATGCAAATATTTGCTGATCGCTATTGGTAAACTTGAAACGAATGTTGTCCGATAATTTATGTTGGCAAGCATGCCTATTGTCCGACAAACAACGTTCCGGCTCGTGGCCAAATTTATATTCCAAGTTTTGGCGAACAGGGGTTGGCCGCAGAATGGCCCTCTGAACCGAAACCGATAAAGAACTTACGAAGCACAAATGAGCATAAATAATCGAGAATACGTTTCACTAGGTATTCTTTACTTGTCTGAAATGTTAACAAGTTTGGGCCAGATGCCGGTTGAATTAGATCTCAATAGGTACTTATAATAGCGGTGATAGCCCAGTGGCTTAGAATTCGACCTCGAATCGAGGGGTCCGGGTTCGAATCCCAGTGGCACGCACCAATGACTTTGTAAAAAAGTTATGTGCGATTTATAAAATTAAATATCACCTGCAGTTACGGTGAAGGAAAACATCGTGAGGAAACCTGCTTGTCTGAGAGTTCACAAAAAAAAATGTTCTCGAAGGCATGTGAAGTCCACCAACCCGCAGTAGGCCAGCGTGGTGGACTAAGGCCTACATCCCTCTCATTGTGAGAGGAGACCCGACCCTGTAGTGGGTCATTAATGGGTTACTGACAATGACAAAAGGTACTTATAGTTTTTAGACGAAGAATTTTGCTAGCATAAATATTAGTGAAAGGTCGTGATTAGTCTATGTGGGTGTACTTCCGAAAAGCGCATACCGCCGATGAATCTGAAATTTGAAATCTGAAAAATATAATAACGTAATTTGAGCTTCTAATCAGTGATAGAAGTTCCATAAATGGTTAGGTTAGATTAGGTTCTAAATGGCGTTCTCGGAAGAATGCGAAAGCGTACCCGTGGCCGCGACTACAGGCGGCGACTACAGGCCTGGAACACCGTGGGGTTTTACCCGGTAGGAGTCCGGCATAACATAACCCTCTGTCGGCCAACCTTTTCCTCGGCCAAGTTTCAAAATGGCGTTTGCGCCAAATTTCATTATGATATTCGTGATTAGAAGGTCAAAATACGTTATTATACCAAATTTCAGATTCATCGGCGGTATGCGCTTTTCGGAAGTTTATCGGACATTGTGTTACTCGTAAGTAAACAACTGAACTATAATTAAAATCATGCAACTTGCAATAAAATGTTCAATAGTTTTGTTGGTATATTTTTCATTTACGTGTAAGTGCTAGCTTATTTCTAATATAAAATAATAAACATTACAAAAAAAATTACTTTTTCATAAATCGTGGAGCGTACTGGGACTTAGGTACTGGGGCGCTAAAAGTCTTAGTATCGTATTTAATTTTTTCATAAAGCTTCATGCAAAAAGTGAAAAAGACCAAGCGCAAATAATGACAATATGTGGTAATGGTGAACATTATGCCTTTTATTATCGGATTGTTTTGATATGACAAAATGATTAATGATTCCCAAACGGCAAGTTACCAATTGAGAGAACCAATCGGCGCGGGCGGAGGCGCTCGGGGCCGTTTTGGCTGCATCCCAGACACGTTTTGCATTTTATTCAAAACGTCGACGTGAAGGATAAAGTTTTATTATTTTAGTACTTTGACGTGATTCGAATTCGTCACACGTCGACGTGAACGGACAGATTTTATTCAAATTAGGACAGCTCTAGGTGCATTGGCGATGGATTTGTAATCGTTTTGTACTTTGACTTGCGATGAATATTGTCGGAGACCGTAATGATCGAATAGCAAACGTACTGCAACTTAGATCACTAAAAATCAGAGATCCGTATTTAGTTTGTCTCGTCAAGAACCAAACTCTACTGGTCTCGCTAGAGGTGCTAATTTTTTTCACAATATATATCCAATATACCTATGTCTAGGCGAGCTTGCACGCCGTAGGTTTAATTGTTCATTGCAATCAATGGATAGCGACGTCCATAGACTCTTAAGCATCACCTAAGGTTAAACTCTGCAGGGTCGGATCTCATTGCACAATGAGGGTTGGTGGACTTTAACTACGTACTCTTTACTTGTTGTCCTGAAGAAATCACAGCTATGTTATACATAGTCATATTTATAAATCTTAGAACAGATTCCATTATTGCAAAATAAAGCCGCAGGTAATTTCCTAAGCACGAGCTGAGCTTCCCAGCAATTTCGTAAACCTATAAGGTATTCTTATCAACATCGTGGGAATGAGTTCTAGCGCTGGAAGAAATGCCAACAAAGTATAATAACTAATAATGATATGTTTATATTTAAAAGCCAGTACTTAATGGAGTCTGTAGATATCTATTCACTCGACAGTATCCGGGACTTGGACGAAAAATAAAAAAAGAACCAATTCAATTTATTGCAAGTTCAATTGTATTGTTGACGTTTTTATGCATCAGTTGTCCAATATGTTGTATTGAAGCAAAAAGCTTGACATTGAAAAAAATTTGATAGAGTCAAAGCCTAGACCTTTCTTTGCAGTTCGTGCCGTCATAATCGGACCGTTAACAAAATAGTTTTAGTATTAGAATCAATTTTTTTTCAATCGCACATTATTTCAGAATACAGATTCCTCCTCATTTCGTAATAAGCCTCAGTGTAAGCATACATTCAATATTTTTTTAATTATTAAAACTGCTAAAAATAGTGTCACTAAAGTGTGTACCTACATAGCCTATAGATAAATGTAACTCTCCTATTATTATGTCATTACACTAAGTGTTCATAGTGTTCATAGCATAAAAATAAATGTCTCATACCACTACTTTCTAGAAGAAAATGGATGTCGTCATTTGTCCTTTCCGTCAGAGAGGAGGTTATTCCAAACCTTGGACGTCTAAAGAACGCGAGAAGCTGACCGAAGTGGGTGGAATTTGACTAACCCGTGCAAAGTTGAATCCCGCGCAACGTTGGCTCCAGTACACTTTACAAACGCTAATTAGCGTGCATGCCACTCTTAACAAAGATCCACGAGTATGCTTGTAGCTTCTTTGTGATTTAGCAAGCCATAAGGCATTTTGATCAGCCAGGAATGAGTCATGGCCGCTTTACACGAGGGCGCGCCGACACGGTTTAGTCGCGATAACAGTGTTACGGGCAATACTAATGCTTGATCATTGTATGAAATACCCAGCATCAGTCTGCAGTCTTTATCATGGTCAAATTTGTATCCGTAAATCTGTAGGTACGTGGCGCTCTGATGATATCATTATTTTGGACCGACGACGTGAAGACAGACCTTCTAAAGATAATGGTTTCCCTGTAGTCTTCAGAAGGAATAAGACCCACTATTGCGTATAGCAAATACGTCCAATTGTAATGTAACTATGTCCAATGGTGGGTCTAAAGGACCATCTACAACTGTACATAACGTCATCTTAAAATAATTCCATTCTCGACGAAGATCTCACAATAATAAATAAAAATAATAAGAAACAGGTAGTATTGATATCATAAATAACTTGAAATCAAACGTCTAACTCGAATTTAAAGTTAAATAGTTCGTTTTCTTTTCAAGGATTTAGTAATTAGGTTCTGTCAGTACAGTTATTTTTCTGTTTAAAATCCAATGTTATACATAAAATAATATTGCATTCGCTCTGGAGGTCGTGTCCTGAGCTCGGAATACTGGGGCGTGGGAGGCGCGGGCGCTCGACCTTTAGCCTCCGCACGATAGCCCTCTTTAAAATTTAATGTATTGTACCGTATTCTAAACATTTGTAAGTATATATTTAAAAGTATATCTAAACAAAACACGACTGGACCCATTTCAGGTTATTTTTAACACAGCCTAAAATTACTGCATTGAGCTGTAACTCCGTGAGAAAACCTATATTTAGAACTAAATTTTATTTATTTATTATAGTAGTTAAACTCATTATTATTAATAATTACAAAACACACCTATATATAAACAAAGTTAGAGGTTTCGAACTTAATGAAATCTCGCTCTTTTCTTGTTTAATTATCTAATTCTTCTGTCTTATTGTATGGGCATTTAACCCTGATTTAAAATGTAGGTTTAAGGAAAAAAATTGATCTTTGTTTGTAAATCTAATAGATAGGTACCTAATTTTAGTTTCGTTCATGTGCACATATCTACACGACTTAAACTGCTTTGCTAGCACGCCTAAGCCTAAAATATAAGAGAATAATATTATACCAAGAGGTACAATACAACTTTATTATTTATATACAATCTTATAATTTATAAGAATAAATAATAAAATTATATTTCTCAGTCATCATAAACAATGCTCAGTTATTGCGTCGGTTCGCAACAACAATAGTTGCACGGTGTTCAATGTACCGCCCACGGTACCTATTAAGAATTAAACGAAGACGGTGCATTTCGCAGTCCTTTAATGCACAAGATTCATGCCTTTGATTGCAAAGGTTGATGTGCTTTTGCCGCAAAACTTGCCTTATCCGGGCGTGTAAATTCTAGCCAAGGTGGGAAGGTCTAAGATATAACTTCATTTTAAAAATCCTGCATTTTAAGCCATTTAAATCTTAAGTAAGTGCAAAACGAAGCTTATTCTGCGTGAAGACATTGTACCTACCCATAACAAATATTTGTATAATGAAATACAAAAAACAAACTTGCGATAAAAATTGTTTTCGTGATCAAATGTTTAAAAAAACAATAGAGTTTTCTAGTCTATTATTTGCCTACACCTCCGTCTAGACTTCACAGTACCTAACAATAAAATCTGTTTATTTTACAGTCTATGCCTACAAAATAAACTACTACAAAATAGCTTTTCGTAGAAATCGGCTTGTTAGAAAAGAGCACTTATCATGGATTGGGTTGTCAGCTCGTTTGTCTTGTAAATCTTTTTACATAAAACCACCTAAAATTATTATTATTACGGTAGAGCCATATTTATTACAGGGGCCGGGCGGGTAACATGGAGATACTTTGCGGTATCTTGGCTGGAATCGATTATGTGACGCCGAAATCGAATTTTTATTCGGGTTAGAGGATGAAATTTATTCAAATGATATTTCACGGTAGATTATTTGTAAGAGGATGGCGGATGCTTTGGTACATATTACTTTTTATAAAAGATATGGAACGTAAATGTAGGGTAAAAACCAAATGTACCTACAGAAGGTTTTTCTATATTAAAAGGAATATGTTGAATGGAAGCATGCTGAATAGCATAGTACTGGGAATTGGCCTGATTCGACCAATGTCGAAGTAAACGACTCCTAGAATGAAGAAAACGGCGGCAACATGTTCGATGGCGTGAAGATCCGCGAGGGGCGGCGGGAAGCAACTGCATGAAAAGAACCGAAGGACAAGCCCAGTGGCGCGCCTTGGGAGAGGCCAATGTCCAGCAGTAGATGAATTTTGGATAAAAGAAGTTAATTTTTTAACTAGTGTACATGTTTTGCCGTTCTAGCTAGTGGCGCCTACAAATTCTACGTTGCTCTACCTATCTGTAGCAAAAGTTCCAACGAATTCTCATAGATGGTGCTACTTACACCATTTGCATTGTAGAACGCTACGAAAAAGCAGCCCTGGAGTAAGTTATTTTGTAATTGGTTGCACTGAGTAGTCTTAATTAAAATAATGTTACGTGTTGATTTAATATAAAAAACATTGATTCAGTATTATATCAAAATGCAAAAAAGAGACATGGAAAAGAAAAATAGCACAGAATGATGTAACATGCACGATACTATTATAAACTATATGTAGTGTATTGTTAGTTGATTAATTACTGTAATAGGCTTAACGATATCCGTTTGCAAAAACGTATAATATATCTTTAATTAAATATAACTATGTCCGGTCAGGATTTGTTCGGTAAATCACAGTATCCGCTTATTACTTGACCTAATTTCTTAATTGTTATAACGATATACTCGTATCATATTATTCATGTTGTGTTGAGTTAAATAAAGAAACCCAATTCATTAACCTTATTAATTTTTCCGTCGCCATGTAAATTACACCTGACAGCTACCTCAAAGTCAGTGGGCCTATGCTATGCTACGTATCTAGGTAATAAGAATATAAAAAGATACAGAATATAAAGTTTAGTCTCGAGGATCGAAACCGCATTCAGCGCCGCACTAGTAAGGATCGTAGCCATTGGACTAATAGGTCTGTCAAAATTTTAATTTATAGCACAAACAATTTTATGAGTTGACGGCGCAGTGGTTAACGTGTGGAGGGCCTTGAATTCTATTCCCTGCAGAGAAGATAGGTATACATACGAGTATACAGTGTGTTCGGCTTCAAACTGGCCAAATTAAAATAGCCTGCCAACGGAGGGGGGGCTAGAGGGGGGGCTAGATATAGGGATATCGGGGGTGTTTTGTCGACGAAATTTCGTCTATTTTATACCCTAAAATTATTGCTAGTTCGACGCCAATGTATAATAATATTTGAATAATATGTTTAAATTGTAGTCGTGTGCGTGTCAGTGGCATCAATATATGTAGGTAACGTGATGTGAGGCTATGAGTGTTTATTGTTAAGACCAGAAGCATCTAGTATTAGGTTCGGGTTCGTGTTGTCGGATCCGATCGATGGTCCTACGCGGTCAGACAAAGGACAGGGGAATATTGTTTGTCACAAAATTTATTATGGCGGCAGACGTAGCGCGCTTACTACGGGAGGAACATACCCAATATATCACTTTAGATAGCTCTAGCGCCTTCATGCGGCATTGTTTACGTGAACTAGATTATTATAATCATATCAACTAGCAGGGGTCACGGTTTCGTAAGCTATCAAACTCGATTAAGATTTTTGAATTGCCTTAACCATGAAGACTATTTATTGTCAAAGTATTCGTAGGTAAGGTAAATGTCAGTTATTAGTAGGTCATACGTAATATACGTATGTCAGTCTGTCTGAATATTTTTCATACTAATTACTAGTTAAACAAACGTTAACTATGCAAATACTTTGACGATAGTGTTCATGATCACGGCACAGCTTTCAAGTTTAGGTACCTCCGCTACACAAATTATAAATTAAACTGCTTTTTAAATTATATGATTACTAGTTTTTAGACAAATTAAGGTAGGTAATTTGCATGCCTGTTTGATATTTTCTCACACAATATTACAGACTTCAATTTAATGTCAGATTCATTTTTTGTGGGAAGAGTTAGGTAAACAATAATGTATGTTTAACTGCGAAAAATTTATATGCTGGACGTATCGTTACTGACTAATGCAAAGAGAATGTGACGCCTTTTGTATTATATTTTATGAGCGAAAATCGTAAAATCAAAAGGATATTGTATTTTTTTCTGAACAAAAACGAACAGAAAGACGTCTTTCACACGTTTATGTATGGGCTCTAGACGTAGGTATAACGCAAACATATTTCCGTGGCGCGTCGACTCCTCTCCCTGTCTACAATCTTTTATCAAATGTGTCTCATAGATGCCATATTTACAGTCCGTGTGAACGTATGTAATGTTATTTATTCGTTAGATAAGATCCGCTGCTCGGAAAGATGGTATTTTTAAGATGTTTTAAGAAGCAGACTTTATGAACGTTTTTATTTGCATGCCTAGATTTATTAAGTTACAATATAAATAATAATTAGTATCTAGGAATCAGTATATATCTCGTTATCAAGAGGTACTACAATAACTGCTACAATTAAAATATAATATCAGAATTTCAACACCCAAATAGTAATATATAAAGATAATTAAACCTAAAAATAAAAAATATATCGTAACAGAAACATTAGAACGACTTCTTCATCAAGCGATTCTGATGAATGGGCGATTATACGCTATATCAAAGAGCTTAAAAAGGCAAAATCTTTCTCTCATCAACGAAAAAGCCAGCATCGAGAGATAACTCATAGATATTTCTCTTTGCCTTGAATTTAACAGATTGCGAAGTTATTAACTAAATTGCTAAAACCGATACCTTAATAATAGGGTAAATTCATTGATCCCTTTAATGTGGTTTTACGTAGGACCGAGATATTATCGCTGTGATAAATCACGACTGGTCTGAAAAATAAAAGGTAAACCATCGTTTAACAAATGATAAGTTTGGAACCTTGATAACTTATGGTGCGATATGGAATAAATTTCGGTTCATGTCACGGTATTAGGTATTTTACGATTCAGGTTGAATAATGTGTCTGACAAATAAAAAGGGTTTTGATATCGTTTAAAATGTTACCTTTGATAAAGGTTCCTACTGATAAGTGTGTCTATATGGAAACATTTATTGAAATAAAAGGAAGTATGTTGGTTTTATAAAATATACCAAATGGTAACCACTAACACGGTACCATTTGAGCTGAATCTTAAGCAAATATTGTTTTATCATGGGTAGGTACTAACATTGTAATGTATGACAATATTCATAAATACATGTATATCACTGGAGCAGCGCTATCACTGCTTCATGCAGTAGCAAGAACCGATGACTTTCTTTAAAGTTGTGTGCTCTAATCGGAATAAATATCACCTACTGTAACGGTGACGGAAAACATTGTGAGGAAACCTGCCTGACTGAGAGATCTTCATAGCATTATAAAAGGCAGTGAGGTTCACCAACCTCAACGGTAAACTAAAACGGTGGACTAAGGCACCATCCATCTCGTCGTAGGAGCAGACCTGATCCTGCACAGGTTCCTCATGGCTTACAGACAGCAGCTGCACTGGAGCAGCTTTATGGATTACCGATGCTCCAGACTCCTCTTCTAGAAAGTGGAGTGGGATGATAGGGTTGCAGGTAGCAGCCAATGGCAATAATTTTAGCGAAGATCGAAAGTACAATTTTATTAAAAGAGGGAACGCATCATGCCTCTTAGGTGTCCTCCCACAGGACACTGGTTTTGTTATTTTTCATAGTTATATATACATATTACATATTAATAGTTATATATTCAAGCTTTTTTAGTTTGTTTTTTATTGCCATTGAAATGTCTGAGGTTATTTTATTGAAATTTATATGATTTGATGTTTTATTAAACTTTATGTCAAGAACACTTTGAAACTACAGATTTGCAGTAACTGCACTGTAAACATGCTTGCTTGGGTTTAGGTAGCGGTTTAAATCAAGGTTAATCATGGTTAAGTTTCTGATCTACATAGGTACCAACAATTAGTATTCTGCCGATGTAGTGGAATAAATTTATTTCAGTATAAATCAAAAAGCAATTAATTACACGACCCCTGGAATCTTTGAGGCAACGAAGGTCGGTATCATTTCCTACGTTAGCATTCTTTTACTGAATAATTCATGTGCATTTAATTGAATACCATTTAAATTCATTAGTCTGCTGAATTCTTATCTAGAGGAGTGGTTTTGGTTTTTCAAATTTTACTCCCTATGGATATAATATTTTTAAAGTAGTAGGTATCTATCGACGTATTTTAAAATTGTATTTATTTAAATCTGCCTTTGGATATCCCGGGCAAGTTGTTATTTAATTAGAAAAGGAATTTAATGCAAAGGCTATAATGAAGAAATGCCTGATGCGCTTTATATTTTTGCAAAACTTTGCTAAGATTTTTTTTTAAGAATTTTGTCATTTTAAATATTTTTATTAGGTTTTTTGACAGGCTTTTAATAGGTTTTGTTTCTCATTTAATAACAAAGTAAACACAATTTACCGTGGCCGCAGATTTCATTAATTTGTAATCGACTTTGGACAGGGATATTCTTTCCATTTATCTGTTTCAACAAAATTTTGAATTTCAGATGGAGAGCGTAGCGGCACGCGGCGTCGACCATTAATGGATGAATATCTATCTACAGACAGACAGTAACGGAATCTGGAATATATTACTATGTTCTGATTGCCATGACATCTTGAGTGCCTCGCGATATTTACACGTCTCGACAGCTCCCTACGAGAGAGTAGACAATGTGTAGGAATAAATATACGAGTAGGTATATACTCGGAACATGTCGACGTAAGAATAACGGAATAGGGTTTAGTTGTATTTATAGAAGCCTGGTTACTCATCCGTGCTTTTAATATCTAAGGTTTGTGGATTTATACAATTGTACCCCCATCAAAAAATGTACAGTACAGTAATGACGAAGTTCTATAATTTGTGTGACGGGTGTACGGTTGCCGGATAAGCTTTATTTGAGCTAACCATAAGTCCGTAAGAGTAGCAACGGACTTCTATCACGTTAGACATATTTGAGGTTTGACGGATGCAGGTACGTATATATATTATATACTTATAAGCGTAGAAACTTTTCATCAAACATTACTTTTTTTTAAAAAATCTTGAAAAATACACGTCAGTTTGTTTTGGTATTATAAAATTGGCACGAAAAATAATTTTAACATAGTAATAATAATTGGCCATGAAGTAAATGATGGCGATTTCCGATGGATGACGTAGGTACTACGTTTTATGCATGCAATGTAATCTGCGGACATTAGCGGGCTAGATTACAATTGGACAACATAATGCACATTAACCCGCAGACCCGAGCCATCAATGAATAATGCCTCGAATCTTGTATCAAGTACATTATCTATTCAGACCTTAGAAGGGACTATATAATTCGCCTTTGCTCAAAACAGTAAATTTTCATAGAAATATTGTAAAAAAAGGATATAGTGACTTATATTTTTCTGAATAACTGCCTTAAAGTAGTACTAATATAATAATTAACTCCGTTGTTTGTTCCCGTAATTTATGCCAATAAATCTTTTCATAAAAGGAAATTGTAGCCGATTGGAGTATCCAATTTGCCCTCGGTGTGATGGGTTTGTTATGACAGTACAGTTACGTTGTACGTAATAGCTTGGAGCGTAATGGAGTCGCTGCAATTACCAACAGGTGATGAGTTCATCTCGTCGTTCGGGCGCCCGTAGGACGATCAACGAACGAAGATTGAACTATCTAAATTTGCTAAAGATGACCTAAGTTGCGATGTGAAGACTAGTTTGTGCTTATATCGAAAGCAACAGCAAAAGTTTATAGACTCTACGTCACAGCTAAATGTATTAGAACGGTCAGGTGTAATGTGTGCCTTATGAGACAATAGTTGCAATGAGACAATGTATCTAGTAGTACCTGCTGTGGTTCATAACGTGTAAAAACGTCGAATCGAACGAATCTGTGCTTACTGTAAAAAACAAGAAGTTTGCAGATTACAATCACGTATTGAGGTTGTCGAATACTTGATTCAAATAACCCATATCGGTGGTGAAAACGATATCGGTGTCTCCTCGTTACGGAGATTCGAGCTAGATTATAATCAAATGGAAATAAACAAACTTTGCGCGCCACGTGCCGAGAATCCACAAACTTGGAGCGATTCTAATTTCACGGCGTGACGAAGAGGTCTCCTCATTTTCCTGACGGTTGCGGATATTTTCAATTTTCCCCACGGCAGCTCCTTTTTATTAGTTGTTGTTTTGCCTTGAATACTAATCGTTGCGAATTAACATTCCCGCGACACTCTCCTGCTTGCCCTGTGCGGCCACGTCGCTCCACAATAAAAATATTCCGAGTTACTATTGAAAATGTTATTTCCAATAGGGATGGTCCATTCATAGGTATATTCATAGTATTTCGGATGACATTCGACTGGAGGGGTAGGTATGGTTACCGGGGATATTAATCTGAGGCAAACATCTTAGTCCTCAATCAATCAATAGTAATCAATCAATAGTATAGCACCCGCGGACAGCCACAGATAGGATTTCTTCTAAATTTGAGGTTGGACGTGGGGTCTCCATGGGCTTCAGTGACCAACCACTTTGGTCAACCAATCTGGTACCCTGCATGCCCTTGAGCAACTCAATTACTGCCAAAAGTAATAGGGCAAAATCAAAGGTACGTTATAAAGGTAAGTTTCTTAAGGGCTTTATGAGGTGAGGTTTCGAGAACTATATCACACTTTTTTCTTTAAATAGTTTTGTAAGTGTTCTGTGTGTAATTTATTACCTAAAACATAGGTCAAAAGCTAAAAGTTTAACGCGTTGTTTACCACGAGATAAGAAAAATTTAGACGCACCCTAAAATCCCATTTACTAATACTGTAGAGTAGGTAGGTAGGTATATATGCATAGGTAAAGATGCACTATTAATATTATTTTCATTCAATCCCAAATTTTGTTGCAAATTTTGTGTTATATTATAAAACTGATTTGAGGCAATAATCAAAAGAGCATTAATCACTGTGTTTTACTTATAAAGTTAAACCTATAGAATTTCTGTTTTCGTAACTAAAATTCATTTTATTTCAACGATTTAAAACATTTTGAAAGGCAGTTGTTTTTGTTATGATTCTATTGAGTCGGTTAAATATTCAAATTGTTGATATTCTCCGACAGCCCAGCTCTAGATTCAGCTATTGTAATTTATGTATTCATTCACATCCAGAATTTCAATTACTCTGGTGCCCACTGTGGCGCTTTATGTATTTTTTACTTCTTATTTTGGTATTGAATTGTCATTGGCAGCTGTAAATTGCTTCGGAGTTGTAATTTACGGTTATAAATCGAATACAATGTACAATTAAATCAAGTTTCATAGATAAAAAACAAGAGCTTTCCTTTTCTATTATTTTCTTTTAACTATTTAATTTTCTTTGTCAATGTTATTTTTCTTTCAGACAGGCATTTTCATTAACAGTCTTATAAGGATTGGAAATAATCCCACATATACATAATTATAATCTAATGGTATGTAAGTCTGCGTAAATCGGAACACGCTGCTGTACCTACTGTTTATTAATCAATCGGGTTTTAATTAAACGGAGGTTATTACATGACGTCACTCCGCCATCTCGGATCCATCATCGGATTAGCGCGCAGATTGACTATGGTATAGTCGTTCAGTTGATCGCAGTTAAGCTTTCGATTATGTACTAGTTATTACACGAAGCTTGTACAATATTACAAATTGATTGATACACTAAAATCAATTTGTGAACGACCGAGGCATTGCCAGCGTCATAGACTTTTAAAGGGAGCTTAGAGTTTCGATTTTCTTCAAATATTTATAAAATTGTTGCGGCAACAAAATTGATGAATAATTGATTAACCCTAGACACCTAACCTTCGTCGAATCGACGAACACGAAACAGAAATATCTTTTTCTCTTTTGTTCGCGCGCGCTGATCACTTCGTCGTCGCTGGTCAACTTAGTGCTTGCCGAGTGCTCGCAGATGGCGACGGCATTCCGCGGGTAAGTACATGACTTTTACATATATTACGAAAATAGTCGTCCTTTCGACGAATGGTTAGGTTCTGTGTATATTTATTGTAACTAAAGTCTTTACTTTTTTCAGCTTTTACCATGGCTTCTCAACGATTCCTGGCCGATGAAGTTATTGAGAGGTTGTTATTATAAGAAGAATATATCGAAACTTCGGAGGAGTCAACAGGGATTGATACTAGAGAGGATGGTGAAAGCGAAACAGAAGATAATGTGGAGGTGGATGACGTAGAAAGCGATACTCAATATGAGCCTTCTGACAACGAAGAAAGTTCTCCAGACCAACAAAATCGTTCTTCTCCTTCTTAAAAAATATGTGGCCTATTGTGTTCCTATACAAAAAGGCGCATGACTAAGACATATTGCTCAAAATGCAACACTGCAATTTGTGGTGAACACAAAGTTGATTTTTGCCAAAAATTCGCTTCAAAATTTTAGGTTTTATAATTTTTCTAAAAAAATGAGACTGTAATAATTTATGTTTGCCAAAGAAAAAAAGGCTACTTTTTGTTGTTTATTTTTAATATTTTTTTTCAAGTAAGTGTTTAATTTGATCTCAAAAATCTAGTGTATATTAGATTATAAGGATTAAAATAAATATTTTTGTTAAAATTATGAGAGATACTGTTTTATTTCATAGAATAATAACTGTTTAACGTAATTATACATTAAAATATACAGATATATGTATCGATGGATAAATTTATATACTTTAAATATTGCTCGTCGATACGACGAATGGTTAGCTTTAAAGGGGTATTTAGGAAGGTTAGTTGTCTAGGGTTAATTAATGTATCTCACTACATGGCTGAAATACATGACAGTTAACCAGTTTACCAAAGTCGCCAATTTAGAAATTTATATACATAGCCAGCGACGTCGCCACGGCGACGAGGGCGATAGC
Source organism: Erynnis tages (assembly GCA_905147235.1). Lineage (NCBI taxonomy): Eukaryota > Metazoa > Arthropoda > Insecta > Lepidoptera > Hesperiidae > Erynnis > Erynnis tages. The sequence continues at coordinate 4,105,747 of LR990077.1, read as the reverse complement.
CGATATTATTTCTTAATTACTCATTTAAAAAGTAAGATAATAACTATGGAGCGAGTAATTTGTATTGTTTCGGTGGAAAAATGAATTCACCACCTTCTTTGCATTTTGCCTTTTCGCCTTTTAAGGTGACAAAGAGTGTACGAGTATTTCGTTAATAACTAATTTACAAAATAAGTAAACAATGCAGGCTGGAACAGTGACACCACAAAATTAAACCTGAACTTAATCTGTCACTAAGCGCGGGCTCGCACGGCGGACTTAATTAGATAGTTGATGATTCACGCTGCTGCTAATGTATTGTATTTTGTCCGTTACCCAAGTACCAGGTTAAAACTAAGATAAATTGCGTGTTTCCCATTCCCGTTTAAATGGTAACATACATGGTTTACAGACAAAACAAAAAAGAAACTTTGTCTGTGAAGCGTGTAATTTCTTATATTCCGGTTAGAAACACTATCTACGTTTGGTAGTGCTTTTGGCCATGTTGAAGTATGACTTTCACGATTATAAAGAGGTACCAAAAGCGACATTATTTTTTAATAACCAATTTATAACTTAATTAACGAAAAAGTGTATAAAACAAGCTAAGTACACTGCGAAATTGAACCTTGAACTTAATCTGCCACATCTGTCAATAAGGGCTCGCCTGCGGACTCAGTAAGACACGCCGGTTGTAGGCTTTATTCTGTTTATTGTCAATTGTAAAATTTGACTTTAAAGAAGACTATATTTTTCAGAAACTTTTGTTAATTACTAAATTATATTTGACGTTTGGTCTAACAGTGACATCGCGAAATGAAACCACCTAATCTGTCGCTAAGCGCAGTCTCGCACGGCGGACTTAATTAGTTAGTTGATGAATCACGCCTCCGCTAGTAGCCTTTGTTCTGTCCATCAAGAATCAAAGTTTAGATTTAAATTAAATTTCATGTGGTTAGTGAAAGAGTCAAAGTCAAGTAGTCAAATCGTTTATCGATACTCTTAAACCATGCTTACTAAAAAGCACGTTATACACACAACTATAAATGATAGATCTTTGCTTCTAAGCCATCTCACTCAAACAGAAATATTCGTGTTTGTACTGTGTTTGAACAGGCATCTGGATCCTGAATCAGAGTGCGATCGACCGTGACTTCAATGGTATTCAGTACCAACGATCAAGCTGTTTGAGATCTTTTGACATCAGTAATAAGTGAAGTACAATGGATCGGTAGGCATCTGCTAGGGCTGTCAATTGATTGTCGAGATGAGGTACAGTATGCCGCATAAGGTAAATGTAAATCATTATTTATGGGCCTGGTTCAGTTTAACATTTAAACGGAACTTACCTTTCGATTAAGCAAATGAGAATAGTGTCATTAAAATAGTCAATCCAATGTCATGTACTTAGTTTCTGATTTCTACAACAAAATTAATAACCATTTAATCAATCAGTAAAGCATCTAATTTTTTTACAGTTTTCAATTAAAATTTACCGTGATTTTATCGACAATATTTAAAATTTGAAATATAAAGGTTACGTAAAATCGCGTTTAACGAACGTTTGTTCTGGTAAACTTTACCTACGTGTATATTTAATAACAGAAAATTATTTGATATTTTAAGTCTGAGCAGACAACCCTCAGAATAAGCGCAGAACTCAGTGGGCTCCTCGGTTAACCTTTGTCACAATATTTTGATTGAACCGATGTGTTACACCAAGGCTGGTCGTTGCGACTCATTGTCATTGCCTTCACTTCACGTGCCCCATTCGTGACCCACTGCAGGGTCTGGTCACACAGAAGGATTTAGGCCTAAGTTCTTAGTCCACCACGCGGACATCACGGGTCTTTGAGAACATTATGAAGGACAGGAGCGCATATTTCCTCACGATATTTTCCTTCATAGTAACAACAGGTGGCATTAAGTTTCTTTTTTGAGAGTGCACACAATTTAATAACTTATTGGTTCGTATTACTTGCATTCAAAACCACGCGTATTTCTTAGCCACTTATCACCGATTATAATTTATAACGAAACATTTACTAGGAATCACTAACTTAATTATAATAATCAACAGCAAACAGAGCGCTGTATTTACTGTTCTAAATTAATAAATTAATTATATCTTCATCGAAACGTTTTAGAGTCTCGATTAAATGAAGCAATATTTAGATTATTCAGCGCGAAAGCCAACGTAGAGCCTAAATTTTCTATTTAACGCTGAACATGATTTAATTTACAGTTTGCTGTGGAACAGTAAACATACTTACACTGTCAGTAATTGAAGTTCGCTGCGGGGATCTGAAATAAAAACAAAACTGTATTGTTAATAAGTTAACTCAATTAAGTTATACGTAGCGCCCTTAACGACTTAGGTGGTTTACTGCCAAAACGTACTTAATTATTTGTAACTAGGTTTATTGTATAAATATTTAAAGGATTTATCCTTTTTTATATTATATAATTATAACTTATGTTTGGTTGTTTCCCTATGGAAAAGTTTAATGGCCCATTTAAGTTAAGATATCAAAGTTCCTTCGGAAGGGAACTTGCTGCGTTACTACTGGTTTGAACGGCGGTCCTTAAACCTTCAAACCTAATGAACCTTGGATATCTTATCCAAGGTTCGTTATAACTATAATAATAATAATTTACTCGCATCTTTAAAATCTCTATTATAATTCCTTATACAATCTCATGTTCCATTATCGACATCGTAATTGATTACTACTACTCATTTTACTGTAATCGACTGTGTACGTTTTTTTCTTAGCGCAGACAAGCAAAGGTCGCACGAGCCATTGTTGGAAAAAGAAAACAACAATATTGACTTACGTATTTTAATTTAGCTTGTCAAAACTAATATTGGTTGTTGACGGCTGATCCGAGGATACATGACTCGACCGACCTTTCCGAAATCATGAATTAATGAAGACATTTTAAACATTCATTATACATTGTAACGTTTACTATTAGTACAACACACTTAGTACCCCATGAATCACATAATTCTTTCTCGAGTTCATTGAGTATTTGTATAATAATGCCATTATGCAGCAACCTTGGTTATTTTTATCAATAAGTCAAGGGTAAGCGGATCCATTGTTTACTAAATGGCGTGAGGGCGTTCATTAACATAGTATCTATTATTTGGATAGCTTTGATTGGTATGCTTGATGCTATTAAAGCTGTTATGAGCGTGGGATTAAGCTTCAAATGTCAGCTTCAAAAAGCAAACAGTAGGACATCGCATAAAGTAAATTGCTCGCATTAAAGAAAATACATAAATTAAGCCAAACGTTATTTGAATGCTTTGTAAGAAATAGGAGTCGGCAGGACGAGAAGGTATTGGGCTGTCGCCTGTCAGATAATCTATTATCTGCTCAATTAAAAATTAAAAACTTGATTGCTCACGGGTGATAAATTTGTGATAGAGGCGTTAGGTTCTACTGGATTTTTACTAGGTTTATTCTGTCATAAATTTCGTTGCTTAATAAAAGGTTTTCAAGCTTACTTCTCTTTAACTTATTCCTCGTTGGAAGCATTGAGTAGAAAGGAGACTACGAGGCCGCCAGTGATACTTACAATTATCACATAAGGTAAAGATAAAATTTAATGTCTTAATTAATACCTAAAGTAGAGTGATAAAAGAAACAAAAAATAGATAGATTTTAAATTTTAGTAACATACTGCTGTAGATGTTCGATGTCGTGACGAAGCCCTAAAAATGTTCATTAATTCCCATTGGAGGCCACACATCATCCGCGATACGTGACGAATTCCGGCAAGCGGTCTTTATAGTTGAAAGGGACGACTAAAAACAGTGGTGCTCAACCTATAGCATAACTATAGCAAGTAGCTATAGTTTTGATAAACTGTAACTGTAGAAAATATTTTGTTTGTTTTGGAATTAATTTCATAATGTAAAATATGTCTTTTTTCGTACAAAAAATAGATAACAAGTAAATGCGAGATCTTCATCTATTTTATATCTTATATAATGTTAGATACCTACATTGTGACACGAGAATTTTATATACCATACTCTTCCGAAACGGCTTGACCGATTTTTATGAAATTTTATATGGATATTAAGTAGGTCTGAGAATCCGTTACTATCTATTTTGAATGCCACTAAGTGATACGGGTTGTCCACCCCTAACATTTTTATATAATTTTTTTGACATTTTTTTTCATTTTTATTTTTTAATAATGTGGCAATAAAAAATACATACAACTCTAAATTTTTACCCTTCTATCACCAACCCCTATTTTTTAATATTCATTTTAGTAATTTAATAATTTTTCATCCCGCTCGATAACTTATGTGGCAAAACAACATTTGCGGGGTCAGCTAGTAAACTATAAAAAAAAAATTCTATCAACATGTTTGCCGAAAAAGTTAAAAAACAACATGTTGATTGATAAGATATGTTGAGTTGCGACTTTAGCTACTTAGACATTACCTACTATAGACATCTACTACACTTACTATAGATGGAAATCTTCCGATCTAAAAGAGGTGTAGGTTTTAAAAGCTCAGAAATGAACACTTTGAGAATCGCTAGCTTTTTATACCTGTTACGTGAATCGTGCCTAGTCTCGCATTATACTGATATTACACGTGATTATTCACACGAATTCCTTAACGATCAAATGAATAACATCAAGCTTGTGAACGGTTATTGAATAATTAACTTGCAATTAAATTGCCTCCACAACAACATTATTTGGCTGAAGAAGAAATTAATATGAGGCGATAGATGAACATTACAAGTCGGAAAAATAATAAGAAAAATGTAACAGCAAAAAATACACTGATAAGCAAAAATCCTAATATTGCTAGTCATATTATGATATAATTTACGTAATCATCAAGCGTTAAAAAAAGCTTATAATACTAGTACTAATAATAAGAAATTATTTTATTTATGTAAGTACCTACTGTCTGATTGAATCATATGTATACAATCTTTAAACATCTATTGTTTATAGTTTATAGAACTAGAATATTTTGTATTCATTTAATATAATAAAGAGAAAATATATAAAAATAATTCCAAGTCCACTTTGCATTATTACTGAGCGTGTACAAAGAGAGTATGGTTTTTTTATATTTCTTTAACGTTTCCAGTTAATAGATTTTTCATTCGAGACGGTAGTGCAGGGAATGAATGAATGAAGAACACTTTTTGCAAATTAATATTTACATAAAGAAATAGCTATTAAAAAGAGGGTTAACTTTAGATCGGTCTCTGGAGACTCACTGGGCTATTTTTGTCGCTTGCTCTCCTTAATGGAAATTTTTATAGAGCACTTTGGCCAAGGAAACTTTAAAATTTCTTACTGAAAACACTATCTTTGAGATTCGCTCCGCTTTTGAGAGTTGTTTTCCACAGGCGTTTAATTTATTTTTCCCGATTTGTCGCAAGTATCGATAATATTTTTTAAGAATGAAAAGCTCTTGAAGATGCCATACTTTAAGAAGGTTTTCCGTCGTCACCATAATTATTCTGTTGGAGAGCATTTTTGTGTCTTCAAATGTGAAAAAGACTGCTACAAAGTCTATTTATATCTACATTTGTTTCTTCAAATTTAACGCTCTAACCTGAGCACTTTTAACTAATCTTGTGAGTAGTCACTATTTTACAACATAAAAGAGTTACGTTACCTTTTTTGTAGCACTTGAGTAAAATATGCTGAACATGCTGTATTAATGAGTGTAGTAAATTTAACTTCGTCGCATCATAGTGCAGCTTCCCGGGTGATTGACGCGGAATATCGATCAGCTGTTTTAAATTAAGCGAAATTTAATATGCTCTTAAAATAATGAATCCATAATTATTCATACGGGAATACATTTATGTCATCAAATTATGTTAAACATTGTTTATTTTAGGGTACAGTACTCATTCGACTAAAAGCACCCGAATATCAAATGAGTTGTTTATAACGTACGGGTTTTCAAGGTCTTTCGTCACTTTTGAGTTCTAGAATAATATACTTAACTGAATTCTTTATATTGTACTACACATTATAATTGTTCTGAATAAATAGATAAATGGAAATCGCAATATGATTTTTTGCCACAACTCATGTTTGCGAATAAGTTATTTGAATGATGGGTTTGTTTTTGTAAGCCAATTTAATTGACAACGCTGTAGTTTGACCGCGCTATTAAGGTAGCTACCTGACTTCTAATTATGATCAAATAATTAAACCATATAAAAATTATGGTCATTTTATTGCATAATTTTTTTTTGCAAATATTATTTTATTATATTACATGTTATTTTATTTGCAAAGCAACTTTGTTTATCAAAATTATACAAGTGTAAATGGTCAAAGCTACGCAGACTACAATTATACATGAGGACATGAAGAAGCAATAAACACATTAAATTAAGTGCGTTAGTAATAAAATGCATGATAACACAACATCTATTTGTAGTAAGGAAGTGAAAAGGCTAATGTATCATGCTCATTCATGTAATAGCCGCTCACGAGATGAATGGCGGATTACATTTAAACTAGGAAGAGTCATCGTTGCGGCTTATTGCATGTGTGTAGCTGTTTACGTGGTTGATATTCAAGTAATATAAGACTAGTGATACGACATGACGGGACTTAGTTTCTAGCCTCAAGACTTTCATTTTTATCTTTTTCACATTTTTATTTCTTTCATTCAAGAAGTGAGCGGTTGTATAAAAGTTAAATTATATTTGAGCAGTATAAAAAAGCATAAATCATTAAATGTACACTTAAATTAGTCAATATAGTTTCTCTAAAAAAATGGATGGGCAAAATCTTCAAGATCGTTTAAACTATTAGGTACACACTAATTGATGTAAGTAAATGCAAAATTTTCTAGCCAAAATATGCCGGTGATGTCCATCAATAAATATAACGTCATTATAATTTGAAATTCCACCGTATCTGCAAATAGTCTTGTCGGCAAATCAACAGTCTGTAATTTGCGCTGTCGACCGCAAGCGAACCGCAATCATACGAATTGAAGTTAAACAGAATTACAGAAATGAAAAGAGTCATCGAATGAGTCAAAGCTAATAGAGTTAGCTTTGCTTTGCAAAACAAACGTTTCAAGTGGATATCGAGAGGAATAAGATATGAGCAGTTTTATGTTATCCTGCTGTCCATGATACATGTAAGGTGTGTAAATCAAACATAAACAGAACGGAAGGAAACAAGTTTCATCAAATAAGTTTAAGCATGACATATGTAGTTAACATTCTAACTCACAAATTTCATGTAGGTTGTTCAAAACAAAGATAAAAGAAAAAGAACCCAAAGGAGGGAATTGAGAGATGGAATGAATTTATAAGCAATATAAAGTACCTAAGCTGTTTGGGCATGAGACTCCAAAATAAACAGTGGATAAAAACATGAGCTGTTTAATAATACAAATATTCAGATCATCACAGTCCACGTATGGTCCCATATGGACCTGTATGGTCGAATATAGGTACAAATCAAAGATAAAAAGAAAAACATAGAGACATGGAATGACGTTAAGGAATATAGAGTAAGCTTTAGTGGTTCAAAATAAACAGCACCAAGTGGATTAAGACATGAGCTGTTTAATACAAATGTTCAGATCAGAGCTGTCCACGACACATGTAGGCTGATGATAGGCGCGGGAGCCTCCGGGGCTGTTATGCTATAAACCGTGATCCTCTCATTTGCATGTTTTCGGCGGTATCAAATATCGCACTCGGGCCTATCTTCACGCCGTATCACCGCCTCTGTAATTACACTTCGACAGCTCCTACATAATTACAGCGCTCACCTAACTGTCGACGGCTCCGAATAAATTATTCATGAAAGGATGATCGCGTTTACAGTAAATATCGCGCATCCATTCATATTCGGCGCCTCTACCCCATGTCAATTACAGTTCTGGTTCGCAAACATTATTATGTTACGTTTCGGATTAAGTAGATTATTCTGATGTTTCATTTTCTTGGATTAAGCTTCTGAATTTAAATTTTAAGGAAAGTCAGTTCAGCCCCTGCTGGACATGATCTTCGCCTAATTCACGCCATTCTCCCCGGGCCTGGGCCCTCTGAATCCAACGGTTTCCCACTGCCTTTTTCAGGTCATCCAGAGACTGGCCGGAGGCTCCTTTTGCCGAAACGTGGCCGCCATTTAAGGACCTTTCTTCCCCATCGGTTGTCAGTACTGCGAACAATGTGGCCAGCCCATTGCCACTTTAATTTGGTATCCGTGTATCTACTACGGGTCGAAATTTCTCATCCCACTATTGGCCACGGGACCACTATGAACTAGGTACTAATCCCAGTACGTTTTAACGGAGGATAAAACGTAATACGTAAACGTGTATAATAACTCCAAGCTTCATACACGAGTTTAAAGGAAAGTACGTACTTTCCTATGTAATTTTCTATTCGCTCAAACGAATTATGGGCCTAATTTAGGACTCATAGAAATATTCTATTCTTAGGTATTAGGGACGTGTGTAAATAAACCATTGTTTATCTAGGGGATTTAAGTACGAAATTATTTTAGAATTACAAATGTCCTATTATGTAACCGCTTAAATGAGAGGTTTTATTCAGCATCACGCCTATACATTGTGCTCATTCCGTTCATAATGGATGTGCTAATACTCTTAATAATGCCTAGAAAGCATTCTTACATGTTATATCATATATGGTAGGTAGGTCTGTACAGAAGGCAAAAAGATAATTTGTTTTGTTTTAGTTTGTATCAAAATTAAAATGTGGAAATAATGTAGAACCAATAGTTTAATTAGAGTTTTCAAATTCAATATTCAATAAAACAAAGTGACAAAATAACACTATTGGCAGTCTTCAGATATAGATCTCTATCTGTGAGTAGGTATTACAATATATGCTCAAAAACAATTTTCGTCCTAATAGGTAACAATGACAATCAGAATTTCGACGGAAAATAAGAACGTTTTTAAATTCAAATTTAAATTCCGGACTAAATGCTAAGCGGAACGAGACTAACCCGAGATTGCATCATTATTCGTAGACATGCATGTTCCTAGGACCGCACAGCGCGCGTACATACGTACGAGTACATATATGTACATATTAATGTAGTTATACAGGGGTGCACCCGAGGGCCCTTATGCCCCCTGCAATTTGCGTTTGCCTGCCCGCAAACTGGCTTTGCGATGTTTTCCCCAGATCCTGAGAGGTCTTGTCGGGAGATATTTTATAACGACTGCTTTTATGAAGTTATATTAAATTTTACGCATGACCGATTTAAATTTAGCTTACTTAAATAGTTATAGGTACATGAAATAGTAGACAAATTGTAAAATAGCGGAATAAATTTTAAATTGCGAAACTGCTAGCTACCGTTTAGACATAACCCCATATCCTTGGCAGTCGGGTATAGACAAAACAGGAACATGAACAGTATTAGTCAAAATGTTTTATTACAAACCTAATCTAGGTAAGTAGGATATATGCGCGAGCATTGCATGGACTGTTCTTCATTACGGCCAAAAATCTTACTGTAGTAAAATTAAAACGAGTACCTACGGGAAAGCGGGCATAAATTAGCAGCGTCAGCAAAAGAAATATCAAAGAACTTATTAAGTAACAAAAGGAGTTTTACGAACGGACGATAGACGGGGTAAGTTAAAATTAAAAGCACTTAAATATCTTTAATATGTTAAATTCAAATTTATAGTTAGAAAAAAATAAACTTTTTTGTTCAACAAAGTTGTTAGCCTATAGCTTCGATACAAACCACAACATGGGCGTATATTCTGCTCGGCACACTATAGGTCCATCGACTTGCGTGCAACAAAAGCTCGATTAACGTGCCTTTGTGCCGCTGGAGTTGACAGAAGGGAAGCTAAAGCGCTTCGAATCCACTTCGGAAAGGATCCGGCGATCGGTTTCAATAAACGGTTTCGGCTTCCATTCTAGCAATTATTTTTACTGAAATTGAGTAGCAGACGGGTATACGGGCCACCCGAAGTTAAAAGTGGTCATTGCAGCCCATGGACCTCAAATCAAATAGAAATGTTATCTGTTTGTTTGAGCAGATAGTGATAAGTGGGTGTGTTGCTAATTATGAGGTTTACGCTTACCTAAAATACACACAGTATAACAAATAATTTTACCAGAATTGATGAATTCTTTTAATTATTTATTACGATAAATGGGCTCGTTATTGTGAATGAATCTTAAGAACTGATAATATTTTCTATATTATGTAACTAATAATAATAATATAAATTTAAAACAAGATATATTAAACATGCTTTGATAAAAAAATATTTTCACCGTATCGATTGCAAGCAAATTATAGCAAGAAAGCTACATACATATATACAGGAGGGTAAATCCTAGCTTCGGATCCGTTGAACTACATCCCTAGTTTACACAGTAATACGTGCATCGCAGCCGAGTGCCATTCAGCCGCTACTCATAATTGAGCCGCATCGGTAAATCCCGATTGCACATAAGCTATTGTCTTTTTTAATACACCTCTGTACGTCGCTCAAACTTACTGAATGGAGCCGTAATTGAGCGATGAAGAGCACCAGCGCCCTTATTTAAAGTTGATAGATTTTTCAACATGCTTTGTAATTTAAGCAATATTTTCATGTTTCATTGATTGTTGATAAATGTAAGCTACTTGAAGTATTGATAATATTTAACGTATAATCACTAGTACTAATAACTAATAATAACCTACAATTGGAATTCCTTAGAGCTAGTAGGGACAAGCGTTTCATAACTTGTATTTCTGTTCCTTAAAAAAAACATTTTTTTTCAATGACACCAAATAAATGTTAAAATGTGTCTTCTGAGCCCACTTCTTAGTTTAAGAGCGCAAAGAAAAAATAATAATTTCTTATCTTATAGTACAAAACAAATCTAAAAATTTTCTCCACGAACACTGTATCAACTAGTATACATCGATACAAAATCTGCTGAAATCTACACAAAATGGTTGCGTCCATAACAGCTCCATTGTTGTTCCGTGTAAGTGCTGCGACTGCATCACTTACGATTGAAGTGCAGCGGTAAGTGCAGTCTGCTCATAAGCTATTGTTTTTAATAGCTTGTACCATCGATTATACCTGGCTGGTGATGGATGGACTGGTGGTATAAATTAGTCCTCCTGTTGGTTTTGCATTGTAGACTTCGCTGTCGTTCTAATCAGTTTTTGTTTTAATTTTATTTTTCAGGTTATCCATGCCACTCAAAACGCATTAGGCGACAATAAATAAATAAACAACGCTTCACACTCATACTCGTAGCCCCACACTAGGATTCCCTGTGTCGTGGGTGCCATGGACACACACAAGACAAGAACACAACACACCCAGACCAGAAACAGAAATTTAAACTCATCATTCAAATCCCTGCTCTGCTGGGAATCTAACCCAGGACCCACCGCGCGGCGCTCCGGCGTCTTAACCGCTGCGCCACTCAGGTAGTCAATAATTTCTCACTTCACTGTCATCCATCGATCCAGGCAAATTTCGCATATACAATAGTAAGATTGCACCCATAATAGCTTATCGAATGCCATTTTTTTTCAAAATAACATAATCTTTGACAGATTAATTCTTTTTTACTATAATATTCTAATTTGTAGCATTTTGCAAATAAAGGCCTGGCCACAATATGCTACACAGAAAAAGTTCATCAACTTGCATGCATAAGCACGATTAATGTACCTTTGTTTCGCTGCGTGCGTGCTACGACGGTTGAGTGACGTCCCTCTTCTACTTCTATTGGGATTGTATCGATAAATCTTAGTGGAAATTGTCGGTTGTCTTTTTATAATCACCACTTTAATGTCAATATTTAGATATTAATGACTTTCATTTTTTCTATTTAGCCGTAATTTAAAATTTTTAAAGTCATGTATTTTATGCTATACAAATAACGAAGGTATACTTTAGTATACAACGTGCAAGCATATGCAACGTAAAAAGTGCACCAGCTTACATGCACAAGCTCGATGAATGTGTCATTGTTCCGCTGCGTGCTATGACATTTGACTGATGGCCTCCTCTGTTCAGGTTGAGGCTGTATCGAAAAATTTTGGCTGCATACATTCAGTTGATTTTTCAGTTCACTTTTAGTGACCTCAACATTTGTTATTATTTAACCATACTGGAAAATATACCAAGTGTCAATTGTTCTACTGTTGTGTATTTATTTGTGGTATTTAATAAGTGTAAGGTCCTTAAAAATAGTTTTCTCTAGATAGAGTCTGCAACAGAAAAAGTTCATGAAGTTGCATGAAAAAACTCGGTTAATGTGCCTTTGTTCCGCTGTGTGGACATTTGACTTCTTGCATTTCATATTGAGGCTGTATCGATAAACTCTGCTACATACAATATGTTGCCTTTTCAGTATACTTTCATAACAAGAACAATGAATATCGAATTTTGAATAACAGCAGTAATTAAGCGCGTAAAAAATATTTATTCTTATTATAGCGGCTCTGAAAATTGTTCCAAGTATGCAATTGATTAACTCTACAAAAAATAGAGCTATTACTATTTTTTCGTAGAGTTTACAAATCAATTGTGATAAAGATTTAAGATACTTAAGCTTTAGAAAGGTAAGAAAGATACATTTTAAATTTACAAAATAATAAAAGTTCATCAGTTTGTACAGTCTCAAGCTCGATTATTATGCCATTGTTCCGCTGCGTGCATGCTATGACATTTGAGTGACATCCCTACACTGCTCATATTGAGGCTGTATCGATAAACCCGGCTGCATACAATCGGTTTTGCCTTTTAGCAAACTTTCGTAATAACACCACTTAAATATTGAACGAGTGACTGAATGACGTGACACGTGTTTCGAAAAATTTTCAGACATGTTAAATGCACGAGCATTTATTTGTTTTTCGAGAAGTCATTAAAAACACTGACGTCAAAGGTACGTTTTGAAAAAAAAAAAATCTATCTATTCAATTTTATCTCAGTCCATGCAAGGTGCATTGAAGTATTTATACGAAAAAAACTTTTACGTTATAGCATGTAGTCACATTTTTGTGAATAAAATAAAACAGCCACAAAACGTGATAAAATGTAGGCATTGTGCGTGACTTTAAGTAATACGAAAGCAATGATTTCCGGTCACAAATCAACTCGAATGCAATATATTTAGGTAAGCGGAATATACCTAATGACCGAGGAAATTTCCAGAGATTACATTATATGAGCTCCAACATTAATATGGGCTGTAATTTTTATAGAACCCACTCCACACAGAAGGATTCTTGTTTTTCACCACAGGAATAAGGCCTGGAGCAGTTCAAAGAGCTATGCTGGTTCGAATAATTTACATGGGTTCAAATAAAAAATCCACTCAAATAAAAAAAAAAAATTTTTGAAGACTTTCAAAAAGGTAAGAGTGATTTCAGTGATTGCTCAGGACTTCGGCACTTTAGACCAGATTTGAGATTGTGCCATCTGAATCATCAGAAGGAGAATATTCGTTATCCGAATATGTAATATTTATAACAATATAATATATGTACAACGAATATGCTTTAGGGCAGTTTTGCAGTACTGGCAATTTCAGCTTAACCTTTTTTTTGGTTAAGAATTCAAATTTGAAATTATATGGCCCTATAATTTGTAACAGACAGACTCTTATAATATGTATACATAAACATATATGTATAATTTTTTTTATATTGACCTAATTGATTAAAACTATGTAAAGATTGTAAAGTAAGCACCCCTAATGAGTACAATGCGTGACTATAAGACGTTTCCGTCTATAAATAAAGTTATTTAGAACCAACATGCCTTCGCTCCACCTACATTAGTTGGTAATTGCTTGAACATTTATTAACTTGCTCACTTATAATTGTATAATTTTTAATGTAATTAAAATGTTGGTTATTCTGTTTCGCGCTCAGCCGTACGAGTAACAACCGGTGTTAACTTTTTTTTTGTAACAGTGTACAGGGTAATAGCGACTGTAGTTTAATCCATTTCTGTTTCCTGCTAGTTTATCGACAGGGTATTTCCACAACAGTGGGAGTTGGAACCGGAGGTGTGGAAAAATTCTTAAATAATGTGCTTATTTCATGCTGATCGGTCGGGATATAGAGTGGATGATTGGAGCCAGTATAGGCACTCATTATGATGCATATTTTTGTTTTTGTTTCATTTATTTACAAAATCAATTTTAGTGCTACAATTTTACCTATAATTCATTGGGTTGCATCGGTCGTCATTTCCATTCCCATCAATTTCGGGGTCCATTGGTGGTGATTATTCTCGGGCACGTCGCTGTCACGCTGTCACTCCGTCCGTGGCTCGTGACTCCGCATCACACATGTTTGTCCATACATTAACCCCGCACCAGAACACTACGTGACTAGTAACCGTTTAGTAATGTTGCTTGGAGCATATATACGTATGTAAAAAGAGCACTGTAGTGTTGCTCGCGTCAATGAGGGGGTCTGCCTACCAGTGTAACACGAAACACAAAGGTAGTAACGATTCTCTTTGGATGGACCCCCATTATTGGTGAATGGTGATTATTCTCCGACATGTCGCCGTCACGCTGTCATTCCGCCCGTGGTTCGCGACGCCGCATCACACATGTTTGTCCATATATTAACTCTACACCTGAAGACCACGTTTTGTGATAGGTAAATGCTACGTACGTTTTTTTGTCCATTTTTGATATACGTATAGTCGTATATATATTTAAATTACAATCTGTTCTGTTACGTTTTAAGCCAGAACACCACGTGTCTGTCTACAAACTATTTAGTAAAGAGCTTTTATGTTTATTGAATAACAATTAAATCCAATCTCTAGGGGGATGAAAGATGCATTTGTTTCCTGTAAGCTGTGAGTATCCACTATTGAAAGCTTCTGCTAAAACTATGTTTTCCTCTCTAACTAAAGCTTTGAAGTCGCTTGTAAAGGTAGCTCCATACAAACTATTCTATTGCTGGCTACAGCTACCTATACAAGTGCTTCTATGAATCAATATTGTATAAGCACACCAGATATCAATATTGCATACTAGTTCCGAAGTAGACTGTTTGAGTACTTCCCCTAACTCAGCTCGATAATTATTGGGATTTATAGAGATAGCGTTATTTGAATTTCGATAAACTGAGCGAACCGACAGTCCCTGTTTGAAACAATGATATTAGGTTAGTGTTTCGCATCAGCAAACTCGAATCTCCGTATACATTTGCGTAGATTGCCCTCCACGTTCGAACGTTATGTGAGAATCGGTGTAAATTTAGCGCGATATTGAACTTTACGTGTTCGAGTGACTTCCAACGCCGAAGTTGTTACGAATCGGAATCACTATTATCGCATTTTCAAAGTTTCGGCGCGAAGGATTGCGTGATTCGAGGATGGTTTGGAAGTGTCTTAGAATTGTGTTTTGATTGTGTTTCCGACCATATGCGTATCGAAATCTAGGCCGTCGTTACTCATTCGACACACGCCAATAGCGGCTCTTTTGTACTTATCGTCACGTTGCTGAAATCACTCTTGCCATTTACTTCAAAACTCTGCAATGGGAAAATAGATCAAGGCTACACAGACACTTGTTCTTCTTAAGTCTTTTAGGCGTTCTCCTCGTATAAAACACTATTTGAATCTACATTGACGGCTTGTTGCATTCGTGGTAATATTCTTAGTCATACATAGCTAATTGGTGATTATTAAATTTATTTTATCCACCTGCATAATAACGACAGCATGACAATAAAGGATTATGAATTTCGTTATTAATGAGGTCTTAACAGACTTAGGGTGGAGTAAGGTGTGGCCAAAAGGCACATTAATTTGGCCACAAAAGGGCACGTCTATACTTAGGTATCTGGGATAATTTCAATGAGTTTTATTATTTTTTGCACTGACTAAAATTGCTGCTCATTAGTATTGTAAATGTATTTTATAAATCACTGATATAATAAATGACTGATACCATAGAACGCATATTTCATTAATTTTATAAGATCTATTTCACAAATGTCTACAGTAATTAAGTTTAACATTCATGCAATCATAACTAACCGGCATGACATTTTGTTCTAGAACTTGTACTTATTACTTCTTGGTGACATGTGCAAGAGCTAAGAGCCTATGAACTCTTAACTAGTAATAAATTAAGTCTGTATTAAATCGAGTCGAGTCCTACTATTTCAGGCCTAATAGACATTTCATAGAGAACTTAGAGCATTAAAGTATTGTATAACGTTGTAAGGTCTAACATTGTACTTATGGGAGTCACCTCTAACAAGCCTCTTATAGCCGCACTCCCACACACAACATTACTATTAGCACTCATACTCACAGCGAGCAAAACCATTCAGGCAAGGTACAGTTCTCCTACCTATGAAACTGTGTCAAAACAAAAAGCATTTTTAAATTAATTTTTCATTCGTTTAGAAATCTTGTAACGGGAAACGCTGCTCAAACTTTTGACCTCGGTAGTCGAATGACTTTGTTCAGTATGTGAAACAACGAGCTGTTTCTGGCTGACATTCAGCGATGTAAATAGACCTCTCCAACTCCTAAATGCTGCTAATCAGAACTTGTGGACGTTGCTGTTTGTAAACTTTGCTTTAAAACCAACCAACTTTCCATGAACCCCATATTACGTATAGATTACGAGTGGATACAACGGAACTTTAGAGATAATTTTTATTTCAGTCTTAATGAAAATATGAAGTCATATTTGACATATTTTGGTAATCAATGATTTTATAATGGTATCATTATGATTTTTCGATGGAGTTTCATTGGCGTACTGCGGCCTTCCATGTCAGTAGGACGGTATTGGAATGGTTACATATAGCGTAATGGTAAATTAGAAGACTCGCTCCCTGGTTTAGTTCAGTCTGAACTAATCTAAACCACCAACCATAAAATATCTGAGCTGATTTTATTATTATCGTAACCACTGATGGTATCATTTCACATTATGTTTGCGTCGTAAAGTATAACATGTAAGTGTAAGGTTTTAGTCAAGCCGCAGCAATGCACAAATTGCATTGTTTCAGCGAACAGCCATACGTTCTCTAAACGACGCTGCGGGAGTGAAACTTAATTTGCGATTATAACATTTCGCAATTTCATTCAATTTCAGTGCAACACTCATACAAATACATACTAAAGTCGTACTTTCTGTTTTAAAACACTTTTGGGTAGATATGAGATAGGTTTCCTTTTATAATAAAAGAAATGCACAATAGCATTGCACGCGGCCGAAATGAAACTTAATTTGCGATTACGATATTTGCGATAACATTTCGCTACACACAAATGCATATAGTTCTTTCCAGCACAAACAGACTTGGCCGTACGTGAATGCATGAATAGTTTTTTTGTTCATCTTTTGGTTTTTTAATAATATTTGACGTTGGATGTAAGTGTTATTGGGCTACAGTGACAGCATTATGCCAGGTGGCCGGCATGCGCGTTTGCAACTCAATTACATAAAAAAACTCATTTATCACGTAAGTCGAGCCCGCACCATTCGTGTCGAAGACCGAATTCTTAATCACTAGGGCTATCTCAGCATAGCAAGCCATAGTAATGCACAAATTTCATTGTTCCAGTGCGATGCCATACGTTTGCGGAAAGTCCCTGCGGAATGAAACTCAATTAGCGATATAACTTCTCACTGTTTCATTTGATTCTAGTATATGGTACTGTACTTACTCCAACAGTGTAGGTATACATAGTTATATTTCGGTACGATAAAGTGGTAGTTTCCATGGAGATGCCATTTGAGAAATTGTTTTTATGTTAATTGGTGGCAAACAAGCAGATGTGTTATCTGATGGTGGTGGTCAATGATGCGTTGCAAACAAAAAAACAAGAGGGTTGCACTCTGAGGTTACACATTAACGTTGTGCATTTTTGAACGAATTTTCGATCAGGTCACGTGTCCAATTAACGCCCTTTATGACGTTTGTATCGGATAGGATTAAGGAAATTATCCATCTTTAGCAGCAATCTATTTCTACCCTCTTTCTACACTTTTTACTAGATGGTAGAAATATAAAGAAATGTAAAGCTCAACATAGCGGACAACTGTAATTTATCGTAAAATCCGATTTTCTGCATTCATAACATTTTTGTAAATGTAACTTGTAATAAAACTTCCGATTATTTTGATCAGGGGAGAGAGGAATTATTTTCTATTATTACTTTTGGCCTCGTTATTTTTTATGAGTGTTTGAACACGGTCGTCTCTAGAATTGTCAATTGGACTTGAACTTGGTTTATCGTTGCAGGAAAACTTTCTGATATTTATACAACATGTAATCCATACAAAGTTTCTTGCAGGATTGCAACAAGTTGTGAAAATAGCTTTACGTTGGTACTTATTTGTAATGTGAAAAGTTCGAAGAAAACAGTTCGGTCACTTTCAGCCAATAACATATTTTAGCATTTATTGCGCCGTGCCTTGCCGTGGAAGAAAACTTTAGGGTTTTTCAAGTATTTACGAAATGCTCGCTTTGCGAAAATTTTAAATATTTAAAACCATTTTGACACCGGTAATCCAACTTAACCTTGTTTGAAATGGCTTAACTAGATATTTAATTAAAGTATATTGTGTACATTAAATGTTTATAGTTTAGTTCATGATTTTATGTCAACTTCGTTGTTTCATCACATGTGACCATTGCCATACCATACCTATTGTTTCTACTAACTGAACAGGCAAAGTGTTAAAACTAATACATCAGTAAATGCGGTAATCAAATCGATTACCACCGGGGTACGGACTGGTCGCCGCGTCGTCTACCGAACGAAGCGAGCGAATCCAAAGAAATTACTGCGAACGTTAACACCGGCTTGATTGCTTTCAGAGTGTAGTTTCCGGGATTCACTTTATCAAAGGACCTGTAGTGCAGCGCACGAATAAATAGCGCAAAGCGGCCATTTGGAACAACTCTGGCACGTTTGTGCCTATACGTTTCATAAAAACTGTTTTTTTTTAATATTGTAGGCCTGACAGAATATTTTTAGGTCAAATTTATGGGGTCTGTGTAAATTGATTGAAAAAAATTACAAAAAATAATGTGAAATTATGTGTACCTACATAAATAAAATATAAATGATTTGAATTTTGCAAAGATTAATGCCTAAAAATGTAGTAGGTTCACTGCGCACAAAAAATAAAAACCAGATGTATACTGAAAACAACTGTGTATAGCGTAGCAAATGTATGAACATTACCCTCCGTGCGGATTATTTACTCACGCTCGGTGTTGGGGCTAAAACATTTTGCTACGACCAGGCGACAACGTGACTCAACTTGTATAGAGCGCGCTAAATTATCTGAATTCACAGCAATGAATAGTAAATTGGCTCGGTGGCGATTCTAAGTGAGATTTAAAGCTTGAAGCAAAATCATTTATAAGCCGTCGCACGCTTCAATTGAATAATTCAATATAACCTTCTCATTATAAATAGGTAATACAATTGGTTTAATTTAGGTTATGTTCGTTTGAATCGAATAAAGAATGATTCATAAACAAAAATAAAAGAAGCATGAGGTATAGGTACTGATCAAAAATGTGGCTATTAAAATGGTCATCATAATGAGTTTTAGAAGTTTAAAATTTCTGAGGTATGGTCAATGTTAATTTCCGCTTGATAGATATTTCTTCTGATGTTTTATCGATAAACTAGTAGATATATCCTAACCACATAATCTGAGTGGGTTTAATTGGTATACCAAAAAAATTACTTACCTCAATTAAATTTTAATCAGCTAATAGGTAAGTAATATAAAATCTCTAAATCGAAATGATGAAAATTCTGAACGAAATACTGCATCGATTCAATGTGCATTCAAAATAGAAAATCCTATGCAAATTTGCTAAACCACACCGGATTGGTGCATCGATTGTTTGTTTATTTTAAAGCATCAATTGAACCACAACGAAGCTCATTTGTGCGTTAATTACAATTGGCTTACGGAATATTTATGAAGTAACCACACTATATGGTTCCGTGAACAGTTATATACAAAGTCTTCTCGTATTACTAGACCGTGTTTGTACAAGTGTTAAAAGCGATTAGTGTTACATAAAGAGATTAGACGATAAATTATGTTTAAGAAAGATGGTGAAAATTAATACATTTATACATTCAAAGAAACAACGACATCTTAATAAATATTCTCAGAAAAATAGATATTGCATTCACTCCCCGATGACTCTGTGTTTGGATACGAATTCAATAGGCATCCGCGTATACCCTAATGATGTGATATTGAAACCTCACGTTTACAAAGGATAGAATTAGGTTAATTAAATTATAAAATCAAAAGCCTCATTAAAGCATTTGGGCGTAGGATACTGCCGTTGCTAATTTCAATGATAAATTATCTTGGTCTTATTATAACTTGATTGTAAATTGAAGCAAACGAGGCACTTGAAGGTTTAAGATGAGCAGTTGAATTTTATGAATTCTTTAATAGAGCAGCGGTTTAACATCCTGTCTACGATTACAGGAAGCAAGTGTAATTAAATATAGAGCATTTTCATCAAAGTTGTACTCATACTCATACATACAATATTATAGGTTTTTACTGATGTCGTGTGCATGGTTTCGATACTGTGATTGCCAACTGAGGCGATAGCAGTCTTCTGAGGCAACTTACATTTTTATAGACCGTTCATACAGACGGTTTAAAATTGGATGGAGTTTTCTAAATGACACAGAGACCACTTAATATCGCGCTCGTTTGCTATTTACACAATTATTATATTATGTATTTATTTATCTGCATATAAAACAATAAAATTTCCCGGGTAGCTAGTTTGAAATATCACTCGCATATATTATCTAACGTAGCTATTTTGTAAACAAAGTGTTTTATCGTTGTATAGTGGATCCTCGGAGCGCGCACGTAATTCTTCTCAGTCCGCATACAAACTGCCCCTAAGGAGGTGACAATCCTCACCGCAAACAATAAAAATATACATAAAAATAAATTTGATACTTGGGAACCGGGAACTGTGAGAAATATGCATTATTCGCGTATTTCCACGGAAAAATCGGCTCGCAGACTTATAGTTTTCATATCCGTTTCCATAAGATTATGTTTATGGAATAAATATGATATTATAAATTATGTTCCATTACTCTGAATAAAATTAGGTATTAGTTTAGATTTATAAAATAAAAAAAGCACTGGAATTTAATGAATTTGCAATTCGAATTCAAAAAAATTGCTAAAGTTTATTATAAGATTTATAAGTTTATTATAATATATTATATTATAAGCTACAGATATAACTGCAGTATTTTCAACAGCATATTTCTTAAATGTGAAATGCGGTTTGAATTTTAAAAACAATAACGGTCAAATTACAACGCTGTTAATTTATTTTATGACTTTGACTCTAAATAATGTTTTTCGTCACTATAGTAAATCCCACAAGTGAGCTGTGTGGTCAAGTGCATCATAGATTTAAGCTGGAGCATGATATGGGCGTTGATAACTGATGAATGGACCAGGCATTAATTCGGATTATTGTGAGGGAATATCACTGCGTCAAGGCATCGTGTCGCCGCATGATGCGAACGGAATCATCAATTCAAATATTGATAGATTCATTCACCCGACAAATAGTGTCATCTAATCCACGTAGTATGAAGATGAAATAGGGTGAGGAGAGTGTTGAAACTTCGAATAGCAAATTGTGTTGTGCCGCGAAGCAGGCGTTGGCGAAATGAAATTGGATTGCGCACTACTACCTAATAATTCCAATCGTGATTTTCGATGATGATGTTCGTGACAGGTCTCCACCGACAACAGTAATTTCATTCACCTTTATCGTACGGTTATAACACTGATTTGTTTGCGCCTAACAGGTACCGATTCGCGAACAATATTTCGCGCTATTTGTTCGGTTACGAAAAAAATATACATTTGAAAAGTTAATTGCGCCTGAACTCGTTTCGCATTCACGCGTCGTTTTCATTACCGATTGTGATTGGGTTGCAAAAATTCATGACATTTCGAAAACAGTTTTTGCGAACAAAAATTGCTTTGTCGATATAAATCATGCATCTCTTTTAAACCTATCCCAATAGTAGTGAATTATTTAAAAGCTTATTACCATCGACGAACTGAATCATAAGCTAATTATATTGAAAATCATATCGTATCTCTCCCGCGCATATGCATAAGGATTTGTTTTATAGCGTCCTAAATGCATAATAACAGAGCTATGAGTAAGATTAGCATTAACGTAAGCAACAACAATGCGTTTAACATATTGGTTAGGAACTAATGCGCACCGAATTAAAGTGACAAATTGAGTCATTCACCAACTGTCACAACAAGTCGATATCTCGCTTCGCGTGATTATACATATTCAACGTGAAATTTTAACCGTAACGTGTGTATCCGTTGTATTAATAGTCGTGAATAGATAAATAGTAATTTGACTTTAGGCAGAGGGAGTAGTAGGAAGAAATATATAGATGTAAAACCCATCGCAATTTTCCCAAAAAACTACTTATCTACCTATAGTCATGAAGTTGGCAAATTCCTTAGTTAGCAAGATAATAATTAAGAACCTAAGGTAATCGAAGAACTTCCTATAATGGAATGGAATTATAATGAATTAATTGTCTTGTCTGACTGGACTATTCCGCCGTAAGGCTAGATGGTATCAATAGTTTGCCTACAAATTTGCGTATCGGTCACTACTTCTAGAATACGTAGAAATTATGATCGTAACACTTACATACTCGTATAGGTACAGAAAACCATTTACAATGTAGATGTAAAAGGCTGTATGTAATAACTGTAAATGTTCTTTCATTGCTGGCTACAAACGTTTACATTTAAGTGTCAATAATGCTGGAATACTGTCTTGTGCATCAATAAAAAGAGCGAAGTCTAAAGAAACGACTCAAACGAAGAACGAAGAAGTACGCCCTTGTGGAGATGTAAAGGCAGGCATAAATCAATAAGTACCTACTCGAGATAATAATTGCATGCATAGACAAATAAAAGTTTCTTCATTCATTCGGTTGCCTCAAACTTGTTTCGATGGCAGCCCCCTTTAATCGTAAAAGAAGACACGAAGGAAGGTTACCTATTTGGGAGAACTGTATAAATGACCCTGATAAACTAACCTTATTGTTGTAAATGTTATTTATTATTTTACTTCGCACTTTTTTAAAGTTCAAACTTTGAATTATTTAAAGTTCAAAGGGTTGCTTATATATAGACACGTTATGCACACTGCATGTGAAAACACCATATGACATAAAAAAATTAAACATAGGCATATAAAAACTACATTCATTGTGTAACGTACTAGCTACTACCTTGTCATGTACTCATAATTATTTCAAAATCACAAGTCTGATTTATCTAATGAAAAATTGTTCTTAGACTTTGTTGTTGTTGCAAGAACAGGGGGCAATTTCAAAGCAATCAAATTTGTGAAATCGATTGAGTGGAAAGTATAATTGCGATTATTACAGCTTTTACGTACCTACGCTAGGTTTCTTAGTCGAACTGAAATTAACCATGCGAAAAAACTGGGCTACTAATACGTATACCTGTTCTGAATTCTTTTGTGTTCTTTTTATTTATTGTTAAACTGGTATTTTTCTTCACAAATATTTACTTTTTCTATTATGATTTAAAGTTCTTTTAGCGTTATACAACTTATTGTTGTATTATTGTAGAGCAGTCATTGATAGAATGCACCATTATAAAAAGCGTTTAGAAATAGGTCTTAAAATGAGTAGGTATTTTTTTCATGAGGGGAAATTATTATTTATAAGAAATAGACTTAGAACTTTTGATTTCCCTGCCGCGAGGAAAGACCTAAACCCAAATTAAGACATACATAGATATGGGTACAAAATAAAGATGTTGCCTATATACTCGTATGTGTGAGGTGTGTTAGGATAAATATTTTAATGATATGAAAAATTGAAGAAATTAACGATTCTTTGAGATGTTAACTAGCTTGTTTCATCAAACTCTTCATTATCACTTTTAGATAGACGATCCAACCACGTCGTCCAGTGTGACCAAAATGACCGAAATTACTAAAAAAAGCGTCATCAGATAACGTTATGGTAGGTAATTTATCGTCTAGATCGAAGGTTACTGTAAGACAAAAAGAAGTAGATCTCTGAACGAGTGCACTGTCACAAGGTGTAAAGTGTTGGTTAACAGGCAATGATTACTGGGTCTCGCACGTGGGAAGCTCCCACGACTGTGGTTCATGACTCTATTGACGCCGATAACCTGCGCCCGCGCAGTTTCCATGCCGATGTAATACAATAAGCCTTTAAGTAGGTATTATTCCGCCGATTATAGTCATATTACAAACCTGAAATTGTTTTGTTAAGTTTTTACTTTGACCTTCAACTTAACAACTTAATTGGTGTGATATTCTTTAACTGTCTGATAGGGGGTTATATTATATGTTAACTCCTTGTTCAACAGGCATAGATATAGGTCAACATGACTATATCGTCAGCAAATAATAGTTCACAGATGCAGTCCGTTATGCGATCCCTGTGTGCGTTCAGATTTTAAAGAAAGTCGCCTGAAAAGGTGGGAATACTGCTCATCATCGTTGTCACTATAATATAGTGACATCATCAATGACAATCATTATGATTTAGCACCCAGGTTTTATTATTGTAGGTAGTTATTTCGTGTAATTCCATAAGGTGAATTTCAGGTAAATAACGTAAATTTGTTTTCGTTTTTTGGTCTTGGTCTTAGCGAATCCTGTACAAAATGCTCGACACTTGTAGGGTTTTCGAAATTTCTCAATTTATGTTAGCAAACGACTCTGTGAAAAATAGAAACTCAGGTTCTCAAGGCGAGCTCGCTTTCGTTACACCTCTGTGAGCGCAGATTTGGCACGATTAGCGTTACAATTAAACATGTTTATCTAGCCGGTTTCCTGTAATATGGTTACTTGGCTTAAGGCAATCTCGTGCATATCAATTAGCGCAATCACTATTGCATTGTAAGATCCGCATGATCCGATAACTTTGGTTTTTGCACGAAATAGGCACTCAGAAAACAAGTTTTATGATAAGATGTTGCTTTACAATAGATATTAAAATAGCTCATCGTCGCGAAATGTATGTAGTGGCCGGATTTTCATTCACCCTTTCAAAATCTGGTTAAGTTGGTATTTTGCTTTGTGGGGTGTGCTTGTGCCTTATGGGGCGTACAATGTCTCGAAATATAATGAGAAAACTAGCAGAATAAATAAAACACTTAGTCAGTGCCCATCAATTATTATTTATTTATTTTGAACACAAACAAATATAACTTGTGTAAGTGATGTGTAAGTGCTAAACCTAATGGAATATCGAAGTTTTTACTAATTAAACGTACTTACCTAATTGTACTTCTGTGCCGCTGTAGGATATAAAACAGGCGTAGACTGAAAAATATCAATCTCTTTATATATCATCAACCTGAGCTGGTGTTTCCCTTTAATGTTATTTTTGTTGAAATGTACAAATTTTTAGTGAAAATAAATGATTTACAGTTTGAAATCGAATCCGTTGTAACATGAATGACAAGACATTGTTTTTGTATGCAGTAAGATGTTTTGTGTTCTCTGCCAATGAGCAATAGTGCGCATTGCCACACTCAGTTGGTGTCATTGTTACACTAGTCAGATTTCTAGGAACATGCCTAGGAGTGTTTTGTGACATTTGTTCTAACACGGTACAATGGATTTGGAATGCTTTATCATAAATTAATATTTTTAATACCTTTGTACCTATTAGAGCGCATATCATTAGGTATTTGACAGTTCATCAGTATTTTTATGAAGCTTTTATAATTTTAAGCTCCATAGCATTCCTTTTTTTAAAATCTTAGTTAAATAAAATCTTAATTAAACTATAATAAGTATAATTAAAAACATTTTATCAAAAGCTGATGAGAATGAATTGTGACACAGTTACTAACCGGATAACGTAAAAATAGATACGATTGATCAACTATATCTTGAAATAGGATTAATAAAAAAAAGCAGAAAAGGTGGTATTATAGATCAATAACAATCTCTGGAAAATTTGTTACAAAATCAAAAAGTAAACATATAGTACAAGTATTGTTAACAATCTTGATCACTCATCTGAAATCCCTGTTCTTAGTATTGTATAAATTATTTCATGTAAATATCGTTAACTGTTCATCTATTTCAACATCTTAGCGACATTGAAGCGAAAATTAGGTGTCTAACGTTATTGACATGTTACCTATTTTCACAATCGCTAATCGTCCTCGGGCCTGACAAATGCCCGATGCGCCGAAGAGTTCGCGTACCGAACAATAAACAATGGCATTGCAAAACTTCGTAGTTTGAACTCGACGCATGCACGATCAGTTTATTTATGCCCTAAGGGACGCAGGATAAAGCCTGTGTAATTACCTACTGCAATACTGCATGTCAAGTTATAAGATATAGAAATAAATTTTCTAGAAACATTCACTTTTATTAGTCTTTATTTTATTTAACCATAAAGACACAGAATGGATAAGGATGGCGAAAATGTAGGTACATGTCATGAAGGCATAATTCTACATTTCCACCTATTCCCTGGATAAGTAGTGGACGAAGTAGTGGACGTAGTGGACGAAATAAGGCTGTAAAACTTCTTTTCAGGAAGAATTGTTAAAGATATTCACATAATTATGTTATTTGATTACAGACATTATATACACGTATCGTATGTACTCCGATTACGTTATTTCAGAGTTTTTGGTATATTTGCCGGCAACGTCGAAAACTTCGATAGCGTGATTCATGATACGTCTCTTGACGACAGTCTGGCAATTATTTAATGTTTTGTCCAAACAATAAATTTATGCAAGGGTCTCATTTTGCTGGCAATATAATTACTTCACCTAAAATTGTCGGAACCGCTTTGTATTTTGAATTCACCTAGGAATACTAAGATATTGCGCAACGGGACGTCGGGAATGCAATTTTATTCCCGAGATGTAAATAAAGACAAAGGGAAGAAGCAAAGAGCCAAGTCGCAAAGAAATCTTTGCGATAGTTGTGTTATTGAACAGTGCTGTAACAACTATTATTAAATAAAAATAATTCATACATTTCAAATTTTTTGTCATTTGTTACTAGGCACCACTGTAAAAATATTTTTAAGGGAAAGTTTTAAAAACCCCTAAAACTTTGTCATTAAGCCACATTTTCTTAAAAAAGCAGTAGGTACCTACCTAGTTCGAATTTTCTATATATTTCAGAAATTAAGGTACATAGAGTACGTACCTCGTTTATAGCGAACCTAGTTCTCAACAATCACGACAGTCTATGAAAGAATCAATCCAAATAATCAGGGTGGCAGCTGTTATAGGTAGGTATTATATAGTTGTCTCGCCCGCATAAAAACCTCTGCTTTGCTTATTTCCAACTATGAATGATCAGTCCCAAGCACGCTCCAAGCTAAACTTTTCTGTAAACTAGAAATTAGGAGCAAAACCGCTGTTTCTAAGGGAAACAACTATTGGGGTTTTCAGGGAACTGATCGTAGGGCGAGTTTATTTGTTATTATAATATGCTATAAATATAATATTAACTACATATTATGATTAAATGTTTAGTAAATCAATAGGTAAAAGATGGGTTACACTTGAATCGCATGACACGAAATTGGATGAGAATACGAATTCTATATTATAACTTCAATGGAGAAAAGTTGCTGTAGTAACAGAAAACAATTTAAGAAAGTTCTGGATTTTAACTGGTAATCCGTCGGGTATTTAAACTAATTATTAAAACAAAAAATTATGAAATAAAGATTTAGAGCAGAGAAATTATTACAATAAAATTAATCCAATTCTGAGACTAGGGCCACAGTTTCTCAACTAAATGGAATGGATGACGACCTCTCTACTATAATCTCTGTTTCAATATCCAAATCGTCCTAGCACTAACGCCTACAGTACATCTATGTATACACCACAGGGTTTCCTATGAAGTTATAGACTCATTGTCTGCAAACTTCAAATGTACCGACCGCTGTAAACTCGGGGTAACAATTGTTGGGGACAGTTGGGGCGGAGTCGTCTAATCAAGGGGCGACACCCGCATACACCGCAGCTCACTCAAAACGTGAACTGCGAACTATAAAGTTAGTTCCATTGTCCTGTTCGATCATGTCTGAGTAACGAACTAGTAGAATCTGAACGGGGTTCTTAACTTCTTACGTATTGGTAATAAAGGTGTGTGTGCTTTCGTCTTTATTAAATACACTGTAGTGTCATGTCATGATAGCGGCAATATCACTGGTCTACGTAGCGACCTCAAAAGCTTCGGGAGCTTATACGATAAAAAAGAACTTCGGATAGGTCCGAAACCGAAAAGTCTGGGTTGAACCTGGCGGTGCGCATAAACAAAATTTCTTCTTATTCTCAAAGGCCTTCACCAGCTTTGTGACTTCTTAACCAGCGAAGAGGACTAATGCCTATATCTAGCCTCTTAATTTTGAGAGGAAACCCAACCCTGTATTAGATCTCATCAAGTCCAGAACCTGTATCGTTAAAGTCACACAACAATAGCACGATAAGAAATTTTTACTCACTAATTTTTAACTTTTTCTCAAGTCAAAAAACACGTCGTTAGCGTGGTAAAATTCCTTCGCGTAAGTAGGTACTCGGGAAATGTTTAAACTTTCTCTACCAACTCACTGCACTCAGACTGCTAACTTTGAAGAAATAAACATCGGAGACACTCGGGGTGACTTAGGGAAGACCGATCTAATCAGGGGAAGAGTGTCGGGCACGATGCAGACTCGCTCCAAATTCCAACGGTGGCTTGCGAACTTAGTACGTGCATTGTCCCTTACTACTTACCGTCCCATCATACTCATATGTACGTATTCAAGTTTAAAGTCTTATTGATTTATGTGAAATATATTTAGAAACTTAACATTAAATATGGTGGCTACTACGGTGTATTTATCGTAAAATTCCTAAACAATAACAAAAATTAATTGGTAATTATTTTGCGAAACACAGCAACAGAAAGAATAATAAAGAATAGAAACTACAAAATTCTTGGAGATAAACTGTTTTCTTAGCATTAATTACAAAAAATCCGGCACACGCTCAAAAATGATCAACCAATTTCATCAATAAAGCTTTTGCATTGCCTTTTCGCTTATTTATAACCCTTATTACGAACCAATACAAATATCTATAAATTTGATTTATGGACATTTCAATCAATGGTTCGAACGTGATGTCATTCTCGTATTTGAATTGCTGTTTTCGAGTAGTGATGTTAATTTGATTGATGTAGCACGCATTTATTCCAAATGGAATACAAGCACAGTCTTTGCTACTATTCGCGAATTATTTAATGATGCGTCGATCGATGTGTGTTGTGACACGTGTTGTACTATAAATTATTATCGAATGGCTCGCTAGAGTTGATTGCAAATTTAAGTTGGAAGCTTTTAGAGGTAACGATTAAGCACAAATGAACTTCATATATCTTAAGATAAAATTAAGATCAATTCTATGAAAATATTGTAAATAGCCGACTGACTTTAAAATTATAATATGTGAATGTGTATCTTATCTGCCGGGTTAAAAGTCTGAAAACTAAAAGGCGTGCTGGAAGTTTTTTGCTTTTTCTCCTGGTAGATATTATCCTGAGGGGGGATTAAAGCTCAATCATGCATTTGTTGTTGGCTATATGAAAATGAAAGAGTTTTCTGTTTCTCCATAAGCACCTAGCATTTACTAATATTCTTTCTTCTATCGCTATTGAACTAGTGGTGGTAATACTCGTATTTGCAGTACATACATACATGTACTACAAATACGAGAGCGTACACGTAACGTACAAGTCTAAATATTTAAACATAAACAAGACAAACCATCTAATGTCTGAAACTCAATAAGAAAATTACATCAAGACAAATAGACGTTTATATAATTTATACAGTTGAGAATTCTGTCTCTGATGGGTGTATCAATTAATTAATGGATTTCAATTCAAACGTCATGTACACGGGAAACAATCGTTCGGGTGCTGTAATTGAAGGCAAGCAAATCAGGAATTGTTAAGGCTGTATTGAGGTTTCAGCTAAGTTTTGGCTCTAAATAGGTACATTATAGAGTCCCTTCCTTTCCAATCGTACGGTAGGGCTGTAGAGCATACTCCAGGATTTTTCCCGTTGGGTTCGACACGTGCTTTAACAAAAATAAATCAATAATTCGAATGTTTTTGGAATATTGCTCATTTTGGATATAGAACTACAATAACTTATCACTAATAAGAATAAGTAACACAATAACTCTTGATTGCACACAAATACAGTAAAGCTTACATAATTTAGAAAAACGATACATGTACAAAGGCCAAACATGATCTAGCATCTGGATGATATTTGGTATGCAGTATCATCCGGATTTCGGGTTCCTTCCTTTCAAAACTTAAAACTCTTCGAAATTATTTGTTTATTTATTATGAATTCCACGAAAACCCGTCCTCAGGATGATGGAGGCCCAAAACAGTAACCACTCGTAAACAGACGGCTGCGATCGCGTGCGTGTCACCAGAGGCTGAATAATGACGCCGGTGACGTTTAATTTCGAATACAAAAGGCTTCTTATGCTATTTACCCTAATCCATTTATTTTCACCCGCCGCGCCCGGATAATATTGACAGTGAACCTTTCGACTTTGTCGCTTACTTAATTACATTAACGAGATTCTCTATTCTTCAAATAGCTTCGTCGGGGCTTCGTTAGGGATGTTTTTGAAATGCGCTTCTTTCAGAGACGAACTCTTACGTGTGGATGAGATGAAATAGGCATTGTGAACATTTCGAGGAGATTTTAAGAGATTACTTTTGTTACGCGTCATCCTTCGATAAGGTTGTGACCTCGATTCCCTGCAGTACCGAAAAGGGTTAATTTGCTACATCGAAGTAAGCGAAGGGAAAAAAAGCGTCACGACTCTCAAAAATGATGAGAGTGAGAGATGACGAATTAAGTTGTTGTATCTGTGGCGTTTAATATAAAAGCTACAATAACTAATGTATGTAATGTACACAACTAATGATTTTTCCATCGTGTTAGCCCTGACAATGAAGTTGTTATTCGACACAAGGAAGTCTAAACAACATTTTGTAGGAAAACGTTTAGCTACGGTCCATCGTGACCCGTTTTAAAAGAGGCTAGGCTAGCTATTTGTATAGCTGTGACAAGCAAAGCTTCTGAGAGCGTGTCCAGTCTCATTTACTTTATGCGATCACTTAACTTGAATAATGAGCGCGCTTAACTTGGAGCGTACATCCAAAAATGTACAAGGGTTTCGATATGCCTTGTTTTTACCGTTTTGTCGTAACGAATGGTCCAATAGAATTGTGTACATTAGACCGGTCGTTCGTCTAATTTGGATTCGGATATTAATAAGTCATTATGTTAATATTTTATTATTTTTAAAAGTTCGTTTTCTTTTAACTGTTCCTTCAGGATATCTACACGCATAAATAACAAATTCGAATCAATCACTTTTACTGGCCTGTAGGGCTTATTGTATTAAGGCTCGCGAGTGTTTTCGAGTATACTCGTACATGCTACGCATACAGTGAGATGACAATTGACTACTGAAATTCATGCATCCAGTTTAATTTGTGGATTTCGCGAGCTGACCATTTTAGCATTTCGTTACACGATACGTGACTTTTACATTGTTTTTCATACCATTTATTTGTTACGAGTGATATTGTGACTTGAAATTGGGGTTTCAAAAAGTATGAAGTATTTTATATACCTACACAATGAATAATAAATAATTAACTATACAGTAAATATTCGACGTATCCGCAATTATTGATTATCAAGGACTAATGTCACTCAAATAGGTAATCATTTCAATTTCTTTTTTAAATGAGGAACCATATTCGGAACGTAAGCATTGGTAAGCATGATGTTGATAGTAATAATAATTAGGTACTTATCAAAATAGCTTGTTGCTCCCAAAAGAAAGTGGTAGTCTTATAATTGTGAGCTTTAAGTAAGATTAATGTGGTCGTACCATGGATTACGAGTAATTTTGTTTAGCAACATAAAATCAATACGATTTATACAGAGTAACTTTTAAATAGGAATATTCTCATGCATTTACTGTTACTGAAGTACAGTCGTGCGCTATACAGCATAACCTTTGCGAGAATAAACAGAGGTGTTGATTTATGTCGTCAAAGGCATGAGTTTGTGTCATGGTTCATTGTAGCTTTTGCGACGTAAACAGTGTACGTTATTTCTAGTTAATATGCAACAAATGCAAATAACTTATTTTTATCTGTGGTCGCTATAAATATTGAGGTTTACTATCGTACCGCTTCAAAGTCATCATCGTTATTTTTAATGTTTATTTATTTATATCGTGCCTTAATTGTCTTAAATGTCGATTGTTAATGCACTTTATAAGCAATTTTTTTTTAATTTTATTGTTAAAACTTCTAGCGCCTATTTTAAAGAACGCAAAAGTTCGTTAATAATTTGTATTTTCAGGATAATTATAGTATTCAAAATATCTGCATTCATGAAAGCGAAATTGTTGGCTTAACTCATTAGTAGAAAGATAATCAAAAATATATTTATGCGTAATCCTATAAAAAGTAGATAAAATATTTACGTAGCGTATATTTACATATCGTGACCATGAAATATTATTGTTTGTCTTGATTTTATCATATTTAAAACTAGAAACATTGTTCCAAAAAATCTAGTTTAAGTAGATAAATATAATTCACACCAAACAAAATTAACATAATCTCCGACTAAATCTGCGAAAAACAACAGACAAAGTTAGCGTCATATTTATTTCTTGCATTTCTGCAGACACTACGTTTAATGAGAATTTAAGAGTTTAATTAAAGTAGCTACGGCGGAAGAATATTGCCAACAGCGATTATAATTTCAGCCAGTTCTTCGCTGTTGGTAGTTGGTAGTTTCTTTTTGTATCAAGAACACTGCAAAATATCATAGTACTACGAGTAACTACTTCTGTGACCACAACCTATCAATATCCATGTCTACTGTTTGATTTAGGCATAGATAGCATACATTGTAATTAAGTATATTAAATTTATTTTTTATAATAAACCAGCTGCATATAAGTTTTTTCTCAATTGATTAGTCTCCGTGCTCCATTGTTAAGAAATTATTTCGATTCAGGACTAAACATTTTATATTACCGCTCAAATTTGATCAAAAAGAAACTACTTATGAGTATTCGTGTTATCGCGCTTTCTCAGAACGGTTATTTCGCTCATATTTGCTGAAAAATAAGCTAGTTACGTTAAATAAAGTGTACTTACGTTCTTAAGAGCGCTTGTGAAGACCGCCGCAGACGTTGAAAATCTGGAAAAATGTAAAGATTTCGTTGTAAAACCACATTTATTCCTAGAAGGTGGTAAGCAAGGCTAGTTTTTTCATATTTTCTTAAAACTTAAAATGTGCCTTTTGGAATCGGTAATATTTATGACTTCAAATATATTTTGTGAACAACGCTTTATGTTGGGTTGTTTGTTTTTGTATTTTCTACAAGCGCTTTGGACAGCACGCGATTGTCAATAGTTAGTTATAGATACCATAATTATTTTGTGAAACCTCAGAGGTGAGCCAATTGAAAAACGATAGTATATATTGTATCAGGCGTTACTTTGCGGAAATCCATTGTTATTTAAGTTGTATTTATATTTCTTTGCAACAATCCGCACACGTGGAACTTGTTTTGGTATGGACCCACCACCCTCCCTTATCTCTCTGAGTAGGTATATACCATAACAACTTATTCCAATAGTACACGACACGTGTTTCGCCCCAAAACGGAGCATCATCAGGTGATGTGGACTCTACAACGGTTGGTTGCTGAGTGAGGTCGCCGTTCGAGTGAGCTGCTTATATACCTTTTCTCCCTGCCATTATGACACATCGAGTGTAATCAAAAATCGAATAAAACGTCACTTGTCAGTGTTTTGACGTTTGATATTAGTGACTTATGTCTTTTTTACGTCACATGTGATTTTGGTGGAAAAATATGCAGCAAAGGAGAATTAGATACGTCTATTTGTTCATTCAGCAATGTAACACTATTGTTTTTACTATATTGAATAATTTGTAGCTGTTCTAGCAAACTGAGCCTAATTCCTTTATCGCATCTATTTAAAATGTTATACGTATGGCCAGTAGGTACCGAATGGCCTGATTCTATCAAATGTTTTGCGAAATTGGACCTGTCTGCGCGACCATTTCTATACGCTGCTAGGTGTTCTCGATACCTTGTGTCAAAATTTCTACCAGTCTGACCCACATATATACCGTTACATTCTGGACAAGCGATACTATAAACTCCTGATTGTTTACGTTTGTCCATTTTTTCTTTGCCATTACAGATAGATCCTATGTTATTATCCGTTCTGAATGCAACATTGATATTGTGACGACGTAGGATTTTAGCGATTCGCTCCGAAATTGGTCCTATATATATCGGTCGGTTTTCTCCTTTAAGCCCTTTAATGGCAGACATTTTCATGGACAAGTTTGAAAACAATCATATTATTGGACATAAATCTATTTTATATTACTATAGATATGTTGACGATATAATTATATGCTGGACAGGTACTGATAGACAATTAGATGTTTTTGTAAATAAACTTAATAGAGTCCATCCAAAAATTAAATTTAAATTAGAATTGGAGGAAAATTATTCACTACACTTTTTAGATCTCACCATCACAAGAGTAAAAAACAAACATTCCTTTTCTATCTACCGTAAGCCTACGTATACGGATACAGTCATTCCGGCTTCCTCCTGTCATCCTTGGCAACATAAAATGGCAGCATTTCGTTGTTATATTCATAGATTACTATCAATTCCATTATCACCTTCGAATTATAAAGAGGAAATGAACACCATATATAAAATAGCAGTTACGAACGGATATAGCAGGAGGATGATTGACTGTCTTATTCGTAATAAACAAAAATTAATTATGCGGAATCAACTGTATGCGGGGCCATCAAATGAAACTATAGTCAGATGTAAATCTAGTTTGACCTATATAGGACCGATTTCGGAGCGAATCGCTAAAATCCTACGTCGTCACAATATCAATGTTGCATTCAGAACGGATAATAACATAGGATCTATCTGTAATGGCAAAGAAAAAATGGACAAACGTAAACAATCAGGAGTTTATAGTATCGCTTGTCCAGAATGTAACGGTATATATGTGGGTCAGACTGGTAGAAATTTTGACACAAGGTATCGAGAACACCTAGCAGCGTATAGAAATGGTCGCGCAGACAGGTCCAATTTCGCAAAACATTTGATAGAATCAGGCCATTCGGTACCTACTGGCCATACGTATAACATTTTAAATAGATGCGATAAAGGAATTAGGCTCAGTTTGCTAGAACAGCTACAAATTATTCAATATAGTAAAAACAATAGTGTTACATTGCTGAATGAACAAATAGACGTATCTAATTCTCCTTTGCTGCATATTTTTCCACCAAAATCACATGTGACGTAAAAAAGACATAAGTCACTAATATCAAACGTCAAAACACTGACAAGTGACGTTTTATTCGATTTTTGATTACACTCGATGTGTCATAATGGCAGGGAGAAAAGGTATATAAGCAGCTCACTCGAACGGCGACCTCACTCAGCAACCAACCGTTGTAGAGTCCACATCACCTGATGATGCTCCGTTTTGGGGCGAAACACGTGTCGTGTACTATTGGAATAAGTTGTTATGGTATATACCTACTCAGAGAGATAAGGGAGGGTGGTGGGTCCATACCAAAACAAGTTCCACGTGTGCGGATTGTTGCAAAGAAATATAAATACAACTTAAAAAACGATAGTATGGTGAACCTAATATGTGGAGCCGTATCATCGTATCGTAATATCGTACCTTCAGCAATTTGCCTTGGAGCAACGTGATGAAGAAATATTTGGGGATATATATAATAACCCATATATAATTGCAACTAGTGAATAACGTATGAATAACGCAACTGTAGGAGCATTATCATCACTCGTTACTCCTACAAATAAAAGGGTTGAGTAAACATAGGATATGATTCAATTTAAAATTCACTTTTGCCGGTGGTCCGACGTCTCAAGCCGTCGGCGGCGCAAATGTAGGAGCGCCATAAAGTCAGGATGGATAGGGAAAGTAATTCTCTAAGACCTTAGCCTTATAACTGACTTAACAGGTTCGTCTACTCTTCAAGAAGCTGTAACGTGAATTATTTAGTACTTTAGATAGGCTTAGGTACCATTGAATTAAGGAAACAAAACTTTGTTTGCCATTTCGTCTGAACAATATTGTTCGCACATATTTAGACGTTTCTTTTTTTAACTTATCATTATTTATTTCATAAGTAGAGCAAGCAAATAGCCACCTGATGGTAAGTGGTCACCGTTTTTTTATGCCCTTCTTGAAGAACCCTTTTTTAATTGTTAGTAATTGATTGTATAATGAATAGCGAATAGTATCTTAATGAAGAATATTAACGATCTATTTTTCCATATCTTTGTCCTGTACAAGTGTTACAGCTTGGTTTCTGTACAGGTGCGATAGGCCCGGCGGGTGGCGGTTAGCGTTGGAGTGTCACAATCCACAACGTGGAATAATTCATGAGGGCAGGGCGGCTTGCGAGGAGGCGTTGTTCCTTCTCGACGTTTTGCAACACCGACTGGCGCGTGCAGAGGACTGTGGTCACGGTGACACTGAATACCCGTGTCTTACCGACGATACCGCTTTATACTTACTAACATTACAAAAAAATTTGGGTACAAATACATGTAACTGTGGAAGCTAAAGAAAATTAAGAGATATGAATATATGTAACTGTAGAGGCTCACCAAATAACGTGAGTTATTGAGACAACTGTAATTATTTCCTAATATACAATTACCATGAAGCGACAAGTTTTTATGATTTTTCGATCCGTGGGTTTTCTGGAAGGTTCGTGAACTATGTAACTGAATGGATTTAAACTTTTAAAGTATTATAGTCATACATTTTACTCTCTTTTTTCGATGGCTTTTATTGCTAGATCATTGATTGTGATTAATTTAGCAACCTGAAGTCTTAGTCGACTAAACATGACGCACAGGTCTAGAACTCTAGACATGAAGTTCGGTATTTAGCCTCACTATGTTAACACTCATTCGAGGCTCGAACTCTTGTGCTATTATTATGCAAAACTGTGTACTGACGGGCGATCACAACGAAATGTTTTCTCGCGAACACTGAACCACATTTCGTTAAAAGGTTATTAGAATGTAGGCCGTTGTTAACATTTTCAAGGTTAGATAAACGTGATTTGAAAATTGATTCATCTTCTGAACAACTTCGAAATGAAGGAGGCTAATTTTTACGCTATACGTAAAGAATAGTGAAGATTTTACCTAGTTTAGTAGTCAGTCGTATTACCTAATTTGTACCAGACTTCCAGGGCCTCTTGTGATGTTTATCTTAAGAGTATACCTACATGCAAAGTAGTAGTAAGTAAAGTTTATAATATGCACTTGGTGTTGATCGTATGAGATATCTGACTTTTTAATTTATAATAAACAATTCAGAAGGGTTTCATAATGCTTTTCGTTGAAACTTGCCGTATTATGAAATTAGAATTGAAGAAAAAAAGAAACTGAAATAGCTGTGGAAATGGCTTGCAGACAGTTTTCTTACGAACTCTTCTAGCAGTTATGATCTCAGCAAGTCTTCTGTAGTACTAGTATATTTGGAGCTTAATTAAACGAACAAATCATACTATTATTACGTTTATTGTTAGCAATTACTGAATGCCAATGACCTTACTGAATAAATAGAATATTATCTGCTCATTACACTTACAAGAGGTATCGTACCTACTTGCATACAACAATAAGTTCATGTGTAATTATACATTCTTATTACTGCTTTTTAAGTCTCTGACCTCAATACGTTTAATTGCCTTACTTTAATGCATTAGTTCACTTGACATTGAAACAATAATTACAAATTTCTTAATGAGTTGACTCCTATGCTAGCTTATTGTTGCGGGTTGCGATGCTAGCATTGTGAAGAGATTTAATTGTCCGATACAACACCCTTCTCCTCATCTCTTACATTTACTCCCATGCTTGTTCATTATTCATTAATATTTCACGCTAATCGGCCATAAGATTGATTACGACACGCTCTCGGTAGACATTATTTACGAGGGAACTTAACCCGGTTTTACGCGTTATAATGATAACAATAATACGAAGGAATTAGTTCGTTGGTAGCAAGTTCAATTATCGCTTATGTAAATTAAATCGTCTTCTATAAATTATAATGTTCGTAACACATGCTCGCGCTCATACATGTATTTCGCATGTTTATGATGAGAAATATTACGTTGTTTGCTTTAATATAATCTTTGGAGCTGCACATAAATAATTACGTTTATGTTTACAAGGATCAAAGCTTGGATTGTAGGTCACAGCAACGTATCTCTATCTACATCTAATCACTTTAAATGACTGTAAGAGGCTTTAATGAGACTCAAATTTAGTAGCAGAGATTAAAATTACGCGATGTGTTAATTTTGATACGAAGGATTAAATATTTATTAAAATATGTATCTCTTCAACATACAGTCTCAAAGAAACGAATGAAAATTCTGGATCAATATACTACGTACGAGCATTTCTTAAGCGGTTTAAAAAGCGGTGATAGCCCAGTGGCTAAGTATTCAGCCTCTTAATCGCGGGGTCCGGATTTGAATCTCAGTATGGCGCACCAAAAACGTTCTTTAAAGTTATGTTAAATTTTAGAAAAAGGAATCACCCGATGAATCGTGGACTTCACATACCTTTGAGAACATTTTTTTGTGAACTCTTAGTCATGCAGGTTTCCTAACGATGTTTTCCTTTACCGTAATAGCAGGTGATATTTAATTTGATAAAGCGCACATTACTTTTTCATAAAGTCATTGGTGCGTGCCACTGGGATTCAAACCCGGACCCCTCGATTCGAGGTTCAATTCTAAGCCACTGGGCTATCACCGCTCTATCTTGAATTACTTAAGAGTGGTTTTTTGACTTGTACTCGAACAGCATACGTAATGTTCGTTTCTTTTGAAAAAGACAGCAATCGAGTTACCGGCTGATGTCGCCAGAGCGAAAATCGTAAGTTTGTACATGCATGACGTGGCATCGAATCCTATATTTACTAGAAACAGTTGTTGAGTATCACAGTCACGTTCGTTATGTACAGGACAATCCTTGAAAGCCTTGTAATACTTGCTAAGACTAATAGTGTAAGTAAACAAATCGCACGTATAGAAGAGATATGATTTTAGTTGCATCTGCACGTCATTTATAGTTGTCGTTTTGCTGATATTAACTCTGGTGTAACTCAATAATCGTACGAAAAGTATGAGTTGAGTAAAACAACGAATTATATCATTGTGGGCGTACGATGAAAAACAATGCAGGTAATAGATGAAAATGGTAGAACCGGTAGAAACTAACATTTTTTTATTGTGTATGAACAGCAAATGAGTATGCAGATCGTCCCATGATTTATATGTGATCACTGTAAAGTGATGAGGTCGTCTGTGAGGTCGATCACCTATGAGTGCGCTGTTACTCATCAGGACTAAGGCGAGTTGCTTTGGCCCTACCGAGTATAAAAATGCGTTGTTCTTCATAAGTATAAAGATGGACCATAAAAAAATCAAAAATAAGTATAATAAAAGTAAATAAAATAAACATAAATAAAGTGTGTAAAAAATAGGACTATGTGGACGCCGGCATTGAAAGTTGGTAGAGCTTAAGATTTATCCGGGCGAGCTACAATAGCTCTACAAGTCATAAAAGCGATGTAATTCTTTTATATTCTAGTCTATTCTTCAATTTGGACCCGTAAGCAGATTTCACCACCTATTACGAGTGCCTAGAACTCTGGTACCTACCTAAATCTGGCTCTGCATTGTATAGCCGAACATATAAAGACTATCTCTACAATATGTCTAAACAATAAGTATTATTGTTAATAAATCAAAAACTAAAATGGAAGTGTGTCCATCAATTTTAGTGGAATGTTAATAGTGTTAATGAGATACTTCATATGTCAAGTATATCTTCATTTAAGCAATAGATGGAGTCATTCAAGTTGTGGTCATTATAAATTGTTTTATTTAATAACATTCTTAAATTCTACAGATATTTATCTCGTACATTATGGACGTTTGCATGAATCTAAAGATAAAGAAAATGATATACGGATATGGAGTAACTATAGGTGTCCCACAAATAAAATTCTCTTTTAAATAAAGTAATACAACTTATTTGCAACAAATTAAAAAAAGAAAATAAACTAACTCGAATAAATTAAAACTATTTATTTACAAAATAAAATACACTAAAAAATCACAATAAAAATAATTCGTCAAAAGTGCCCATGTGAGGCTTCGTGCCCAAGACGCTGGCGGCATTTCCACGCTGAACACACAGGCTCAGCCTTTGAGCGAAATAGCCGCCAGCCCTTGGGTCACCAGAGGCAAGGACGTATTTGGTCGATATTTCCAAAAAAAAATTTTTTCATGTCGGAAAACCACGGACCCATAGTCTCTACAAATAAAATGAATTTTAATTGCAAATATAAAATCTGCATTATATCTGCAAATAAATATTGATGATTAGTATTTTTCTTTTCGAAATATCTTACGTTGGAAGACAGTTAAAAGTAGTGCATTATAACGTTAAACTTCCTAATTATATCCTACTTCCTACTTACATCAGAAAAAGGAATAATACTTTTACTTTTAAATACTAAAATACTAAAACTAAAAATACAAATACCTACTAAAAAACGTATTTGTTACATTCGTGTCTAATATATATATATTCACATTTATAAATAAAATCATTGTGCTATTTTAAGTTTTTTTTTATCATATAATTAGAATTTTGGTCTTGAATGTCGTGCACTAGTCCACACAATCGATGACGGCCAAAACCCAGCGTGCGTGCCACGATCATTGGTCATGTCAAATGTCATGGAACAGTGCTGAATTGAAATCTTACAAACTTAAAAAAATAAACGATACTAAAATTTGATTTCTATGATAATATTGAATGTTCTAGAGATCCGTCCAAATCCATTTTCAGCTTCTTTTACATGAAAACATAGGAAATTATCGTGAATATGATACTTGATTGATGTCCATCAATAATTTGCCTTAAGCCTTACCACCCAAAATAGCATTATTGCGAATGCCCTTACACCTGCAAAACGTAAACAGCAAAGCATTTATACCTATATGATTTTAATTGTGATAAATGTAAAAGGACATATAAAGGCAATTTTAATAAATTAAAGGATATTTTTATGTCACTTAAACTCATTACATTTAATAGCTTTGTCGAATGTCAATTGCAAACTCTGCAGTCAATCACATAGTTAAATGAAGATTGATATCACGTAGGATGTAGCTTTTTTGCTATAACTTAAGAATGTAATGGTGGCTATGAAGTCTCTCCATTATTGGCGGAAAAATTATGGTCTATAAGATAAAATTCCTGGTGCAAGATGCTTCAAGGTATTCGAGCTGGGAGGACGCGTGGAATTTAATAAAACTGAGTTATATGACATCGGCAAATAGTAAAAACTTATCGGGTCATGAATAAAAGCGAAGTGATTTTAAAAAGATACGAAACCAATAGAATAGTAAGCGCTATATCGAACAGTAACAAATATTATTCGCACTATAAACATTCAATGTCTCCCGTATCAGAATTTGCACGAGTAATATTTAGATGCCCTTTAGTCGATTCGTTTTCATAGCGATTGTATGTAAATTAAACATGCGCATACTGATAAAACCCAAACCTGTTGGCGTGCAAAGGATCTCAAATCATTTAAAAGTTAAATCTCCTATCGATCTTACAACACAAAAGGTGCAGTTATGAAATAATAATATAATCAGAATGGTTATCTCACTAATGACACGTACTGGCTACTGTAACACATTCGTATCGATATTTAATTCACGACTCGAAAATTGTCTCTGTGATAGGCTATTTACTCATTCCATACAGTAGCTTTGTAGTTAAGGCCAGTAATTACCATTATCAAGATTTGTTAAGACAGACCGGCTTGTATACTTTCATACAATTAGTCTAAGGGTCACGCACTGCCAATGAACTCAAAATGTCTTGAACGTTAACGACATTAGATTATAAACAAGCCATTATAATATTTGTCCGGGCCTTTTATAATATTTGTTTGTAAAGAAAACAAATAGTACACTGCATTAAAATTTATATCGTTTGTTCATACAGGTTCTTACAGTTCATACTTGCTTACACTCTATAGCTTGTTCTATAAGCTTACAACGTTGTTGATACAACAAGGGCCTATTGTGTAATAACAACAGGTTCAATACGCATTGTTTAGATCAGATTGACGGGCAAAGATCATTGCTAAAGATCAATATAAGATATGAGAAGGTTAAAAGCAAAAAGAAAACAAACACAGCGTGAGCATAGATAATTCAAGGCGATGCTACAGCTATGTTGGACCGTGGTATTTGAGACGACTACTCACATTTCAACGCAAAATAAAGGCTGTATAACAACGTATCTAGATAAAAGCTCGATGCAAAGTCGAGATCATTATCGAACAATACCGCAAATCAGCAACACACCTAAGATTGTATGATGTGCCTCAAGTGCGGTGAATAAAGCAAAATGTCTTAAGTGAATGGAGTCGCGGCGAGTCGTAAGAATTGTTAAGAATTATAGTTTATAGAAATACAATTTAATACAATATGTAAAGAGGTGTATAAATATTAATTCTATAAATAATTATGATGTATGATATGCATGCGCAGAGAAACATTTATATAATTGTGTTTTATCGTGTGAAAAAAACGGTTTTGATGATTTATTTTCTTTTTCCATTGATTACTTCTTGGCTTCTATGTTTATGTTGTAAACTGATTATTTTTTTTCTATAATTTAAATCACAGTTTATCGGTTTAATTGGCAATAGAGACGATTTTAAGTTAAAAACTGTATCTTAAATACAAACTATGAATCAATTATAGATACAGCTGCATAATAAAATTCATAATTAGAAACTTATGGCTGAAAGATTGAATAAGTAATAGTTTTATTCCGCTGCAGATTAAGAATGGTTTATAATCTATTGTTCGTTTATCGATCAAAAGGTGTCAGTACACAATGGAGGCTTTCCGTCGAGTATCAATTATTTACTGCAGCGAAATGTTCACCGAGTTATGTAACGAGACCTTGGTGCTTGACCGAAGTCGTGAGCGGTCGTTAGCTGACCGTGTGCTCCAAGGCAAGAGAGATAGCGAGTTTGTTGGCCCTGCGATCCAAGGTACGAAAGCAAGCGGCTTAACTGACAGCGGATAGCGAAAAGACGTAAGCGGCGGCTGCCTTATCCTTCCATGCATGCCATGCACTTGCATAATCTAAGAAGTAAATGTTTATTAGTGGATTGTCCTCTTCAAGTACGCTGTACACTGAAATAGTAACAGCGAGTTCATCGAACCGCTACTAAAGTCAGCGGTCGGTGATCCTGTTCTGTCTTCTGACATAGAAAAATCTGGATATTAAGATATAATACTAGATAAAAGGTATTTTTTTTGAGAAAAATACTTGGCATAACTGGAATATTATTCCAGTCAATCCACAAATTAACAATCAGTCTAAAACCGTTAATTGACGTACGGCGTTTTTTTTAAAGCTAGAGTCTGTTATATTCTGCGCTTGTATCTTATGACGCATTCCAAACTAAAGTTGAATGGTCGTGATCGATTGTATTTTGAGTCATAACTCGGGTTCATATTTACGACGGCTTCAATAACCCGAGGCAGACAACTGAAAATGTCATGAAGGGCACAACTAATGGAGAACAGTCCACACCCAAAATTTCTTAGGTCCCAGCTGACTCACGTAATAAATTACTGTGTGTAAAGGAAATAGTTGAGCTATTTCCTTGAGCAATTATTCAGTAACAAAGACAAACGATCGAAACCGGACCGGACAAATAGTTTGATCTACATTATGCCTTTTCATCATTTATCATTCAACTTCATTAATATTTAAACAAGTAATTTTGACAAGTTGTTATTTCATTGTTTAAGAAATTATTTCCCTAATATCACAAGCGGATGTTGAAATCAATTTTGTTTAGTAGAACTAAGAGAATTAGTTTTTGCTCCTAAAAGTTATTAAGAATAACTTTGTGGTAGATTTTTGGCCGCGACTTTATATTTGGCCGCGACTGTAGGGTCTAAGTAATCAAAAGTGTATTTACTAAATTTGAATGGGGAGTCCATATTAACCAGACCTTAATTTTTATTTTAATGTTACTTCCTAGATTTTGAAAGTAAAAGATCGTACCAAATCAAACGGTATATTTTCTCCAGCCACGTTAGTACGTAGGTTCGACTATTTACGTTTATCAAAATAATGCTAAAACGCGCACGTGCGTTGCAATATCTACTGCAAATCACTGTGGTAAGTACGTACTTAACATAGTGATTTGCAGTATTTTTGCCCGTTTTTATATTTATTGCCAGCTAATTCAATTACATACTTCACTTAGTTTTATTTCACGATTTCCTTGAACGGACGTGGAGCTATTTCTTTAGCAATGCAGCGGAGAAACTTATCTTTTCTGTTTATTTGTATCAAAAGACAAATAACAAACTACTGAAGTAACAAAGAGG
Source organism: Erynnis tages (assembly GCA_905147235.1). Classification (NCBI taxonomy): domain Eukaryota; kingdom Metazoa; phylum Arthropoda; class Insecta; order Lepidoptera; family Hesperiidae; genus Erynnis; species Erynnis tages. Next base: position 4,060,932 of record LR990077.1, on the reverse strand, counting down.
AATAAAACAGCCGCGACCAGTAATTGGGAGTCACAAAACATAAATTAGTTGCATAGATTTGCGACGATGACACTTTTTGTCATAATAAACAAATTAAATGTGGTACTAAACTGGTATTGAAATATAACAGACTAGCTGACCCAGCAGGCTTCGCTCTGCCAATGAATTTTTTTTTATTTTTTTTTATTTTTATTTAATAGCCTATGTTACTCAGGCTGAATGTAGCTTTCCAATGGTGAAAGAATTTTTGAAATCGGCCCAGTAGTTTTTGAGTTTATTCGTTACAAACATACAAAAATACAAATGTTTCCTCTTTATAATATTAGTATAGATTTACTAAATGAATACTGAAATTCCGTTGCTTCACTGTTCGCTTTGTTTTTCGTTTGTATTGTCTTACTTCATCACGGTAATAATAATTTATGTACTTTATAATCTGTGACCAAACATTTATTACATACATATGACTATTATTTGTTAATGAAACTTGCGTATTTGACAATAATATAAGTTAAGAATTATTTTTTCTACATGAAGTGTACTTACACTACAATTAAAATGAGATAACTTCATTATACTAGTTCGATTGACTTAAGTATTTGGAAAAGAAAATTATTCTGAATATTGGGCAGACAGAGCCGTGATTATAAATCATTATACTTTTTTACAAAAAAAGAAAAGTTGGTTATATTCAAGTTCTGTTAAAGAAATATGTTTTTAATAAATCGAACGTATAATTAAATAAGAAAATAACAAAAATTTCTGTTCATTATCCTAAAATTCTATACCTATTTCTTAATGATACTCTTTGGTTATTGGATGTTTCACTGTTGTTATTTGTACCTATCTCGTCGGAACTTTTTGTCGATACAAAAAGTGATAATTGATAGGTGTATGGGAGTAACATAACAGCTTATGATATCATACTATCCATCAAATCACTAGGGAGAACTTTTTGTATCGATAACGAATAATTTTAATTGTTCGATGTAATAACCGATGACGTGCTAGTAGCAAAAATAGTTGATACATAATTTCAATGTTATGTGTAACATAGATATGATTTCAAGCATTGGTTTAATTCCTGCTCTTAATTTGTACATTTTGAATAGCAGATAAGTAGTGTTGATAATGTATTGACTGTAGTGCTGACTGTTTTTTTTTGGAAAATTAGTTATCCTCTCTGATTATATGAATAAAAGTAATGGTTAAGATACATCCTACTTATATGAAATCATTTCAAACAGTTTTTTTGGTGGGAAAATTTCACACAGCAACAATGAAATGAGGATTGAGACCAAACAATAATTATCGAATTAATTTGAGTTGGACACTAATTGGCAGAAACCGCGAATTCTGTTTGGCTAATTAATGAATGCATTATTATCTTTAAACTAAATATCAGAACAGTATTCATGTGTTTTTGTCAATGAAATAATAAGATCAAATAACAAAATACATTTGCCCTATTAGGTACAGTGATTGTTTTTTTGTTAATTGGTGTTAACACTGCATGACTGCAAATTAGCGTAAACACTACGTAACTAAATAGAAATTAACAAATCTGTGGCGATCTCCGCCACTCATCAAGAGATGACGCCACGCGAGCCTGAACCACGCTATCGAAGTTTTCTACATCGCTGCCATAATTATGTATACAAAACTCCGATATGACTTAATCGGAGCACGGCGGCTCCCCAGGCATGGTCACCTGCTTTTCACATTTATAATGATGGGGGTGTCTTCAAAATATTTGCATAATCTTGGTTATCTTGGGAGAGATATGGAGTAAATGATGAATTATTTTCACCCTCTTCATCCCTTTTCAGATGCTTTTACGTTTGTCAGTAATGTGGGCCAGTAACTTAATGCCGCAAAGCATAGCATAAGCAATAAATTATTATTATTACTATATTAATAAGTTCGCGCTTTGTAACCTAGTGTTTAGGTTTTACAATAAAGCTTAAATAAATAAGTATAGGTATACAAAAACTAAATAATTATTCTCAACAACAACGTGTTGTTGAGTCATGTCTTAATTCAATATTTTCTGTTCTAACTTGGATTCGCAAGAAACCAAATTACCTAAATTCAATAAAACTTGTGCCCGTATATTATATAGAATATTAATTTGTAAAATTACTGTGTATGGCAACAGTTGGGCTTGATGAGCAATCAAGTTTCGTTTAAATTGAGCACTTAAATAAATCGCTTATGGCAAAATCGACGTACCACGGCTAGAGTCTTGTGGACGTATTAATAAAATATATTACCGCATAAATATCACGCTTAAACATTTAATTGGTTATATTATAACGTTGATTGAAATCGAGATACGAGTACGTAATCTTGCAAAAGAAACTTTTTATGATTCGGGAATATGTACCACCTACCAAAGAAAAGATATGACAAGTAAAGAATATATTTTTGCTGTAAACATTGCATTTTTTATCATTATTGAAAGTTATTCGTTTTAGTCCGATTATTATCTATGTTGTGTACCTATAACATACATACTTTGATCCAGTAACTGAAAACACCTAAGTGGGTTCGTAGTAATACTCGTCAACAAATAGGTAATTTGTCCTCTAAATTAGTCCTCTCAGTAATTTTAAATAAGTTTTGAATCGTTAAGTTCAAAGTTCTTTTGAATTCCTAACTTCTCTTGTGTAATAACACATCCAATAAACCATTGCGTCAGTCCAATCCTAAATATGCTTTGGGACCCGCGATTTTTTTTAAAACACGTTAATAGGCGACCAGGGAATTCTGCCAATTTTTGGCAGTGCCGGGATGTGTTGACAACAGTGAATAACAAATATTCTTTCAAAACAGAGCTCAGTCTCAATTTCCACTCTATCAGTTTTGCAAAAACCTTGGGTTCAGTACTTTGACCATAAAAAACTTTATCTACATCGTTTACTACTTAATACGAATAAATCCAAGGGTCATCAGAGTGTCTTCGGCTTTGAAGGAGAGCTTCTTTTACAACCTCTCTGAAAGAGTACCATGACATAGTCCTACAAAAATACTCCAGGTGAGAGACCGTCCTAATGCTTGTTTTATAAGCTCTTAATTAAATGAGTGACACACTTTATTCAAACAATGTCTATGATCGTTTCCTTTGCACAGATCGTAGTCTCGTAGTCTTGGCCATGACTCGGAATGCATCGGAAAGTTATTGACTTTTGATAATGAAACCAGTTTGCGGCGAGCTGACCGAGAGCACATGGCCTCGTTCAATACCAGTTGAATTCACTACAAAAATGTCTCTTAACAATCATTACCATTACGCGAGCATACATTACGCGTTATATTACCACCTTCACTGTCCAAGCCATTACTAGCAAGAAATGTACAGTGAGGTGTATGTTTATGTCGCTTGAGTTTTCAGCGGCATAGATTGTTCCGGACAGTTCTAAGTTGTTGTTGCTCGTAAATAACAATTAGTGCGCATTGCTTGAAGATATGTGGTAGAATCTACTATTTGTTTTAAATGATTACTCACATCAAAAAGGTCATTGATCTCATCTTACTCCCAGCTAATTTCACTCATTGGTAAAAGTGAAATAGTCAAACTCATCTACTTAAACCCAGCTAATTTCACTCATTGGTAAAAGTGAAATAGTCAAAATAAGCATTTCAAAGAAGTCTAAAAAGAACATAACGTTTAGAAAGTACAGTCTACAGAACTGTGAATAGCAGTAGGTATCTGAAGTACCATCGTCACGTACAATGAAACATTTAATAGCTTAAAATGAAATATTAGAAAATTAAGTAAGCACGTACCAAACCTGACACGGCGGACCTTAAGATCACGAAAAGTTTCGTAAATACCGTTGTTTCTGTCAACAGATCAGATTTGTTTTGAAATTATTAGAAAATGTCTTTTTGTATTTAGACACGAATTAAAGAAATCTACAAATTCCACAACTTGTCAATATTAACTCAGATCATAGGGAATAATTTTGTCCTTAAAATCTATACACGTTTTCACGAGTTCAGTATTTTTTCGAGAGGCCTGGGTTTGAATCCCGCACGCATCACACGTGGCACGCATCAATGGCGTTTCTAAGTTATAATTATGCCGTTTACACATTGAAACTGCATCTGCTATAACGTCTACAATGCCATCACGTCTTTTATTTTGTTTTGCAATGTCGAATTCTTCAGTCACTTAACATTAGTTGACCTGTGCGCTCGTAATACGCTTCTATAATACCAAAAAAATATAATTTCCAAGTCTTCCTTACACCTGGTAAGTAGCAGTTTTGTTCTCATGCGCCTCAGGCACTTTCTAAACATCAGCGCTAGACAGTGTGGCCTCGACCGCCATTACCATGCGCATACATACATGAAAAGCACCCAGATGAAGAGATGAGATTGCTTACCCAGCGCCTGAAAGGCAACACCTTACTTTCGCACCATAGTATTAGGAACATTTCCATTGTTCGACCTCAAAGGCGTCCCGGCCGGACTCAACGTATTGTTCCTCCGACACATCCGATCTACAATAATACTACTCATTTGCATACATGCAGACCATTTTCATTAACCGTAGAGATAAATTTAACTAATTTTATACGCGGCTATGTAAGAGGAAAATGAGGAATATTATTCGGTTGGTAGATTTCAACGGAGAGACAAGACACGTACACAAAAGATTCGAACTGTTAATGTTGTTAAAGGACTTTCTAAAGCTTTATTATTTTTATTATACTTCTAAAAATGAATAAAAAACTTGCTTTCAAAACTTAGTACCTGGGCGGTTAATAACTCTGTAATATAGAGTCAATATTAAATCTGTTTATACCTAAAATAATAATAATATATTATGTAGGTACCTCTAAACTTTTCGCTTCGATCATTATTTAGAATTAGGTAGGTAATAGAGATTTTTTCTAAATTTCTAGCCTACAGTTTAAATCTGATTAATCAAAAATTAATAATTAGTTAATAGTAAAAAAACTGTAAAACTACGTAAAGTAACCAAGTGTACAAAGGTATATCTGGAATATTTTGCCGAAGGGTTGTTTCTGGGACTGTGTTGTTACCTATTCGCAAGACGCATGGACGATTTTAATTTGGTGTCTGGCTTTATATAATATATGTTCCCCGTTTTGCTTCTGTGATATAAAGTGCGCTTAATAAAAAGAAAATTGTTTTTTTTTGTTAATCTAGACGGTAAAAGCTTTTCTTGGAATTTCGTTAACCTAAGGAATTCGCAACAAAAATTTTCTGGAAAAACGTTATTGATATCTGTAAAAATGTGGGTAAAAGGAATTTTCCGGCAAATGATGTTTGGAATGTTTTATTTGAATAGAGATTAAATGTTGCACAGACTCAGAAAAGAAGGTACTCTCACATAAGACTGAACTATCTGAGGTGGTATGTGCGACGACTTTAGGGTGAACTATCACTATTTGAGTCCTGTTTGCTTCACGGAATTAACACTTCTCAATCAAGTGAACAAAGAGTAGGAAGTCTTCTGCTTCCTACTAAGAAAGAAACAACAAAATATCATAACAGGAAAACTCGGAAAAGTTGTTGAAAATAGCCCAGTTAGTGGAAAGGGAAATGCGCACAGAATTTCCGTCTAGCAGTAAACAGTTCTTGTTTAACGCGAGGTGAGCGCGGGGGTGCGAGGAATGCAGGGGGTGCGGGGTGGGGTAGTTTCCTTAAAGTTGTTTAGGGCGTCAGCGCCGTGCATTATTAAGACCTGGTGCGACTCCAGGAGAACGTTCCTGAGTAGAATGCTTTAAATACGTCACGTACAAACAACCTCCAATGAATCACAAGTTTTTGCTCATATAAGAAGTATTGTCATATACTTCTTAACGATAAGTGAGTGTAACTAGTTTTTCATAAAAATTACGGAAATTGCGTGATAAGCTTCTGGCGATAAAAATATTAGTAGGTAGGTACATACTCATTTTATTTAAATGTAATCGCTAAAAATTAAAAAAAATATAGAATGCACGGGAATACGGTGTTCCCGTGCATACCGGTGCATTATTAAGACCTTGTGTCACGCCAAGCGATATTATTGAAAGTTATAATCTTTGAACTTTGGAAAGCAAAAATATTTGAACACGTAATTTCACGTAAAGTCACTGAAATATAGTACATAAAGTTGTTCACAAATTGTTGATAACTTTCGGTAATATTCTTATTAACCCTTGTACACGATACAGTACACGTCATTCTTTGTTGAAATTAGTGTACCTACTTAGTGAAAAAGGAAAATTCTCACAACATTTCCGTCTAGCAATAAACAGTTCTCGTTAAACGCGGGTTGAGCGTGCTGGAGGTACGAGTAGTTTCCTTTAACTAGTTTGGGGCGTCAGCGACTTGCATTATTAAGGCCTGGTGCACCTCCAGCAGAAAATTATTGGGGAGAATGCATTTGTACGTCATATAGAAAAGTAGTCCTCATTCACAAGCCGGTGTGGTATGAGACATAGAACGAAAATTAGTAATTAGGTTTCCATAGAGTTGCAGAACTTAAAGTTTGGTGTACTCGTGTTCAATGCACACAATTTGTTGAACTTAGAGTCGTTAGTAAAATGAAATTCCGTCCAGCAATACACAGTTCTTGTAGAGGCGAGCATCTTTTGGAGGTTGTTTCGATAAAATTGTTTCGGGCGCCAGTGACATGCATTATATTATCATGATTATAAGCTGCACCTTCAGGGAAATTCTTGAGAGGAGCCTTAAGACATTACCGGGAAATTATTTTAGAATCTACGTCTGAGATGCTACTGAGATTTAAATCAATAATGTGGGAAAGAAGTTACCCACACTTGCCAGATTGATGTTAATGTATGATTGATAAATTATAATTATTATGTATATGTTACCGGAAATGTATGTAATCCGTCATTGTATACAATTCCTAGGAAATGTATGTAATTCCTGAAATCGCACGGAAATGTGTTAAATAAATTATATTGGACATATTAACTAGATTAAGAGTAGAATTGTAATCTGTGCATATTACTATGACACGTCTGTACAGTTGAATAGGAATACGAAAAGAGGGTAGTAGTAATGCTAAGAATTTCCGCATGGCAATAAACACTACCTTTATGATGTAGGGGAAGCGTCAGGAGGTAAGTTGCTCGCGCGTTAATATACTTGTTTACCTCGGGCAAGCAATTTGGAGGGCCCCTAGAGTCTGTCTTATTTCATTTTCAAATAAAATGAAATGAAATTTAAAAGTGAGATTTCTGTACTTTATATTTTAATGACTTGACTGTAACCGTCTATTTATTATTTTCAATATGTTATTCAAAAATCTAAATGTGACAACAATAAGACACTTAAGAATTTCGACATCTCAAGAACTTCAGTTTGTATGTCTTTAAATTGCTTTCAGTCAATCACGCTTTAGAAAGATTGAGTAACAACCATTTGTAGACATGAATATGTACTTACAGCACCCCTTTTATCAATTTACGAAACAATTTGATATACGAGAATGTAGCAGCTAAGTGTGGGGTGCGCATACATTTTCACCCACCATCGTAGTACCTTCGAGCTTCGCAACAAAGTGGGACCAAAGACTTCTACAGACGAAGTGATATTAGGTATTCTAGGAAAAATTAAAAGTGGACTTGACTTTTTGGGGCTTTAAAAAAAGAGACCCAATCGTTTTAGATACATCATAGAATATAACTACATAAGTAACAGATTTTACACTAGAAACATCCAGACGCACTTAGGTACTGTTAATTATGCTTAGATGCATGCCTCCAAAGGCTAAGTGATGCAATGGCGATGAATGAATGGAAAAGAAACAATAGAGAGCCGAAACACTATTCCATGGCATTTGAATTTAAATTATTACTTTTAATTATAGTTGATATAAAAAAGAGGTTCAATGTTGGAGTTTCCAACAACTTTATAACGGCGTCAATTAAAAAAGAAAAAATAAAATCAATAAAAACAAAAAGAACCGCCCAGTGTTCATGCTTACTAAAAGTATTTGTCCATGGAGCACGTAACATTAGGTGACAGGCATGCCCGTTTGCTACTCTTTTTTTAAAATGTGCTATAAATGTATGGGGAGTGCTCATACATTTTCACCCACCGTCGTGGCGCCGTCGCGGAAAAGCTGGACTTAACGAGCGCTGTTTCCTGTAAAGAGGCGCTAAATCCCCGCGAAAACCCTTACAAAGTTAGACAAATAGGTTTTACGCTAGAAAAGTCCAGACTACTGTACTTAGTAGTAATTATGCCTGGCTGCATGTCCTCTAAAGACGATGTAATGCAAAAGGTAATTAAGGTCACACAACTCGACGTAATGCAATTAAAATTCATAATGGCAACTGAGCAAAAAATATTTAAGTGAAACTCGATGAATACCAAAAGGACCGACCTACCAATTCACCCTAAAAGTATTTACCGATAGTCGCATTAAGAATTTCACGCATAAGGAGGCAAACATTTCACGACAAAAATCACGCCTTCCGTCGACAAAAGACCATTTTAATATTCAACTCGTCTGCTATTAAATGTACCTACTCGTAATATTGTATTTTATTTTGAGGGCCTGATTGGAAGTTCGGAGGCGAAACGAAATACTCTCGCTTCCTGAATAGATTTCGAGCTGAAAGGGAAATTGAAGGGTCGTTACGTACGCCCTCCTTTGAAGGCTTCATAAATTTGCGAATAGCTACATGATTTGTGTTATACAATATGGCACTTCTGAGTTCTTGATGGTGTTTCCTATTGTGTCTTTACACTTTACAGGTAATGTTTCAGTTACAAATCTTTGCTTCGTCCATGACCGGTCAGTGGAGAATGCTATCAAAAGACATCAATGAATAGTTGGCTGGAATGAGATGCTATATTTAGCATTAAGCCTACCTATTGTTCCACATATTATTCGGTATTTTTTTATTAAATAAATAGTTGCTGGCAGCGTCTTTAATGCGAAGTAGTGTAAGTATTATTTGCTTTATTACGTTCTTTTGTTAAATTAATTCAAATGTAGTTAAAGGTGACACGACACTAAAGCTCTTGTAAGCATGTAAATTGCCGTGAAATAAGAGCAATAAAACGTTTTACGAAATTCATATAAGTCCAGCGAAATTACGAGAATAGGCAGTACGCTTGTACTTTTTTTATCAAGTGGCATTGACTTTCGTTTCGCCGTTTTGCAATATAAAAGTTATAGTCCAATTTAACGTGAGCAATTGCATTCTGAATTAGGGAGGCACGGATGCATGAAAATGTAGGGGCGTGCGCGTGCCGTTGCTTTGGTAACACAATGACATGACGAAACTTAACTATTCGATAGCTTACCGTTAAAGAAACGTCAAATGACCGTACCTAGAAAATATATCGGGCGAGACGGCGAATTTTTTCGGCCGGTTATGTTATTAGTGAATCGATTGATCACTTGAAATATCGGAGCTTCTTGAGCTATCGGACCTTTACAGCAATCTTGTTAGGGTTAACGTTGCGTTACATTTTCCATACACAAAATCTAAAAGGAGATTATTTTTTCTACCAACCACAAAATGTTTTGTACGAAATACGCAGACAGCAGCAAAGATAAATTAAAATAATAATTCTCTCAGAACAGCAAGCTGAGTGAGTATAGAACCTAAAATTATGTAAGGATCACTGACCTTAAATGAATTTAGTGATCTTGTAGAGAAAGGGAAATTCTCAGTATTCAGCTGTTTCAAGGGTCAAGGAGGGTGAGTTTCCTTCGTTTTCGGTAACGAAGCCTCATACGTTTATTATTCTAAAAGGTTGTTAGGGTAACGAGGCGTTCGTACCCAAATCTATATTAAGAAAGTTTTGAATCATCCAATTGAGTTTATAAATTAAATGACACAATATAAAATAATCAATTTGGTCCATCTAGACCAATTTGGTAAGCAATCCTACTATATATTTGGTCAATCTAGACCAATTTGGTAAGCACTACTTTTTATTGCAAAAAAAAAAAATTAAAGTTGCTTTAAAAAATAATTATAAGTAATAGCAGTTACAATAATTATAGTAGTTAGAAATTGATTTTCAGCATTAAATGACAATTTGTTTTTAAATCTTTATAACTAGGTATCTGTGTCTATTTTTAAATCGTACCTAAATTGAAATAAAAGACACGCTAAGATTGTTTACCAAATAGGACAAGTGTGAAAAAATGGAGTATAGTATCGAATAGTTTCAATATTTATCTCTTACAAATTCAGGTTAATTTCAGTGTGGCTTAAAGACGTGAATAAATGCCTAGCTATCAGATATATGTATAAAGCACTTTTGAATAGGGAGGTGTTTCCGGAATGTGGTTCGGTAAGACGCACACAGACGTCTTCCACGTCAGTCCGCAAGGGGTGGATAGGTTTAATTTCTTCAAAAGGGTTGGGTTGCTATGCTTCAGACCGTTCCTTTATGGGCCTATCTCATGATAACTTATAATACCTTGCTTGCTTCTTGGTTTGGCTTTGGCTCAAAATCTAACATTTTATGGTCGTATCCATTGTACCTTAGCTGGGAATGAACATATGGGAATGCTTTAAAGTATCATGTTTTACAATGATTATCCTGTTTTTCGATTGGGTATACCTTTATTTGCTTCAGATACTTTAATTAAGGTAACATTCCTCGTACGTAACCAGTCCTCTTGAGTAGCAACGAACCCGGGTACATCTTAAGATAGATTTAAGATTTTAGGAAGCCTATTTGAGATTGGAACGTGGATGTACAATTATTAATGGATTACAGTGATAACTTAACCTGCAGGCCTATTTGCTACTCTTACACTTCAAAAAAGCCGATTTGCACGTAATTACTTACTGAAACAGAACACGCATACCTGATGCAATAATTGCATGCGATTATTCGTTATAATACCATAATAAAAGCATATAATATAGCACCTTGAACGGAACCTGGTATTTCTAGCGTCACTTCCCTTTCCTGAGCGGTAATTGGTTAATAGAAATAGAGCCAGGTTTAAGCAAGAGCATTAACCGTGAAGGTTAAATTTTCTATTTTTTAACACGTTTTTATTAGTTTGACTATTAAATTAATATGAATGAATCTAAGTCACATAGACTTGATTTGACAAGGGCCAATAACGATACAACACTATCGTCAAAGTATTCGTATAGTTAACGTGAGCGTTTAGTATTGGGAAGATGTCATACTGACTGACATATACAAATGACTGAAGTTTAACGTACGAATACTAAGAAAATAAACAGTTAGCATATACATACCTACGTATTGCTACATTTTTCATAGGATGCTTTTTTAGCAATGTCTGCTTTAGGGCCTTTCCTGACTGGTTTGGTAGTGATAACAAGGTGAAACTTTTATGTTTTTTGACCTATAGATAATTATATTAGGCTAGACAGCACGAGTCAAGAACGCTAATTATTCAGACAAATTTGCTGCTGTCGATACTAAATTATACCGTTGTGACTTTAATTGTGACATAAAATGTAATGACAGGCATTAGAGAGTGCACTACACTTTGTACATAATGTTAAGTAGCTACAATCATTGGGTACGATAAGAAATTAATTCACGGTTATGATTACATGTTACGTTACTTAATGGTAATTAAAAGTACTGCAATTTACTACTGCTACAATTTGTCTTTAATGCTTCTAACATTAAAAATAATGTCAGTTCAGATTCAAGAACGACACCTTTTTTATTTCTTAAAATTCGTCTTTAATGTGTTTTCTCTTATGATATTTAAGCAGAGACGTGGAAGTTTTCAGATATTATATGATCTCTTCGGTCTATGAAAAGTCTTAGTGAGTGATAATAGCTAACCTGTTCTGTAAATAATGTATTAATGACCCACAGCCGAGTACTCTTTCAGAGTGATAATAAGTATTAGTTCACTACGCTAGCCACTTACGTGTTTACATGTCTTTGAAAACATTATTGAAAACACTCACACAAACCGGTCTCTCGCGATGTTTTCCTTCACCGTTAAATAGGTGACACGCCAAATATTTGAAAGAAAATTTGTATGGCACCTATAATATATTCAAAAAGCGTGCGTCCCTCACGCTATGTTGAAAAACACAAGTGAAAAACATCAATTTTGAGGGCGTGTATAGTTTTTAAAGGCACTTTGAGCTTTGTTCTGAATACGATGTACCTATTCATATATTTGTATGACATAGACGCATTCGCTACGCTCTTAAAGTTATGCGAGTTTGTAGCACCTTTCGTAAGAGACACTTTTACTTTTGTATTCTATAATACTGGTATGTGCAGTAACTACCATAGAATATTATTCAGTTTTCTATATCTAGATGTAGACGGGTAACAGGAGAATTATTAGAGTATAAAAATCAATATTAATTGCGCAACAGCAGCAGTGATTTTAGCAGCAGAAACAGTATGGTCAGTTTCTGGTTCTGGTATATAGCTTTTGCACAACACAATTAAATCTTAGTGTAGGGTTCTAAGACATGATATTAAAATTGACTGACTATGTTATTTTTTATCGAATGGGACAACTTAGTGTAAGTACCTGATGTTTATGAAGGCGACTGTACACACGGGTGTTGAATACATTTAGAGAAAGTGTCAGTGGTGTTTTGGTTGATGTCGCATTTCGCTGAGGCAATGTAATGACTGGTCATTTGTATTCTAGTTTGTTACACTTGTAACGTAGCGTTATTGTGAAGAAGAGCAATTTTCAAGAAAATCTATTATTTAAATTTAATATATTATGCAGAGTTCCACGGTTAGTATACGAAAGGTTGTTAATAAATCCCTTTTTTGTAATCATTCTTAGGGGTGATGTTTTCAAATGGACCCAGAGGGTTTCCGATGAGGTTTCCAATAACTGGCAAGTATTGTGTGGCTCTACAACTCTATCATTAATGTTTTCTTAATTATGTGATATTAGATGACTACAGTTAAATCCTCATGCTGCTCTATTGAATTGGTAGAATATACCTTTGTAAAAATTATAATCAAAACGATTTCTAAAAACCGCATTACCTAATACTAACATAACACATGCTACATACATATCGTAGTCGTACACTTTAAATGTATATAACTGCCATTATGTTTAATTTTCATGTGTTATACAATAAAGAGTAAAATAAAAAAATACATAATAAACAAATTACACATTATAAATAAATACGGCACTGTACTCCACCTACTTATGCATTACGGCCTAATATTAATGTGGTGGCCCCATTAGCATTGCGTTGTGCAAATGTATAGTTTTTGTGGTTGTCAAAGTGCCTTACGTCAGACACCCTACTGTCACGCTGTTATAGCGCAATATGGTTAACGAAATACCAACATAAAGATATTTTACGTTATTTTTGTATTGTTTTCATAGAATTTCTATCTGCAGTTTGCAACATGATAATTGCTCAGTCATTTACCTCCAGCAGTAATGGGATAATCTCTCTTTATTCCGTCACACTTCACTTGCAAAACTGCACATCTTCTGAACATTACTCGCATAATACGGTAGCAAATAGGTATTTCTTCGGCAACATTGTAGATCATTTCGCTTCATGTTCCTACTAAGCAACTGTTAAATTCTGTAGCGATTAATTTACTAAAGAAAAAAACCGTAAGCAAAGCAGTCACAAAAGAATGGCATTAAGTAAAATTTAAAGTAGACTGCGCTGGAATATAATAATTAAAAATATGAAATTTCTTTATAAAATATGTAGTGAGCTGCACCAAGAGAGCGGGACTAGGGAAACATCAGTTTCGCCACGAGCCACGCTACAAAAGTGCTTGACTATATTAAAAGAACAAAACCGTCAGCTTTAAACGCCAACTTTGGTAGCGAGCGCGTTGAAAAAGTTCCTCCAACAACCATAAAAGCTCTGCTATTATAATGACGTGACGCAAAGAGGCCTTTAAGCTATGAAAATGTTGGAACAGTTTTGTTGTGTTTCACTCCTAATCATGTACTTACCTACTTAAAATATGGAACGCTCGGCTGTCCCCTTTTAAACACGTATAAAGCGAATCCCTATAGAAAAACAATTTCGGAGAATCCGTCGGCGAACGTTACAATTGCAAACATCAAGTCCCAAAGGATCGGAGTATGAACTTGTCTAGGTTTAATTTCATTCTAGTTGTTCACTTATTACGTATTACTTTCACATAATATCTAGTGGTTAACAATTTTTAAACCTCGATTTACCGTACGCATTAAATCAAGGTTTCTGTTTTAGTGAAAAAGTGAGATCTTCCACTAAGTTATTTAAGTGTCTAGAGAAGAACAGGTGATCTTATCGAAATTATGTCCAGACACATTGTCTTAACATAAAAAAATATTTGATAATAATTTTATGAAATGAATTAAAATGTCGAATACATCGACATTAAAGTTTGCAAAAAATTACAATTTCCGTGCCAAAAAACTGGAAGGGCATTCGTCATTTTACAGCCCTGGAATGTTGCCATTATTTCATTGGCGTTTCAGCTTTTTATCGGTACAACATCGTATATCTGTGAAAGTACAGTCGTTCGTCTCTAAGTGCCGTCTCAGAACAGTGGTATCGTTTGGTATGCTGTTTGCGGGTGCAATAAAAATGATAAATGCGTGAAGTTGCCCGCGCTCCAGACTCGCCGCCACCTTCACATTTCATTTGTTGATATAAAAATGACCGTACATGCATGAAGAACAATTCAAATATATTATCCGTGGAACATGTTATCGGGGAACGTAGTTCTGGCTATTATTCAATTCTGTCTGTCTAGAAAGGCAATGAGTGTGGGTTGCGGGCGTTTATGTGGTTAAATTCAGTTTTGCCTAATTTACATTCATTTACGCAATAGCATTACCTAAATTTTTCATCTATTTACTTCTCAATGATTTAAAAAAATACATAATGTACAACATTTATGGGATGGACTTGATATAATTGGGATTTTCATAAAAATTACTTCTGTAACACTTTCTACATTGTATAATTTGCTTAGTGACATGTCACATGCCAGAAATTTAACCAGTTAAACAACACTAGTAGACATGAGAAAACGTCAAGCCGAATTTAACGCAGTCCATTTATATATTACCAAGAAATTTATTTCGAAAGGCTTTTCGGTAACAAACTCAGTTGAAAAATGTACAGGTAAAACAAATAGAAACCCAGGCGACACGTGCCTTACCTCGGCCTCGCCCTTTTTACTTGAATCTCATAATACCCTTCAACGCTTTAAATCCTTTGATTTTTGAACAACTTTGTAACAAACGTTACATTAATTAGATGTTTTTGGTATGTAAGCCAGCGATAGGTTTTCGAGATCAATTTTCTACCTGCCAATAATTTGTAGCTTTGATACAGCTTTTTATTTACCTACTAAAGTATTTTTTACATAATTTGCAGGCAGCCGCTCCTCAACCCACTTATGGAGCCGGTGCTGGTAATTATAAGTCTTCTTAGTTACTCTTTTAAGCATTCTATTCAGTTAGTGGCCGGGAGGAAATGATAAACTATATTTGCGCCTAGCTCGCTGGACGAACGGACTCGTTACGGATTTAAAACAAATTTCAATTTCTGAAACCCTTTATTGTCAGTGAAGACACGGACTCGTTATGGATTTAAAATAAATTTCAATAACCAGAACCCTTCATTGATTGGAGTAAAAAAGGTTTATCCTGTAAAACCGGTTACTGAATTTTATCTCGAAAATATTCTAATCTCGAAAAAATTCTATCAACTAATAATCATGAAACTTTAAGAAAATTTTAAAACCGAAATGTATCAGCAGCTCTATACACGAAGCTTTAGTTCGGTAGATGCCTCACAGCACCAGGTCGTATTTGGACAGCAACGGTTCAACGACCTACAACGTACCTACCCACATGGGTAGCACGAAAAGCGTACAGCAAATTGTTAGTTAAATACAAGACACAAACTAAGATGTACGTTTGCAGCAAAGACGTTGTTGCTCTTCAATTATGCACCGTGCACCACAGCATCGGATACTTGCACAGGAACGCAAACAAACGTATAAACATTCGATCCGTGGAGCTCACGGCTTCACTGTTATTTACAAGGAGCGACTGATTTTACTATTACCTACATAAATAACTTGCATCTCTTGGTATTTTAGGTGAGAGAGCCATAGTAGCCTTAGTATCTTACCGCTTGCCTCTAACCCGTCGTAAAAAAGAATGATCTACTTCATGCCTTGAATGAATGAAATGAATATTTTACCCTATTTTGGATGAAAGCCCGCATACAACCTGGACGAGTGCGATGGGCTCCACTGACCACTCAATTTCTATAAAAAAATCTTGACTGTAATATTATGTCTCTCCCTTCCTTCGATTCAGCCCTTCGTGTTCTACTGGCATTGTCCTTTCCCCAATCAAATCTATTTGGCCCGGTTCTTCTTTGAATCCAATGCTTTTCCGCTGACTTCTCCAGATCATTAGTCCTCCTGGTAGGAGGGCTGTCTGTAGTTTCATGCTCTGCGTGTCTTTAGGTAACGATGACCAATTACCATCAGGTGGCCCGTCTGTTTTTTTGCTTGGACTTATATTTATGAAACTAATCAACACAAAAAATAGTTCTAAATAAATACCGTCTATAAATCAAAGGTAAGGCATACTCGTAACTGCGAAGTCTTTGATCTGTCAGGCACCCATACTCCGATTAAATTAATGTTACGCATAAACTTAGTTTTATTGCTAAGGATTGCCAAGCTTGATCTGTATTGAATAGCTTGAAAGCGTTTGCTGGTACTGTACTTGTTCCGACATAAATAACCTGTAATGTGCATAGAGACAGGTTATAAACTATTTATCCTGATCTCGCACTAGTTCGAGAGTTATTGAGATAATAAGATACGATAGGTAATTGATTGCCGCTTCTTGATAAACGTAATGTGGAATGCGTTTAATTTCAATGATATTAGAATTTTTATAGTACATCTAGGTAATGCATGAAAGAAAATCTTTATAAGTATCCTTTTTCAAACATATTTATTGTCTGCAGAGAGGATTGAGAGCATGGGATTGGGCATTGTTAAAGTTAATTTTGAAATATGCAGAACTTGAATATCTATTTATAAGAAATACAGATTTTTATTCTAAAAAAATGTTTGACACTTACATGAGAATGTTGTAGTTTACATATTATAAAATACAAAAAAACCTTCAAACAGACGAATTGAGAACCTCCTCCTTTTTTTTGAAGTCAACAAATACACTTTACAAATTAGATATTATACATTAAACATTGTTTTCTAGATCTAAGTATGATAACGACGTTTCGACTCAGGTCAGTCTTTTTTAGATACTAGGATAGTTGATTTTAAGTTATCGGAGTTTGTCTGAAGAAGTACCTGCTGTTGCCTTCATATGCTATCGTAATGTTCGGGTGTTATTAAAGCAACATTTCATATCACTGTTATTAAATTCTTGCGTTATAATAGAATTTATACTTATATGATTGCAGATGGGAGTGCGGCATAGGTACAGCAGAGACGTGGTCAGTATCTCGTTTCTTAATTTCCCGGGGGAGCGTGCCTTGTGTCCGCGGACAAATCGAAACGTACGCCGCGTCGCCGACGTCACAGCGTCGCTCTGACGCCGGGATCGCATTACTTTTGTAAACAACATTAATACCAATGAGACTGTACCTCAAGAGAAGACACACAGAGACACACAGTCGTACTTTCAAAGAAATAGTCAATTGGGCTACCTCTAAGACTGTTATGGTCGATGTGTATTATCGGCATACTTTGACGCTGTATTAAAGAATGATGAATGAGATGACATAATCCTATGAAAACGGCTCGACATTTTTAGGTTCAACACAAATCTAGATGATGTAGACGGTATGGTGGCGGTATTTTAGTGTTTGAAGTGTGGTGCGAAGGAGACTTTAAGTTATTCCTTAGAATTTTATTTTCTTTACTCGATTACTAACCGGGATATTAGCAAACAATAAGTGCTACAGCCATTGGATCAGCCTGATTGTCTTCAGGAATCCTACCTACCACCTGAAAATGTGCTGTGAAGTAATATGTTTCACGTCTTTTCCTCGGTTGCCATAGCGTCGCTCAGACGCCGGGATCGCATTACTCGTACTTCTGTAAACAACATTAATACCAGTGCGCCTGTTTGAAATGACGTAACCTAATAGGAGTTGTCCTGTTTACCGAAAGACAACACACATCTCCACAAAAACATCACCGTATCCTTTTGATATATGGTTAGCTTTTTTATTATCTTCGAGACTGTTATTTGTTCGTGAATTTGCTTTCCCGGACGATGCTACATCTCTCGTGAAACTTATTTGTGCGAAATAACATTCTAAGAAGCCGTTTACCTCGGTAAGAATACTCTCAGTGCCAACAATCCGGGATTTATTCTCTTGAAGAGCGAAAGATGGGTGAATATGTTACTGAAAATTCTAATTAAAAACAATCATGGATCTAACGCCGATTAGCAAAGTTATGTCGAACAATTGGCTAAAAAGTAATGGATTATAGGTAAGAGATGCTGAAAGCAGATACTGAAATTAAAAAACCAAGTAATACAAACTATATATTCATATCACAAGATAAAAAAATAATTTTAAACAAAAATGTGAACCGACTTCAAACTAAAAAGTAAGAAATAACTTTACAAACAGACTTCAATAATAAGGTATTTTTGGAGTCTGTGCCCAAGTTCATCCTCAGTTTAACCTCAAGTAACCTCATTTTTACATATACTCCAAACATTATTTTATTAAGGATTGAAGTCTGTTTGTAAAGTTATTTCTTACTTTTTAGTTTGAGGTCAGTTTTGTTATGTGCATTTTTAAAGCACATTAAATCTCTCTTTCCATTGTACATTATTGTACGGTGCAACCGTACACCAACCGTCAGCGCGTTTTTCGTACAGCACGCGCCGGTCACATTTTCAATTTAGTATGCATTTGGGATACTAACATATCGCGCGCGTACTCATAGCAACATCATTATCATACCTACAGTGTACAACAATAAATATTATAAATTTTAACAACATCTTTTCTTTGACTATCGTATGGTGTCGATACTAGCCCGTACAATTATACATACTTCTTTTTTAGTAAAATATATTAAAGTACCTACATGTCCTGATTTTTTCGTGACTTTAAAACTCGTCTGCAAAAATGAGGTTACTTGAGGTTAAACTGAGGATGAACTTGGGCACAGACTCCAAAAATACCTTATTGTTGAAGTCTGTTTGTAAAGTTATTTCTTACTTTTTAGTTTGAAGTCGGTTCACATTTTTGTTTAAAATTATTTTATTTAATGCTTTTTAGTTATCATAGTTTCACTTCCACTCTATTATCTGACTCTGGTATCTTAGTTTTAATGCTTCATCATAGGTTGCGGCAACTGGCTACTTAATGGTAACCTTACGGATTACCATTATTAATGTTTAAATATATAATTTGTACAGTTATTTAAATTATTTAAATTAACTTGCTTTAAACACGATTTAATTATTCCTATTTTATAACGAGTTCCGCTACATCATTAGCATCGAAGGTGGTCAAATTTTATATAGTTCTGCAAAGGTAATGTGAACAACAATAATAATTTATCAACTTGGTTCCTTAACTCTTATCCGTTGAGGAGTTCCACTCTGTATCTTCGAAACTCTTCATCAGATCATCACCTACTTAATATGGGACCAAATTCAAAGTAACAGCTCCCAAACCAAAAAAAAACAATTCAAATTGGTTACCAAATGACGGAATACGGCGGTCAGAAATATAAAATAAAAACGGGTTCCACTCCATCATCAGACTCAAAGGTGGTCAATGTCTACATAGTTCTGCAAAGGTTATGTGACCAGTAATAATATTTTTTTAACCCGGTTCCTTAACTCTTATCCGTTGAAGAGTTCCACTCTGTATCTCCGAAACTCTTCATCAGATCAACACTAACTTAATATGGGACCAAATTCAAAGTAACATCTTCCCAACCAAAAAGAAAAAATTCAAATCTGTTAACAAATGACGGAATGCGGCGATAACAAATATAAAAAAAAATAAAAAAAAAATAAAAAAAAAAATAAAAAAAAAAACATACAGACGAATTGAGAACCTCCTCCTTTTTTTGAAGTCGGTTAATAATTCTTTCGCAAATATTTTCTTACTGTTATTCATTGTCCTTGATCTTTAATTTTCTTTCTTTATTTTCTTTTAATTTGTCTTTATTGTTACTTACACACACGAAGCTTTTGTGTTATCGTTAGAAACGTTTAAATCGTAATAAGAGATTTGCATTCAGAATTATCGATTTAATACACAAACACGATTTTATTAACGTTTGGGAAAACGTGCAATAAAGTTTAAGCTATCCGTGGTATAAGTCCGCCGCGAATACAAATTCAAATTCGTGAAATGAATTTCTTTATAAACTATGCAGAAGTATGAATTTCGAAAAGGAGGATGTATAAAATCCAATTCCATGTAATCCTCCAATCGTGATTTAAATGAGCGAGGTCTGAAATTTATTCAAGCCGAGCGTTCCGATGAAGGATATTAAAAATTTCGTTCTCGTTAATGCTTAAATGTCGGAACACGTGTCGTGCTTAGCTGAAATCCGTTATCGGGAACGACTCTCAAAGGATTTAATTTCCTGTCGACGAAATGAAAATCGATTAGTTTGATTTCCGACGGACGCCGGCGCCGGGGGGTCGATAGTTTCCGATGTGGCTGGAGCCAAACTTAATAAGACATGCGAGTTAATCTAACTGGAGCGCTCACCTCGTACGTGCTCGGATATCGACGTACCTCCCCGTCACCGTTATTAGGATTATGCTTGAAATTTCCATTCCGAATTCTATGCTGGGATTTGTTTGAACGGTTTGCTTTTTACGTTTACCGTATTGTATAGATCGTAGTTTGTTGTATCTGCTCAGGGAGGTACCTACATCTACAATCCTCGTAATTTTGTGGAACTTGTTAGATTCGATATAGTATTTATAGCTACGACAAATCTGAATAAACAGATTCAAATTTGTTCAATTAGGACAGCTCTATACAGAGCATTGTATTTAAATTTTGTCGTGTTGGTTGTCGGAAGGCCTTAGACGTTAGTAGGACCTTGAGAAGCGTTATCCAGCAGTAGATGAAGCTAAAGAAAAACAAAAAGATCCAAATATTGCTAGTTCCACTAATTTATAATATCTCGGTGGAAAGGAAAACATCGTTAAGAAACCTGCTCACTGTCCGTATTTCACTGTCGTGGTTCAGGGAATGGGGCAGGCGATGCCAAACCAGACAATAACCTCTGCCAAGAGAATTATTTCGTGAAGATAGTAAGGGACACTCCCTGGCTTTGAATTTCGTAAACAACTTAGTCTTTTTGTATCAGCTACTTTGTATTTTGTGTCGCATAGAAATAGATTGATACCTTGCTTATTTACGTACGAAGCACAACCAGACAGGAAACTTGATAAAAGACTTTGATTTTGATTTTGATAGTGACTGAGCGTCGTAATCTGTTGACATTAGCACTGAAAGAGCTGGATAAGTAAAGATTTCTTTTCTTGTTTAAATAACGCATTTCAGACACGTAAATTTTCAAGATAATGCCTAAAAGCCATACCAAAATTTTTTTACAATAATATCATCGACGGATTTAACGAAGCTTTTCTCATGGATTAATTTATAAATGATTTTAGTCTATTAATCTTATCGAAACCTGCAGAATTAATGGCTAAGCTTACAAAATAGATCGTTACCGTGAATTTCAAGGTGCAGTTCTATTAGAAATTTTTAGGCAGATATGCGAGTACTGACTCAACTTTATAGACTAGGGAGTGCCCGTAGTGGGTTGCAAAACAAAATAAACGGCTCACCGAATACAAAGGATCTGCTGGTTCTTTGGTCTCCTGAAACAAAAATAAATATTTTTAAAACTGGTTTTTACTGTGCAATAGTGCGCATTATTTTTCGCTTAAAAAGCAAAGCAAACTTCTGGATGGATCGGAAGCAAGAAAGTTCTAGTGTTTTTTAGAACTTGCTTCCAATTCGTTCACATTCTGTCGTAGTTTTCAGGCGGACAAATTTAGGAAAACAAATCAAAAATGAATGTAACCTGTAACCTGCTATGAAGGCAGGTTACAAGATCAAATTTTAAAAATTTAAGCCATTTTCATATCGCAGTGAAGACAAATAGGAAGATGGCCATAAATACGGCATTCCCATTTTTTTGTTTTAAAGAAATGCCTTTTTCACACAAAAGAAACACTAAACTCAACCGCATATTCAGTACACATACACACACTAGATTTTTGTTGGAAAAGTGAGTTTTGAATCAATGGCGAACACAACGCTGGTTTCGGAATAACACAGCCTTTGAGAAACACAGCTCTTTGATCTATTCTGTCGTCATACTGAAAAAGGACGTAACTAATTTTTTATTGAAAATTGAATTATTACTAAATATATTTCCTTCAAAATTAGTGACTAACTGCAGGGTAGTGTTCTTCTTAGATTGAGAAGCATAATATAGGCCTTCGTTCTCCAAGTTGTCCGGTGGTGGCGGTGCCATTTGCAGGTTGGTGGACTTTTTTAGGCCTTTGAGAACACTATGGAGAACTCTAAACCATGCAAGTTTTCCTTTGTTTTTACAACCATTACAGCAATTAAATTACCTTTTCAAACAAACAAAATTCTAAGTCACTGAGGAGTTACTGCTCCATTCGTGTATTTTCGCAAATTGAAGTAGTTTTGTAATTTATCGCCAAAAAAAAACAAACTAAATTTTAAACTTTCAATATTTACGAAATGCTAGTTGTGTGCATTTTCATTAAGACTGCAGTATTGCCGAGCTTTGTATACTGGTGCGCTGTGTCGAGAATTTTTCAGCCTTCTTTGCTTTCTTTTTGTTAGTATTTTTGACTCCATATTTTGTTTGCCTCCACCTCGAGTTTTCAGTCTTACGAGGACGTAATAACGGCAAGGATTTTCTCGTACAGTACAAATACATACTTTATTTGATTTCAATTGCTGAGTACCATTAATAAATAGTTAGAAATTACTCATTATTTGAGCTGTATGTGGAAAAAGATAATAAGTTTTTTTGAGTTTTGAAGCTGTTATCGGAAAAATAAAATAAAATGGTTTATATATTCAGGTTAAATTCAGGACCTTTTTTAAATTCATTATATAATAGCATAGAGATAGGTGAACGTCAGGTCATTTTACGATAAGTGATTAAAGATATTTTTATTATCATGTACTTAACGGTTTTCTGTATTACTAGAATTTAAATTGCGCAACCTACCTATATTCACAAGTATGTAGAACTATATGCATGAAGTTATATTTGAACTTAAATATTGTCAATGATATTTAATGTATTTCAAACAACACCAAATTCACAAATTATATTAATTTGACCAATTTATTTTACCCTTTGAATGTCATGTAGCCTATTACCGATTCTAGGTAGGTATTTAGTACGAGTGGAAC
This sequence comes from Erynnis tages, assembly GCA_905147235.1. Classification (NCBI taxonomy): domain Eukaryota; kingdom Metazoa; phylum Arthropoda; class Insecta; order Lepidoptera; family Hesperiidae; genus Erynnis; species Erynnis tages. Next base: position 4,037,479 of record LR990077.1, on the reverse strand, counting down.
AATTAAACGCACAAATTGTACGAAATTTCTCATTCAAGTGTATTTTCTATGGAACCGACCGAACATCGACCCTTGTACCTACTCTTTTAAACACTACTCTTAGAGGTAGCAAACCTTGTGATTAAATATTGAATTACAATTGCTATTAGGTACTCTCTACGAATGGAAGGTTTTGTGCACAGTGCCTACTAGAAAAGTAAAGAAATATATTTATGTCATTTTTAGACTTTATCAAGATGTATTTGGTAATGCCTTGACACGGTGACATAAAAGGCTGAATGGTAGTAATAAAACGATAACAACGTTTTTTGTGATATTATCTTAATGTATACCATATCGACATATCGTATGTGTAAAAAGTATTGTTATCAACTTGCATTTCAGACTATACTCCGAATATTATGTTACTAGACCGTCCTATTTACCCAAATGCTAGTGTTACACCATATTAAAGTTGCATTATCACTAAGCCACAGCTCTTGCCAGCAAACCGCACTAGCGCCCCACTTCTGACAAAGGCGTCAAAGCAATATTAGGCACATTACAGAGAACTAGACCACGAAGCTACGATAAGTAAAATACAATATACAAGTCTATACTCACATTGTTAAAGGCGGTCAAGCCATGTTATGTTAGTTAGAACGTGTATATAGTCAGTTTTTTAAACATTGTAAACTGCATTTACGGGTAAGACAGGTTAAAACTTTTTATTTTTTTAATGGTCACTACATTAAAACACCTCGACCTCTAATCGGGATCTAGATGAATTAGCATCTGTACGTACGTATGTCCTCCAACACTACTTTTTATTTATTAATGTACCTACACATTAAATTTACAGGAAACATAAATGGCATACAAGGTCACTACTTATACCATACAGGGATCGGATACTATACTATCATACAGCAGACCCGAAAAAGGACAGTTGAAAGATTGATGCAAACACTATCTATATGAGACTAACAGGTAATAGACACATAACACGTGGATATTAGAAAATTTTGTTATTTTAATTAAGAGTATATTTGCAAAATCGTTATTTAATGAAATTTTATATTTAACACAGAAACACAAAAATTACTATACCAATACTACTGATCTACTTAAATAATTTTATACATTTCTTGTAACCCAGTTCTGCATTCTCATATTATCAATTTTGTTAACATAATAAATGTCACTAATTAACATGATAATATTATGCGCAACCGCGTTGAGACACATATGAACTCTTTTGACCCACGACAATAATTCAGAAGCGAAACCGCTTAAAAATAAATAAGCAATTTAATTGTATAATACTCCGGAATCCCATTATTGTTATGTTGGCACCTTTATGTCAACATCACAGTTACGTAAGGATGGTTGTATGTGAGGAGTCAAAGGTCATAGAGAGAGCTAATTTTGTCCTCAGGCAAAATACAACATTAAAAATACTTGTCTGTAACCCATTGAGTGACTCATTAGAGAAATATGTATGCCTTAGTCAACCACGCCGGTGTAATAAGGGTTGGAAAGAATACTTAAACAAAACTAAACTGATAACAATAAATAACAAGTTATTAACAATAAGAGAGAATACATGCAGACAATAAAAAAGTACTAGTTATTAACCAATACAGTGATTACGTCCAACTTCAATTTTTTTAAACATGGATGTGAAGTGTCCGTAGGTTGCAGGGACTACTTAAAATCAGGTGGCTCCATGTATCATTCCATAAAGTAAATATACTTACTTATGTGGGATGACCACCAACCCACATTTTCCACCAACCCGCATTAGGCCAGCTCGGTGGACTAAGGTAACACCCCTCAGGAGACCCGAACCTGTAGTGGGCTAATCGTGGGTTACTGACTGTGAGATGAGATGCCTTGTAATTAAGAGTGTATGGGCCCGCGAAGATGCTGATCCTAACCACTATTAAGTTCGCGGTCGGAAGCATGACGGGTTATCACTACTGGCATAACATCTGCCTCCGTACTCAAGAGCATGTTAAGCAGCCGGCTGAGACGGCTCTCGATAAGTAGTAGTCGTTAAAACCTCATCGGAGGCCTCGTAAAATGCGAGATAGGAATTTAGCTTCAAAAATCTGCATGAGAGTACCATGCTGTTAAGGTTTTTAGTGCCCTGTTGCAATTTCTACAGTAGATACCAGGTAGGTAGGTAGGTATTTTTACTTTAGGTACCTTGAAATTGAAAATATCTTTTAAAAACCGACTAAGCTATTATTTTTTTCGACTTTATTTACATGCTCTTTTTTGTCCCACTGTCATGCCCGGCTCTCTTCTTACAACTTAGCGTACTCAACCACGACGCTTCAATGTGAATTGATAAATACCTAATTACATAATTTTATTCTTTAATGTTTTATAATAATTAAGTAATAATTTTAATTCATTTGACAATATGAAGCCGATTGGCGGAGTAATAAATGATTATAATTATCATGCAATCAATTTTAGTTTAATTTATTTTATGACAAATAGAAAATTAAAACAGTGTTATTTCAATTTTGCGAATTCTGTAACGATTGCAGCGATGCGTTGGGGCGAAAATGTATGTAAATGGGACTCTAACTAATGCCTAATTCATGATCAGAATATAATTTTGAATGTAAGTAGCGCTGCTCGTTGATTTTGTAATGCAAGGCACTTTTTGTTGAAAACAGGAAGCTTAAAATTTTGAAAATGTATCCTCTCTGAAGACCATTAAATTTATAAAATTAAATATCAACTGCTGTTATGGTGAAGGAAAAACATCGTGAGGAAAGGAAGTCTGAGAGTTCACAAAAAACCAACACGTAGTATGCCAGCGTGGTGGACTAAGACCTACATTCCTCTCGTTATGAGTGGAGACCCGACCCTGTAGTGGGTCAATAATGGGTTAATGACAAACAGACATGATAAGTAAAGTTTATCAAAACAAAAAGTTGTATCCTGGCCAGGCCGTCTTATCTTTTTAGTTCAATCCATGTGACCTTTGGTCAACAAGGAAACAAAAATAAACAAGTTGGATTCCCTAAGGGAATTATTTTTATCAAGAGCATACACTGTAATCTTATGTTTTAATGACACTTTAAATACCTTAAAGAATCTTTTTCAAATTATTTATTTGTGTCTCTCAATCCTTGTGTTGTCTTGAGCATCTTAAAAATGTTACTGAGATGCAGTACTTGTAAAAAATGTTTCGAAAAAAAACCTTCAGTGTGCCAGTGTTACTCTCACTTGGTCGTTGTTTATCATCACACGTTGTATGTCATATCAAGATGGAAGCTTGACCTTTTCGTAGAGAAATTTTGATACGTAACGTTTTCTCTTTTCATATTTCATTATCCTCAAAGTTCAATTATTCAAGACTCTCGAATCAAGACGTTCAAGAAGATGCCTCATTCCAAAAACAAGGTAGGTATACTTCAGTTAATTTAAAGTAAATTGTTTGTTTTATTTTCAACAAATTATTCAAAGGAGCTCAACTTGAAAATTCAGGTTAACGCAAAAGTTGTTTTAGGAACAACATTGTTATATTGTATTCGCCTGAAAAGTTATAATAAATATATAAACCTAACAATAATTAATTGTAAATTTGCTACAGAAACTAAAGAAAGCAGGTTAAACTGAGCCTATTTTAACTTGGCAAAGTCGCGACACCAAACTTTAGAGTGTTAATTAAACTTGTTTCATTGAATAAAATTGAGAATGAGTTTCGAAAATTAATCAGTACGGTCTATTCAAGAAAAAGAAACTTCTAAACGGAGGGACCGGGCGGAGGAATTAAATTTCATTCTATTCGGAAAGTCAGGGAACTTGATTAGCATAATACAAGTCAAGATGAAAACGAACGCCTCACCTGACGCCCGCAAATCGGTCAGTATTCGCGTGCTTGGGACGTCTCTGACAAAAGAGTGATGTGGATACGACGCGCGTCGCTTTAAAATTTTTATTTTAAGAGACAAAAACAGTAGTACGTACTTTATGCAAAAGATAAAAGGTTTGCGTTACATGGTAATAACAAAAGAAAAAGGTTTGCATTACCAATTTCGAATGTCTTGATAGTTGACTAGTCAAAAAGTGAAATAAATCATACCTCCTCCAACGAAACTACTAACGTACCAACATAACATACTTACATAGTACCTACCAATAAAACTATTACGTACTTGCAGTAAAAATTTATTTACGATAAAAAATTGTGATCAATCATAACTTGGTGTCACCGCGAACTACTTGGCTTGACTTTAAGAATTTATTATGGAGTTGATTTATGATGCGACCGTAATGAAAAAGAACAAGAACATTTATTATTCTTTCTCCAATTAGTTAAATAGCGAATGTATTTTTTCAATGTCATTCGATAACATAAAATAATTGAGTTACAAACAACAAGTGACAAGGGACTTATAAAAATATGCCATAGTCATGGACAAAGACCTTGTCAGTAACCCATTAATGACCCACGACAGGGTCGGGTCTCCTCTCACAATGAGAAGGATGTAGGCCTTTGTCCACCACGCTGACCTAGTGCAAATTGGTGGACTTAAAATGCCTTTGAGAACTTTTTTTTTTCTGAACTTTCAGGTATTCAAAACTCAACTCAACTCAAAAGACAACTCTCAGGCAGACAAAGACCTTAAGTTACGATAATCTTAAAGACTTGGAATACCTGGCTTCCAATTCTTTCGTACTATGAAGTTATTCAATTCAATGCTGACTTGTCAAGATTGGGACACAATTGCGACACAAATGCTCACAAGCATGTATAAAATTTTCATGTGCCGCAATTATTTTTAATAATGACGTTATAAATATATTGATATTGATATTAATTAGAAACAAAGTCATATCTTCGTCTTTATCAACGTTAAATGAAGGCTCAGAAAGGGCTTTTTGTTCCGTCATATTAAATTTAATTTGAAAACCAACTTTCATATTCAATACCTTATTGTCAAAGTAATTCGTTAAAACTTGCGATTTAGTTTCAAAAGGCAGAATTGAAAGGAGGACTGAAGGAATAGGAATCCGATTTTCACTCTGAAAATTTTAATGAGAATTTCGTATCTCATTGCTTTGAAAGCAGTGGAGGGCGGCGATCATCTACGTTAGTTCCCGCTCACGTAAAGTTTCCAACATTATACGGAATTTTCTCTTAGATATATCTTATTTGTCTATGACCGGCCGAAATTAGAACATTATATCTTAAAGTTCGGCCATTCCCGACTTTGGGCGGTCCAGATTGAAATTATTACCTGTTCGCGCCGGACGAGGATCTACGATAACGTTAAAACTCTACGATTTATTTCGGTGACCAGCTGTCGTCAACAATTACCGTGACAAATTACGCCTCCGTGAAGCCTAAATTTGCGCAAAAATATCTTTACCGCGCCGCAAACTGGGAAAACGCTCGTATTTAACAAAGGTTTAGGTGTTTTCGGACCTTAAACTTTTTAATGTCCGCTCGTACCATTAGGCATAAAAATATGGCCCTCTCTACAAAATACTTCCAAAATCAGGCTTTAAGTAAAATTTAACTCATAGCATACTATAAGAATAGCAAACTATAATCACTGTAACTATAAATCGTTGTTTTTTTACAACGATTTCCATGACATTGAATCGCAAGCATCTTTTATTATATTTGAACAACAACCGGTTTTAAGATTGATACGTACTCGTAAAAAAGCAAAGACTTATCTAGATCACTGACCGCATCGAATCTTTAAGAAGTTTGAAGTCATATTCTTATGTAACATCTTTTTCTATGGACTATGTTACAACTTAACCTTGTTGCACTTCGCTAGTAAAAAACAAGCTGCAGTGATGTCATGCTTGCAGATCAGATATATGAGGAAGCCCGGCAGTGGTGTCACGACCGCTAAAATAAAGGCATTACCTAATGTTGCGTGCGTGTCCGCGTGACACGACCTCACGCTTTAACTCGAGCCTCGGTTTCGGAGGTCCGTAATAAAGGGAGTCGATGGAATCCGCATTCACGGTTCTTTCGGCACTGAGAAAATTTAACTGTGTTTAATAGCAACTTTAATAGCCCAGTGGCTTAGAAATCGACCCTTAATCGATGGGTCCGGGTTCGAATCACAGTGGCACACACCAATGACTGTGAAAAATTTGTGCGATTTAGAAAACATTAAATACTTATCACCTGTTTTACGGTACAAGAAAACATCGTGAGGAATCCTGCATGCCTGAATGTGCCTGAGTGAAGTCCACCAACCCACGTTAGGCCAGCGTGATGGAATACAGCCTCTCGTTATGAGAGGTTATCATCACAAAAGTATTATTTCCATACAGTTTTAGTTATCAATAACATAAAAGGTAAAAAAAAGCGTATGCGGTGTAAACAATGCTCAATGTTACGGAACTATTCGTATAAGAGTACGACTCACGTTTGGTTGTTTTTTTATTAGTACCGGGGTAGGTTTTGTAGTGACTGCTCACCAAAATTTTAATGTGCTGTCTGCTTTGACACGGAACACTACTCATGGTAAAGTAGCGCTTTAGTTGGTCGCAAAAAACCTTACTACTATTTGTAATTAGTCAGTCATCCGGTCAATGCCAGCTAGTCGATATATCCGAAGTTAGCTTTTTGCTAGTATTTATTAGTATGCACTTGTTTTTACAATAGTCGTAAAGACGACTTAAGGCCCTCTATAGTATATAGTAGAATATATATATATATATATATATATATAAACAATCACATGCAACTTTTAAAAAAGCTTAAATACCTATAGGAACAGATACCAGTGTATTAATGCGCAATGAAAAAAAATGGGCGTTTTTAAATATAGTTAATTAAATAACCCCAGTTCTACTCTATCTGCATCATACATAGTTATTTTACTTGTCCGTATATTTTATTTCGTTCCTTAAGTGCGTCCGTATTCTTTTCAAAAGGTAGGAATTTAGGTATTTTATTGCTATATATTATACATATATACATATACACTTCTTATAGGTACGGTTACCGTTCGCAAATAACATTGCGAAAATTTCGTAATAAAATATATTATTACAGTTATTACTGTACGCAAGACGAATAATAAATAAATCTTACTGTCATTAAATAATTCACTGGACACGTATGACTCACCGTGATATAATGTGGAATGCGCCAGTACATTTCTGGGTCGGTGCAGTTAGGGTACCAATAAGGAAGTAAGCACATATCCTACGTAAGAGTTGCATTAAATCTCCGTTGATGGTAGCTGCGCCTGGTAGTAACTTTGCTGGATGTAGGTACATGTATATGGAGGTACTAGCTTCCGCCAGCTACTTTGTCTGTCTACGGTGATCTAAAAATTTTACTCAGAGTAGAAAAAGGATCCTATATGTTAATCCAGGTCATAATCTACCAGTGTACCAAATTTCATCAAAATCTGTCGAGCTGTTTCTAAGTGTACAAACATCTAGCAATATGGCCGCCTCCTGTTACTGTTATTGTATTTGAAAAAAGTGTATTTAATTTGTGATTGGTGTACAAATGAAGAGTATTTGTATGGTGTTGTAAAGTAAATTTGCTAAAAAAAAAATTTTTATTAAAATCATACACTTTGAATTCACGAAAGCTCTTCCTCCGTTACTTTAAAACACTACAAAGAAGGCATGTAGTTTTCCGCATTATGTATTTCGCAATCTATTTACTTAACGGAACTAAAATAGTAATGAAAATCTATACTCGTAAATAGGTGAAGATGATAAAAATAAATTAAAATTTATCGTTTTAAAGTCCCAAAAAGATTTGAATTGAAAGCCAAAATTTGAAACGTGGAGATATTCCGGCTTCATTTTACTTTATATTTGGGTTAAAAATAAAACGAAAAATCTTTAAAATTCGTTTGCAGTCAAAATTAGGGTTAAATCAGCATAAAAATTCTGTTTTATGATATCGTGGCCTTTGGCGTGGATAAATATTAAAAGCACGATCAGTTGTAACTTGGAGTGAGAAAAATAACAACCGTAAAATTTTACTGCGCAAAAAATGGAGCGTTGTTAGCATTTAGGTTTAATTTAAACGGAATTTTTAAATATACGCAAAACTACGAGGATACTTCTCTTCGCCATTTCGTCACAAAATAGACTTATAAGTATATACAAGAAGGAAAAAATTGGGCTTTTTCGTTTGGGAGGTTTTGTCATCGTTATGTTATACTATTTTGAGATAACTATTTACATCTTTTCAAGTATTCACCTATCTATTGACTACCGATGCGGTTATGGAGAAATGTGCAAATGAGTTGCAGTAACTTTCTAAATTTTTAAGGCGATAGAGCCATAGTGATTCTCCCTGGAAGGTAGAGTTACTATGGCTTTAATGCATTAGAGGAAAAGATCTTCCTTCTTAACTCGACGTAAAGTGAGTGAAAAACAATACTACTAGTGCATTTATATAACTGACTAGATGCGGAACAGGTCAGATAAGAGATATGCGTATTATAAAAGTAGTAACATACACGTGTACTTTCACAGGTGCATGTGCAAGCAAAACACGCAGGTTACATATGTGCCGTAACAGGCTATGTAATAGACAAACTTCAATGCTTTCTATCAAATAAATGATATGGTATAGCAGAAGATAGGATTTACAAAGTACATTTCCCTGTAGCAATTGGAAAACACTCGCATCTACCAAACATTTATTTTTCATTAATTTTTTGTAGTAGGGTATATCACCTATGCTTGATAGAAGTGTTATGTACTACTCGGATGTCAGCGAGGACGCTATCGCAATCTTCATCAAACAGGCCATAGAGGCAAACACAGTTGCCATTGACGACTACAACCTGGCCACTGCTATCAGTCACAGAGATGAGATAGTCATAGCAGAAACGCCAACAAGAACAAAGAAATTTTTCTGGAACATATCCATAAGTACCTAAAGCAAACAAGAAATGAAATGCAAAAAAAAGCACGGACCTAGAGTCTGTGGACAAAAAACAAACACAGAAAAAAAAGAAGTCCTATGTGTGTAAATGTTTTCAACATATTAAAGTAAATATCAACAAACGAAATGTGTCATCGGTAAGACGGTAACTGTTGATCACAGCTACACTCTTTTTCTTGAGTAGTAATTGAGTAGCAAACCGGCATACAGGCAACCTGTTGATAAGTGGTCACCGCAGCCTATGGCCACCTTCGTCTAACTATGGAAATTCTATCTGAGTGGTACGAGTATATTACTACTTATGAGGACAGATGTTCGCATCAAATAAAGTTTCTCCGGCAACCATACCTCCCTAACCGGAACTCAAGACATCAGGAATGTGCTGCTTAACAGCGGGTCAATTGGCTGGTGATAAGGTACCTCTATAAAATTAACTAACTTAACTTAAACCTACAAAAAAATGTAAAAATTAATAAAATTGCAGGATTTGTCCCATTTGAATGACTCTACGTACGCCTAGTAGTGAGTCAAAAAGGATTGGAGTTAAATGAGAAGGTTTTATTAAACACTTATGTAGGCACATACCTTCACAGTGGCACAAAGGTGCACCACTCCTTAGATGGAATTTGCGGAAGAACGAAGAAAGTCGTCAGACTTGTTGCGGCTGCGATGTAATCGTGGAGAGAGCTCATTTACAAGATATACGTATCAGTAAGATGCCTATGTGGTGTCATATGTACGACTCAGCCAGTTTTCAAACCCATAATCTTGGTAATAATGACCAAGAATGGACGGTAACTTCATCAAAATAACCACTAGTTATCCAAGAAGCTGGTTTGTTATTAAAGCTATAACAACAATTTGAAATTTTATGACCTGACATGCTTTTATACTATTATTAAATTTCTCATTGTAAAAAGCAATCTTGTCAATATCGGTTATATGAATTGATTGTTGAAATTTATGTTCACTAACGACGAGTTCAAAAACTTTTATTTACAATTAGACGAAAACCCTAAACGTATCGTTAAGTTAACTTTACATTCAACATTGTTTTTTACGTTTAAAGAAAAGATTGATACCAAAAAATATATTTCAGTCAATAGAACCTCCTCCTTTCATTGAAACCCGTTAAAAATGGACTTGCTATAATTGCTGCGCTTGCGCATTAAACGCGTTGAACTCTTTTGTAAGATCGACAGAAATCGATTCGACTTGCAGTTTATGTAGCATGACGATAAGGTCATAACTTAGTAAAAACAAACATTTCACTCATTTAAGTGTTGTTCATATAATTTTGAATTTTTTTGGAAATCTTAAATTAAGTAAAATAATTATAGCGTGGAAAATCTGCGCGTACGCACTACGCGCTTTGAACTCTTCTATAAGAGAGATCTAGATCAATTCGTCCCACTATGCAAGGTTTAGTGCGGCGTTACGCAAGTGTCATTGCCGCATTTGCATCAGAACTTGAAGTAATCGTCGCCGCAATAATTATTGTATAACGTCGAGGAAAAACTATTTGTACACTTCAAAACATTACCACTCGTATAGATATAACGGTGTTTTATTATAGGCGCAATCATCATTAAGCCTATGCGATACAATGCTGACAACTAAGTGTTTAAAGGATGTTCATGATTATTCGGGTCAAGGAATGTAGGCTCGCATAATTCATCGACTAATAAAATGAAAACAAAAACAGACACGGTTATGTCATTGCAATGTATTATGCTATGAGTTTAGTAGATTGGAGGAGGAGAAATAAAAATAAGCTGAAACAAGTAATGGTTTGAGAGTAATAATTGGATTCTGAATCAAAAATTTAACACGCTTTCTCGGTAAGCGAAACTATTTTAGCGATTGAAATGGGAGGTTTTGATTTAAACAAACTAACAGTAGCAATTTGGCGAAAGAAAATAAAAAATAGTCTTTGAGTAAAATAAATTACAAGATGCTTTTATGGACTGCTTACTGCGTTCAATAAAAATATTTTCTACTTTGGTAAATAACATTTAATTATATGCTCTTGATGTTATTAGGTTATTTAAAGTCACGCGCTTGGCTCTTGTCACGTGTCTCCGAGCAATACCATTCATAATTTGTAATAAAATATGATTCTGTTCAATTTATATAAATATCAACGTAATATTCTGTCTAAGCTATTATGGCGTCAAATTAAAAGTGATCCACGTAAATAGATGTCTTTAAAACGGCAATGAGCGAACCGATTGAAAATCAATTTAGCTACGTGACATCGATAGTCCGATTACTTTAATCGCTCTATTGCAATTTAACCTGTAGACAAATATTGATGTGGCAAGCTGGTTTACTTTTAACAAATAAATTCATTTTTTTGGTTTTTATTTTTATATACTTTATGTTTTTTTGTACTGAATAACAAATCCTCCGAATTCTCCGAGTAAGAAAACTTAGTATACCTAATATCACATAGACCAATTTTTATCTAGCATTCAATACTAATGAACAGTAAATATTTGGGGTACCTAATTCATTCTTCACAATAGTTACTTTTGAAAGTCGTTTATATATTATAACACAGGTTTGAGATATGGTACTTACGATATACTAAAATTAAATAAAATCTGGCATTTAAAGAAAATAAACGTTACTTCGATCGTTAAAAAGAATAAGATCTGAAAACGTAAAGTGGGTAACACAACCATTAAGAGAGCTCGAATAGTCCTCGGGCTAATATGCAATTAAGTAGAAATGCAGTAGCAAAGAGCTCATATGAGCGTCTGGGAGCCTTAAGGGTCGGTTTGTTCAAATAAGTGGCCTGTTAACCGCGGTGCTCGCAGTTTTAATCAAGTCTGCTACGAGGAAACATTCAGCTGAGGGCGGACGGACGTACAACACTTTAAACTCGCCTGATTTACTCCCCGGGAGTTTGATGTTTGGGATTGATTTTACTTAAGATGACATACAAAACTAATTTTAATATGTTATGTCCTTTTCCGAATAAAACCTTTAAAGCTTACGTTAAATGTGTGTGTTTTTTGAATTAAAATATTCAGGGAAAATTCCGGTTTCATTTTAGCCGATTCGGTTCCCTCTCAAATCAACGCCATTCTCCTCTTGCGTACTCCTCTTGCATGTCCTTCATAGGGTAAACCAGATACTTCATTTAATAAAATAAATATTAGTTATCAAAAAAGGTTTTATAGAGCATTGGATGGGGTTTCATAATGGTGTATAATTAAATATATATGCGTATATTTTTTGTTATTGTTTAAGGGAAACATTATTGTCGTTTAGTAGTTATTTCTTGTATAATGTTTTAAAATAGTAAGTAACTCAATATATTTTCAGCGTTAAAAATTTCTATTATAACCGCGTAAGAAAAATATGATTTAAGAAAGCTTTAAAACGATTTTAATCCATCCGTTTATAAAGTGACGTTTAATTATGTGGGACGAAGGGGTAAGATCGTATGGCGCTAAGTGCACTCTAAAGTCGCCGGATTAAGCTTGCTACGTAATTGCTGCGAGTGACGACGATATTATATTGTACAAACTATGCATTTTTAAGGATTAGCAGATGGTGAGAACGTAGCTTTAATTAAGTTTTAATTTTGTCGAGTTTCTTAGAGATATAAAGTTAGTAGTGTAAGCAAATGAGATCTATGTTTCTCTATCTATTCTATTCTCTATCTGATCTATTTTATTTTTCAAACATTTTGTGATGTTTTTCAGTTTGGCATATTAGGAGATTGCCTATAGTGATTGGTGTAATAATAAACCATAGCTTAAAGGTGAAATTATATTTACGGAGGATCAATAACCCTTTACTTTGAAGAAAAAGGACCAACCGCCTTTTATCACGGCAGAAGAGTGGTTTTACACAGACTCTAAGCTATAGGTAAGAGGACACGAGAACGAACTGTTAACGGCTAGCTTCTTATAACGCTCAGCACAGACCTACAAACTAATTCAATTTTGCACTAAAGCATAATTGTAATGGAACGAGACCACTGTTCACCGGCACTGCACTGGCCAATGAGCCGGTCTGTAATTGCAATGCATCTGGGCCACAACGGACTGGTCGTCGGACATCGCCGGACAAATGCCATACAATCTTGTGCACCACAATCTATCTAGGCACAACTAACTGCGTATTGCTGCATCTGCTACAGAATCATTGGTTCCGTTTATGAGCTAAACTATACCGAAACGGCACGGCGACGTCACTGGCTGTGTACCTGTATGATTAAATTGTATTGAAATTGTATTGAAATTGTCAAATTGGTAACGTTGCCATGTGAGTTAACTATCATATTATATTTCAATATAATTGTTTGGATGTAGGCATCGGCTACGTCGCCATGGCGTCCGGGCATGGCTCTAGGGAACGGAAGGGTGGACATCTTTTTTGTGGCAAAAATCGAGTACGTGTAACTTTACGTATTGTGTTGTGTATAAAAATAAGGATATAATAGGCATGATGACAGTAATCAAGTATCGCCAAAATATTTATAGATCTAATGAAATAGGATTCAAAGATTTTGAAACATGTATTTATTCTCTTATTAATGTCGAGATTAATAATTTATTTGTTAAAATAAATCTACAAAATACAACAATCCGCCATGATAGCTTAAACACCGAGCAGATCGAATTACGTCAATTTACGTCACGTCTTAGTAAACGTCATTTTTTCCGTAAGCATATTATACGCGATCTGGCATGTTTTACTGAGCCGTGACACATTGACAGACGCCATGACACGGGCGAGCGTTTTGGAATGAATTTGAAACTAAAAATTTAAATGTACTTTTATTGCACAAAAATCTCAATTTTCTACAAAAATATTATATATTTTAGACATAATAGAAACTTCTGAATATCATAGAAGAGTTTTTGAAAATTAGTCATCATGCCTATTGTGAGTAAGTAGTGGCATAGTGGTGATAGCCCAGTGGCTTAGAATTCGACCTCGAATCGAGGGGTCCGGGTTCGAATCCCAGTGGCACGCACCAATGACTTTGTAAAAAAGTTATGTGCACTTTATAAAATTAAATATCACCTGCTGTTACGGTGAAGGAAAACATCGTGAGGAAACCTGCATGCCTGAGAGTTGACAAAAAAAATGTTCTCAAAGGTATGTGTCCACGTATATGTAAAGTCCACCAACCCGCACTAGGCCAGCGTGGTGGACTAAGGCCTACATCCCTCTCATTACGAGAAGGAGACCCGACCCTGTAGTGGGTTATTAATGGGTTACTGGCAAGTAGCATAAGCCAAATCTACACATAATAGTAATTAATGCGACATTTCTCCAAGACCAACTCTGAGTTGTCATCAACGTGCAACATACTTATGGATAAAAATTTTGCTACTAAATGATTTAATGCATTGCAATCAGAAGCAGAAGAAATAATTATCTAGAAATATTTACATGTATATTATTATCGTCTACGGAAATAAGCAATTACTAGCCTTGAATTATTGCGGTTATACTTCAATTCCTTATTGTCCTTTACGGTCAGTTATAGAAAGTTGTGGTGCCTACTGTATAAGCCAAGTGCGCCGGTAATTCATAAAAACGACGGATGTTGAGGACAGATCTGTGTTAGAGACTGTTTTTATTGCAATCCTTTATATGCATTATTATTATTTATTTGCAATTGCAATCTCAGTGCGGAAAACGTCAAGGTTTATCTGCTAATAACTGCTCTAATCTCACGTTCCTAATGGAGTCGTAGACAGTGTCGGAATCGATCGTAAAAACCTTTAATTATTATGTTTTGTGGTATGAGTCAGTATCTAAATAAACCCGGCTAATTTTACTTGAACAGACCTACATAGGTATATTTTAAAGTTGTCCTTTTCAGAAGATAAAGATTAATCTTTGTATTTGTAAATTATTGCACAATATTGTTATTTAAAAACCTCGTGTCCAGGTAAGTAGGTATAGAGTATACAATCAACTATACTTACGAGTATATTATGACAACAGGCGTTGATTAGTAAGACCGCGTCTATCGAAATTTCGCGCTTAAGCCGGGTATAAATACGAGTACTTACATATCATAAACAACAGTACCATAGCAGGTAAACCTTGTCAGATGCTGTATGAGCAATTAAAACATCTTGCATGAATTAACCACTAGTCTGCAAGTCCGTCGTTTCACACTAGAAAAGTGTCGTGGAGCTCTACGTTTTCTTTTGTTATAGGGAGCATGCTCACAAGTTGTATAGCGAGGGTTGCAGCCGACTATTGGTGAACGACTTCAGTTTACCAAAGTCAGATGGCTACACTTTAAATGTAGGCTGTGTGCCAAATGCTGTACATATCGCATTAAAAGGGGATTATTGTCACATACCTCCGTCAAAATCTTTTTTTAATAAAAGACCAAGCAAACATGAAGCTTATTCGTCTAATGGTACGGGAAACAGGAGTTGCCAGTGTGTTGCCGGCTTTGAAGGAGAGCTTTTTACATTCTTTTTGAAAAAGCCCCCTTTTCATTCCACCATGTTGAATAGCACTTATGAATAGTACTGAAATAAATACTAATAAATTTATCAAAATCATCGACGCGACTGTAACAACTTTGTTACAGAACATCAACTTTGGACGACTGTTACGTGTAACAGTGTAATAATGGAAGTGGAGTGAGGCAGAATTTGGTGAAACAAAACAGAAGCGCGTGTCGCTTTCATTCGTTTCATTCGAAAGTTGTGTCGCCGGAACTGGTCGTATGGTTCCTGAGCAGGGCCCCAATTTCGGCAATCATTTCCTCCTGGAAAACCTCGTAGAGTGATAGGGAGTAGAACTAAGAACCAGAATTGATCGTCTTCTTTTTAATATTCAGGAAATCACTGAAAAAAAATTTGTCATATTCATCTGACGATTTTTCTTTACTATATTGGTCAACCTATAATTTCAATTAATCAAACCAAAGTATCAATAGGAAACAAACTAATAATGCTGTTAAGCCTACCCATGGAGCCGCAGCTGACGATCGCCAGGCATCTAAGTTGTACTGTACTCTTAAGCATTTTACAAATTATTGGCCGAAAGAAATTGGTCACGCAAACCTGTCGCTGGCTTACGGACCAGTACTCGCCGCGCCATAATTCACGGCTCTCTGGTTTTTACGAGAAAATTACACGATCCACTCGTTCGATCTTAGCGCTAGTATGTACGACGAAAAATAACAAACGTTTCTGAAGAGTTGTACGTTTTAAAACAAGTCAATGCGCACGCACGTGACCGTGAGCCATCCTGTGATGATGGTTTTATTTACTTTTTTTATTATTTTTATTAAATTAAAAGCTGTTTAAGTTGGCTATACTTATCCATTTAAAAAGGAAGAAACAGCGGAATAGTAAAGTTGATCGGGTATCGGGTATAGGCAGTGGATCGGTTTTGGGGATCAGAACGGAATCAGAACATAAATATCAAAAAAAGATGATATCGAAAGTATTATATATTATTATTAAAACATCACGACGTACATGATGTGTCAAAGCCGTTACTCTTATGTTCTTTAGTTTTGCTCATCAAAAAGGACGAGTATTGCGATTACATTGATTATTTTCTCATGAGCACATATTTTTATGAATGTTTCTCAAAGTAATTTCTGTTATTTTTTACATGGCGCTCTCGCGCTAATATGATTTCGGCGACACGCTAAAATATTTTCCTAAGATTCCCGCCTCTATACACACCTGCCATGGATTATTATCGCGCGAGATACTTTAATACGCGTTCAAGCATACATATTTTATCGTACTCAGTGTTAGTCACTTAAATCTTCGAGAATGTTTGGGAAGCTCTTAAGTACATACGTTAAATAACACAAAATTGGTGTCCTAACTATATCGAAAATATTTGATAATTGACCATTTTGGGAATTACCAGCTAGTGAAGTTGAAAGATGTTTTAGAAAGCACAAATCATTTAAAATAAGCCAGGTCATCATAGTTCTTCTAAGGCAAAAGTCTTTCTCATTCTCAGAGGAGATTCGATCTCGCAGGTTGTCACTAATGGGCTGTATTCAGCAACGAAGTTCCTTTTTCCAGATTTAACATAATGGGGGATAAAAAATATCTTTGTATGAAAAAAAAAATCATTCAGAAAACAACATTTCTTTAGCAGGAACTTCGCATATTTCCGCTAACGATCACGACCGCGTTATGCATACGTAATGGCATCTCGCATGTTAGTGGATGCTGTTAAATCACGCCCAAGACGCCTACATATTTAACGTTCAACGATCCAAACATTCATTTTTATCTGTCGCTCTGACAAGTAAGCGTTTATAAAACCATCGCTAAATTAAGATAGCTCGCATTATTGCAGAGGTTTTTAAGTATAATGCGATTCCCAGCCACGTCCTAACCGTGTGTCTGAACAGCGTGAACGCAAAGACAATACTCATAAAAAATACTGAACCGATTTTCATAGAGTTTTCACCGAACTAGCAAACTGAAATGTCGTAAATATAAACGTTTAACTGAAAAAAGGATGAAATAAAATTGGTTACATACGAGTACTTAGGCTTACTATTTTTTGTGGTTGCCGGTTGGTCTTTTATAACTATCAAGTATTTTGTTTCTACCACTATAACCATAATGTAAATATTGTGCCGTTCTGATAATATTACATACATACATCAGTGTCGAATTGATAACCTCCAATTTTGAAGTCGGTAAAAGACAGATCATACTAATAAGAAAGTATATAAGTCAGACGGAAATAAGCATTTAAAATTGATATGTTCGATTGAAATTTTCCGACACAAAGCTCAATTTTATTCATAAACAGTAACAGAAATATAAACTAGAAACCAATTTGCTAACGCAAACGGTTTTAGAATAAACACAGGAGTAGCTTGAGTCATGAGGCCCTGAGACTCGACTTACAAATACAACTACTAAATACTATTTACGAGACTTCTATACAAGCTCTCTATGAATAGTTAATACGGCAAAGTGCAGTGTAATTACATATAACGTTCAACGTCACAACTCGTAAAGCAGAGGCAACTTTTACACAATAATTTCAAATCACCGGACGTTCTCAAACTTAACTCAGGCTTTTTAGCTAAAACAAAACTGGTAGCCAGTGAAAACTCTTTAAGTAATGGAATGGACCTTCGGAATGGACAGACTACAAGACTGAAGTAATCTCAACTAAGATTAAGTCTCGAACTTACAGTATCGACTGTTCGGAGTGCATTATTTTGTATTCTAAAGTTCGGATCGTTCGAACTTTGCAGCGCACCGAACTTATTTCTGTATTAGCCAAGTTAAATAAAACACGAGAGTGTTATCCTAATTCGTTGGTATTTCGGAGGCTTATGGATCCAAAAGTTAGATTAGGTTGGTAGTAAAATTTCCGGGCACCCTTGGTCAAAATTGGTATGCGGTCCTGCATGCTGACTTTAAATAGATTTTCATAATCAAAGTTTTTACGCGATAAATTTATGAATTACTTAATTTATGTTTAGGGACGATTTATTTTCAGGGCTTTTTACTAGAGCAGATGTTAATGAAATATTTTGGTACCAATATTAATGATGTTGACGTTGACGTAAATTTATTCTTCTTAGAATTTTATTTTAGGTGGAAAATTTCAAGTACAAAAGCAATAAATAAATAATGACAACAATTAAGCCCATTATTAGTAAGAGGCCGTATTATCCGATCCCCTAAACAGAGCAGTCTTTTCCAGACTTAACGGATTATTTAACAGAAGCCAGGACTAAAAGCTTAGCGCAGGACTTGTATCATGGCTTTAAGTGGTTACGTAACCAACGACCCAGCAAGGTTAACTTTTTGTGAGCTTACCGTCTGCGTCATGTCACAAAAACGGGGAAGAATGGTGTAATATATTTTACGAACGGAAACATCTGATCAATATCTTTGGGGTCATTTAGGTTTAATTTTTCAACAATCAAATAGAGCCTTATCTTATTTCTAAAATTATTCCATTTTTTGCTTATAAGATATTTTTTTATATCTAAGGTCTTTTGTAGGTATGTAGGTACTTTGAAACTCATAAAGTCTGACGTAACTTTATGATGTTGGCTTATAATTCGTCAATCAAAACACAATGTACGAAAAATTTGGTTTTCTTTTGCCGCATTCCTTGGGCACACACACACTCACAGTGTGTTAAAAGGACGGCGTTAGATACCCGGATAAATTCCAAAGGTTCCACCGCCTACGTAAAAAGAGTGCCAAATCAAAGTTCTGTTACTTGGTAATAACGCCCCCAATGACGACATGTACAAATTATCGTTCGAGGCATAGGTAGGTAATGACGAATTACTAAGGGTCACATAAGTGCCACTAAGCGATTAGCGTTCGATAAACCAAATTAATCACTGTAAATGTAGTTGTTATAATGTGTCAGTCAACTGATTGATTAGATTTCATTATCGCAAACATTATATCAAACGTGTTGTTAATGAGAACGCGTAAAATAAAATTATTCAAAACGAACGCGCCGGTTAAAACGGAATTCGTCGAAACAGGTTTTGCAGGGAACTATATTATCATTATGAATGTAATGTTAGCTTTCATTGTAATTTTGTTTATTTTGATTTTAGTGGGTCAGTGACGCGTAGCAGGTAAACTAAACTTGGCTAAGTAACAAACGTGTTCGAAGTGTTCAAACTCCCTGATCTTGACATAGATTTCGCGCAAAATAAATCCTTCTGTAGATAAACTTGTTTGCATCGTAAACTCATTTGCAAGGCTTAGGGATCTGACGAGTATTATTAGAAATTTTCCTTCTATGTGCGTTCACAAAAATGAGATGTTAAATAGAGAAATTGTTTGCAAATTTTGTACGTTAATTAAAACGGAGGCTTCGGCGAGAGTTACGTTACCGTTATTAAAAGTTTCTGTTTTCTTTGCAAAATAAGTGGTTAACGGTAAACTGAATTTAATATCTAACATAAATTTTAATAGACTTAGTTTTGTAATAATAGACTCACGAAAAATTTCTCTCATTTTTTATTTGACTTTTTGGTTTGTAGCAAAAATAGACGTAAATATTTTTATTTCTGTTAAGTGTATGGAAGGAAAAAAAGCCTTTGTGTGCCTATTGTTAAACACAGACCTGTCTCTCTGCAACGGGAGGAAGACTAGAGACTACTTGACTACTACTACTAGACTACTCCTTCATGTTGCTCCAATTCGGCCTACTTACCTCCTACCTCATGTCGTAACTCAACAGAGTCTCAGTCCAGGCTTAACGACTGCTATATATATAGATACCAATATCAATCCCACCAATATAGTACGGACTATGACCGAGGTTACTTGGCTTTTTCGCTTGCGTTCAACACAAACCATTAAATAGCTAAACGACTAAGAGCGCTTCTGTATGTATCATGTATGTGTGAGAACAAATCTCTATAACACATAGGTTGTACGAGTTTTCAAATTTATATTAAACCATCATCAGTGTTAAGGTAGCGGTGATAGCCCAGTGGCTTACAATTCGACCTCGAATCGAGGGGTCCGGGTTCGAATCCCAGTGGCACGCACCAATGACTTTGTAAAAAAGTTATGTGCGCTTTATAAAAATTAAATATCACCTGCTGTTACGGTGAAGGAAAACATCGTGAGGAAACCTGCATGCCTGAGAGTTCAGAAAAAAAATCGTTCTCAAAGGCATGTGAAGTCCACCAACCCGCACTAGGCCAGCGTGGTGGACTAAGGCCTACATCCTTCTAATTGTGAGAGGAGACCCGACCCTGTAGTGGGTCATTAATGGGTTACTGACAGTGTTAAGTATCAGAATTTCCTCATTGTTCGGATTTATAGTGTAGATGCAGGTGAACAAGTTCGTTAAAGAACTTGATTTATGGGTTAACCTTTCAAATCGGTAACTGTATTGTTGCCGGATTGAGGTAAGGGTCTTTGTACACCAGCTCTTTTAACCTTTAACCGAAGTAAAGCTATGCTCCGCTCTTTAACGGAATAGGTCAGATGATAATGGTGATAGTCGAAGGATATTACAGATTTCTGCTACATTCGCCCTTGAGAAATTTTGAAAGTATTCGAATTATACTAATTCTGTTGTAAAATTATTAAACAGTATCTAGATCTACATACCTAAGTGCTAAAGAGTAGCTAAAATGAAATATGTTCGGATATAAATATTTGTCAGATTTGTAGTGCCAAATACCTATTTTATTATTATTGTATCATTACAAGCTCGCTACATTGAAACTAATTCCTCTACGTATCGTGTTTTTGTAGGAGATACTTGGTATCCGATGGGAGCTTTACTAACTCAAATTTAAGTTTCAGTCAATTCCATATTGTATAATTATATAAGTTTCGATGCCAAATTGTCTCTTAGAGCACACATACCCAATCAAAACATTAAAATTTGTTTGTTCCACCAATGTTTTACTGGTTCCAGACAACAACTATAACTAACCGTTTGAAATTTTACAACAAAACACATTTATGACTGTCATTCTGTATCACACATTACATTACGTGTTAGTTTCGTTTGTACATTCCCACAACTAGTGCACTAAAATTCAATTATTTGGCGCAAATATCTAAAATAATGCAAAACAGTTGCTAAATCGAAAATGTTCATAATTCATGAAGTTTGTAAATTATGCACGCGGTTTATCATATAACGAATGGTAATGATATGCTAAATGATAAAGCTCTGCCCACGATAATGACTACGGCCGTGTTGGGTACCACTGACAAGTGTTTCCTTTGCAGCCGAATCCAGCAATTACAAATTGTTATTCGCGCAACTGGTTACATAGTAACAAAATCACGATTGTTTTGATTGGATAATATTAATCGATTTTAAAAGATTAACATCCAAAATGCTGATAGCTATGAGTATACTCATATTTTTGGCGAGTTTTTTTTAATAGCAATTAAGTAGCAAAAAGACATGCAGGCCACCTGATGTTATGGTCACTGCAGCCCATGGACGACCGCATCCAACTTCAAACAGATACAAAAAATCCTATGTGAGCTTGTATGTGGGTGCTTTGCTACTCATGAGCACCTATAATTATCGCCTCAAGTAAAGTAGTCCTAGCAACCATACCTCCCCAGCCGAATAACATGAAGAACACGCTGCTTTACGATGCGTTAACAGGTACCCCGGGCGTGCTACTAGGGCTCTGACACATAAAACATTTTGGTTTTAAATTTCATTTTCATGAGCAGGAGCTACTCATTTACTATATAAAAAGTAACTTGCATAGTCTTAGTCATAACAAAGCTTTATACTCTATCGCTCCGGACATCTGAATTGCGGTGTAGCAATATAAGTCCGGGAAATAAAAATGTGCTAGTGATGGCCATTCCCATCTTATCTGAAATCAAGACGTTATTGTCTGCCATTCGCTTTATGCAACCGTTATCAGTTTACGTGCGTAACCACAGACAAGTAAATAAAAAGACGGTCCTAGTTTATGGTCTCCACCATAGACAAAGGTAGTAGATAGAACAGCTATGTGAGCACTTCAGCATATTCTATCACCGTCAACGCTATTGTAAGCGAGAGTGATAGAATGAGTTTGGGGCGTGAATGCCGCTCGCTGAGTAGATTCGTAACAAATATGCCATTATTGCCATTCTATACACTTCCTTTTTTATGGTCTGCACGGAACGCTGTTAGACAGATAAAAGTTAAAATGCGCGTCGTTGACCATTTAACTTGGAAATGTTCCGCGAAATATAAACGTAAGTTTTTTTATGATAATGTGCGAGATAAAAACTGGAAATATGAGGTCGCAACGGCTGGCGGTTTCTCTTGTATCGCCCTGTGTCATTAAACATTGCGAGTTCGAATTAACGTTTATTTATTCGGGAATGTGTTTTAACTGTTCACGTCTTTGGTTCATTGAACTATAAAATTATATCATTTTCTGCATTCAAAAGACCGCACGTGGTAGCTTCTATGTAGTATACCTAAGTGATGGATTAAATTTAAAAAAACATCAGTGCAGTGGATTGAAAGTATTGAAAGGTTGGTATCCAAACTTTATCGGTCCACATAGTCTAATTTGTTTTAAGTTACCTTAAAGTGACAATCGTAGTAGGTTGGCAACTCTAGTCTATCCCGTACTACCTACTTAAAATTGAAACACCGTTTAAGCCTTATTAATGGCATTGCCCATTCTTAGATTTATGAGTAAGGGTAATTTAGTCCAAGGTATACCTACCTACTTCAGGTTTTTTTTTACTAGAAATGGGCTAGCGTTTGGTCATAGGCAATCTCGCCTGATGAAAAGCCTACGATGGTATACGCCTGCCTAGACAATGCCTGTTCACTCTTGCTTTTAATCTCAGGCTATAATTATCGGGAAAGCTTTTAGCAGCTTTTTTGATTAATTTTCAGTCTACTTCTATACCTAGATATTAATTTATATAAGTGATAAATTACTCGGAAGAGCATGATGAATTCTAAAACATTTCTTATGTACGAGTACGTTAATTGTGTAATCTACTTTTATACGAATGATTAAAATAATGATCGTAGTAAAACTTGGCGTAAAGAATTATTGACCACTATAAATTTTGTGTTTTCACTTTTTTATCTGTTACCAAATAAAGCTGTTTAGTGCGTACCACTAAAAATAGTCAACTTTTGCATGATTCGCAAAATGAATTGGGTTTTAGATTAACTCGTTTATATAACACAATATCTTCGTTGAATGTATATTTGTTATTTTTTATTTGTGTTTCTACTTTCATTATTCATTGCATTATTCATATTATTAATTTAATAAGTGCGAAAGTAGCTTTCATTAGTAAGGAACTCTGTGTGTTTGTCCCGGCCAAATTACTTAACGGTTGGTTAAGAAGTATCGTAGATACTTACTTTATTGAAGTATCTTATTACTGAAGTATCGTAATTACTTCAAAATCTACGAGTACCTTATGGATGAAACGGGGGAATGCCCACTCTAGAATTTGTAATTGCTTTTACGGTCAGAGAAGCCACTTTCTATGAAATTAGTTTTTGGTCGTAAGTAGTTTCAATGCTGAAAAACCACTACATAATTTAATTACTTTGTCATTAAGGTATACCGGCGCAATTTTAGCAAAACTATTGTATTCGGTGTCTTATTTTCTACAAGCATGTATTTAACCCATAGCTCATCACGATATTTGCAATATGTATATGTAAAATACAACATTAGCACCTCATTAGGCGATGAACTCATTAGCGTAATTGGAAATGTACGCTAAATATTGTATACATCGCCATAACATCGCTAAGCAGTACCTATGCATTTGTGTCACTCGATCAATAATACCAAACAAGCCAGTGCCAGTGTTTAGATCGGTATTCAATGGGAATGTAATGTCAAGATCATCGGAGGAACATATCCGTCGACTTGACCGAGATAGAGCCTGTAAGGACCGGCTTCACTGCAAGTGGTTTGCGATAGGCTATGGTTTGTATGAAGTTTTTATTTGCTGGACATTTTATTTACAATGATTGATTGTTTTAAAATTTTCATAGGAATAGAATATAGAAAAAGTAAGATAAACCTTCTAACTCAAAACATGTCTAAAATTAAAATAGTCTTCACTATATCCTAGGCGACACCACAAGAAGAAGATGAAATGATATCGACGCAACTATAAGTAAAATGCTGATTTGATGATTTAAATGACAAAAAATTGTCTTTCTCTCATGTCCCAAATGATGAACGTAGATAATATGATATGATCCCCATGGACAAAAATAAGTTTCATACATTTCAAAGGAATACTAAATATTTTCTAGGATGCATATTTAAATCGTAGCAATACTATCTGTTTAACACATTTATATTTATTGGATATAATTTACTGATTCCTGCTATTTAAAATTATTTGTATGATCGTTATTTTGATATCAGTTAATATCGACCTTTCATCAACTAATAGTGCTAGCCTAATTATACTCGTAGCTTTAACCTCGTTTGTGCGACCAAACCCTACCTGTCCACCACCGTATTGAACTACGGCCTTTACCCTACAAGTGCAAGGTATCCGCAACAAGTTGAGGAGCGATAAATCTGCTTCATGGGCGATGGCTTCCATCATATACGTGTCCTGGCTTTGTATGGTAAAATAAATGAAGTGTTTACGCATTTCTATGCGAGCATAAGGATCTGCGGGTGTTTGTGTGTAATATGCATGGCATTTAGCATATTCTGAGTTAGTCAGGTAATGTTTATGTTTTGATATGTTTTTATAAGATTGAAGTAGCAAAATTAACGAGCGAGCCGCTTGCATAAAATTGTAGGTACATTAAACGCTGGCGGAATTTGCAATGAGATACTTATAGGTTGCTACTTCACAGGAGTAAGATGGTCACCTAGTTTTTTTTTAGAACTAGACTTCTCACGCCTATTTTAGACCTCTACATTTTATATTAAATCCATAAGGAGTTGTCTGTGATGCGTCCAACTGTTAATTTTGACAGTTGAAGAAATGACTGCACAGTTACGGGGGTTCGGTTCTTAGGAGAGCAAAAGGTCGTGACAGAGCAAAATTTTAATGATCGACTTGTCAGTAACCCATTAATGAGCCACTACAGGGTCGGGTCTCCTCTCACAATGAGAAGGATGTAGGCCTTAGTCCACTACGCTGGCCTAATGCGGGTTGGTGGACTATTAATGGTTAATGATTAACTTAAAGACTTAATTTTCTTTTATTATTGGCATCTCTTGTATCGTGTGTATGTATTTCAGTGTGATACGTTGATGTGTACTTATTTCCACATTAATTAGTGCTATTCTTTTTTGTTTGAGTGTGTTTTTACGCGTTCTCGAGTCTCTGTGAATAGTATCTACTTATCTATCATATTATGATAAAATATACTATGATAAAATAATAATTCTATATCCACATCATCTGCAAGTTTTTACAACCAACTCACCTTGAGTTATCCTTGCGTAAGGAAATATAAAAAGCCTAGTTTTTAAATTACAGTGTGAACATTCCCACACAAGCGGACAATTGCATTAGTTTTATTAGGTTTTTAAACAAAAACACGAAGCATAAAAACTTACCTTGTTTATCATTGTTAAGATTGCTCTACAAAATCTTATTAAATTTTGTACAACAACATGTTTTTCAGATATATTTTGATCTCGAGTTCATACATTTTCGTTTCAATTCTTACGACGCCGCGACGTACCTACATTCCCGACATGACAACAAAGCACGGTGAAAGTTTAATAAAAATCAGTTCACTGAATTCCGTGATATACTCGTACTCAAGAATATACAAAGCGACATTGCAACTGGAAATTTTTAAAATTCCACATACAGCGAATGCATTTCAAAATAAAAACCCGGCCAGTGTAAGTTGGAATAGCACGAAATGAGTTCCGTACCATGTGGAATATTGATTTAAATAGCTATATTGATACATAACTGATACTTAACTACCTAATTATTTTATTCTTATTTGGTATATGCAAACTTCAGGACTCCTCTATCAACAGGCCTCTTTTTAATGGGGATTGAACAGCGGCGACATAGTAACATTTACTTGAATGCGAATGCAAATCAAAGAGGCTAGCTACGACAGTTGAAAAATCAGTGCAGCTTTACTTATAAGGTCCTGTAGGTTCCCTTTAGATGCGGTACCCAAAATGTTCAGCGAGCATGTACCGTACAGACACGACGCTCTTCATTGTGAATTTATTACAAGTACATTTTAAATTGCCTGATGTAACAGCATTAATCAAAAAATTGCACTTGTGAAAAAGCTCCGATGCGATGCCTTAACGAGGTCCGTTATTTTCTGGGAGATGGCCATTCAACATTTTTTCGGTAACTTTCGGGATGATTTACCTGATGTACCGTTGTGAACGGGCTGGAAAAAGAACCGCGCATAGCCCTGCTGCTTGAGTAGATCGCAAGCGATTGAAAAATTTAAGCAACTTCGGGCGCGGTCAGTATCTGGATGGGTGACCGCTAGTAGCGAATTAAATGCGCGTTCTCGTGCTTCGGAGGGTAGCAGTCGCAAAACCTTTTCGGAGGCTCTATGGGTGGTTTGAAAACATCCGACAGGGTTGGCCACTAGCTCGTTTGAGTCTAATACTGGTTTTTGGACACATGACTGAGAAAATTATAGAGAACTCGCAGGCTTGAAAGCCTGGGGGGTTTCTTTAATGAATTTTCCTTCATCGTTACAGCAAGAGCCATGTAATAAAACTCACATAGGTAATTTGAAAAGTCATCGGTACGTGTCGGATTGAACTCCGACCTGTCGAGTAAGAACACGAATTCTTAGCCATTTTGATAAATTTTTTTTTACAAATATCTCGAGCATTTACACTATCGTCAAAGTATTAGTATACGTAACGTGTGCCATTAGTATGGGAAGATGTCAGACAGACTGACACATGAAAAATTGATGGCTGACGTTTTTCGTACGAATACTTTGACGATAGTGTCCATGCTCACGGCACAAAGCTTACCCGTTATACAGTAAGTCTCTGCATAAAAGTTAGCATTCAGGACATGTTGAGTATATCGCGGGAGGAGCACTGAACTTACTGATGGGTGCAATGACTCTCTGGTGGCTCCGTACCTGCATTGGATGACGTTACAGGTCAGGTATAATATTATTATAATATGTACGTATATCAAATTTTAAGAACATTTTTAACTTCCCTGGAGTGAGTTTGGATTTGAACTTTGTTTGACTTTAATCGTAGTTTTTAAGATTTCGTTAAGGTTAGATATTAATTTAGGTAACATCTCATAAATGTACATGAACAAAGCACCTACCTATTGTTGGTAAACTTGATGCAATCTTTTCTTTAGAGTTGATTTGGTTAAAACCTGATTTTAAACTGCAGCTAATTTACATCAATCCAAGTCCTAAATGATAAGACCTCTGTGAGCAAACCTTCTATTTTAAAACTTTGGTATTTGGTTCTAATTCTTACTTAAAATATTCATTTTTTGGTACTAAATTGAAGTTAACAAAATATTCAAGCAAAATATGACAAGTTTTTCGTATCTAAAACGTTACGTATCTTGCTTGCATAGCCAGTGATCTCGTTTATTTACTCGTACATAACAAGAAGTGTACGCTTTGCTTAGTCATACGGAATAAGCCAAGCACGATTACCAATTAAATAAATGCAATTAATTTGCTATGGATGAATACCAACCGGATTTTATAGACCAACCTTAATTTATAGTGTCAAAGCAAATTATTAACTGTGAGAATTCACTACAAATACCTAGGTTAAATCACTGTAATAACATTAACGTTATTTATTCCGTCCATCTTCAAATAATTGATCATTGTTTTTGGTGAATGAATAATAAAATTCTTTGTTTTGTTTGAAAACAGATGTGGTCGCATTCCTAAATCTTGATTGTCAAGTGTTCCCATGGTCTAATTATGGCTGCGCTTCGCGCTCTTGGTTCGCGTTAAGTAGTATTACGTATAACTTTCGCTCCGGGCAGATCCACTGGGTCGATACGATCTATCGAGTTGTGTATAATTGGTTGCGTCAGAGTACCGCTACGTGCGACTGGTACCTTACCGGTCCATCGGACGGTCATAGATTCGACGCGTGTGTAGAATCACTAATGAATGGTGACTTTCACAACTCGCTCACGCAAATCTTCCATCGTTTGTTCCTTATGGTCTGCTCTGCGTTATAATATCTGAGACTGACATTCATACTTTGATTTTCTTTTTAAACATACTACAGACCTATGCTACGAGTATTTGTAAAAAAATATTTTTGATATAATATGTACCTACTCATAAATTTTTGATACGAGTATATTGTGTACTAGCTGACCCGGCAGGCTTCGCTCTGCCAATTATTTTAACTAAATCTAGCAATAAATATAGCCCATGTTACTTAGGGTGAATGTAGCTTTCCAATGGTGAAAGAATTTTTAAAATCGGCACAGTAGTTTTTGAGTTTATTCATTACAAACACACACACACACACACACATAAAAATACAAATTTTGCCTCTTTATAATATTAGTATTGTGTATAAGTGCGAATAAGAAACATTGATTCTGGGTGATACAAGCAAGGTTAGCTTACGTTTAAAAATGTACATATTAATATTTTACCAAATTTAATTTACGCGAGCTTAATAATTCGTAGTATTTGGAATAACAATACAATAGTTATGGCAAAGATAAGTTACACTACTTATCCTTAATTAAATTAAATTATGTAATGTGACATTTCATTCAATTAAGTTTTACAAACTAATCTGTATTATGCATTTAATCTTCAATTAGAATGACTGAATTGTGTCATATTATATGCATGAATGGTGCTTCAGATATAATATTCTCAAACAGAATGAATAAAATGCATACGTGGCATGTCTCGCCCTTCCGAGCGCAAATTAACTTTACTACGAATGTAAATTCACATTGCAATCTTACAATTAGTTAAACACAAGTGTTAAATCCAGTGAACATGTATTGAACATAATTATAATGACTAACAATTATTTTAAGAGCTCGTTTCAGTAATAAACAGTATGTGGAGAATTTTTATGCAACTTAATTAGAAGATAATTGATTGCATTCATGTAATACAGTGCTAAAGACTCTAGGAAGATAATAATATATCTTGTGAGTAGTAGCAAGAAAATTTTCAATTTAATTTGTTTACTGTTTTGAATATATTACTTTGAATCATACTTTCGACACAAATACATTCATATTTGACACTACTTTTTGTATGTTTTTGTAATAGGTACAAAAATGAAAAATTATCCCAGATATTAGTTTAGTTAGTTTACCTTTAGTTTAGTGCTCATCTTCCATGGTTCATCATATCTAACTTCAAACAGGACCGAAATGCTCTTTTAGACTTAGGACCTTAACCTTCGTAGGAATTGAATGGTGAAAAATCTGGCTGTACTTCAGAGCTTAATCTGTGACACCTGTTTCTTGAAAAGTTAAAGAATACCGGAGAACCTTTGTATCATGGTAAATTGGTCATGTTTGTACATGACCTTAAATAATTGTTTATTTATTTGTATTTTTAATATCTATATGACATGGACTTAACTTTTTGTTAACATATTGAAGCATTGTTACATAGGTATATTAAAACATATAAAGTATATCATTACGTGTAGTAAAATTATATCAGACTAATGCAGTACGTTGCACTCTTGTGCGTGTTTATGTTACATCAATTAAATAAGGCATTTAATTACGATTTTGTAACAAGCAAATACCTTCATTACGAACAAAAGTTATATACAATTTACATCATACATTTTTCCATTCATCCATCGAGCCTTTTGAAATTAAACTGGCTTACACTGTCAGTCAACTCATATTCGACGTTTTCGAACCGCCCAATAAGCATCCGTCAAGGTTTAACGACTGGAATTTATAACCAGATAATTAACAACCAGGATCAAAGCTTAATGTGCGCTATGAAACTCCTATGTACTTCAATGATAGCGATATCACTGGATTTCACCAATCCAAGAACCCAAGAATAGATTGCAACCGCTTAATTTTTCGATACGTGGAGTATCTAAATGTACTGTGCGCATTTCTTTCATTCCATTACAATAAATACTTATTTCATTATTGTAGTCAAGGATAAAAATACACGAAATTAGTATCAATTTTACCTCCGTTTTAGGCTTAACGCCTAGTAAGCTATAAATATTCATAGAGTATAATTAAAACAATTTGCAAAGGCGTTTTGCTTCGGCTTTTGTATTGATATCGGGCCTTTTATTATGAAATTATAATGACTAGAGTCTTACATATTTATTACTTTTAGAAAACTCATCTATTTATTTTTCTAAAAAAACTGATAAAATTTTAGTATTTTGGCAATACGTTGTCTATTTTTAAAGCGTATAGGTACTAAAGTTGTTAGAAAGAAAAAACCATTACTTATCTAAACTGCTTAATGTGGCTTGATTTAAACGTTTTATAAAACCCGTATTTACTCAAATAAATTTATTATTATTTATTCTTTAATGCATTGTATATTTTAAGTGCATTGAGTCGCTGTTCATTATTATAAATTAACACTCTTGTGAGTATTTAAGCTCAGTTTATCCTCAAAGCAACTCAGTTCTTCCGAATGACGAATTCTGAATGTATGCAAACAAAGGAAACATACCAGAAAATTTTAACATCATACCGTTACCAGTCTCTCAAGAAATCACGACAGCAAATACAAAATATGCACCTCTCATGTCAAGAACGTGACGAAAGGTTAAGAACAAAATAGCGAATCAGCATTGTTTTGGCCATAAGCTCCTATTATACATTCGATGTGGTACTAGCCGAACTAGCAAAACTGAGCTTTTTGAGGCATTCCATTGTCTAACCTGACATTTAGCTACGAGTTGAATAAAAGGATCATTTGTATGTATTTGTACGTACGTGTATTGGCTTTTTAATATTTGAGGCGGATGTCGAATAATTACGTCATAATGTCTAAAATCTGTCCGAGTCCTGAGTGCACTTGTATTATCACACAATACTCAACCAGAAACTGATTTAAATATCTTGCTTTTTTATCTTCGTATTGTCTTTAAAACCTTACATTAATTTTGAACTTGTTTTTCAATATTGGTAACAAGGCAGTGAAAACGCAATAGATCTCTCGATTTCGATTTGTGTAAGTTATGATATTATTTGAAATTTTATGGACAAATTTAATAAATTTGACACTGATCCGATTGGTCATGCTTGCGTAACGTCTCGTTTTTGCTTCCGACCACTGTTGGCAGTGAGAGTGGTCAACGATTAGTAGGCCATGATGATCACTCGTGCTACTAATGCTAGCCGTGGGATATTTGTTTGATACCCATTAGCACCCACTGGTGGGTACCTACTCGACCGACCCCGCGGTGGGTCATAAAGAGAAGGATACAGGTCATAGTCCAACGCGATGGACTGTAGCAGGTTTTTTGACTTCGTAGGCCTGTAGAAGGTTGGCAGTTCGTAGGCCTTTGAGAACAATGAGGAACACACACGTATGTATGTTTCCTCGCGATGATTTTCTTCTCCTTTACAGCAGGTTAGACTACAAGCCCATGAACAAAATTTACCCGTGAAATGAACCAACGTGAATAACGCTTAGAAGGCAGCTACTGTATCAGAAAATAACTCTGAGCACTATGCGGTCATTTCTGAGCGGTACACCTGGTACCATGATCAGATATAAGGGTTGCGACCCATGGCTTTCGACCCCGGCCTCGGAAATATGTACGGCGTTCATGGATAAAGTATCTGTATATGTATATAAAAGGAGCTACAAAAATGCTGTACAGTAATAAATGACCTATAGGTCACAAATGCCGTACAATAAGTGCCGTACATTTGTATAATGGCTCGAAAGCCAAGGGTCGCAACCCTTACCTCTCATCATGGTACCAGGTGTACCGCTCAGAAATGACCGCATAGTGCTTAGAGTTATTTTCTGATACAGTAGCTGCCTTCTAAGCGTTATTCACGTTGGTTCATTTCACAGGTAAATTTTATTCATGGGCTTGTTAGTCTATAACGTTAATTTTGTTACACAATAACATAAAGAATTTATTTGTAAAGGAATGCTATTGAAATTCGAACCTCTCGAGGAAAAAATATTAATTCATAGCCACTGGGCTATCACCGCTTTTATAACGCGACAGTGAGAGTGTTCGAGTGAATAGTAGGCCACGAAGATCTCTCGTGCTACAAACGCTAGCCGTGAGATACTTAGGAGAGAAACCTCACACGCTTATCATCATAATATACACTTGTAGATGGATGCGCCATCTGCCATTATTCGCGAAAACTTAGAAATCTGCTCGGGTGTAGCTGGCGAGTAATGTGTTCGCTTCTATCGTCGATTCATGTATTTTCTATTCTTGATCATGGATTTTTACTGCTGTTCTGATTTCAAAATATAAACAGTAGGTAAGCTGTGTACTAAGGACTTTATTATCGATTTTCCAATTACTTAGGTGAAACTATAACTAATAGATAATAAGTATGAGTTTAGAAATAACTTTGTGGTGATTTATGTGTGGTAAAAGAATCGTCTTTTATAAAAATTTTGTTTTGGATTTTTCTTTGTTTTAGTACCAAGCAAGGAATAGGTAAAGCATAAAAAATACTTTTGAATTACATTTAATAACTACATACCTATATTTCGTTGTACCTATCTTTTTTGTTCAAATAAAGAACCTAACTAGCGTTAATTTATTATTATTTGTACTTACACAGGGGGCTCTTATAAAATGATTCTTGTTATTCAGTATTAGCAATTGTTATTCCAATTAATAATTCCAAATAATTGTTAAAAATGATATCCCATTTATGACGACAACGTCGCGGGCGGAAGTCTAGTGGTTAATAAAATTTATAAAACTAAACCTAAAGATACCTTGAACAGTAAATTGTACTTTAAATTATCATAGTAAATGATCAGAAATGGAATTAGTAAAACATGAATAATAAATAAATAATTTATATTTGCAGGACCAACTTAATTATTATGATCACGTTTTATTAATCGGTACCACATTTTATATCCAACACTATCGTATCAAGAAAGCAGTGAGTTTTGCTTTAGAAAATGAATTGTTTGTTTCATCTTACGTACCCCACGAATGCTTAAGTGGTGTAGAGCCCTTAAGATTTTAATTTTTTTTGCCTTTGGAAGACCTCTTTTAAATTGTAGATCCTAATACATTACTTTCATTCATATAAATAAATAAGCAAAAAATATCGCTTATTGTATAGATATTATTGATTTGGCGAAATATTTTTATAGTACGTATGTATAATTTTTCTCGACATAAAAAAACCAAAATCCTTCTCGAGCAATTTAGCAGTTACGCCCTTATTAGTAAGACCTCAAACTGATAGTTCCGCCCGTATTGGTAAGACATGACGATATAACTTTTGAGGTTGAAGCAGTAAAAGTCAAGGGAATTTCATGCTCACTTGCACCGAAACTAAAAAATGAACCTCCAGTTGGTAAATACAGTGTTAATAGACGTGCCGTTATGGGCCAATGATGTTCCATATTTCGCACGAACCGTATCGTTCGTTGCAAAATTGAGGCAAAAAATTCATCGACCACCAATTGTTACCGGCGCATGCTAATTTGTACGCAACATGTTTCCACACTCGTTCAAAATTTCCCCGTATTTGTTTCAAAACGCAGTGCATAATAATGCACCTATTTTTTTTGACAAAATTGAAAATCCAAAAAAAAAAAGAAAATTTGGCTGAATTTAACGTAGGTACCTAGTTTTAAATGGATGCCTAATAACAATACATTGATTTACAATTTATGTTCTTCCTTCTCCATTTAAATTCCATAAGTTTTTTATTTTTTTCATATTTGTAATTTTAGTAGTGCAGACCTTTATTTTATTTATAATTAATCCATTATATTTTAATTTAATTAAACGGGAGTAATCCTTAATTCGGGCACACTTATCGAAATTACAATGAGTCATTATCGACACCTATAAATAATTAATTTGATGCTAATGATGCCTCGATTAAAATATTTATGACAACTACAAAAATATTCATAATGCATATTCAAAAATCCGGCCGCTATTTTAATTTATCAAACGATGTCGCGATGATACGCGCGCTTTCTTTTGTGAGAGTCGCCGCAATCGGTGCGACGGCGACGGTGCGACGAAAGTTTAGCCGTTTGTCACAAAGTTCCAGCCGCAAATATTTCCAAAACATTACTCACCTTCGAGACACGGAACTTTTATCACAACACCAAACAGAAGCACAGGTGAGTTCGGTTAAAAAGTCACAGATCACAAGCGGTATCGATGGTCCCGGGTCTCGTATCGTGATTCGAGGTTCTAAGTTCGTTCTCGGCCAGTGTCGTTGTTGCACTGAACGATTCGACGGAAGAGTAGTGCGTGCCGGCGCGAGCGCACGCTCACCTAAAAGTAAAACCAAAACCGCGAGCGGTTGCCGTCCAGCGTAAATCGTAAAGATACCATTGCCTATCTAACAACCTACATAATGAGTCGTATGCGCGAGCCTATTAAGGTGAAGGATAGAAATGCGTTAACAGTAGCAGTGGTTAAAATTTCGATAATCGATTAGATATAGCGTGCAAGTTGCGTGTGATATGACGCTAATTAATATTTAGTAAGCAACAATTGGAGCGTGAGAGTAGAGTCGCTGAATTCTTAGAATTAACGTAGAAGAGTGTAGACTATAGGACTATAGGTATTCTAGATGTTTCCGCAATACCTTTCCACAATTCCGTAGAAGTAGCTGTTCAGTCGAGATCTGCGACAAACTTCGTTGAAATGTAAGCTTAATTAGGTCATTTCAAAACTTTGTAAACAATCCCAGCACGCGACGTAATTAATAGTACGAGTAAGTATCAATAAAAGATGTTTTGCTCTCTTTTACGGTGACGACACTAATTGGATAAGTCAACTTTTATTGTATTTTTTGTTACATAACCGCTTTAGTTCCATCAGAGATTATAATTAAGATTATATCATATTTAGAGCAACGGATTTGCACGCTGACAACAATTAAAATCTTATTTGTGAAGTCAACCATCGCCAAATATATCTTGAGTAATATTTAATCAATATTACGTTAATCATCAAATAAAATAAAATTGCATAAAATTGCATCAAAAATTTTGTTTCCGATCAGTTACTTAATAGCAGTACTTAAAAGTAGATGGTTGTAACGATTTATTTATCTTAAATGCAAAAATAATGAAGCATGCCTAAATTATTTTACCAGGTTACAAAAGCTTGCAAAAAAGACAAACGCAATAGGTAGTTACTGTTTGATATTTCGGTAATCACTTTAAAATGATATTAATAAATTTAAACATACGTAAAAAAACTTGTAAATCAGATAAGTACTTACTTTTGATTTCTTAGCAAAATCTTCTCCATAATTTCAGACAGTATTGTTTTCTTATCTTTTAAAATACTTATGAAGTTTTGGAAACCAAATTTCAATATCTATCACTAAGAATAATTTTGCGCGTTCATACTCGTAAATAGAAGTATCATTAAATTTCCCTTAAACAGTTATGTTTGTTTTTGAAAATTAATCGTCGGTACGAGCTTAAGAACAATAATCACGAAAAAAAATATGGCTTCGTGGCTTATGAGTACGTGTGAAGTACGAGGAAGACTAACGATGTTGCTTACAATGCGTTTAAAATCTTAATGCGCTATGCAAGTGGATGGCACTTCTCACAAAGGCAAGAGTTAGCAGCGAAGTAACCTCCGCGCGATGTCAGTGCCGCAGTAAAAGGATATTGCACACAAGCGATAATGGCTAATAATAACTCTTATCTATAACTGCGATGCTTAGAAATAATTGCTCATACGTAGTAGCTGCATTTAGGTATATTGGTTGCATGATCAGTATGATCACTGATACAAACTAATCTGAACTAGGCGTAGAGTTTTATTACCATTAATCCCCTATCATGAACACTACCGTCATAGTATTCAATGTAACAAAGACAAAAATAATTGATAAGCATAAAACAAACAACCAAACAAAGTAGGTTTTTTGCTAAATTGGAATTCACATTAAATTTAAAGGCGAAGTTATTTTCAGATTTTTTCCCATTTCCTCCAGTCCTAAAACTTTGAAGGACTGCTATTACTAGTACTTGTAACATTAGGTTCGTCTGATTTGCAAAATATCTGATTTTAAGTGGTTATAGTTGTTTGTTTCTTCTATACCTATAGTAATGTTATGAACGTGAAAGTGAATTTCTTTAACGATTAGATCTTTACGGCGTAACCACGGCGTTGATTATGTTAAAAATGAAAATAATTCAAATCTGTAGAAGAAAGTAGACACTCGATATTAAATTTAATGGTAATTGAAACGTGAAGAAGACAGAGCTATCCTTTATCTTCCAAGAATCAATCCCCAAAAATCATGTTTTTGTGGTCGCAAGTATGCAAACCATGATGCCGCTCGATGCACCGCACGCCTTGAAAAAATTTATTTTCAAAAGTAATTAAAATAATTTTTTAAATATCAAAAATGTCTGAGTAGTCTAGTATCATCATGTAGGTATTATTAATATCTTTATATAAATACATCTATTATTCGATTCCGTTCTGAGAAAAAAATAACTCAACCACGAGTACATTGTCACATCGATTTCGATTTCCAAGTTCAAATTACTAATGTGAGAAATTAGACACCTCGTACTAGATAGATATTCCCTGCCTTCAATTTCACATAAGGCAAGGCATTTCAATCGTCTACGTAGCCTTCGACTTACCTGACCGTGAATGAGTAGGGGCAATGTCAGTATAGCGACTTGGGTGCTAGTCATATTTTGATACAGGCTTTTATAAGTTTATATATTCATTATACAAAACACTCATCCCGAGGTTTAATTACTCGTGAGATTATTCCTTAGAACCTCCATTCTGTTACCCTCGGTCAATATTCGCCGAGGATTCAATAATATTTACACCCAAAGTGAGGGAAAAATGGAAGCAACATTTAAAATAAATTAGATCAATGAAAAAACTGACAATTCAATTCTTTTAAAATTAATCTTGTTTAAAATTATCAATAACAATCATATTTTTTTAAATAACAAACGATAAGTGTTTTTTTAAAAACTGAATGAAGAACTCTGGTCTATGGTTTCCTTACAATTCATGTTGTAACTGTAACTAATAAATTATTTTCTAATTTTGTGTTATTTCCTTGTATGTCATGCAGTTTTAAGGCATGTGTTATTCGATATATTATACTTGACCACACCCTAGTAATAGTTGACTTTGGTTCGAAATATTAATAGCAGTCGCCAAAACAAATAATAGCAACAAAAAACCAATGAAAACAATATGGGCAAATCAAAATTTTAAATTGCGTACAAAACAGTCGAATTAAACTGACAGGACCCTTCACTTTTAGCCGGTCGTACCTATTGGTTCTATCAACATAAAGATATGGTCAGGTTTTGGAAACATACAAAAGACATACTAAGTTCTCAGGGCTGCTCTGACTTTAGCACCTTTTTGGTCAGTGGTCTTAAAAGTCTAATGGTAAATCCATATTTCTATACTAATGCGAAACTACGAAACCAAAGTGAAATTTGGTCCGAAGAAAGCCGGTCCCTCAAAATGAGCGTATGCATCTTATGACAGAAATTATGTAGTATCGAACACAGGCGGGATTGCCTAAATTAAAAACTTATGGTCATTGCATTAATAAGAAATTAAAAACTTATATTAAATTGATCATTTTGACTATACAAGTTCATCTTCAAGGAGGATTTGTGTGGTTGTCGCAAGGATTTGAGTTGTGATTTTTTTTGGAATTTTAACATCTTACATGATTCATTATGAAAGCATAATTAATTATAGACTGTTAACTAAAGTTTATTCAAACACATAAAAGAAGCGTCCTTCATTCTTCTACATTCTATTATATCGCGTAAGTTAGGGTGTAATAAGGATCTTAAAAAAGGTGCTTAATTGGTCCTTGTTGTTTTATTAGACCATAAATCACTGTAGTGGAGTAAAGTGACGTCACACATAGAATAATCAGAGAAGCAGTGGGGTTTGACCACGTAGTTGCTCCCTGGGGTAGGAGTGACTGATTGCACTTAGAGCTCATTAGGATATATCTTTTTATTTTTACATGATTTATTGATCAAATATTAGAAAATATGGCGATTTTTTAGAATAGGAAGCAAGGATGTTTTATCGAGAAAAGTTGCAATTACTAATGAAAACAATATAAATTAGAAATAATTAAGAATTGGGACTTAAAAATTGAGAAAAGATTTCAGCTTGAAAAATTTGAAATATGTAGGTAGATATTCCTAGTATATAAAGTTTCTATATTCTAAAAAACCATGATATAACTTAGTTGTGGTCATATTTGCAAATTTTTGAATATCTACGGCATAAGGTGATACGCAAAAGTTTTGCATTTGCGTAAAAATTCATCCATCACTACTTTAACACTATTTATGTTGAAACCCAAATCGCTACTTTACTGTAATAAATCTTTTAAGTTCAAAAAACCGAAAAGTTCTTGCCAAAAATACGCCACAAATCTTTCCAAATTTAGGCTTTGTTTACTTTTTTAGACACGCAAGCCTTTGATAACAATAATAAATTTGAAGATAAAACGTCCAACATTAATTTGTTCTTTTTGGAGATAAAGAAACCCAAGTTTTTCGAAGGCATAATGGTTTGGTGATTTATTGCACTTTTATTTAAATTAGTTTTTATTTTGAACTTGACTCGTGACTGCTTGGGTCGAGTTTCCTCTCGCAACAAGAAAAATGTAGTCCTCAGTTCCACCACGCCGGCCTAATGCGGGCTAGTGAACTTTACGTGCCTTTGAGAACATTAGCAGGTTTCCTACACGGAATTAACATATTACCGAACACTTTTTTTAAACAGGCGGATGTTATATAAATGCATTAGACGACACTGAACAGAAAGATGTAATGTGACAGGTTTCACTAGTAACGTTCAGTTGTGATGGAGTCAGATGGCAAACACAGAAATGCTTTCCGATTCGTTATTTGCTGACTGACAGGCGTAAACGAGAAAAGATCTTTGAGATATTTTTCAGGTAAGTACGCTTATCTATCGGCGTTAGCTCTTTGGTAGTCAGTCTAGAAACTAGACACACAATCTCTCCGGCCCAGGAGGAATCAGGAACCGTGAACTATGGAGAAGCCCCATCCTACATTCAATCCGAAACAGATCCAATAATAGTGTTATTATAGTAAATAATAATCTACTCCACTAATCTGTAGTTGTGTCGCATGGTGAAACAACCAAAACTCCCGATATATGGTGAGACGTTGTCTTGCAATAAAGCATATAAAAAGGGTTGTACCTAATCAATGAAGGAAGGCAATTCCTTTGCTTCTGAATTTTAAATTTTTCAATAAAAATATAACCCCCGAAGCTTCAGTTCGTCTGCAAGAATATTAATTTCCCTAGCGAGATTCGAGCATCTAGGTAATAAGTGAAGTTACATAAGGAAACGTTTCCTTACGTATTTCATTTCATCTGTAAGCCGAGCAAGTAAATGTTAAAATTAGAAATTGGACGGCATGCCATAACAATGAGCCTTGGATGCAATCACTGCCGGTCCTTGGGGAGCCTCGCTACCAACTTCGATCGCTTCCACGTATTATCTCATCGATCCACATAAGACGACTTTCTTTATATTATTTTCCCTTTTTATTGACAGAGGGCTGCCGTTGCTCCTTGTTAATTGAATGAGACTAATGGAAAATCATCTGGAGGGTATGTAAGGCTTGATTGTTGCGCTATTTGGCTATTTACATACAATTTTTATTTACAATTTGTTAACAACATTGTCTGTAACCCATTAAGGCCTACTAGTGGGTAGGGTCTCCTCTCACAATGAGGTGTTAGTCCATCACGCTGGCCCAATGGAGGTCGGTGGCATTCACATGCCTTAGAGAACATTACAGAGAACTCTTAGTTATACAGATTTCCTCACGATATTTTCATGCCACTGGGACCGTAGGGTGGTCCCTCGGACCTGGATCTGGACCCCTTGTGCAGGATCGGCCTCCTGCTTAGTCACGGGGATATCACTGCTTTTAAAACATTAAACTTTTAATTTATAACTTACAGTTACAAACATTTTGTTGTAAACTTAGAACCAATCTCTACGATTGTTAATAAAACTTATAGAAACGATTGAGAAGCGAACTATACATAAGTTGTAAAACTTGAAAGTTAGAGATCGCTGCGACATTTCTCAAGTTGAAACTTTGTACGGCATCGATAAGCTTAATCAGAACTGTGACATAACAGCCTCCATGAAGCGCAGAAACTTTGAATCGTACCAAAGAAAGTTGTATCGTTATGACTGAGATTTTACTGAGAGTCACTAGTTGGATTCCGAATTGAACGAGATGTGAATTACATGATAAGTTTAACATTCTTATTTCCATTTTATACGTTTATTATTATAGATGAACATAACTTGTACATATGTTAAGGGAAAATTGTTTTTATTATTATTGCTATTCATAAGGATTAAGACGTTTTTCTCAAGTAAAGTGTCTCCGGCAATCACACCACTCCACTCAATGAGTATGCTGCGTCATGTAGTTGCAGATTTATACGTTTCCTGCCCCTTCATAAACTTCAGAAAAAGATTTCATCTTGCGATTAAAACCTCAAGCCTTCAATCTTCAAATTGTTTTTACTACGCGAATACCACCAATTTTAATGGTATTAGTTTTACGGCTATTAGAAATCAGTTTAGCAGAAATCCCTACTACTACATGTTATAATGTCACTATGTCATGTAATTATTGATAAATTTCGGACAAATTATCTCCGTATTTTTAAGAATAAAAGGTTTTTGGTTCAAATTTGCTGCTCCTATAATCGACCACCCTACTGTTTAAGACGGCAGCGGAAGATACCTACCTGCCCAAGCGAGTCAAATTGGTTCAACCACCTATGAAGTAAGGATTTAACAATAGGTAAACGCAGTGAACATAAGGCACGAATTCAAAAATAGGTCTTTCGGTACAAGGTTAGATGCCCATACTGGTACTAACGGTACCGAACATTTTGACTGACCCTTAAACGCACTGATTTGTAGTCGCCATATAAGGATGACTTGTCTGCAAAATCGTGAGACAAAATCTTTTTAATATAGGTATTTCAGCTTATCAGAAAAACCATTTATCTAATAACTGTCAGCTTGCAATTTTAGATTTATTGTAATACCTACAAGGTACTACTTAGTACACAAAAATATTTTTGATGTACCGGTTGCACGTGGATAGTAAAAATGTAATTTTAAGTTAAAATTTAGAATATGTGTGAAGAAACTGTAATTTTTATATTATTTTCAAAAATAAAATGATTTGTCTCCCAAAAATATTAATAATTGTACCTCATTATAATATTTATAAGCTAAATCTAAGCTCTTCAGTATCCTTCATTTGATTCATTGAAGATATTAATAGGTAATATTTACATACATTTTTTTAGGAAATCGTTTATGTGAAGGTAAGTTATCTATACATTTTAACACTTATCAACGAAAAACGTTTATATTTAACACTAAGGTGTCAATTTCTGTATATTATCGTGCAAATTCAATAAAATACGTTTTTTAACTAATCAATAGATACTTTGGAGAATCATTCAAGACGTTTAGTTAACGGACCAATTTTTTTTGTAAATTTGAACACTTTATATAGTAGTGGGATAAAAAGTATTCTTTATGTTAATCCAGGTTATAATCTACCTATCTA
The DNA here is from genome assembly GCA_905147235.1 of Erynnis tages. Taxonomy (NCBI): domain Eukaryota; kingdom Metazoa; phylum Arthropoda; class Insecta; order Lepidoptera; family Hesperiidae; genus Erynnis; species Erynnis tages. The sequence continues at coordinate 3,995,292 of LR990077.1, read as the reverse complement.
TTAAATTTCATTCAAATCTGTGTAGCCGTCTTTGCGTGAAAGAGTAACAAATATCCATCCATCCATCTATCCCCATTCCATACAAACATTCCCATTTTTCATCTTAAGTGTTTATAGTGCATCTTAAAATAATGAGGAAAAATCTTAGGAGCAATCGCATTTATTTAGTCTTCCAAAGAAAACTGATTTTACATTGATAGTCTTAAAGATTCATGAATACGACATTTTTGTAACTCATAACTTCAACACCCAGGCATCCCTTTAATTCTACTTCATAATTCCACAGTGTTAATATGAAATATTCGAAACGAATATCAAAAAACCAGTTTGTTTATTTTTATATTGAAATACATATTGTTTTGGAGCCACGGAGAATTCTCTTAACGCCAATTAAAACAGTTCAGTCAGCATACATTTTATATCGTCAAAAGTAAAATTTTGACATTATTTTTTCACGAATGCACGATATATTTTTTCACTATTCCTAAATGTGTTTAGAGAGGTTTACAACTTAATTTTTCTCTACATTAATAATTAAATCACAAAATTCCTTTTGAAATCATTGAATACTGGAAAAAAATTGTAAAGTAGTGGGGTCTACGTCAGGCCGGAATTTTTAATTTATAAATTCCAGCATATCAATTTGACTAAACCGCAATAGCATTTAAATATCTCACAAGAATTCCGTTGTATCATTATGAGTTTTATGAAAGTGTCAGTTACCATAGTTTGTTAACAACTGCATAAAGCATTTAGTTTCATGTCGACCGAGCACGCTAGTTTGTGATAAAAATTTAATTGCCAAATTTTAATGTACTTCGGTCGCGCTTGGCGGGTAATAAAAGGTTTCTTAACCTATGAAATTATGCAAAATGATTTCATAGTCATGTATTTCACATATGAATTTCGCAATAGTTGACCTTCATTGCGCCCCGACTTCACCTCTGTACGTGACATTATTTGCTATCTTGTTCATAATTACCGTTATATGGGACTAAAGTTTAGTGAATGCTTAACGTGCTTTGAGAGCAAATAGCTTTGGAGATGTTTTATGGACTGTTAATATGCCTTTATCTCAATTCGAATATTGCCTTTATCGATTGGAACGAAATACTCGTATGTCTTATGGGTGTCGTTATCCGCCCTCTTTAGAAAAAAAATCACCTATCTGGTGGGTTAGTTACCTAAGTTAAATTGATTTTTGGTTTCATATTTTAAACCTCAGACAGTACGATACTGATTGGATGCTTTCATGCGTTCTCCATTGCCAAATAGATGACTGTTGGCTTCTGAGGTAAAGATCAAATGGCCTTCACGTTATACAAAATACTACATAAAAAATCTTGTCACAACCTTAAATACAACCATACCATTTTTTGTGAACAGACCCTAACTCATCGTTGAGGGTCAGTGGAGCCTTCAATCATCTATCTATTACTGGACATAAAAGAACAGTCATAATGGCCGCTATTGAAATCCTCAAAATCACTGAATAAACGCATTAGCTGGCACTTAAATCCTTATTGACAAGCTTTTACGGATTACAAAATTAGAATTTTGTTAATAGAAGCTTAAGTTCGATTTTATCTTTGGACGGAAAATTATAATTGGATCTTTTCTTATAAAACCTGTGTGCATTTAAACTTAGGCTCTTACGGTTAATATTATGTAGGCTCATTTTATGTGACCTCTGTAGTCTATAGATATAGAAGTACAAATGTAAACTAGGCATGGACGAGAAATCTTAATCTGAACCCAATAGGCTCATTTAAGAAACTACAGTTCGAATCGTCAACGAACCAAGACTGATCAACCGTCCTTCAAAAAGGGCAAAAAAAAGAGTTCCTTCAAAACACACTAGCGATCCCCCTGGTATTGTGCGTATCGATAGCCTTATAAAAATATGTTTATAAATATCCTTACTCAATCATGATGCGTCTTTAGTCTTTCAATTTTAAATAAATTTTCTTTCCATCTACTTCTGGTGTCATTTGTTATTTTAATTATAGCTAAAGCAGATTTTAAATACTTCTAAACACTCTCTTATCGATTTTCAATGATACTTGTTGTAACGAGCGTAATTATACATAGTTTACAAGGGGTATATATAGGTCTTTGTTGTTCTCATCAGTAAATAGTTGTAATAGTGCATAAGAAACATGGGTAAATTTTATCCTTGGTCCATCGTTCTTCTTTTCACATTTGCCTTTGACAGTATGTATTTTTTATTTTCTGTTTTTTACATTTTGTCGCATGTCAGTACGCGTTTCAATTATTAGGACGATACTATAAAGAGCCTTGTGTTTAAATTTTGTCGTTTTGTTTGTCCGTTTACACGTGGTAGAAGCATACACTTAGGTATAGTGGTATGACTCCTTTTTCCCTTGAAGAACGTTGTATAGTATTTTCAGGCTGATACATTTAATAAGTCATCATCAGATCTGAAGGCTTCATATGTTAGTTCGCATAAGCTGTGTGGTACTTTTCCAAGTATCCATTTACATCACCAATTCATCTATTCAGCCCTTTGAATCCCATTACCATCCATACAACTTATACTACCTTCATACAATCTCTTGTAAGTTTTATAACACTTGACATAACAATTAATAACGAAGGAACTAGGTTACGAAATAAGCCAATTATTGTCATCAATATAATTCTTTAAAATGATTATGATATTTGCAGATGGCTTAACCAAGAAGCACGCTCATCTCATCAAGACGTCCGGCGGCAAAATCGTCGGGGGTTACTCAACAACGATCGAAAATGCTCCATATCAAGTGTATTTGCTGCTTCAAAGAGGAACGGATTACTACCAGTGCGGAGGGTCTATCATCAGCCGCAGATACATTCTTACTGCTGCCCACTGCGTTCAGGGGTAAGGGCTTTTATTTTCTACCAACATTACCTAAGTTTTTACTGAAAACTTAGGCGGTAGAACTAGTGCAACTGCTCAGTACCTTACTTACTTACAGACCTTAGGTACACTACTTACTTCCATGGACTAAGGACGCGTACATCCTTCTCTTTATGACAGAAGACCTGATCTTGCAGTGGGTCAATAATGGGTTGCAGACGATTTACTGCCACCTCAATAATCAGCCGTGAAGTAACATGTTCTCCATCAATGACAGCAGGAGATAAATTATGTGAGGTAATCAACGTTATCCTCATGAGTGGCAGCGTACCTAAATATCATTTTTAGTATCATAGCCTTTTGATGTTGTATGTGTGCATCTATAGAAATGTAAAATAGATCAGATCTCTTAAATTGGTACTCATGCCAGTGTATAAATTAAAAACCCTATTGTCTGTAACTAATTAGTGACCCACTGCAGGGTCCGGTCTCCTCCCACGAGAAGGATGTAAGAAGGTAGGACTTCACCACGCTGGCATAGTGTGGTTTGGGTGAAAACGCTATTAAAACCAGATTATATTCGCAGAATGCAAAGGATATACGTAAGGGTTGGCAGCACCAATGCCGACACTGGTGGTACCAACTACGTTACCTCAACGTACTACCAACATCCGCAGTACGACTCCCAAATAAGCGATTACGACGTGGCTTTGGTTCGATTGCGGACAAACTTGAACATCAATGGCAAGACAACCAAGATTGTGGGTTTACCACAAAGTAATACTCCAATAGCCAATGGGACGGACGTACTGGTAACTGGTTGGGGTACCACATCGGTAAGTCACCAGCTAAGTAGTATAAATCTTTGTAGATATAATCATAATCCGCAGTAGTTGAATTAGACGTGGTTGCTGAAGAAATAAATGTTAGGCGACCGTTTGTGGTTTCTGAAGTTCATGTCTAAGCAATATGGTTTTGTGTTTCGATTGGAGGCATGCTCGCTAAATAAAAAATTGAAGCAACCTCCTTTAATATTTCTTCCCTAAAGGAGTTAGTTTGTTACCCTAACTAACAACCTATGATAATGCTTTGACCATATTAAGTGATCATTACGCCTCATACAAGACGATGTCAGGCTCCTGTGATAACAGTTAAACAACGATCCGCTCGATATAAAAACTTTTCTGATGTCGCTACAATCCAAACTGAAATGGGTTTTTTATACCGTTATTCCGTGGTCTGTAGGGATCACTAACATCAAATTGTTTGACATTCGTTGTGTACCATTAAAGTGAGTAAAAATCCAATCTTCACCGAATCGTAAATCTATTTCGAAAACAAGAGCAGAGAAAATGGAGGATATTGTGAAACTGATTGTGATTGCAATTGCGTTAACTATTAGCTTGGTGGTTTATGCGCAGTTAATGTTTATGGCAAATTAAATTCATGTTGGAAACGTGCAATGGGCTCATACGTAATTGATGTGTATGAGTTTGATGCTAATTATTTGTGTATACATACATTATTTCTATCACGATTGGATATTGGATCTGCCGTGATAAAGTACAACATCCATATCATTATTGTTCAAAAAAATTATTGTTTATTAATATCTGTAAGTTATAGGTTCTTCTTGTTATTGAGTTTTTGTTTTGTATGTATAAAACGAAAAAATTATCATAAAATTTTCACAAAATCTCATTATTAATTTGATCAGACCTAGAAGCAGTATCTTATAGGCATAAGACGTTAACTAAGATCGCATTCCGTAAAATGATATATGACTGAAAAATGGAATATCGTATCCTTCATACCGAAATCAACAGGAATCGCAATAAATATAACGTAAATACTTATGCAAACGTGAAACTATTTCACGTGGAAGAGCGAAACCTACCAGGTCAGCTAGTCATTTTCTGTAAGTCCTGAATGGATACTATTTTGTAAGCGCTGCCATGTTTTCAAGGGTCCTAATTGCAGTCAGCCCTAATTGTTATCTGTGTTTAATGCTGTTACTAGTTATGTGTTAAAGGTCTGTAATGGGTAAAAAACATTTGTTTCAGGCCGGGTTCACTCTAAATTATCCACCATTATCTCATACTTAATATAACTTGACTAAGTATACATTACTCTAAGTACCAGAAAGTTTTTTTATTTCTGTCTTATTTGATCAAAAATCTTGGCACTAAACTTTATTGGAAAACAATGAATTTAAAAAATAAATTAAGGTTAACTAAAATTTAGCCAAATTATATATTTTTAATCTTTATAATTTTTTCTCTACATCTTACATTTAATAAACACTGTTTAATTTAAAAATTAAATTCTTATTTTTTAGGAAAATGGTGATACATCCTCATCTCTGATGGCAGTTGAAGTTCCAGTCATCTCAAACTCAGAATGTCGTAGCTCGTATTCCCACCTTACATCCAGAATGTTCTGCGCTGGCATTCCACAAGGCGGCAAGGACTCCTGTCAGGTAAGCAGTGTCAGTAATCCATTAATTACCCCCTACAGGGTCGGGTTTCCTCTCACAATGAGAAGGATGAAGGTCTTATTCCTTCACGCTGGCCTAATGTGGGTTATTGGACTTCACATGCCTTTGAGAACATTTTTTATGAACTATCATGCAGGTTTAGTCACGATGTTTTTCTTCGCTGTAAAAGCAGGTGATATTCAATTTTATAAAACGCACATAACTTTTTTACAAAGTCAATAATGCGTGCCACTGGGATTCGAACCCAAACCGACCAACTCTTAATCGAGGTAAGAAGTCGAATTCTAAGCCACTGGGCTATAACCGCTTTAACAGGTTAGAGGTAATAATTTAAAAACTATTCTATCATGGTTTACGGTGTATATAGCCTTAAAACATTTCATTTCTAATTAACAATCTATGCAAAGCGAATTAACGGCTCTTCGCTTTTAATTGAAATTTCCTCTTGTATACTTATTTAACATTCAATGTTACGCAAAATAGCAATATGTACTGTTGGTGTATGTTCTTTTGTTGATTATCATGACATCTATTATTTCGTTCCATAATCGACACTCTATTCATTATCTATATATCCTTGAATTTCTATCTATTCTTTAAAGAAAAAGAGAAATTGACTTGCCTCTTAGCAATTAGTTCGATGATCTAAAGCGGCAGGCTATCTGCAGGCGGCAGAATATTTTGAAACTATTTGAATTTCCTACAAGTATGATCCACATTCCACATTCACTTCTTTTTCTTTTTCCATATAAAGTGGATACATTTGATGAAATACACATAATTTAACTACTACTACATATTTACCTTACTCTACATTGTACCTGCTTACCTGGCAATAAAAACATATTTAAATAATTATGTTCTCTACCTTTCAAGCAAAAAAAAACTACATTAAAATCGGTCCACCCGTTTGGGTTCTAGTTGGACACACTAATTGGACATAGACAGGCGCGTGAAATTTATAACATCCCGCTTTTTAGTTGGGGGTAAAAATATGTTCAGGCCACTGAAGCACTTGCTGTTTCTTTTCTAGGGAGATTCAGGCGGACCTGCGGTCTCAACTTCTAGTGGAGTGCAACTGGGCATCGTTTCCTTCGGTGTTGGGTGCGCAAGAGCGGGTTATCCTGGAGTCTATACTAACGTTACCGCTGTTCGAGATTGGATTCGACTTACAGCTGGAGTCTAGTTTTACTTTAGGTTTCGTAAGGTTATGGTGTTTGAATCCTTCCCTGTTTGTGTTGTCTAGAATAAAGCCTTGTTTACATTACCGCCTACTTTTATTTGAAACTTTTTCATATGTTTGTATTTATTTCAATTAATTAACGCAGAACTCTGAAGATTTTCTTCTTTTATAGAGTGAGACGCAGAAATATACCAATAAATTTATAATAAATTTCAATAATCCAATGCCTATCACGTCACTGTCTGTCAGTCTGTCTGTCAGTGTCTACCTTCAAATTATTTTCATGTACATAACGAAATTTAATTATTTCTAACATTTCTTTGAATCAAAACAGGATTGTAATTAACGCTAATTTTCCGGCATCGCAACATAAAAGAACAATTCAGAAACAAATTTTAGAAATCATCGTTACTTTCTTAGAATTCTATAATTTATTTAACATACCTAATTATATTGTTAAACTTCCTTAGACAAAACTGCCTTTCAAAAAATCAGATAATACGTTAAGTAGATTCTTTGATGTTGGAATGTGATATTTACTATTTGAAATCAAATAACCAAGTTTTTGTGCTAAATATTACCAAAATGCATAATCAATACAAACGAAATGATATTCACACATTAACTCATGATGAATTTTGAGATGACGTAAGTCATTCTCAAAATTTCAATGAAACTTAGGAGGGAAATACTTAGTTTATGAACAGGCGACATCAAGTTAGAAGAGATTTTACAACATTCAAATTCACCCTTTCAGGGATAAAATTTAGGTTAAAAAATTTACGGAAGAGCGAAATCGTCGTCGAAACTTGAGCTAGTAAAATATACTTTTGACTTGATTAATCCGGTAACGTCATTTACATAAGCTAGTTTAGGATAAAGTTAAATTGGAAGTGCCGGTAAAACCGTATTAAAATACTTCTCAACATAGACGACAAAACTCCGAATGAATGGAATGAATGGCAACAGACCCTTAGCATTTAAATGAACGAGAGGTGCGGAGTTCTTGTGTCGCCGAAACTTTTTTAATTTGCTGAGAAGAGCCAGGTGCCGTCAGCCCGACAATGTCTTCAATGTGGCTCCTTTAGATAACGTGCGAACTTGCCAAATTCACGTGTTCTTTATTTAAACTTTATTGCATCTGTCATTTACAAGGAAATTATTATTATCTATCAATTCAGCTCTTCGTAGTCCACTGCTGGACATGGGCTTCCCCACTGAAAAAAACCGTCTATTTATAGGTCGGATATTATATTATATTTTCTCAGTTGTTAAAGATCTACGCCGTTTTATAGTAATATATTGTATCGAACAGGAGAGATCAAAGTTTTACCTATTCCGAAATTCTCCTAATATTTCTAAATGAACTTTATTTCGATATATTTCATTTTGAAATTCAGTATTCGTTTGGCAATAAAAATATAAGAGCAGCAAAAGGATCCACTTATATAACATGCGGGAAGCCACTAACTAACTGGATTTAAAGCAGCCAGTAGCAGACGGTTTATGAATTTCATCTTACTCCGTATAATGAACCGGGACAAAAAGACAAGTATATTTTCCGCATTTTGTATCACTTTGGATACCAGCGCTGGGTGGATGAAAGGAAAGATAAATGAAAATGTAATTAAGCACAAGGAAAACTTTTAAGAGAGCGTTAAAAGTTTCTCAGCGCGCAACATTATTTATTTCATCCGACAGATAATCTTGTTATTCGACTCATCTTAATATTTATAACAGTCTTGTAAATAATGTATATGTTGACTTGATGAATCAAACAATTTTATTTTGTTGTATATTCACTAGTTATTTAGATACAAGTTAAGGAGAGTCTGTCTACAGACCCATTATTAAGTGACCCGTTGGAGGGTCGGGTTTCCTTTCACAGTGAAAAGATGTAGGTCTTAGTCCACCACGCTGGCCTAATGAGGGTTGGTAGTCCGCCGGAGCCGCATGCCTTTGAAAAAATGAGAACATTATAGAGAACTTTAAGGCATACTGGTTTCCTCCCCGTGACTTTTATAAAGCGCACATAACTTTTAAGAAGGGTTCAAATGCCAGTGGCATGCACTTACACATTTGAACCTACATTCCTAGAGTAACAGACTGAGTTCTTCGCCACTGGGCTATCACTGTTTAAAAGGAGAAACAAAGGGAAAACACTTACATTTAAAAAAGAAAATGAACTTATTATGTGTTAACTGCAATCGTATAAATCCACATCCATTATTAAACCGGGCTAAGGTTCCGGGTTAAAAGCGGTGATAGCCCAGTGGCTTAGAATTCGACCTCGAATCGAGGGGTCCGGGTTCGAATCCCAGTGGCACGCACCAATGACTTTGTAAAAAAAGTTATGTGCGATTTATAAAAATTAAATATCACCTGCTCTTACGGTGAAGGAAAATATCGTGCGGAAACCCGCATGCCTGAGAGTTCACAAAAAAAAAATGTTCTCAAAGGCATGTGAAGTCCACCAACCCGCAGTAGGCCAGCGTGGCGGACGGCGGCCTACATCTCTTTCATTGTGAGAGGAGACCCGACCCTGTAGTATGTCATTAATGGGTTACTGACAAAGGTTCCGACTAAGATGGCATGCCGATAAATTCCTTGGTACATTTAGTATATGAGGATGTATGCTAAACATTTCACCTATCCCATTCAAACTTAATAGAAATTTGTAGGCAGTTATGTATTTTAAAAATGTACAATCCAAGATTATAAAACTCCAAGCATTTGCATTATTTTATAATTCTTACATGATTTTTTTCAACGTGATACGCGTTTTTGATGTGTCAAAAAAATTCCTTTTTAGTTGTTAATTAAAGACATCTGAAGCTCATTTTTTACACTTGTCTTATTTGGTAAACTTAATTTATTTAAACGAATTTTTAACTTTTTAGACAAGTGACAAGTGATAAGACAAGTGCAAAAAAAAACGAACTGTAAAATTGCTGATTTTTAGTTTTAAAATTATTATATTATTAGGTTACAACGTATTGTTTTGATGAATAGATTCCATTACCCCATTAGCCTGTGTCTAATTAATTAACCTTGTTTCGAATATATTCTTAAAAGCTTTTCAGTTAAATACGAGGGTAAGTACTCACACAAAAAATATTATTTCTCTTCGGAATTTCCCATTCCCGTAATTAGCTTCTTCACGGTGGGCAGGAAATTCGTGGGTATTACGACTTGGGAAAAGAAATACTTTTTCTGATTTTCGTTTTTCAAATCCAGCGTAGCGCGATCGTTCGCTGAATTTAGCACGCCTTAATGGCGAATTTCTGCTCGGAAATAAAAATGAGTAATGCGGTTAATGTTACATTATAACTCATTGTATCGTTGTGCTAAAATGTAATGTTTCTGCTTAATGCTGCGAATAAAAATAAACAAATCATATTTCTTGTTTTGAATCCGAATCCTGGGAGTTATCCTACGTCAATGTGGCAAGCCGGTATGAAAAAAGCGAGGGATTTTATCACGGTGATAAGATAAGGGATTTAATTTCCTTTTCTCGACAGCTTGATGACGGAGAAGATGACATCCACTTTCTTATAAAATTAAAACAGATATTTCTTTTGTAAGTAACACGGATTTTTCTTGCTTAAAGTGAATGCTGGTGTTATGTTTAAATGAAACAAAAGAGCGCTTTTTATTAGAATTGCAAAATTTTGACCTTTTGATATAGCTTTCTTTCATGTTTTCAAGTGAATTTAGGTGAGAGCTTGTATTTTGATATATTTTCCGAAAAAAGTATTGAAATAAAAAATCGACCTAACATTTATATACACTTATATAGATACAACTTTATTTTATGTGTTTATTTGTTTCACTCACAATTATTTTCGCCGTACTTTTTGATATTCCAACTTTACCCCGGCCTCATTCTCCTATATCGACAGTAACTTCGGGACTGAGGTGGGATTCTGCGTATGCTATATTAAACCGGGCTAAGGTTCCGGGTTAAAAGCGGTGATAGCCCAGTGGCTTAGAATTCGACCTCGAATCGAGGGGTCCGGGTTCGAATCCCAGTGGCACGCACCAATGACTTTGTAAAAAAAGTTATGTGCGATTTATAAAAATTAAATATCACCTGCTCTTACGGTGAAGGAAAATATCGTGCGGAAACCCGCATGCCTGAGAGTTCACAAAAAAAAAATGTTCTCAAAGGCATGTGAAGTCCACCAACCCGCAGTAGGCCAGCGTGGCGGACGGCGGCCTACATCTCTTTCATTGTGAGAGGAGACCCGACCCTGTAGTATGTCATTAATGGGTTACTGACAAAGGTTCCGACTAAGATGGCATGCCGATAAATTCCTTGGTACATTTAGTATATGAGGATGTATGCTAAACATTTCACCTATCCCATTCAAACTTAATAGAAATTTGTAGGCAGTTATGTATTTTAAAAATGTACAATCCAAGATTATAAAACTCCAAGCATTTGCATTATTTTATAATTCTTACATGATTTTTTTCAACGTGATACGCGTTTTTGATGTGTCAAAAAAATTCCTTTTTAGTTGTTAATTAAAGACATCTGAAGCTCATTTTTTACACTTGTCTTATTTGGTAAACTTAATTTATTTAAACGAATTTTTAACTTTTTAGACAAGTGACAAGTGATAAGACAAGTGCAAAAAAAAACGAACTGTAAAATTGCTGATTTTTAGTTTTAAAATTATTATATTATTAGGTTACAACGTATTGTTTTGATGAATAGATTCCATTACCCCATTAGCCTGTGTCTAATTAATTAACCTTGTTTCGAATATATTCTTAAAAGCTTTTCAGTTAAATACGAGGGTAAGTACTCACACAAAAAATATTATTTCTCTTCGGAATTTCCCATTCCCGTAATTAGCTTCTTCACGGTGGGCAGGAAATTCGTGGGTATTACGACTTGGGAAAAGAAATACTTTTTCTGATTTTCGTTTTTCAAATCCAGCGTAGCGCGATCGTTCGCTGAATTTAGCACGCCTTAATGGCGAATTTCTGCTCGGAAATAAAAATGAGTAATGCGGTTAATGTTACATTATAACTCATTGTATCGTTGTGCTAAAATGTAATGTTTCTGCTTAATGCTGCGAATAAAAATAAACAAATCATATTTCTTGTTTTGAATCCGAATCCTGGGAGTTATCCTACGTCAATGTGGCAAGCCGGTATGAAAAAAGCGAGGGATTTTATCACGGTGATAAGATAAGGGATTTAATTTCCTTTTCTCGACAGCTTGATGACGGAGAAGATGACATCCACTTTCTTATAAAATTAAAACAGATATTTCTTTTGTAAGTAACACGGATTTTTCTTGCTTAAAGTGAATGCTGGTGTTATGTTTAAATGAAACAAAAGAGCGCTTTTTATTAGAATTGCAAAATTTTGACCTTTTGATATAGCTTTCTTTCATGTTTTCAAGTGAATTTAGGTGAGAGCTTGTATTTTGATATATTTTCCGAAAAAAGTATTGAAATAAAAAATCGACCTAACATTTATATACACTTATATAGATACAACTTTATTTTATGTGTTTATTTGTTTCACTCACAATTATTTTCGCCGTACTTTTTGATATTCCAACTTTACCCCGGCCTCATTCTCCTATATCGACAGTAACTTCGGGACTGAGGTGGGATTCTGCGTATGCTATATTCCAGATGCATTTGTCAAAAAATTAACTTGTTATAATTCACCGCAATTTTTTAACAATCCCAATTCATTCGAGCCTCATATTCCTGTATAGTGGGTGCCATGGACCGTTACTTCCGGACCAGGTCTCAGTTTCCAAGATGTGAATCCTGCATACGACGGTCAATATGAATGCCCTGAAGCCCAGATACCTATATCTAGGTGGCTATTTGTCAGAAAATATACGGTAACAAATTGGACGTGTTTGTCACCCGCCTACACGGATCAAGATTGGTTTATGACCAGCAGAGTCACGTAACGCTGTAAAATACTTTGACAATATACAGATTTATTACTGCTGCAAATTTATTAGTGCATAATATTCGAAACGACCTTTCTGGTACAGTGCTGCAGATAGATAAGTGTTTATTCAGGGGGAACTCCTTAGAAGTATTTTCATTAAATAAAAAAGGCAATACTGCCGTTTGACATCCCACTTAGCTCTTTTCCCACAAATGAGCCCTAGAGCTTTCTTCAACACGCTAAGGCAAATTGTGGTAAAATTACTTTGAAATGCCATTGTTGCTTGCCATTAATATTTATTCAATGCATTATTAGATTGTAAATCGAATTATTAGTTTGATAATTGGATATGATATCACCTCATAAAACATTTTCATAGTTTAACGCATTACCACACGTTACTTCATTACGCATTACCACACATTACGCATTACCCGTCAATAGACGGTACTATTCTACTCGTATATGGGTCTTTATAAGATTTTTCTTAACTACTGTCTTCCTAACGAAATCAATCGCCAAATCTTGGCGCCTCGGGTATAGGGTAACCATAAGCATTAAAATTGGTTAGGTTGGGTTAATAAATAAAAAAATGAATAAAAAAAATAAAATTTCTTATGTTTTTTTTATGGGGTTTATGGCGTCCCCCACCATAAAATTACATGGGCTACCATCGGTTTATGATAAAAAACATGGAAAAAATTTTGGAGCACTTTTGAGCTGCAGCCCCGATTCGACATATTTACCGGTGGCTTACGGTATACTCGTTTGTTACTCAATTACTATAAAAAATATCTGTAAGATTTAGTTACGAGCTTGTTTCTTAACAAGCGGGGTAATTGTTAGCAGTAAACAAGCTCCTGTATAATGGACGTGTTTACCACTCTTCATTCAGCGCCTACAGTGCTGCAGTCCGCTACAAAGCTAATATTCTGAGCATCAGCGCCAGACTACGCCTTGCACGGGAAAACTCGATTAAAATCTCGTGTACTTGTCAACTGGTATTAATAGAGCTGTTTTGTTCCTGCCTTACAAATTGCTCCGTGTTGAGCCTTTCTTTTTAAATACACCAAGCGAATGTATTTTTAATTTTAATTTATGTAGAATTAATGGCGTGTTTTTTGTCATAAAGATTCTTTAGAGGAGAATCGGCAAGGAACATCGTTTGTTGCTTCCTTTAACCCTTTATACTCCTTTAGTCTCCGGTATCTAAATTTTCCCAATTGCAGTCTTTTGCTTCGTAGCAGGATAGGTAGGCGTTGGCAGAACCTTTTAAAAACGAAATACTATGGTACTAGTACATAGAAAAACAAGATTTAAACTAGTGTATAAGTACGAGTAGATGCACAAAATATAAACAACTGCCACATGCGAAATACAATGTAAGTGTATCTACAGAAGGTTAAACCAAACAATGAAAATGTCAAGAATAGTAAAACGAGTAAAATGGAAACATATTCATGGTTGTGTATGAAATTTTGAGAAAATGTTACACGACATAGAGAGCAGTTTCAAAAGATTCAAGAGTTAGTAGAGCAGACTCACAAAAGGATGCAATTTGCATTACAATAAATATAATATTGGGAACCTTGAGGACGCAGTTGCTTTTGCTTTCAAGTGTACATACTATACCTCAGCAAATATTCAATACAAGGAAAATGTAGAGATGACAATTGTTATATTGAATGCGCGAAAATATTGCAGACAACGAAGAATTTTTCCAGAATAAATTTCGCCTTTAGCATAAAGCATATTCCAAACTTAATTTATAACTGGAAACTTAATTTATCTAATGGTCATAGATGGTTGCCTAGAATAAGTTTATCTAACAACCACACTTCTCCAACCAGACCACTGATCTGAGCGAGTAAAACACCAAGATTCTATTCATTGAAACAAAACGCGCTGTCTATTCCTTAAAAAGTCTATGGCCCAACAGTTATGAATGACCAACTCGAAGCGTTGCCTAAAAGTCACATTACGAATGAAAAACCGCAGGATTGCCGTAATTGAAAATTCCCAGAGTAATATACGGCGTGCAATTTCGGAGAAGCGCCGGCCGTCCTACAGGGCGAGCCATTTTTCTTTACGTTTAACGATATTATTTAACGCCACAAATTTTACCATTTTTCTTACGGCCTTCAGAACTGCCTGCAATTTCATTATGATAATCGCGCGGTACGTGGTTTCATCTTCGGAAAGGTGTTCGGGATGGTATTCTGAATAAAAACGATCCAGAGTGCTACATAGACGAAACGTAAAGTATTAAGGCACTTAACCGCGTGGAATCATTCTTTTATCGCCTCAAGGATGCTTTAATAAAGTTGAAATATACGACTGCATGTTAAGAAGACTACTTATTATAAATAGAGAGTTAGAGTCACTTACTAAGGTGTTTCTCTGGATTACTTAAATATCAATAATAATAATAGATGAGGATAGCAAATATATACAAATATGTTTTTTAATACTATTAATAGTATGCTTACAGAAAATGTATTTTTAAGATTTGAGGTTTACACATTAATTTCTTAAAAAATCATATGATTTTATGAACTAAGCAGAATATGTTAACTGTATGTCTAAAAAAATTTTTAAATACTGTAACTTAATAAAAAGTGAAAATTGTATGAAAATCAAAATAAAACGCCAAATTGTCTCTAAGTACTTACAATTTTGTAACAAAACAAAAGTATCATGACTGTAGAAAAGTTTCGGTAAGTATAGGTTTCCTACACAAGTTTCTCCCATTTTCCGCCTTTTGACTTCCTTTCCTGCTTCCTCTGCGACGTTGGCTTTCTGATTTTGTTTTCTTTTTCAGTGACCTTGTTTACCTACCTACTCACTTTTGGTGTATTATTACAAATCACCTCTCATTTCTTTAAATTTTGAAAATGGATTACTTACATAGTTTTATTTTTATGCTGGACACAACTATACATTTTGACTATCCAATTTCATTTCATCTTTTTGGTATTTTCGGTACAATGATGATAATGAGAATAACCGTTACCTTATCATTTAAAATTAATTAAATCTATCTTAAAATAACACGGCTACAGCTATTTTCATGAGTGACATTATTTGTATGTTTGTTCTGTAACACAAGTTAAACTAACTTTTTAATATTATACACGTAGGTACCACATAAAACCTAAATCGCCCTATCCAGGAGTTTCTTAAAATGTAAAAGAAACGTAAACATAGATACAATGTAAAATATATATAGCTATAGCATCATTTAAATAAAATATTCAAATTTAAAATGGAATTGATGGAACGTTTTTTCAACGTATTGATAAAACTATTCGGCCCACCATGCATAAAATCCTGAAGATAAATGATTGCGCACTTGTATTTAATTTTATGCAATTAATGAAATTGTTATTTGAATAAATTCATCGAATCGAAAAGTCCAGCATATACTAAAATAAAATCAGAGTTTTTCAATAAATGCGCTCAAAACGAAGTGAATCGTAAAATTTAACGCGACAGAAATTTGCTTAATGGTACGAAATCGCTCGTTTTACACCCATGCTGTTCTTATTATCTCTGATTCTTATTATCCTTCAATATTTTTGGATTGAGAATGAGAATTTTTGGGTATAGTTTTTGTAATACAGTGAAATACCTCCCATTGGTCCCACAAGTGTCCTATAAAACTTCTTTGCAAAAGGTATACCCGTAGATAACGAAATGACGATGCGTCGAAAGGTTTCAGTGTGTATGTTGCAAAATAAGTAATATTCAAAACGTGCAGTGATTTTTTTTAATTTGTGATTTATTGTGTGTTACTTATATTGTGCTTATATCCAAAAAGTGTTATTCACGACAAGAGTTGTTACGCAAAAGGTCGTAGTTGTTAATGACATGTAAGAGTCTATGCCTTGTCATAGCTGAGCACTGAACAATTATAATGAACGTAGTTGCCATGTTCAATCCGCATTGGAGGGGTGTGTTGATATACGAATGCTTTTAAATTTCATCCATTTTCGTCCATGTCCACCAAGAGGACATGAAAAAAAAGTTACTACTTAGACTGCAATGTTTTTTTCTCCCCTTACATAAGAAAACATAGTACCAGGCTTCTGATTTATAAAAGAAATATTTCACGCCTGTTTAATAAACTTTTTATCTTCCAAGCAATATGGAGTATGTATCCATCCAGTCCACGATGAAGGAGCTAATTACAAAACTGAGCTCCTATGCTTCAAATAAAATAGATGACAGAAGGGAGGCAGAATTAACCGTAATTAAGCTGAACGAAACTCCTGAAAGAAAGGGAAAAAGTACTCCTAATTAAAGCGAGAGATCAGTAAAAATGCCCTGTGTTTTTAATTATAACAGTTTGGCGTTCAAGCACCTCTTGAAGCAATAAAAGTGGCTTAATTTCTATTGTTGTTATTAAGTTTTAGGGTTGGATGAAAATTCTAATTAGCTTTCCGGTGTCTTGATTATAAACCACATCAACCACAACCACAAAAGGTCAGTGTTGTTATGGAAAGAGTTATCTTAGCTTGAAGTTTATTATACTCTGCACAGACCTTTCGCCGTATGATTAAAGATGTTAATATAAGAATCTCGTGGAAAGTTTCGAGATGAAAATTGCCTTTTCTTTTCTAAGTTTGAAACTGCGGCTATAGAATTTTGTTTACTACTAAAACAAATTAAGGTATAGTTCAGCAAAAACAAATTTCGAAATCTTTATACATTAACAACGATCTACCTCCTACTACATCCTTTCTTTTTTTCCAAGAATTTCAATTACGTCAAATGACGTATTCATAGCGAGAACTTCATTTAAACTAGTGTCGTGCCTTTCTTATGCCGTACCTTCCCTATTCCAATTTATTCGATCTCAGGCACCACCTTTTCCGTGTCTGCTTCAAATCAGTATACTTACTTGAACCCCTTTCAAAAGTTCCTTCTTCATAATATGCGCGGAGGACGTTAAAAGTTAAACCTTTTATTGAGATTCACCTTTGAAGACAATTTTGCTGTTCCTTTATTAGGTTTTTCTATAGGAAATTGTTGATCGTCGATGGAGCAAGCATGCGACGCAGTAATAGGGGACTTGTTACACCACGGCAAAATAATGAGAAGCGTTTTAACTTAACAAAAGACCTGCATTTAAATTGTGACACGACAAAGCTCGGTCGCTAATGAACATCCTAAGTGATATTGCAAACCAATAAGAAAAGAACTAAACGGCAACCAGAGAGTAAACTGGAGTTAATAAAACCGGTCTACAAATCTACGTGCATATATAAGAAGCGTCAATTGCAATTATTATAGTCTTATTTTTATACGTATACTTTACATGCTCTTTGTAGTAGAACCAATAGAACCTACCTATTTAGTAGGTTATTTGTAGTAGGTACAAAGTTGGACCATACTATTTAAAGAGTTTCAATAGCTTGTTTGCGCTATTTATTTTGTTTTTGCGTTTGTTCTATTTATTTTAATTTATATAAATATTTGGTATATTATGTTTTACTATTGATCTTGCTTCTACGACCTTGGTTAGTTAGATTCTTCGTCAAGTTGAAGAAGTACACATAATTTTACTTCTTCTGTATCCTGTGTTCATGTATGTATTCTATAGTGTCCCTAAAATAGAAAATTCTAATATAAAGCTACGATGACGATGCTAGTGAAGTTTGAGCTATTATGAAGAATTGATTTTGAATTTTGTTTTAACAATCGTACAACAAAGCAATTTAATTGGATAATGATACGAAGCAATAACATAAAACGTAAACAATGTTTCTTGGCATTGATATTGAAAAAAGTCTTATTCCAACGTTTTAACTGTCAGCGGTGAGACAAGTCAGTAACAGGCCTTTCTTTTGCGAAGCTTCGCAGTTCTAAAGATGTTGGAAAACTCCCAGTCACCTCCAAGTTGTTTCATTAAGAGTAATGCCCATTTTCAAACAGCTCGCTCGACTGCAAAGAAAAGATCTGGCGATATTAACTGAGTGGGTATCAGGATATTTTGTGAAGACGTTGCTCTTTTGTTGGGAGATTATGAAAATCGCAGTCATTATGACTCTCTCTTATAATGTGTTTGAAGTGGGGTAAGATTTCTTGTGACGAGAAATTTTAATGGTCATAATAGGAGTGGATTTCTAGTTTTTCGTCATCATCGAACAACTTATGAGAGCTGCTTACTGAGTCTGACTACATTTTCGCTTATAATGTTAAATGAAATCAATTCACTTATGAGTAGTCTGCTGATATGATTCAGACCGCCTTCCGGTAGATGATATACTTATTTCAGTGTTCTGAAATAAAAATAGGCGCATCAAATTTATTTTTGGTAATCCTTTTGAATTTTTTATCAACTATAACAAACCCACTCCTTTTTTTAGTATAAAGCTTTGTTAAATTTGATTGTCTAAATTTGTCCTGGCCTGACTTGCCTGACCTAAATATGTCTGTCCCCTTTCCAAATTTAAATTGAAGGACTTGCTTCAGTGTAAGTTACAGCAATGTCTATATACGTTTGCAGGCCGTAGGCGAACTCCAGTTCAATGACTTTACTGCCTATATATATCAATAACACGGTAATAAAACAGTTTCAATAAGTAGCACCCTAATCAGGCTATGTCACCAACGATTTTATTATCACAAATACATTTCGACATCTAATCGTTATGTTTATAAACCGTGTTTAATTTTTATTGTCTAAATTAGACTTAACCCAGGGCGGAGTGAACGGCCTGTCACGATTTTCGGACCCACGCAGTTTTGTCAAAATGCGTGACGGAAATAAAGCTATCAATATCATTTAACAGATTTGCGCGGTACAGAGGCGTTAGGGTTTTAATAAGCCCAAACATAATTATAGCATTACCTATTAACAGTGTCGTAAAAGTGAATAATAAAATGAGTTAAACTAATTTAATGAAATGGCTGAAACCTCAATCAAATGAAAACCTTTCATTTGATTCTCTACACATAGTATAACAAACTGACTGTAATTTTACGCAAATGGTTACCGGCTTTTTTATTCGTCCGCTGTGACCGACCTATTATTAGCTCTACAGCTAACTAGACAATAGACTCGACTTTTAATCCAATTGTTAATACAACTATTGATCCGACTTTTGATCCAACTGTTGATCCTACTATTGTCCCGAGTGTTGATCCAAATGTTTACCTGAATATTGATCCAATTGTTGATAATATGAATGTTGACCCGACTATTGACTTAAATATTAATCCAACTGTTAAATCAACTGTGACTCTGGCTGTCGATCCAACAGTTGACCCAACTGTTGATTCAACCGTTGTCCTGACTATTGGCGTAACTATTATCTCTGTGCTCTCTCTAGCTTAACTACGATCCAGTTGACAATTTATTGAATGGACTGTTGACCCCACCTATAGAGCCAACCGTAGAATCTATTATTAACCTAACAGTTAATTCAAACGTTAACTTTTTCGTAACTAATGATTTGAATATTGATCCGATCGTGGAGCTAGCTGGTCCCATTATTGACCCAACCAAATGAATATAATTAAAAGGTTGAGATTTTGCAAAGTTGTCGTGATCTTTCAATCAACACATTTCGTTAATGTAACGAACGTACATAGACGAAAGGTGTTACGACAACTTTTAACTAATGTAGATGTTTTTATGTATAATAGAGTAATTGATTCGCAGCCTTTGATATTACAAGACTACTTCACAAAGTATAATATCGACGGTTCCCGGGCTATTTGTATTAAGCGACATTTTGGGCGAAATTGACTTATATACATATTCGGAATCAGCGAATTTTTCCGCGTCGTTTGAGCGGGGTTTGGTGACGATCTGAGCACTTTTTTGTCGCTTAATACAATGGCATTTTTGGAGCCCATTTTGCACTACGATGTATGAACCGACACAAAATTTTGACAAATTTAGGAACTGTGTACTTAAGCTATACTATGAAATACCAGAGAGTTATTTAAACCAATTAGCCTCACCTGATAAATATTTTGAAATGTCGCTTCATACAATTAGCTTTACCTTATAAATACATAAGAATGTCACTTCATACAATTAGCTTTACCTTATAAATACATAAGAATGTCACTTCATACAATTAGCTTTACCTTATAAATACATTAGAATGTCACTTCATACAATTAGCTTTACCTCATAAATACGTAAGAATGTCGCTTAATACAATTAGCTAGATACTTGAATTTGCTAGATGTGGCGAATAAACCCATGTTCCTTAATATTTTATTGAACTAGCACTGTCGCTACAGTCACTACAAAAACAAAATTTTAGTACTTCAAACAAATTTAATAATAGCAGTATACACTTAATACAATCAAACTTGACTATGGATTGACTATTGAGGCGTCGGTTAAAACATTGGTTTTAGCGAGGGCGCGCTGGCGGCGCGTCCATCTAATACGGGCGTCTTATAACAGGGCGACTAGTTTTAGAAATTTAAGGGGTCTGAAATTCTACAAAACGCGGACATTCTAGCGGAACGGTTACGTGGGGCGCTCGGGGACATGGATGTCAAAATTGCCCATCCCACTAAAACCGGAGAAATAAGAATATTGAATTTGGTGGAATCCGTAAGCCGCCAGGAAATTATGGCAGCGATTGCGGACCTGCGGTTGCCCTTGGAGGACATAAAAGTTGGCGATATTCGTTTCACCCTACCGCACTGGGAATGGTATGGGCTCGTTGTCCACTCACTCCAGTTAAAAAACTGGCTAGTGAAAAGTACATCCGTTTTGATTGGATCAGGGCAAGAGTTCAAGTACTAGCACCACGCAAGCTGCAGTGCTTCCGATGTTTGGAGTTTGGACACGTGCGACAACAATGCACGAGCTCTGTGGACAGAAGTTCTCGCTGCTAAATGTGCGGTGAAAAAGATGACGATCACAAAGCGAGGAAATGCTCAGTTAAGTCACCTAAATGTACCGTATGTGCTGACATTGGCCTACCTGCAGACCACCGAATGCGAGGTAAAAAATGTACTCCGCCTCAGAGCAAGAGCTTGGCTGGAAGTTCTCAGGATTCTTCTAACCCATCTCAGGATTGACATAGAAAGTCAAATAACGACTGAGGAAGCAATGGAGATTCAGAATTCACAGGATTTCGGGTCCTCCAGGGCAATCTGAATCACTGCCGCGGGGCTCAAGCTTTATTGTTAAGGTCCTGTGCGGAGTGGTCGATTGCCATGGCAGTGGTGGCAGAGCCGTACGATGTGCCGAAACATCCTCTTTGGTTCGGGGATATCGATGGCTCTGTTGCCATTTACTGGGGTGGAAAGAGATACCCTTCGTACTCCCTCATTGATGGAGGGCAGGATTAGGCAGGTGGAGTGGGGACCTCTCGCATTTGTAGGCTGCTACATACTCGTATCTCCCAACTGTGGAATTGGTGCCTATGAAGCATACCTAGATAGACTCGCAGTTTTTACCCGTAGATGCCTACCACGCCCTATTATAGTGCTGGGTGATTTTAATGCTCGCTCAAAAGCATGGGGTGACACAAGGGGAAACAGAAGAGGAGAAGTTATCCAAATGTGGGCGACAGGGTTGGACCTTCGGCTTCTCAACACTGGATTCATAAGTACCTGCGTACGGTGGCAGGGGGAGACAATTGTGGATTTGACATGGGCTTCAAATGATATCGGGATGGAGAGTCGCAGAATAGTTAGTAAGTCTATCCGACCATCGCTATATCATGTTCGCTGTGACATTGCGACCCCCTAATAACAGACACGTTGCTCAAGCACGACAATGGTCTGTTAAACAGCTTAATAGGGATCTATTACTCGCTGTAGTACCAACGCTGGATTTTGAGCAGAAACCCTGACCTTTTCTGATCCCGAGAATGAACCAGTCTGGGTACGGGAAGTAATGACATCTATATGTGACGTAGCGATGCCCCGATGTAGGGCCTCTAATAGAAAAGAAATATACTGGTGGTCTGAACACATTGCAGGAATGAGAGTAAGATATCCTTTGAAGCGGCAACAATCCTGACACGCTTTCCACCCCTCGACATCTTGGCGGACATGGATGACAAGATTTACCTGCAAAGTCGGGCAATTCTCCCAACGAGAAAATAACGATGAGCCAAGTCTTCTGCGAAAGCAGGCACATAGACGGGCTTGGACTGAATGGCGCCAACGTCTGGAGGAGAAGCATGCAGGTCAAAGAGCTGGTGGAACAATTCTGTCCAATTTTGACGCCTGGATGGGAGGGTAGTGTTACGTTCCGACTGTCACCGCGCATGGCTGCTTTGGTGAGCATTTGTGTCGGATTGGACGGGAAGAAAAACCCCATTGCTACCACTGTGATGGAGATCAGGACGACGCTCAGCACACCCTTGAAGCGTGTCCTGCATGGGAATATGAGCGTTCCGCCTTGGTTAGCCAAATTGGGGTTAACTTCGCTCCGTCTGCAATTGTAGCAAAGATGCTGGCGGAGAAGACAGACTGGAAGGCAGTGGTCTCCTTCTGTGAAGCCGTCATGGTAAAGAAAGAGGCCCTTGAGCGCACCCGGGAGATTGTTGACAAGATAATAATTCCTAGGTACCTTTAAATTCAACAATGTTTTAACCGCCCATTTCAGTAAACTTCATTACTCAGGCACGATTAGAAACAAATTAGTAAAAACAAATCTTCAATTTAATGCATTTAGCCTGGAGCTATTATTTTCAGTTCTAGGTGGTTAGGTCATTTAGCCTGGAGCAAGAATTAATAAACCTAGGCGGATAAGTCAGTTAGCCAGGAACAAAAAATACTAATTGTAGGCGGTTAAATCATTTAGCCTGGAACAAAAAAATAAAATAAAAGGGTTATTTTGTATTAAACGACATCTAACTTCGTTAATAATAGGAATATCAGAAAAAAAACCTATTCAGATTATGCAGACTATGTAACCTTATCAATAAATATCCATCTTTTTCTAAAATTTTACAAATTGCGGAAGTTATGAATTTTTTTTCAAAAATCAAAACTTTAAACTGCTCTGGTGTAAAGTTTACAAAATGTCGCTTAATACAAATAGCCCGGGAACCGTCGATATGGTAAAAGCCAAGTACATGTTTCGTGGGATCCTACTTATTATTATAAATGTGAAAGTTTGTGAGGATGGATGGATGGATTGATGGATGCTTGTTACTCTTTCAAGCAAAAACGACTGAACAGATTTGCATGAAATTTGGTATGCGCGTAGGTTATAATCTGGATTAACTATATAGGGTACTTTTTATCCTTCTCTGGACCAACTTCTAAAATCCACGCGGGCATAGTCTATTTACTTATAAGCAATAAAATTAACTGAAATATAGCTTTCGTTCATAAAAACGGCTAGATATTGGCATAGTTAGTCCGAGCAATATACATTGGGCTCGACGCAGCTAGACAACTTTATGAGGGTCACTCGTGAAACAATTCCACTAAATATTCAACGGCAGCCTAACAATGTGAGATTTTGTCGCTGCCAGCAAAAACTATTCTAATTTATGGTTTAAAGTTTGTTGGATGAGATAATCGGGGGACTGCTGGACGTGTACACCATTGTCGTACCTACTATATGAATATCGTCAGATAACATCGATTTAGCATCGGCATAAATTCAAACTATAAGCTAAGCATACATGTATAATATACATACTTTGAAAACACTATAGCCGTACATAATCTTGTAGAGCAAAATGATAAAAGGCAATAAATACCTATTTGAGAACACAATTCCCGATCGCCGGGGATAGTTTTCTAAGGCGGACATCTTATTCCACATTGTGTAGCAAAGCACCCGCATGCAACCCCACGTAGGACTTTTTCTTTATTTGAACTTGATGCGGGAGTAGATGGGCTGCAGTGACCATTTAATATCAGGTCTGGTGGTCTGCATGCCTTATTGCATATTATTATATATAGTTGTATATATAACAATATGTATATAAAATAGTATAGTATATAATTATAGTTGTAATTCAAATGACTATAATATTAATAATTGATTAGAATCTTAATGGGAGATAAATGAGTTATCATTCTGTAAGTAACACGTGGCAAAAGCTCCTGTTTTTTTTTCATGAAAGAATCATTACTCCCTTACTTATCGCGTAGATAAGTACTCCGCATAAAATATTCTAGACAAGAAATCAATAAAAATTCTATAGCAATAACAATTGATTTAAACAGTGTTATTTTTCTCGCAAACTTCACGCACAGCACATAAATCATATTTTATAGCCGTTTTAACACTAAGGCAGAAACCTAGGGTGGTAATTTTGTAAGTGGCATTTACTAGCACTGCACATTAAAGGTCACAGGGTAGGGCTAACGGCAATCGACTTTGTTGGTAAAAAGGCATTACCTTGTGTATACAATGTGTACAGAAATGAGTTAAAGCATACCGATCCGGAACAATTACCTACTTCTTGACCGAAGGGCGTAATCAATGTTTATTTCAACGGTATTATTTGTGTAGCGTTGAGTGGTTCCAAAGAGGCTTTCATTAGAGGTTAATGACAGTATTATTCTTAATACTATATTGTGTGTCAATCATTGCTTATAAAGTTACGAGTGTTTGATGAAATTGATTTATAAAACGCTTATCAACAGTCACGGATTATCCGGTGTGCAAAATTAATATTTAAAAATCTTAGTTATTTTTATTGATTCGCTTATTAAATTTGGTTTTTTGTATTTACCTATATTCAAAATAATAATAATTCTTTGACAGTGGAACAGAATATTTGAAATAACTTAAGGATAACCGAATAACAAAATTGCAAATTAAAATATATGTCGAGAAATATATAAAATGATATCTGCCTGGAGCTTTATTTTGCCTATTCCTTTGATGATAAATATTTATTTAACTACATATATTAGATAATTTATAGGGCGGAAGAAACAATAGTATAATTTATGCAAGGTAGTATGGTAGGTACCTACCAGCCGACGCTCTTCAAATCGAACCTCAAAAGAGCACTTTAAAGTAAAAAGTTCAACAAAAACTATGTTATAAATTCTTTCTGAAGCTTGTTCCATATTTAAATGTTGGCAACATAACCTAAGCTTACAGTCAACAAGTCGACGTTTAGTGGAAAGCGTGACACATGCAAGTAATCCTCGAGATTCGTATGACGGCCAAAATTGTAACAAGTTATATTATTTTCAAGGCTTTACTCCTAGCGGTTTATTCAAAGTTTCTAGTGGAACATAACAAGAGTTATGAATGTTTTGAGTAATGCAAGCGAAGTGCATCTTTGCGGGATCTATGCGAGGTGTTGAAACCAAAGTTTGTACATACAGTAGGTTAGATAACTTATTAATAAATACTAGAGATCAACGAGGACTCGAAATTCTATCTATTTTTTTGATATTAGTACGTAAAAGATAGATACCAATTTTCTGCCAAACGTCATATATGTTTGTTTAACAACATTAATAACTGTAGTTCAGCCTTGTAACCAATCCTTTGTGACTGTAACTATATGTCTATTGTTGCTCGGAAAATTAGTTCCCGTGGCTAAATATTGAATGTTTTGTCTGTTGTTGTATAGGTTTCCAATATCCTCCCGATTCATATTTTCTCATCGAATGTTGAAATCATACAATGTATTGTAGTCTTATAAGTGCCTACAAGAAAAGTTTTGAATGAGTTTCTCGAGATTACTGTATATTTCTTAAATAGACTGTGAAATAAAAGAGTGGGTGTAGACCATAATAATAATATGTTGTCACTTCAGTCGATGAATGATCACATCTATCCTCAAATTGTACCGACGTTTGACGCACATTCTGGCCTCGTATATACATGAGACAGACAATGATTCAAGAAATATTGTTTTCTAATATCGAGTGGCAAAATTTCATCGATAATGGAATGGCTTCGAACAACAGCTTTAAGAAAGATACAATAGCTTTCTTTTAAAATGTAAAGTGCTCGGGAGACATTTCTATATCTAACAATAGCAAGGTGTGTTAGTTCGCAGGTGCACCATACTCGCTGCGCCAATTTCAAACTCAATTTGCAGTCTTCAGTTTCCACTTGTATAAAATGCAATCAATCTCGTCTCTTCTTTGATATAGTAGAATGCGACTCTTTTTATATTGCTAAAACATACTTTGAAGGGTTGGTTTTAATACAAATTTCGACACAAATAATCCTGGAAATAGAACTTTTATTGGCACTATGTTTCAGGTGCAATGTTTTATGCATATTAAATTAGCAAGATTTTAACAAAATCACGGATCAGAAATCGAATAAGGAGCACTCGTTACTAATTTTAAACGATGTGTAATGTGTTTTTAAAATATTTATTATATTACATACCGTAAATTTACTTAACGCATCGTAGGGAGCACCTTATTCATGAGCTGTGTTTTTGCTGAAACTATAATTTGAGTAGTTGTGAGTAGTATCGCACAGGCTATGTACATACGACCTCAGATAAGATTTCGATACTTTTAAAATTTGAGATAGGATCGCTGTGACCACTAAATGTCAGATGGCCCGTATATTATTATACTTTTAACTACTGTTGAATAACATCAGCTGCTTTTTTCTTTGACTTAAACATTTCTTCCGGTGAAGTTTAATCTTTTTGATGTTATAAAATCCGTAATATTTTTGTTATTGACTACTGGCTTTTATCGATTTAATAGACAACAAAATAAAATATTTTCTGAAGGTTTTTACAATCGTTTCACGTTTCGCACTTGCTTGCTACATTTTGGATCTATAAAACTTAATTGGAACTTCCTAAATTATTTGATAAAATTTTATTGTGATTACTGTTCTGTGACTAAGCAATTTAGATCTTATCTTTAATAACAAAATTTGTCATAAGTCCTTTTAAACAATAATTTTTTTCAATAAATCTTTCACTTTAGAGGAATCGAATAATGGAAAGTGATATTTTTAACTGTTTTGTTCAATATAGAAGTGCTACTTCTATATTTTTCTTCACGAGTAAGTCACCTCAGATTGTTTTCAACCACGATAAATATAAATGACTTCTTTGCTTCATGTCGAGCTATGAGGATGTTAGAATATACAAATCTAAATGTCCTACGATGGCTTGACCACCTAAAATACTCTGAATTTAATGAACAAACCTCAAAAATGAAAGAAAAAGGACTATGACAGTGCAAGGAGATTTTATGGCGAGCTATGAATAAAGGTGGCGGGATATAATTATGAACATACATACAACATATATGAACTACAATGATTTCAATACAATAAAATAAAAACAATATCTAAAACACGGAAGTGAAAAAGGCCGTTTTATGCCCATAACGTTTCTGGATTCAGCGTGCCAAAATGTCTCTGATTGAATTAATAACACTTACTCGTAAATATAACACTCGATGTTGGTATCTAGTTTTAGGGAAAGCCGAAATAATAAGACGATAATATAGTTTATGAATCTTTTCTGTATTACGTCCATAACAATAAAGACAGCTCGCCAGCCAGTCCCAGTACTTGAATTGACCGTAAAGGTGCAAGTTGGTAGCGGGTGACATGAAGCGGCAGCGGACGACGTCGCCAGCGATACTACTGGTTTCTATGTATTTCTATGAAAAAGCTCGACGACGTGTAGCTAGCTTCGTGTCACTAACTAAGGAGGGAATTTCATAGAAATACATAGAAACCAGTAGCATCGCTGGCGACACGACGCGTCGTTCGCTGCCGCTTCATGTCGCCCGCTACGAACTTGCACCTTAAAGGCCGTCACTTCAGCCATCTGCAGCAACAGCTTAATACTCTTAACTCCAAAATC
Source organism: Erynnis tages (assembly GCA_905147235.1). Lineage (NCBI taxonomy): Eukaryota > Metazoa > Arthropoda > Insecta > Lepidoptera > Hesperiidae > Erynnis > Erynnis tages. The sequence continues at coordinate 3,967,048 of LR990077.1, read as the reverse complement.
GATCTTATACTGCTCTTATACTATTGATCTTATACTATAAATATAACGCTTTGGTATTATTTTTTATAGCTGAACTGTTAAAGCGTGTCTTCTATTAGTACACGTTGCTCAATCTCCCAGCAAATTGTTTAGGTCAAAGCGCTCCTCACCTTGCGTTTAGAGCTATTACGAGGACCTAAGATTGTTCGGACACTTGCCAACACCACAAGCTGTTAGTCGGACCGGATTTGTGTTGTATTAACGCATTTCTCCTTATATCACTGTTATATGGGAAGTATACGGAGCGTAAGAATATAAATAGGAAAATAACTAGTATTCGTTTTCAGCGATGTAAAGTGTCTTTATCTGAATAATCTATAGTTATTAGGTAATTGTGTCTATACCTTTGGCATATCCTTTGCTAATGTTACCAAAATATTTGCCGTTTAATAAAATAAAAATACAAAGATTTTTTTTTAATCTTTATTTATTTTAAGGGAGTTTTGTGTACAAACAATTGATACCTAATACTTTCCATTCTTTGTTATTATTAATTTTTTTTGGAATTAACATTTGTCGGTAATAATAAATAATATTATTGTCACCTAATATCATAGCTAATAATATGATCTATTCTGCTTTTATCAATGGCCTTAATAAAAGATTCGATAAGAAAAATAGTTTTATAAACTTTATATTTCATATAGTTGCCTACCATATAAAATCTTCTTTTTGTGTTTCCGACTTGATCTGTAATTTGCCAGTGTTGTTGACATCGGTCAATGGGAGCTACAAGTTTTTATGCGGGCATGTATCGTACGACTACGAACACAAATTAAACTGGTACATTTTTTTGTTATTTATGTATATTATATAGCTTCAGTAAAATACAGTTTAACAGATGTATCGTACTTGTATATCGCCAAAATCATTTTTTATAAAGCTTTTCAGTCTTCTCGTTCGTATTCTATTTCTATAGATAATAAAATATTTCTCGGCGTTATTTTATCCGTCTTTACTCTTCCAGTACAGAACGTCCTCAACAGTGCAAATGTTTTTCGATCGTTTGCGAAACACTTTTTCCGTGGGACACTGCACGTTTACCTTTATAATATAATATACTTTAACTATATTTTCTCAACAAATATTCATTTCCTCAATCACGGTGGAACAAGCCGGTAAGCCCGAACATTATTCCGATTGTTATGTCCGAAGCAATGCATATGAATGTTTATGTGCCAATACGAACCGAGTTGCTCCATAAACTAAAATTTACTAGTCGAATAGACTTTTTCTCGTTTTTATCGAGGCAGTGTATTTTCATCGATGCTCGTAAAGAAGTCAGTGAAATATCGTTAGAAAAGCCAGAAGGGATATTTGCCGGCTTTTTTATATTGCATCGGATTGGAATGGTAAAAAGTTTGGAATTGATGACTCTGAATTTGTAGGGATTTCGGTGTTTACTCTCATATTTGATCGCATTTACTACCTTGTAGTTATACCTACCTATACCTAGAAGTAGTACTGAACGATCTGGAGGCTAGCTGATGTTGAGTGATCACAGCAGTCATTGTAGGTAAAACCGTGTAAACAGGGCGAAGTAATGTTTGCATTTAAGAATCCAATAAGTTGAAAATTCAAAATTCTAAAAGCAATAATTAGGAATGTAATAGCGGCGGAGGAGCAACGAAGTGTAATAAACGTAATACATTTCTCCCAAAATCATTTATGTTGTTAAAAATATCTACAGATTTGGATACTTTATTAATTAACTTCGGTGCAATCTTCTTTATAGCTGACTTCATCAGCCCCGGATCTTCAATTTTTTTTAGGCGGGGCAAAAACTGAAATATGCCGCCCCCGCCCACATACATTTATTTTTACCTTTATCATCCATATAATTTCAGCTATCAGATGTCCACTAATTGATTGAAATTTGGACATAGCCTACATAGGCCTTCCGAAAATAATGCATTGATTGCTGTTATTTCTGTGTTAAGCCTATTTATTAACCGACTTCAAAAAAAGGAGGAGGTTCTCAATTCGTTTGTATGTTTTTTTTATTTTTTTTTAATAATTGTTACCGCCGCAATCCGTTATTTGTTAACCGATTTGAATTTTTTCTTTTTGGTTTGGAAGGTGTTACTGTGAATTTTGTCCCATATTAAGTTGATGATAATCTGATGAAGAAGATTAAAAATAAATCTTAGAGACAGAAAGATAAAAATCAATTGTATTTACCTAGAATAAAATGTAGAATTTATAAAAAAGTAGGTATATATCTGCCATAGGCATATACAATGATTTGCTTCCAGAACTAAAAAAACTATCAATCAATAAATTTAAATGGTCTTTAAAACAGTAGCTGGTCAAAGGAATTCTTTAACGATAAAATAAAATAACAATCTCAGGAAGGACAGAGGCTACATTTACAGTCCTGTAAAGCTGCCGACTACAAGTGCTTCCTTGTGTTTATACCAGGGTATAATCAGAGAGAATGCACTATCACACAAAAATGCAAATAACGAACGGAATAATGAATGGATGGTTCGCAATTTCAATCTAAATTATGTTTATAGATAAACAATTACATAAAGGAATGTAGTAACGCGCGTATAAATAACTAAATAAATTAATTAAAACTGTGTCGAGAGTTTTTTCCTCCGGATTTTTCTCTCTTTGCCCAGTAATGGGCACATTGCATAGCCGATAAGTTCGAATAGGTAAAATATTAAAATAAAATAAATAATTTGGACTGCTGAACAAAATAATAAATAAATAAATATAATCTAGCAATGATTGCCAATGAAATATAAAATTAAGTTTTAGTTATATAAGACATAATTATTGTATGCCCGCATAGGGTAGACTGTTCTAAACTTATTATAAATTTTTGTAACATCTTTCTCATGTAACAGTCAACAATAAACGTATTCTTTCCTTAAAAAAAAGAGTTTCGGAGATACACAATGGAACTCCTCAACCGATAAGAGTTAAGAAATTCGGTTAATAAATTGTTGTTGTTGGTCACATTACCTTTGCAGAACTATATAGACTGATGATAGAGAGGAACTCGTTTTTTTATATTTCTGACCGCCGCATTCCGTCATTTGGTAACCGATTTGAATTGTTTTTTTTTTTTGTTTGGGAGCTGTTACTTTTAACTTGGTCTCATATTAAGTTGTTGATGATTTGATGAAGGGTTTCGGAGACACTGAGTTGAGGAACTCCTCAACGGATAAGAGTTAAGGAACCGGGTTCCTTCCTTCCTTTCAGCCCTTAGTAGTCCACTGCTGGACATGGGCCTCCCCTAATCGACGCCACTCCGCCCGGTCCTGGGCCCTCTGAATCCAACGGTTTCCCGCTGTCTTTTTCAGGTCATCAGTCCACCTGGTCGAAGGGCGGCCTGTGCTCCTTTTGCCTAAACGTGGTCGCCATTCGAGGACCTTTTTTCCCCGTCGGTTGTCAGTCCTGCGAACGCCAGCCCATTGGCACTTTAATTTGCAAACTTATGCTGCTATGTCGGCCACCTTCGTTCTTCTACGGATTTCATCGCTTCTGATTCTATCTCGTAGAGAAATACCAAGCATAGCTCTCTCCATTGCCCTCTGGGCGACTCTGAGCTTGTGGATTAGGCTCACAGTAAAGGACCACGTCTCGGCACCGTAGGTCATCACTGGCAACACACATTGCTCGAAAACTTTCGACTTCAGGCACTGAGGTATATCGGACGTCAAGACGTGTCGTAGATTACCGAACGCTGCCCAGCCGAGTTGGATTTTTCGAGTGACCTCTCTCTCGAAGTTGGACTTACCCATTCGGATCGTTTGTCCTAAGTAAACGTATTCGTCTACAACTTCGAGAGCAGTGCCGTCAACAACCACCGGTACGGGTGTGACATGGACATTAGACACGATTTTCGTCTTGTCCATGTTCATCTTAAGACCCACCCGTTGTGAGGCACTATTGAGGTCGCTGAGCATAATGCTGAGTTCCTCCAGCGACTCCGCCAGGATCACTATGTCATCGGCAAATCGGAGGTGTGAGAGGTGTTCGCCGTTGATGTTAATACCACGTCCTTTCCACTCCATCAGCTTGAACACATCTTCCAGTGCAGCGGTGAAAAGTTTTGGGGAGATGACATGGATGACGTGGATGGGGCTCGTACTGTTGTCGTATACTCGGACTTTCATGGTTGCGGCATTGTATACACACTTCAACGCCTCGATGTACCGATAGTCGATCTGGCATCGCTGAAGAGACTCAAGCACCGCCCAGGTCTCGATAGAATCGAAGGCCTTCTCATAGGAACCGGGTTAATAAATTATATTTTTGTGGGTCACATTGCTTTTGCAGAACTAAGTATATAAATTCCTTCGAAGTTCCTTCTAATTCCTTCCTAAGTATATAAAATCGATTCCTTCCTGCGGGCGAGCAGGCGCGTATTTTGAACTATGCCTACGCGCCTCGCGAATAATAAATGTTCGTGCACTACGTCTCATTCCTCGCTCTGGGTATCGGTCGAGTTGATATGGCCATGAAATTACTGTACTTGTACTATTATTTATTTATTCCGTGGTCAAAGTTAAGTACATGATGAGTTATCCATTCGTCTGTAAAATGTGAATTTGGCCGCCCCCTGAACTTGCCGCCCGGGGCATGGGCCCCGGCTTGCCCCCCCCTAGATCCGGCCCTGGACTTCATAGGTATACATACGACTATTTTATTTTATTACACGCGTTGATGCTCGATTTTATTGCCAAAGAAACCATGACTAAGGTTAGAGGTTATTATACTATTAGAATATTTTTTGGAGATTAATAGAATTACACGGGTATAAAGCAATTAAGAATGATATTTGTTGATATAATTGGTGGTCATAAAGCAAGTTCCTTAACGTCTTTCCAATTAAGGACTCCATAAAATTAAAAACTTATTTTTTGTAGAATTTGGATAATGGCATTAAATAGGTTTAGATGATGCAAAACCTTTCCTCAAAGAAATTTTAAAACTTCTATGTCAAAACGAAAACTTTTAATCATATCTACTGATCGTGTAAGAACACTAAAGTTAAGTTCCGTTAAGTTACTACTTCTACGATAAAACATCAAGTAATATATCATCTAAATGTTTTTAACACCCTTTTTTGTCGTCAATTTTAAATGGGTTTTCAAAGATTTGATAGACATGAGGATAATATTTTATGAACAGGAAAGTTGTGCTGTGTCCTTTAATGATTAGTCTCTTACAAGGGTCAAGTTGAGAAGCATGTATGTACTTAGATTTCCTCCGGGTACGAAGTTCGGTCGAGCGCTACAATGTATTGTGTTTTGAGCAAGAGGGCTGTTGTCGGTACTATACAGTATAAAGCTATGCATATAAATAAGAAGTGTAATAATGAATAGAGATCGCCAAGTAGGTACTCGTAATTCGACTATAATTTGTTGACATTAAAATTTGACACGTAACGGAATATACGTAGTTACGTACACGTCATAGTGCATGTCAAAGTAGGTACTCAAAGTTATGGTAGTTAGAGTGGCTTATTTTTTTATGAAGTAGTTTCATGTATTTTAAATGCATTTTATTGAAAAAATATAAGACTTCGTGTATTCTTATGCATATAAACTAAAATAGTGGGGCTGTAAATTGTATCTACCTGAAATTTTCGCTTCACGTAATGAAAACATACAAATTGAAGATTTATAGTAGTTCTTTTTTTGATTACATTATTTTTAATGTTTCTTTTATATTTAATTTTTCTTTTATATTAAGATTTGTTTTGCGTTTGTTTATTTATTGTATAACTATGTTATTATTCTTATAATACACTAAAGTGCATACAGTGCTATAAATTGCTTTTAATTTTCATTTACTTGTTTTGTCGAAGACTACGTTTCATCAACTCGCTGTTTCGATTCAATTCAATTCGATTTCCAGTTTACAAACTCAGACTAAGGATACCGCTATTTGATTTATTACTCAGTGAAGTTCTACTTAAGATTAAACACGATAAGAACCAAGATCACACTGATTTCCTTCGGGAGCGCTGTGTTAGTCTTGCCACTATACGAGTACATGTGACCACGGACTCGACAACTTCACTCAAAGACTATGGAAAATAGGCATGATGACTAATTTTCAAAAACTCTTCAATGACATTCAGAAGTTTCTATTATGTCTAAAATATATCATATTTTTGTAGACAATTAAGGTTTTTGTGCAATAAAAGGACATTTAAATTTTAAGTTTCAAATTCATTCCAAAATGCTCGCCCGTGTCATTGCGTCTGTCATTACGTCAAGGCTCAGTAAAAAATGCAGAGATCGCGTATAAGTTTAAACGATGACGTTTACTGAGACGTGACGTAAATTGACGTAATTCGATCTGATGGGTGTTTAAGCTATCATGGCGGATTGTTGTATTTTGTAGATTTATTTTAACAAATAAATTATTAATCTCGACATTAATAAGAGAATAAATACATGTTTCAAAATCTTTGAATCCTATTTCATTAGATCAGATAAATATTTTGGCGATACTTGATTACTGTCATCATGCCTATTAGTATATTTATGCAAAGATTGTAATCATTATTAAGTAGAAGTAGTAGTATTGTTTGAAAAAAAGCGTTCTTTATGATCGATTGTGACAAAGTGGCCATAATTCCCTGGGGCATATCCCGTTTTTTTTATGTAAGTAAGTCTTAACCAAAATAACGTTATCATCGATTTCTATATTAGGATTAAAATCCCTTTGATATTTTGATATTTAATAATTTGGTGCTGTTGATCCATGCTTTACTATTTTGTAAATACATAAGTTACCTAATCTCAGAGTAATTACAGCTTTCCTTTTAAGGGTAGATCCCTTAAAATGACTATAAAATATAATATTATGTGGTTACGAGTTCGCTCAGTTATTAAGAACACTTACCACGATCGCGCCTTACTAATGCTAAAGAAAAATTAAATAGAGTAAATTTTTGAGGTGCCTCGGTTTACAACAATGATTGATTGAGACAAAGTGCTCCATCAAACGTTGTTCACTTCATACTAGCCACGATTGAAGATCTAAGTCAGGATAAGCATAATAAATTGCATTAATTGCATGTCGTTCCCACTGAGGCATATTAACCTCTAGTTACTTAGGCTATTTGTAACCTTTGCTATGTACCATCAGAATAAATTTACATAATAAGCCATTAGTCATAAGAACTTTAAAATTTATAGCCCATTATAATCAGTTTGGGCACACGGATTATGTTAGTTATGATGGATAATTTGCGTGGTAAAACAATTATTATTCACACAGTACTACATAGGTATGTACTGTCGTCATCATAGCAAATTAAGTGATTTTAAATTATCTTAAGTAGCCATTGTACGTAAGACGGGATATTAATATAACGTCACAGATGCAAGCTTTTTTGTTCTTTGGATCTAATGCTTTGGTATCTATATTTGTGTGGAAATTCTCATGGATACCCGTTGTCGGATCAGGTTTGGGAATGATCCTGTCAGTTAAAACCCGTCGGTGTTCCTCCCAGCGCCTCTTGTCCCGGCGTTCAAAATCAAACATAAAATCAAAAGCTTTTATTTATTATCAGGTACAGTTTGAACACTTAATGAACGTCATAAATATTACATTATAAACTATACATAGATACATCCGCTTTGTGTGACCCTCAGGCAAAACGTAGATTGGGAGAAAAAAAATTTTCTTTTATTTCCTTTCTTTTTTTCCGTAATCTGGTCTCCGCGAATGAAGTATCTAGGGCATCAACGTCTCTCGAACCGGAACACAGGAAAAACGTTAAAATTCTTGACGGTAGGTTACGATAGCGGCGGTTATACTTCTATAACACATTACACTATATTGCTTAGAAAACCCTATAAATTCATACGTTACAAGCTTTGCTATAGAATTTTTTATAGTCTCCCGAGCGCTATCGGTAGGAGTTATTACATTAATGTTAATGTTTCAGCAGTTTATAAATAGTTTACGCTGTAAGAAATAAAAACAATATTGTTTTACGCTTGATTTTTTTCATTCATTGCTTCTGAAGCAATTAATGAAATGTACAAATTAGGAGTGTAAAACATTTTTTGTTATTTGATTAGCGCCAAAGTTAAATTAGTAACGCGTCACTTAATAGCATCACGCCGGGCTCCTATGTTTTAGATGATCATAAATGGCCTCTTATTAATTTCTGCTCCTTTTTTCCCTTTTTAATCCTGTCATTTAAATTTTGCTTCTTTGAGAATCAAACCTAGAATCCTAAAATAGCATACTGACGTGTTTACCATTGCGTCACTCAGATCAATAGAAGATATAGCATAGTAAGTATGGCAGCTAGTTATATTATATAATAATATATAATCTTATAAAAGTATGGCAGCTAGGAAAATATGCTTTATACCTAGCTGCCATACTGTTCTTCTGCTATTAAACTACTTTGTAAAACTACTTTTGTACTACTTTCGGGCTTATTATGAACTCTTAATTCCAGGCGGTTTCCGACTTAAATTGAACTGCTTAGTAATTTCAAACTACAGTCAACATACCAGCCAGGTATCACGTGACACCGAAAAGTCTATTACTGACTTTTGGCTCGCAATTTCTTATTAGGAACCTCCTGTAGGCATATTTTTCGCTTAATTTTTTTTATTTCACGTCATTGAACGATGTAGAGCCAGATATAATTCGATAACTAAATTGGGATTTCGACTGCATTATTAAAATTTAGTATCAATATTATTCAAATATTCATCTGAAGAGTAAATAATCTAGGTTTTTATGTTAAAATATCGATAAAGCTTATGGTAAGGCTTAGTGACAATCGATAGATCGAGTGTTTACTGTGCCTTCACGAAATCCTGTAATCATACGATTAAGCGTTTATCTATGTTTTAAGTTAGTTAGTAAATTAACTAACAGCACTAAATTTCATATTTTGAATACAAAACAAAATGATTTGTGAAGATTCCCAACTAAGCACGAGTATTTGAAGTTCGGAAAATGAAATAAACTTATGGCACAACGCATAACATTTACAAGCAATTGTCGTTTCTATTACGATATAGACGTCAAATTGCGCTAATTGGCAACTTGGCAATAAACCACAAGTATTTATGGCGTTACGAAATGATCGAGGCATAATTTAATAACGGCTACTTAACCCAAAATTGGTTCCCAACCCTCAGTGTACTTGCGAAAGGACGTCGTCTTAACTATTTCCTCCTGTTATTAACCTTACAATGTCGGTTCTGGACTCATAAAGTGTGCTATATTAGTAATTAACACGACATTGTTTGAAAGAAAACGGATTACATTGTTTCATAATTGTTCTTATGAACGTGAGTGAATGTTGGTAACTGAGTTTTATGGTAACTTCGGCAAGAATACGCCACGTTTATATTAGACAGTTGAGTCGAAAAGTGATTATTGTAGATACTAAGCAGAAGTCAGAAAAGTACCTCCTAGTAGTTTAGTAGAAGCTTTATACGAGAAATAAGAGTTAAAGCTATCTGTTAATACCAGTCCGCAGAATAGAATTGGGCAAAGAGGCCCATATTCTGTCGCAAGTGGGTATTCAAACTTAATTTCATTTTCTTCTTTTTAGCCCCTTGTAGTCCACTGCTGGACATGGGTCTCCCCTAATGGACGCCACTCCGCCCAGTCCTGGGTCTTTTGAATCCAACGGGTACCCGCTGTCTTTTTCAGGTCATCAGTCCTTCTGATCGGAGGGCGGCGTGTACTTCTTTTGCCGAGACGCGGTCACCATTATTTTACCTACTTGGAAGTTATAAAAATATTTTACATGCTTTGGGATAAACTCGTATGTACGCTTCTGCGCAAGGATGAAATACTATATTGTGAAGCATTCTACATTTTTGTATGCCTTGAGTAGAGTTCCCGGAATATTCTACATGCTTTGTGGCTGAGGCTAGAGCGGGTTTTAATAAACTCATAAAATCAAATGTACTGTTCCACTTTTATAAATATTCTTGATTATTATCCGCTGTCACGAAAATTTCATTGAAGAGTATTATAATTAAATGGAACAATGAACATTATTTGTAATGTTTTCATTGCGATATTTTGGTTATGATTTAGATTAGTATGAAGACACATACCTAACTACTAATTCAGCTATTTAAATGAAACAACAAATAATTTACAAACTATAAATGCCGTAGTAAAAAACTCTCGTAAACTCGGACAGAGCAATCCATTTGTGGGAGAGGTCCCCACTCAGAAGTTATGACGGGCGCTGCTCCTTTTGAATTGGACTCTAAGTAATAACCAGTAAGTATTTGGGATCAGTAAGTTGTGGAATTCGAGTAGTCGACGGCAGGTTATCAGAAACTTTGCAAAATATCGCCAGTTGAGCAAGTTTGCCTCTGCTTCGGCCAGGCATTGAGTTCCGAACTGGCGTCTGTAGAATATGTTAAGAAAAGGGGCAAGTTTCACCAAATGAATTGTAAATTTTATGTCCAGCGTCCTGCGATATTATTTTCTGCTCAAAGTTTTTATTATTGATGGACGTTTTCAGTTGAAGTAAGAATCAAAGATAGTATGTCCTTCTGTTGATATTGCGTTTCATATTGATAGTAGGTTTTCATGCAAGTTCGTTTTTTCACATATGTAACTAGCTTTTACTATTTCATTGTAAAAGCAACCTATCATACTTGTGAATACCTATTTTATTATGCAGTAGGGTCTTTTTGCAGCCAAGTGGTGTGACGATCTACGGATGAAAAGTGCAGAAGATCGTGTTCCGTGGCTCGCCTTGGGAGAGGCCTATGTCAGAGCAGTGGACCGACAAAGGATGAGAAAGAAGGAGGTCCTTTCACGTGATTCTAGATAAGGCTATATTAATATGCATGGTATAATAAAATTTAAGTGTTCCTTAATTTGTCATAAACGAACTTCTACAACATCTATTTATAAGGATACGGAAATGTTAGGATTCTTTATTTTCGTTTATTTAATATTTATAACGAAAAGTGTAATAGTTTTTAGTTTCACAATCATTGAAATTGGATTCTACGTGAGCACGATGCGAGCTACGGCTATAATTTATTTCTATCGCTACTGGCTTTTAAACCATACTATTGAGCACTTTGAATTTCCTAGTGACACATTAATTTTAAACTGTCAATATATAGCGTATTCGGTGTCACTCCAATCATGATAACGCTAGTAACCTTCCGTCCAGTTCCTACGCTTGCTCTTAAAGTTAAGCTCTTTACTCATGATACATCTCCATTGTTTTCCCCATTTTTTGTTAAATAACGAAGGAAACAGACAGACGGACTATCTGAGGGTGAAGCAGTGCGTTACCAGCTTAAAGAAGAACTCTTTTTATGCCTTTATTGAAGAAAACGATGGTTGTTTTACAGCATTTTATTAAACTCTACTGTACTTTCTTTTTTCTATTCTTAATAATAGTACCGGAAAAATATATAGCCTTGTCCTAATTGGCTGACATATCCGATAGACCAACCAACTCAACAAAATTTAAATACAGGGCTCTGTATGGACTTGTCGAATGACGTTGTCGTACGTGTGAACTTTTGCGTGCGACAAAGCAATGATGCGCGGTAAGATTCAACATGCATTGACGACAGTATGGCCTGTGTATAAGCCTCTTTATTCTCCTGTCCCTTTGCCAAATTCAAAATTACGTGAACGCACCGAAGTTTGTACGAACCGTTTCGTGTCTAGAATGGCTCATAGCGTGGGAGCTATAATTCATAGCATACACGAACTACCATATCTAACTACATTTCTCAAAGCTATCAAACTTTGCCAGTAGACAATCCAATCGCGGAGTGAGTTTAAGACCGACTTTTGCATGCAAACTTTGCCTACAGTTGTTCGTGTGATGTCAAAGTGATCCAGACAATTGAACCAATTAATCGGTTTTCGTGGAGTTTATGTTTGATTTATGAGTTTACACTGATTCAAATTACAGATCTGAGAATCGGATCCACATTTAATTGTGGATTCTAGTACGGTTTAAGATAAGTCCCGAGTTTAGTAAGTCGTATGCAGTCTGCCTTATGTTTTGTAGACCGAGTGTATTTTAGCACCTACTTTAAACACAATACATATTTTTTATTTTTGGGGTGAGATACCAATAAACGGGGGTGGCGTTAGGTCCAATTTACGCGTAATTAGACATAAATACGAATACAAGTTGAATTAATTAATTCATAAAAATATCACACATTGAATATGGTTTCAAATTGTAAATTTTATGATGGTAATTAGTTTCAAAAATTTGGCGGTTTAAAATTGATCGTTTTATTTTAAAATTAAGTAGATTATGATAAATATATACCATGCGGAAACTTGTTCATGATTTTTCAAATTAATACCTACATTAGTGGGACAAAACGTCAAAGAAAAACTAATTTCTGACCACTTCATAAAGTATGAAATAGACGCTAGGTCCTTGTCAGCTAAAGAGAGTAAAAGAGAAAGAACTAGGATTAAGTAACGTTTATGCGCTAATATTTTACTTTCATTGTGTTAAGCTGGAAGCAATTTAGTAGCTGAATTTGAAAAGAAAGCATGCGACTTAGTTCTTTATGACCTAGCACTTAATGCTCAAGATGGCATGCTAGGTAGCAACAATGTCACGTCACATCATAAAGAGCATAAAGTAGGCACTGAAAGTATTCTCAACTTTATTACTTGCACTAAGCTTCATACATTGCCTTAAAGCGTAAGATTTTTAATATATTTTATATATAGGTAATACCTACGTTGGTTCCTTTTTTAAAATTTTATTATTTATTTTTAATATATTGATCTACCTTAATTTTATTGTTTTATTTGCCAATGTTTTACTCTTAAATATGCTTCGCGTTAACGCAGAATTTTCCAAATTTAAAAAAAAATTGTCTCTTTTATTGTACCTTTCAGTTACATTAGTTGGGTTGCTATTAGTTTACCTTAATTATGTTAAGCTCGAAGCAATTTAGTCTTTTCTAGGCACGTAACACACAACAATATTTCTTGTTACCCAGCTGTTAAAGTTCAAAATTGAGTACGTAGCATCAATGTCTCACCGCACCATAAAGAGCGTGAAGTAGGCGCGGAAACTATCCTTAACTTTATTACGCGCTCTAAGCTTCGTGTATTGTCTTGAAGCGCTAGATTTTCTAAAATATCGTTTGTTATTTTAAATTTTATTTGTTGTTGCTAATTGCTAATTTAAATAAATTCCGCAAAGATTATCTTCATGGTCTTGGCCTGGAAGCAATCTAGTCGAATAATAATCTGATATACATAGGACTAGGTATGTATAAGAAGGGAGAAATAACCTAACCTAACAGATCTCCGGAACTCGCCAAACCGTGGGCTATTTACATTCAAGAAAACATAATAATTAATGATCGAAGTAATAATTGTATATTTTTAAAAGACATCTAAGTATAAGCTCGGATATTTTGAAAACTGAACAATATTTGAAATTTGTCATGATAATACATCTAATTTCTAATTAAAGATGTAGTTGTAGTCTTGAATGAATGTTTTGTGATTGCAAGTAGGTTCTAAAAGGTTTATAAATGTAGACTGTCAAGTTAAAAAATAGGCTTCAATATAAAATAAATAATACTTAAATTAAATGAAATCAAACATAAGCAATTAACGGTGATGCTATTGATTTGATAGATGCTAAGAAAAGAAAAACCGACAATGTTGTTTGTGGCTTTCAAAATTTTGATACAGAACACTAAAATCAGAACATTCGATTTTATTTGAACTCAAAAGGATATTATTACATTGTTGAGCGAACTATCCAGTATAATAAAAAGTACTCCTACATTGTTTGCAAGCAGAAAATAGATTGCAAAGTAGTTAAAGTACGGATAAAAAGTCTGGAATAGTTCTATCGAATGTTCTCGAAAACTCTACAGAGGCAAAGTAAGCTAGACGAATAAAGAACATTGAAAGGGTAAAAACTTTGCAGGGAATCGCATAACATTAGGTAGAAGTTGGGGCAAGACACGGAAATTTTGTTTTATACCGGATCGTAAGTAAAAACTTGTACTGTAAAACTAAAATAGGGATTTTACGCATAAGGAATGCTTTCTATGCGAAGACGTTTATAGATCTTTTACTGGTACTGCAGGTCGCATTTTTATTGCTTTTGAACTCAACCCGGCTTTATTCAGCTGTTCTATATATTTTACGTTCGGCATCTGTTAATGCATCGAATAAAATTGGATCATTGTCACACAAAGTTATCGAATGTTGTTTACGATACGCAGGTTACCTCATAAGTTGAATAGGAAATGTTAAAAAATATTAAGTAGTAAATCGACCAATGTTTTTCTTAACACAACAATATTTTCACTATAGATATTTTTAGGTTCGAATATTGGGTAAGTAAAGAAACACAACTTTTCAATTCCAAATCTAAAGAGTTGTTAAGAAATGTTTAAACATTACAATCTGCTAAACTACTGTGAACTGAAATTGACACACACGTTAGCTGTAATGTAAACATACTCTTCCAAGCCAAGATTGCCAAACTCTTTTCCGCCCTTTCAAGGAGCTTTTCTGCCTTTTTTCCCGTTTTATGTTCATCCCCATAAAAAAACTTTTGAAAACATTGACTTTGAAAATGTCGATCAATTGTTACTAATAACAGTACTTTAAAGCAGTAGGTACATATAATAACAAAACATTGTACCCGTAACTAAGAATCTGTTACTGAGATACAAGACTAAGGGATCCCGTGGACGTCTTTAATCAACCAACACTATATGTAATTGATTGTTTGCTACCATTAGTTGATTACATGGTGTTGGCTTAATGTTGCTCGAATAAATAATCATTTTTACTCCTCGTCATTAAGGTATTAAGCACAGATGTGTTTGCGTTGTCGCTAAATGGAATTGGAATTTGCCAAATTGATGCTGATCCTATTTATGAATTTACCGGACAAAAAGAGGATTAAGTAAATATAATGCGTATTGCCTGTGTTTGATCTTTATTTTTGCTACAATTAAATATTCTGTGAGATATAAAAAAACCTTTTAAATGTTTTGGTCTAAGTATCTCATAATAATACATGAAGTAAAAATTTTAATGCAATTTACAGCTCGCTACGGAACCTTACAAAATTTGGCACAATCAACGTTTATATGGAGAAGAATGCACGAATTTATATCATTTTAAATGAATTAGAATACAATCCATAAAATTCATTACAACACGCCATGACTGAGTTCTTTGACATGCACATCGTACATAGGCAAACATGACATATTCGTCCGTAATATGTCAAATTCAAATTTCAATTAATTATAGTCGAATTTCCACTACTTGGCGACCTCTAGTACAAATTATACGAAAATTTTATTTCTAACAATTTTAAGCAAACAGAACACTGTAAACTTCGATATGATTTTGTTATAATACATAATTAGGTAATCCGCGAATAAATAGCAAAAGGTAATGCGTAACGTTTAAGCACAGATGTGTTTGCGTTGGAACGAAATGGAATTGGAATTCAACAATTCGGTTGAATGCTGATTCTGTTCATGAATTTACAGGTCAAATTAAGAGGATTAAATGTAATTCCTATGATATTGTGCTTTTATTTTATCAACAACTCTCATAATATGGTAATTAAAGTATCTTATGCAAATACAATCATCAAAGATTAAACTGAATGCCAATTTGTAATCACGCTGGGAGATATTTTTCAGTTGTTGCGGGTATCACCGTACTCCATCAGGAATTCATTGGAAGGAATACCTTGGTGGCCGTTACGATGAATTCCAAAAAGGCATTGATTATCCAATAGGATTTGAACTTGGACCCCCTCAGTAAGAGTGAGAGACCGAATTCTGCCAATGGATATCACTGCTAGAAAATCTGTGATATTATCAAAGTCTGAAAAATCTTAAGTTTCTTATTTCTTCTTCTTATATCTTATTCTTATAGTCTTTATTTTAAATCTATTGTTTTTTTTTATTCACTGTTTTCAAATGCATTAAAGCTTTTTAGTCATCCAATCGTCAATCATAATTGAGAGATAATGCAACTTTTCAAGTTAAAATTCAGCACTGGCTTTTAACTTTAAAGGTTCATTAATTATTTACTCGTTGTCAATTTGTAAAGCGGGAGTGAATAATTACTTTTCTTTTCATCATCAGTTCAGTCGAAAACAAATCTAATAATGGAAGTTTCGGAGGCCAACGCGACAACGAACACCCTGTAGATAATTAACTCGATTAACTTGAATGACTGCTGGAGATTTGCCAGTTCAGCAAAATCAATCAACAAAGGACGGATTAATGAAGTCGACGGTTCAATTTGATTCATTTTTGACATTTTTCATTTCCCTGGGGAATAATGACTTTTATCTAACACCGATTGAATTGATATGTACATATACCTATCTGTTTCATATAGGTTTTCATATGTCTAATATAGTATCTTTCTACTATATAAGATTTATGGCGAGCTTTCGGTAAGTTAAACTTTAGCTGTATCTAAAATTGTTTATTATTGCTATTGTGCGTTTTTGTCTTGTTTGTGTGACACTCACGACTAGCGCATGAATATTATCGTCAACGTATTCTTACGGTAAATGTCAGTCCTTAGTATGACATAATTATTATTATGTCCGTCTCTCTGACATCTTCCAATACTAATGGCACACGAATACTTTGACGATAGTGTTCAGTTCTTAATTACTTATTATAAATAATTGGTGTGTATTTCTGACATTATATTAAGTATATATTAGACGCAATCTAGGTTATTAATAATAACGAGCTAGTTCATCCGATGCGACCCGCAAATACCGATTTCTTAAGAGGTAATAAACTTTTTACCCTGCAATTTGCGACTTCTCAACTAACGACCAAGAGGAACGTAAAATGAGTCGACTAGTTGGTTGACACACGAAACAGCTGGTTTGTCTTGTTATTTAACTTTTCTTGGATCGTTCTTAGAACGCAACTCATACAAACCATTTAACAGTACTTTGCGGCGAAACTTGTTTAAGTTTTGGTGGTAAATGTTCTTACTAATTCTTATCGTAAAACGGAATTCTTAAACAGTAGGTATAGTTCTGCTAGAACAAGTAATAAAGGACTATTTTTTTTCAAAGATTTCAAATTTATTTTCTTCTTTAATTCCACTGTACAATTTTTAATGTTTTTGTTAATTAAAATGTCATGCAAGTGCTTAATTCCATTTTTTTTGCCATCAAAGAGATACATAAACTTATGGAAAATTTCCTCCCCAAATTTCAAAGACTAGCCTGTGCCCGCGGCTTCATCCGCGTGGATTTAGGAATTTGGTCAAGAGAGGGATAATCTATATCCTCCTATCCTCTATATTAATCCAGGTTATAAACTACGTATATACCGAATTGCATCCAAATATGTCAAGTTTTTATGTGACAGAGTAACAAATATCCATCCATTCATCCGCTCTCACAAACTTTTAAATAGCTCAAATTATTTTCTAGAAACACTTTTTCACATAATTATGAAGTTAATAATTAGTAGATAAATGAAGTAGCTTGTCTGAGTTGATGTCTGCTGTTTCTGTAAATCAGTGTTGGTGTGTGGGTGGGTTAATAAGCAAGTGCCTTGGGGACGTAATGACGGCAAATTGAAACACGTGTGTGACGTTGAGAGAACTATAGTTAACTAAAAAGGATTTTTCCGTTTGCGGTTTAACCTAGTTTGGAATAATACAAGTTATTACTATGATGTACTTGGGTTAAAGTTTTAGATCCTTTTTAGCTTTACTTTCTCGGAAAAAAATGAAAAGTAAGAAATCACCTACATTTTGAGTAAAATTTTGAAACAGCTAAAATTTATTAAACGATTTTTAAACGCTAAATCAAATGAATTTGAGAAAAAAAACATCAGTAACTATGAAATTCCAGACCACAATAAAGATAATTGTTGTTAAAGGAAAAGGTAATTGTGGCTACTTCCACTACTCCTCGAGAGATGACACTACGGGATCCTGAATCACGTTATAGAAATGTTCTACATCGTTAGTATATTTACAAAACATGACGTAATTGGAACACGGCCGCTCCCTATGCACGATCACCAAACCTGGTCCCTCCAGATATATCTTTATAAAAATTAACTGCTCAAAAATTATGCGAAATCCTTTACATAAAACTTCTACGTCGCGTGGATGTAATAAAACGCTTACACCACGCTTTACGGGTTGCTTTTAGAAATGGCACCGTGTAGTCTGCGGCAGCTTTAGTTGCATTAAACCTGTGACTAAACTATGTGTTGAGCGTTCGTTTTGTGCAGTTGAGAACTGTAAACACGGAACAACAAAGTTGAGGAAACCTGAGTAGCCTGAAAATGATTAGCCCGAAGTGGAGTTAGTCGCGTGCAATGTGCATACCCAACTGCAATGTATGTACGACACTCGAGTTTTCGTTCTGTTAAATGCTAACAAAATTCCGCGAACAGCTTTAACAAAATACGTATCGAACTCGTATAATTGCGAACGTAAGTGTTAGGTTGAATTGATATTTCATACAAAGGAAGAATTTAAGACTAAGACTAAGTCGCATTTAATTTTAAATGTGAAAGTTTCAAGCAACCCATGTGATTATGTTACTAGAGATCGCCAAGTAGTCAAAATTCGATTATAATTTATGAAAATTTGAATTTGACACGGAACGGAATGTACGTACATACACGTCTTGTTTGTCTACGTGTGCGTGGCGTGGTTTTTGACTAATGCCATGTATTTCTAATGCATTTTATTTAAAAATAGCCGCTTTTTTGTTCGAATTGGCTGGGCGCACTGTCATGCCCCCAAATTAAAATGTGTGCATTCTGCTCTCTGTATAAACTTTAAGTGTTCACAATTTTAAACCGTTTTGTTCGTGTAGTGAGCTGTAAATTTTACCCAACATCACTTCACGTTTTAATATATAAGATAAAAAGTAACGATATTAAACTATAACAATAATAGAGTGGAATAATTGTTTTGAAGGCTTACGAAAATAACAAAGAATGAAAACACAAAGTGAACTTTCCTGCCTGTGGTAGACGTTACTAACACAAACGATGGATAAGCTGCATTAAAACCGACTTTTTACCAACTTTGGTACTTAAACTTTTAAATCTACTTACTGAAGTTCCAATAAAGATACTTAATCTAATTATAGTCACAAAATGAATATAATCGGATGAAATTCGTCTCTTCTTTGTATTAGAAAGGGAATGGTAATGTTGAAAAAATCAATCCTACGTAGAGACGTAATGGAACTATCTACCTTCAGAGGTTGATAAAATCATTTTGATTTGATTTAGAACTTTATTAAAATCTTGTTATAGTTAAATATCTCACATAGGCGTTGGCAATAACATAACCATTAAATCTTTAAATTGATCAGATGACCATTTTGTCATTACTTAGTATTATAGGCCTACTAAGTAAGTAATACACCATTTTGGTTTTTCAATTATCTTTATTGGATCAGTGGAGTAGACTCCATGCCTCAGGCTTCCCCTAGTTGTGGAGAGCTATCTGTGCCAATGTAAAACACTATCATAAAACGAGAATTTAAACTATTAAAAGTTATTTAAAATATCAAAATGGACTAAACCTTTTGCGTTTGACACCAGCCAATTAACAAGATAGTGGTTATCGAAGCATTCTGTACGTTAAAAATCGATGTTAAGCCATTGAGCCAAATATTACCTCAGATGATAAGGGCTTGCGATAACAAAGTGGTCAGAATACAAAGCGAACTTGCCAACTGCGGTTGGCATTAGCCGGCTTAGATATTAACATCGGATCGGATAGCCTGTATTGAACTGCGCCTTTATGGCATTAGTATCACGGTGCCTGAAATTATCTAATATTGATACCATCATTATCTAAACTGAAATAGGTACAATAATGTAATAGAATTGAAAATATATTTGGTTGTAGAAAAAACTATATTAATGTTTAATTTAAAAGGTTTCATCACAACAATTGTTGAACGTAAAGATAGACTTCTAGTTGTTATTGTTTTATAGGGATGCGCCCTATAAATTTCGCAAAGTAAATGATTTTTTGTTTAATAATGTATTAAGAGAAGCCAGCCAGCCAGATTAAATAGAATATAAAATGATACCTATATTTTACCTATATATTTTTGAGCTACATAAAAGAACGTTGATAAATTTCGATCAACAGCTAATAGGTGTAAATGTTATGACACAACTAGTTTTCGGTTAGTTATCGATATTATTCTAATAAATTATTTATTGGGGACCCGTGTTAGGTCCTTATCAAGAATGTTATATCATAACTGTGTTCTTGTACCCTTTGTACTCTAAAAATAGTTAACCTGAACTTACCTATGAGATAAAAAATATCGCACGTTCAATTTTTAGATCAATGTGAACGTTACGAACAACTTTTTTGTGTTTCAGCCCGTTTGATAAAAGGTTTTTAATTTCTAGGTTGTCAATATTGATTTGTTAACTCGCTGGGTTCTAATACTTCATAATACGAACGGCCATGAGTATAACGTTATTTTTATTGTTTTACATTCACTGTTTTTACATCGGTGCCCTAAAACTAAATTGTTTATTATACGTTGCAGTAAGCGCTGTCAGCGGAATTATTATGAACGCCGACAGTTAGATTTAATTATCTTAAAAATAAATTTTGTTACAAAAAAGCGTCATGAGTTTTATTTATGTACTTAATAAATATCATATCAGTGTAACATACGAGTATTACAGATAAATTATTTTTAATACGTACATACATATAGCAAACAAGAGTACAAGCCACGCGAGTGGTCGGCCTATGAATAATCACATTTAGCCTCAAAGAGGACCAAAAAGCTGTCTGCCAGTTAATGCGATTCAGAAGATTCAAATAGTTCCTTCAAATTTGTTTATTTTTATTGTCTTTGCTACGAGAGTGTGAAGTTTTCCCAGACGCTCTTTAATGGTTACCATGTATCATGGATATTTTTTTTGAGCTCTACCTTATATGTGTCGTTAGAGTTAAGCCTACTGTGCCGTGAGCATGAACACTATCGTCAAAGCATTCGTACGGTAAACGTCAGTCACTAGTATGTTATATGTCACTCTGACATCTTCCCATACTAATGGCACACGTTAACTATACGGATACTCGGGCACTGATAAAGCTACTAGCTACAACAATACCCCAAAGTTTATTCAGCGAATAATCACGTAATGATAAAACAAGTTGTCAGTTTGTCACGGCTAATTGATTTATGTACGCAACGGTTCGCTCGTTCATTAATTCATTATGTAACACTGAGTATGTCAAACATGTAGTAGATGTGGACAAATAATGCTGTTAAAAGTTAAAACATGTCAAATATGTTATATTGTTCCGTCCACCAATTACATCGTATTAAAATGAACATTCTGATTATTGCTTTATGATAAATTCAAATACAAACTAAACTTAACTTATAGAATGCAACCTTTTTATGGCACAACAGGGGAGGAAGGTAGCATACTCCACCCTCGGCTCCAATGCGGATTGGTGGAGAAACGGGCTAGTGGCCAACTATTGCTTATCGTATCGTATCGATATCGTATTGATAACAACCGGCACCGACAGCTTATCGTGCCCTTCGAAGCACGGAAGCGCGCATATTATTCGTTCACTCACCCTACCTGACCGTGCCCGACGTTGCTTAACTTTTTCGATCGCATGCGATCTACTCAAGCAGCGGGGCTATGCACGCTTCATAATAGTGTTAAATGTTAATTAAAAAATATTTAGTGTAATCATTTTATGAGTATGGCTTGTCGATATTTTTTTTTTAATAGAAATATTAAAGTTAGTGTTTAATAATGACGTTTATCATGCAACAGTTTAATACGCACGTGGTAGAAAATAAGCATTAATCTGAGAACTACGAAATACTACATGTTGGCTTTATCTCTCCCATTCAAATAACTGTCTTACAAGAGGTGGCTAGTAAACAGAAATTAAAAATCCATTTTAAATTTAGGATCAAATTTAGCTAACTCCTAGTACATCACAATCATAACTCAAGAAAGTTAAACACAATAATATTTTATATGAACGCCTCATTCATTTAACTTTACCGTCACTTTGGCTCGGAACGAATCGTTTATTATTACTTCAAAGGTTTCCAATTCTAGTCGTCAATTCGGGATCACCTTAGGAGAATAAAATTCGGCATCGTATCCGCTGCTGTAAAATTCAATTGGGAAACATTTAAAACGCTGTGTTTTATTCCCTTATTAGTTACCTGCGGCTTTTATTGATTTTTATTGGTTTTGCGTTTACATAACATTAATTTATTTAAATTGATATATGTACAGGTCATTTCTGAAGTTTAAATCCGAATTTCTTTTAATTTCTAATCGTATTACAAAATTTGTTTATTTTATATCTAGCTTAGATTAAGTAAATAGAATTTCTTCGTTGCGTGATTGTATTTAATGAAGTAAATTTTACTATATCTTCTTAAATATGATGCTGGCGGAATTCTTTTCAACCGCACATTTTACGCATAGTTTAGGTATCTACTACAAACGACAAGAAGCAAATGATTCAGACCCTTCTGAACTAAATTTCAAAATATTATATCAACTTCCTTTAACAACATAATATAGGTACCTATATTAATTTTCAGGCTAAATGGTAACCAGACACTTCCTTTCGGAAGTAAATTTGTGATAGCCAGCCAGCTGTTCGCCGCATGCCCCGACATAAACCTCGGGCGCCTCCCACAGATCCGACCAACAACATTGCAACACTCTTGCCGAACATTTGGAAAGGAACTTGATCCGATCACGTACAGGATTTCCCATTAGACTAAATAATAGGCTGGTTGACAAAATTTGGAAATGAGTTTAAAAATATAGCTTGGTATCTATTTACCAAAAATATATTATTTTAAGAAAAATGAGGAATTTTACGTAATAGTTTTGCGTTTTCAGAAATGAATTTAAAATTGACATCGAAAAAGGCCAAGACTGTCATGGCGTCTTGAATGATGTCACGCCTCGCAAAGCAAGCTGTTCACTGTATACGAAAATGACAGCAACAACATGACGTTTCGCGAGGCGTGACGTCAAACTTCTCTGATTTGTGTTCAATCATTTTAATGTCACGTGATTAAATGGCCAATTTTACGGATTTTATTTTCCGTAAATTTTTTTAATCTTTAATTATTTTAATGAAAAAAGTGTTTATTTGGTTACTACTGTTGTTATTTTTCGATCGATGACATCGGCTTTGTATGCTATCCGAAGCCCGAAGGTCCTTATTTAGTTACTTGTGAGGGCTTATCTGTTGCGCGCTTTTCTTGTGTTCGTTTACGTAGTCAAAATTTTAATCCAAGAAATACGTTTGTGTATTTGATAATTTTGGCTTAGGTAAACGAATGTTTGGTAGATAAACGAATACATTTAGAACACTGAAACCACAGAGCATACCGTATTTGACATGCAACATAAGCCAGCAAATAACTTTCTATCCCATCAATGACTGTTATCTGGAAAAAATACATTTCAGCGCGAAACACTGTATGTATATGAAATGGGCTTTAAAAGAAATGGGACCGTAAAAAATCGTTTTTATAGAATATTTAGGTTACGTTTTTCACATACCGGTCGGTATTTGCATGAGGGTGCACCGTATGTAGGTATTCGTTTCGAACGGATGTTTCGAAAACAGTTTTAAAAACGACTACCGACCAGTGGTTTGTGGTCCCTGACCTACCTTGCCGCATCCGGCAGCCTACTGAATTTTATCTTTACGTATAATAAACCAAAAAATAACTATTGGAAGTGTGCCATGTAACGCAGTTCCAAAATTATTACTATATTCATATTTTTTTATATGATTAACTCATGACGACTGATATGTTTAAAATCAATCTTATGGTCTTGTCAAGCGCTACTTTACTCCACTGCACTTGTACGAGTAGCTTAACGTTATTCTTTCCTCTCAGACAGATCGGAAACAGCACGCCCGTCCAATATTGACAATTATTTCGTGTAACGACTGGCCTGTGTCGAAATTCGACCGTGCTATTGGCGTGCTCTTAGGATTTAAATCTCAAAGGAGATTGCGCTAAAGAGATAACTACGAGCGATTTAGATATCGTGCCTTGACTTAACTACGTGCTAAATATACGTTTGCTATACAATAGGTTAAATTGAGGATTGACTGACTTTATCGGTTCAGTAAGCATAAATGTAAACAGTCAACGTGTATAAGCGTTTATGTGTCGGAAGTAATCATTTATTTTAAGATATCCTTTAAAAAATCAGATGCGTGATGAAATTTAAAAAATGTTTGATAAAAGAAGATAAAAGAGAATGATAAAATTAAATTTTAAATTGTTTGTGTGACCGATTCGTGGACAGGTTTGGAAGACATGGCTTGTCCTCAGAATTTCAAAGTTATTTTTGTATTTTCATAAAAACTTTTATAACAGCACGGTAAATATTAAAGTTAGCAAGCCTCTTTCAATCTTTCGTGTTTTACTAATGCTCTTTATTTATATTTTTATATTTTATTGTAAATAGTCGTCATTAAGTTTAAATACAAGAACAAAATAATATGAACAAAACGTAATAACGTTTTGTTCGTATCAATAGATAAAGTTTAGATATTTCGACATTCTCAGTTATTTCTAAATTATTTACGACGGTACTTCATTGATTTTGATTGGCCAATATAATGTTTGGTCTTTAACGAAATAGTTTGGTAGAGCAATTACCTCGAGGTATCTACGAAATTAATCTAGTTTCAATGAATATTAGAGAAGGTGTAATAATTAAGAATCAATGTTAAATTGTTAGCTGATATTTCGTTTTTTGGACTTGATAACCCTGAATGACGTAATGCATCTAAAAATCATGAATATGCTATGCTGCTTATCTTTCTGGTGTTCTTAATGCGAATTTTTGTGGAGATTAATGGATTTTTACTCTTTTACCATAAAACCGCTGATGTTTTCTTTCTATATTCCTTTTCAGCCCTTCGTAGTCGAATATAATAACATAACATAAATTCTATTATATAATATTCTTATATAATAACACAAATTCTAGCCGATTCTCATATAATAATTTGGCGTTCAACACCTAGCTAGCACCTTAACTAAGTTTAAACAAAATCATTCCGTTGAAGTGAATGCTTGTGAAAACATATTTTTTATCACATTTCATTTACATATCAGGTGCCCAGATTTATTTAGGAACTGTCGTGGCTATAATTCAGTGTTTTAACACTTGTCACCCAGTATTACCCAAGTGTCGTTGTGCGTGAAATGAAACATTTATGCGACACGTGCGATAAATTGAATAGAAACGGAAGTAGCTACCCATTCATAAACCAGAGTCAACATTCAATAGGTGTTTTTATGTCATAAAACATACATTCTCTATGGTCGTTAAAACAATGATCGTATGTTATTTCGGACATAAAGTTAACTGCGGATTTATCGGATCAAGTATTATGTAACAATAGTTCGTTATCATTATTATTATTATTAATAATTCATAGGACATTAATTGATATTTATCACTATCGAGCATGCGTAAAGTGACCTAATCTTTCATGGGCCAGCCGAGTATGAAATTCCTAGCGCGCATAGTTAGATCAAATGTTATCACTGTCATGCTACAAGGCACACAGGTCCTAAATAATTTGTACTTTGACTCTAAAGTTTAGAAACTGGACCAAGGTGTATTGCGAAACCTAAAGCTACTATTAGGGTTTCGAACCCGAACAGCCTTGATGGAACGCCTGTTACTTAATTATTATGCCAGCCGAATTTGATACTGTTATATATTTTTGCGGTATATTCAGTTTATGTTTTGTTATTGGCTTGAATGGTAGAAACCAGTTAGCCTACCATTTGCGGGATAATATGATCTCTAAGTACAGAAACCACAGCGATTCAGCCGCGGTTAGCATTCGCAAATGTAATGGATTCCTTAAAAGCGCGCTCGGTATTACTAGGTTCAAAATATTTTCGAATATGCTGCTCTACATGCTTGCTATTTGTATCGCTATTGTATCGTACATCGGTTGTAACGCATTATGTTTATTAAAATCTACGGTGAACAGACTTTGAGGCTTATATTTTGGGTGTCTAGATGGATATCATTTGTAAACAAGAGTTTAATGTCAAATTCTCGCGCATTGTCATAATATGCCTATTACTTTATAATAATTCTACACACGTGCTGATAATAATATAGTGAGAAAGAAAAGAAGGATTGTGTATTACTTAGTTACATTAGACATTTAGGCATATTGTGCATTGTTTGCCTAATGGTTACAAATAATTGAATAATTATCAAACAATGCAACATTGTGCATAAACTAACATTTTGTGGGTGTATTTAAATCTTCCAAAATAACGGAAACTTTTTGCCATTTTTCTTATTTAATCTTGACCTTAAGTGTGATTCCAACCATAACGGAAAAAATATTCAGTTCATTGGTCTTTTTAACTACGTTACACCAGTTACAAAAGTTGGAGCCCCGTCCAATAAATTCGGATATTTAAATTAAATTAAGACTGTTTTAAATCCTGTTGGAGTGCTATTCCAAAAACGCTTGAGAGATTTACCGTCTGAATTAAATTCCACCCCGATTCATTAGACGTACGGCCTACGTTGGTTAAATTTTAATTTCAGTAATACCTAAACACATTTTCTTAAAAATACAAATTATAAAGATCAAAATGACTGATTTTTCATCGAGGATAAAAATTGAATCATCAACTTGGTAAATATAAATAACGCTGCACGGCTGTAGCGGTTGCTTTGGTTCTCATGAGGAATAAATTCACCAAAAATATAACTTCAACACACTAAGAGGCGGTGGGATACCCCGGGATATCAGTTGCTACTGTTGCTAGTCTTCACTCCAAAGTAATCTTGATTTCAATTGCACAAGACATCACACGTCTGCCTCAAATAGTGACTCCGTAAATATATAGTCGCAAATGCATAGATCGTGTCATGTTCCCAAGTGAATTGCATCTAGACGTTATCGACAGTGGGCGCCTCTGCCAATACCTGAGAGTAATTCTCTAAGTGCTGAAAAGTATTCTTGGTATTCGTAGCTCCGTTTTATTTTAATTTTATTCGAGTTCGAAATAGAATAGGTAGCACTTGGGCTTGCGAAATTCGAATAAATTTTGATAAGGTTTTTGCAAAGACTTTTTTATATGTCCAGACAGAATGATAGTATTGCAGAGAAAATGCAAAAGTGGGACTTTTTCTTCAAAATAAAATAGAGGCGAAAGCTTTTAAGGGATATTTTAGTAAGAAATTTACCTTGATGCTTAGAAAAAATGTATTGGTATAGGTAATGTATACAAAGTGACATAACAGCAGGTCCCGCCATATTAAAAGCGACCTAAAAATAAAAGTCTTAGGTGTCCCATTTTTGATATCCTGACCTTCCATCTCATAAAATTCTTTGAGTTTCAGTTACAACCATTTAATTTTATGACTTTTTAGTCATAAAAGAGGATAGACTTCATAGACTACAACAATGTTTTTAATTAAAAATTTGATTCCCTTTTAGCACTTTTTTTATTAGGTTCTCCGGTTATTTATTTGCTAACTAAGTAACTCATACATAAATTATCTAATTACACCTTCCTGGCACTCTCATAAATTGCAGTGAAGGTACTCATAATATCCTTGCCGAAGAAGCTTTTTTTGACCATCTGAATCCTCATGAGTAGCAACTTATTCATGTAGGCCGCTGATAGGACTTCTTTTCTATTTGAGGTAGTTATCCATGGGTTACAGTGACCCATTATCATTAGGATTGCTACTTATTCGTTAATTTTAAGTTCATTTATTTAATAATCCATATGCCATGTTATCTAGGGAAAGAACAATAATGTCGTATAAATTAGAACGGTTGAGGTTAAGCCATATCTTATGTTATCTACCTGTATCCTATTCAATTACGGCATTGTCGAGGCCCTTACATTAACTACAAAATTTAGTACAACTCGTTTGATAAAAACTTTAATGAAATTCCTGCTACAAATTGCTTTGTGCCCCAGGCGCTTAAAATATTAGACATTTAATTACCGAACATAACATAGCTTTATCATACAAACTCTGACACGTAGACAAAGATAAAGTTTAGATTTATATTCATTAACTACGTAGTTTAGATTAATATCGTACCGCTAATTACTTTATTCAAATCGGTAAGAGCAAAGTCAGGAAAACCTTTATATTTGAGTCAATAGTCACGAATTACTTAGTTTGTTTTGTTTGGACGCATGCGTTTCATTACGCAGAAAGTATGCTTACCACCACCGGGGTGCAATACAACAAAAATGAAACCATAAGTTTACTAATGAATACTATAAAATTAAGGCTTTTAGGTGGTATAGTTTTGGCAAAGTGATCGTGCCTGGGAAGTGCCGTGCTCCGAATACGTCATGTCGGAGTTTTGTAAATAATATGCACGCGACGAAGAAAACTCCTATAGCGTGATTCAGTATCGTGTGGTGCCATCTATAGACGATAGAATACGATAGATAGACGATAGATAGAAGTAGTCGCCACAAAGTTATTGGAGCTCCCTTAAATTTAGAACATCACTCCAACTTCTTTACCAGCGACTTTCCTTGTCATGCTTAAAAAAATTATGGTAGAACGTTGCCTGTTAGGTCAGCTTACTACGTATTTCTATCCTAAAACTTACTACGTTACTCGTTAGTTTCGCACTGCTACTGCAACTATATCACGGTATTACTACAAGCTTTCAGTTTGAAGCTGATTCTTATAACTGTCCTGTACTAAAAGCCGAGACAACGAGAGGCTCTAATGGACCGTCGAGTAGATGTCCACGGCGCAGTCTTCGGTAATTGATGGATATGGACTTGATAGTTCGACAGACACCCGAACCTAAGATTTCTTTCATTTGTGATTAGACCAAAATCTATAGTGTGGATGTTTTTGATCCGAAATACATATTTAAATTGTTATATTATTGTAAGTATATGAGAATTGTATCATATGAGCCACCCTCGCACAATAGTTTGTTAAATTCTTGTGCTTTGCGTGCATACAAATAGCTTGTAAATTCGTTGAGCTTTACAAGCAGACAAATAATTTGAATGAATATTTATTATCATGTAATTTTTAATTCTACGAGCATTGGGTGCGCAAATCGAACATAGTTCTAAACGTTTAGTTTCATTAAAATGTACGTAGTTTAAGTTTATTGGAAAATATTTAACACGCAATAGATTTTAAATTTCTCAATAAGGAAAGTATTTAATGCCAACCATACAACCCACAGCAAATAACATAAGGCAAGAAGTACCTACAGTGCTGCATATTATTATTGATATTACGAAATATTTTTAACAACATATTGTGGATAGAATTTAAGTCTACGTAAGTTCAGGGTAGTATATAATTGATGGAAGGAAAATGTCTTTTCGTTCGGCCTCATGCACATGGTCAATAAAACACATATAGTATCCTTAAGTTTCCTTTAACTTTTCTTCAAAAGTCACTAAAAGATTCAAACCCCAGTAATTGTAACGCTGCTGTAGCTGAGACAACACTTAGAAAGGGTTTTATCAATATTGAGCAACTTGCCGCTACTTCCAAGCGAGCGTCTTGAGCTACATTGATGAGCGTTTGAATAATTATGCATGAGGGATGCGACACGCTACACATAATGCTCGGTACTTACTCGTATGTTACTTGTACCACGTGGAGTATATATTGAAACTACTAGTATTAAATTCTTGACTAATATACCCGTTACCAAAATTGTAAAGGGCAGAGCATGTTACATTAAATTTATAGAGATTTATTTATTGGAACGAAGTTCCTTATCGCGCGTTGTGAAAGGGGGCTAGACGGAAAAAATTCTTACGAAAAGTTGTCACGTCACTTTTTGCTGTCATGACGTAAGTCATGACGTAAATGACAATGACTGAAGTTCATGACTACGTCAGTTACGTCATGAACTTCAGTTACGTCATGACAGCAAAAAGTGTCGTAAATGACATTGTCATTTACGTCCTGAACTTCGTTCCTTCCGGGTGTCCCTTGACAACTCTCAAGTTTTATTCTTTATTTATTCAATTTAAGTAATTGTTATTTAAACTTAATTATAATTAATTTTAAGAGAACATAACTGAATTTCATTTAATTAATTTTGACCGTAAACATAAACTTTAGATTTAATAACAAGTAATTCTTATAAATAGTCAAAACAATAGCCGAGATTCGCTGAATATCAAAACAAACAATGCTCAACGAGCTTTACATCTAAATAAGTGTAATACTGAACAGTTTGCCGAAGCATGCAGTGATTGGCTGATCAGTGACAGCTGTCATTTGTATCGAGCTGCGGAACCGAGCGCGGCTTCTCATGAATATTTAAGCACTCATCAATGTTCCGCCTCAAGATATCGGATTTTCCGCCAGAACAGTGATATTAGGGCTGTATGATGCGCGGCGTGCTCGCTCGGTAAAGCTCCTTGATTGGTATTGCGAAACGGTGGATTGGTTTTCCTTGAGGATGCATATAAGTTTCATGCAAATTAAATATTATAAGGAATTATGTAAGTAAGTATTATGAACACATATGATCCTTATAATTCATGCATAGGTACGGGCACGACTAAGTGCCGCCGTCCGTCGGCTACAATCTGTGCGTATAGCTCGCAGAAAAGAAAATTATCAACAAATTATCTAGCCAGAAAACCAATAATTATCAATTGTTTTACAGATAAGTTCTAAGACGAGGAAACTTACAGTTGTAATCGAGACTTAAAATTCGTAAGACATTAATACTTAATACTGCTTTTCAAGACTACGGCATGGATTAAATTCTGTCCTACATTTCAAATTTGACCATAATATTCATGGCCATGTCACTCCTTAAAAACCTTCATATTTATTTATTGTTACTTTACTTATAGATTACTACAAGTAGTTGGAATGGACCAGATTCTTGTTTACTTACCATTAGACATAGAGAGTAATTTGTTTAGAACCTGTTGTTATGTTTATGTCAATGATTTATTTATTTCTGTCATGATTAAGAAAGCAATATAATTTAATGGTATCGCACTCCGGAGCTGCTTTTCAATTTTTTATCATCATTCATTATAACGCGAAGAAAAGTAACCTACAAATTTTTACATCATTTATCATTATCATGGCCTCCGAAAGACTCCATCCATTTTTTACATTATGTCGTGTATAATATCCGCGTATATAATTTCCGGCAAACAGATGGTGTTTTTAGATTGTTACTTAGGCTTCATTCTATAAACATTCTTAATAGTAAGTGAGGAACAAAACGGCGGCACTGCCACGAGCCTAAATTTACTCAGTTTCGTATAGTAATCGTATCGAGCTGCCATTAGTATGGGAAGTGTGAACTGTACGACTACTTAGACGGTAGTGTTCATGATCACGGCACTGATGGTAAGTGATCACCGCTGAAGGGAAAAAGGTAATGTTTCCAAAGGCATGCAAAGTCAAAAGCATGCATTTAGCGAGTGTGATTTACTTAGCGTAATCACTGTCATACTGTGAGAAGAAACCTCCCTGTAGTGGGTCACTAGTAGGTTGTAAGTACATACATAGCATATTGAAGTGTATATAGAAGTAATGTGCTCGAAAGTGCTGTAGTAAAGATTATTTTAATTAATCTATTCAACATCAAATTTGCTTTTGATGATCTTGATTGTTCTCAAAAATGTATAGGTACTGGGGTGTATTTGTGGTGCACAATTTTCAAAAAAAAGAAGGAATTTAAATGTATCAATAGACTTAATAAAATGGTCGCAATCCTAATTGCAGTGGTGGAATCGCACATAACTTACAAATGTCATTGGTGCCACTGGGACCTCTTGAAGCTATCACTGCTACACTTAATTACCTATAATCTACGATCTACATCTAATTGACCAAATCACAACATAGTACAGTGCATTGGTATTGGCAAAACCATCGCTGTAGACACTTTTGGAAAGGCAAGGACGACCACGCACTGAACTCGGGAGGTTCAAGTTCTAGGACCTCCGGGTGTGATGTCAAATCTAATTGGCGGTCAAATGTAAGCAGTAATTGAAGATAATTCATTACTGTTGACTCTTATGGACTTAATTGAATACAAATGGGTCTCTAAGGTCATCGCTAACTAGGAAGTCATATAGGTAGACGCCTGCAAATGATTTTCATTATAACGTTACTAAGATCATAGTAGGTTTTTGCTATTGTGATAAAATTAGACAGATGTGTGCAAATTTTCTACTATGATCAAGGTTCTCTGCGACTTCTTTGCATTTTTAACTGATTAAAGAGAATACAATGAGTTTAATGAGGGGGTTCTAATTGTGTTAACGGAGACACAGAATCTGCTAAATTATCTAACAAGCTTATGTAGCTCAGCTTTTCATTTTTATATATTCTTACACAGACTGTATTTACTTGTGTAGTCACAAGTAAACTTGGATGTTTGAATTAAATATTGTTTTAATCTTTTGCTATTAGAAATCATTAAACCATTAAAGATTATTTAATTTTCAAAAGTTTCTAAATAAATATGAGCTTACGAATTTCGCTTCGAACTTTTGAAAACCTACGATGTTTTGTTTAGAGTTTAAACAAACGTTACACAGTTTGAACTCATTTACATTAAGTAAAGTTTAGAATAAACATTAAAAACGTTCGTGTAAGTTATTAAAAGCTTATTGGTCGTAGATTTATTTTTATGTTTTTAGGGTACCGTAGACCAACGAGACATCACGTTTAAGCCTTCGCTGTACACCTGTAAGCACAGTCTGCATGTCGAAGGGTTCTATTTTAAGAACTAAAATAAAAAGCTAATAATTTTCCAAATTAAGCACATACCTACATTAGGTTTCTCGGGGGGTAAATTTATTTTCTTATTTTGTAGTAGGTAGCAAAATATTGTTTAAATAAAATTTTCTTTAATTTGAAAAGCAATATTGAAAACCAGTTTTAAATGGAAGCAGTTTGATAGGGAATTAATGATACATATATGTGCATATGATAATACTTTGATTATACAGTCATTGTATTTGTTACTTTTACTTACACTCTTGCAAAGTGCACAGTAGGTACACATTGGATGAAATTCCACCACCGCATGTCCACCAACCCGCACTAGGCCAGCGTGGTGGACTAAGGCCTACATCCTTCTCATTGTGAGAGGAGACCCGACCCTGTAGTGGGTCATGAATGGGTTACTGACAGCTTATGAAGCATTAAGGCCGTCTGTTATACTATTTTTCTGACGCCTGTATTTTTGGTGTGCAATAACGAATAATGTTGTAGTTGTTAAGAATATACCTTTATTTAATTTTTATACAACAAAACTCGGTGTCTTCGAACCTTTTGTATATTATGTCCGACACACACGTCTGATTTATTTGGACCCGAGCTTGGTTTCCTTAGCGTTCTTTTGTTATTTCGTGACAAGGCGACATATAGCGACGGCGCGTTTAACAAACGGTCAACTGGCATGATAGCTGCCTGCTCGTTAATAGCTAGATCATGTCACGAACCTGCACTTTTATCACAATCACTCGTAAAAACAACTAATAGGATTGCTATACTTAATGTCTGGTTAGTTGTCATTATAGAAACGAGATACGTGGTATGTCCAATAATAATAGATACGACTTAAGTGGTAATGGTCTGTAACCCATTCCACTGCAGGATCGGAACTCCTCTCAATGAGAAGAATGTAGACCTTAGGCCACCACGCTGGACTAATGCGGGGTGGTCGACTTTACATACCTTTGAGAACATTATGGAGAACTCAAGCGTGCAGGTTTCCTCACCGTAACAGCAGGAGATATTATATTTTTAAAGTGCACATAGCTTTTAAGAGTCATTGGAGCGTTCGATCCCGGGCTACATGATTACGAGGCTGAATTCTTAGCGACTGGGCTATCACCGCTCCGTTTAATTATTTCTCTTTTTTGCGTAGGTACCTATTAGTACGCATATTTAATTAATAACTATAACGGAATAAGGTTACTTGTTTACCTACGAGTATGAGTAATCTAGACATCGCCACAACATCCTTCAAAGTCGACTGCGAAACGCGGAAAACTTGAGTACTTAGAACGAAAGAAAAAGTGCCTACGAGGTTAACAGGATGCTGTGTGAGGACAGCCAACGATAGGCCAACATAAATGTAGAACTGGTATGATAGGTAAAGGCATAATTAAAGGCATTAATGGAGATCGCGTCACTTACCGCAATTTTGTCACAATTACCTACCTACTACCGCTGGAAAAATGTGGTCTAATCGTTATGAAATACTAACACTAACACTAACACTTAAAGCTTTATTCATATCTACAGAAAAAGGCAAATATTAAATTATATGCTTTCATCAATGACATGTATACCGGTATATTTACATCTACCGTGAGCGAATCGTACCGGAGCGTGTCCGCATGACACCGACCGACACTGGTGTTTTATCTGTGCCGGTAAACGTTATGTTCATTGTTGCTCCAGGCTTATCCAGGCTCCAGCACAGAGTGGCTTGGAGCATACTCTACCACGCTGTTCCAATGCTGATTATATTAGTGAAGAGACGAGGACCGGAACCGACGGTGACGGTTAAACGAGCCCGCCGAAGCACGAAGCGCGCATGTTATTCGCCACTAGCGACTAGTCGAATTTTAAGTTCGACATCGTCTACACTCAAATTACCATGTATACGTTTTCCTTGTTATTATAAGTAAAAATGTATTAATTAAATAACTTGAAAGTATTTTATTAATCTTACCCACAACCATTTCATCACCAAATTTCGTTATATTCCACCATTTTCATTTAAATCTGTGAAGTGGAAAATCCCGATATTTCCCCCCGCAATTACGCTCTTCAATGGGACAATAAAGGTGAATTAGAAGATACAGTTTGAAAGCGAACTTGATTCGTAACTCACGAAGCTCACCTAAGTTAATTTCTTTAACTGGGCAGAATTAATATTTTCCTTTCGCCCCCGGCTACGACGCCCGCCTTGCGAACCCATTATCATTAATCTTGTAGACTCCGCTAAGATAATATTCTCAGCTGCCGTAGAAAAAACACTATCCAACTGAACACAATTTTGCGAAATAAAAGAAAAAACGTCGACACATTTTCGTTGCTTAGTTTCAAGTTGCTTAACTTATAAGACTGGACTTTCATTGTTTCACTGTAGGGAAACTAAATAAATGTTCTGAGTTATAAATTGAAACAAGAAAATTGAAGATTGGTTCTATTGAATTTTTGGGGAAGAAAGGTCCTCGAATGGCGATCGCCCTTCGAGCAGGTGGACTGACGATCTGAAAAAGACAGAAGGAGGCCGATGAATTCAAAGGGCCCATTCACCGGGCGTAGTCGCGTAGAGGCCCATGTCTAGCAGTGAACTACAAAGGG
Source organism: Erynnis tages (assembly GCA_905147235.1). NCBI lineage: Eukaryota > Metazoa > Arthropoda > Insecta > Lepidoptera > Hesperiidae > Erynnis > Erynnis tages. The sequence continues at coordinate 3,931,577 of LR990077.1, read as the reverse complement.
TTGAATGGAAGGAGAAAGGAAGAAAATTAAAAAAGGATGAAATGAAAAGTAGAAATTTGTGCGAAAATGCGTCTGACGTGAAGAAACCTTACTTTGAAAAGACGTTGAATAACACAAGTAACTATTTAGAAACCCAAACGTATATTCCTGATTATACGTGGGTCTGGCTGTAGACTAAATATTTTACAAATATTGCACGGTGAGTGCACCGAGCCTCGCTATCGACTCATTTAAACTTTTAATGGCAGAGCGTAGAAGAGTTTTCCTGTAGTGCAGATAGTGTTGTTGTATAAACACTATAGCATTTTAGTACCAAATTTTTTAAACTTTCCGTTTGTATGTTACATCCTCCGTGTCCTAATTGCGAAATATGAAAAGTAGTAAATGGCGTCGAATAGAATAGGCAGGGTTCCAAATTTGGACTTTAAGGATCTGACAGATGAAAAGGCAATATTTACCGCCGTCTCTTTAATTTACCGGAAAATTACTTTTTTTTTCGCTATAGAATCAGTAAAGCTACTCGTACTGGCATGCGGGAAACCTCCAATAATATTTTTTCAGTGAATAGACCGACGGATGCGTTGGAAAATATTCTCGCGTCGCCCGTTGATTTTATCTGTCCCTTGTTCGACAGACTGTGACGTTCTATACACGCGTACCATGGCACAAAAAATAACAACATCACTTGCCACTCAGGACCACCGTATCTATGTTACATGGTACATTTTCATCGAAACACTTAATGAGTTCAACTAGAGCACATTTTGTGTTCCTCTACTAGGCACGGATGTCCCCACGTAACAGAAATAAGCCTAGAGTATGCTCTACCATGCTGCTCTAATATGCGATCATTGGGATACAAGCAAAATTAAAGAAATTCTAGAAGCTACGAATTCTAAAAACACAACCAATGCTGTTGTTGTCATTACCATATGCCATCACTTAGTTTCTTTTTCTGAAAATCATTGAATAGAGGCAATTATTAAATCGAATACTCCGTAAGGGGCAGAAACAATACACGCTGAAATACGTCCGGTCCGGACTGAGTAAATCCGATTTTATAACGCTAATAAAAGGCAATCCAATTAAGGCCGGAGGTTTTTTACGGGAGCGCTCATAGCGGTGAGAGCTCTTAAAACGTGGCTTCACCAAGACCACTGTGCTTCTATAACTGTTGCTAATAAGCATAGGTACAAGTTCCCAGGGCCGTATTTGCGCTAGGGCTAAAAAGGCAGCTAGAAGCGGCAGAAGCTGCATTTGACTGTCACTTTTTTTATAAAAAGACCAAACATACTCGTATAGCTAATCAGCAAATCTAAGAGGCTCGGGGCGCTGAATTTATATAGGTACGCCCCTGCCATTTCCTAGTTAAATGATTAAAGGAACCTCAAATCAAGTTCACTTTTAGTTTACTCTGTTACCGTAAATCTGAAAATCTGTTGATATCTTACTCTGCGGCGAAACCGTGCATATTTTCGCGTCGCACTTTTAATACCAGTTCTCAACTTAACCCGTAAAAATATTTAAAACTCGTAAACCAGCCAACTAAAATGATAATATCATGTTATATCACTAACTACGTGTTTACGAGCTATAATTTCGTCTTTACGACCAAGCCAAATACTTGGTCGTTTTGATCGATTTCAAATTCCCTAGACCACTTTTTTAAGTTTTTCAAAAACATCTATTAACGAGTTATGGTGCACATGAAGCGACCGATGTAGATCTGCTAATCGTAAAACCTGAATAATAATATATGATTCACTTTACTTTTTTACGTATTAATTGTCGTGATTTAGGTGTGCAAACAATCTTTTTTCTTAATCACCAACTGTTAGAATACCTTTGCATACAACTTATGATAAAGTATTTCCTACTGTACTACATTGTACTTTCTATTGTACGGTACATTGTACCTACAATAACGCAGAGGCATAATTGGGTGCCGGTAAAGGTATAAAAACAAATTATTGTTTCATGCTGAATCAAATTACTAGTAACTATAATTTATTTTTTAAAGCAATTTTAAACTTTTTTCTAATAAAAGGTAGTGCCAAAACTGTTTACCAAATCAGCTAAGAACTAAGAAACGGACTGTAGCTTTGTTATCTGACCTTACAAAATCAATAAATATCTAATAGGTACCAATCAAAACTTTGAATCCCTTAGCTTCCCTTCACAATATTATGCATATATATAACAACTATTATATTGCAAGCAGACACAGTATCGGTTCCTATCGGAAAGCAATATCGAGTGTCAATTACAGCATCGGGGACGGCATCTGCCGTAATAGACAAAGTTCAATAACCAGGTATCCCTCGGCACGATCGTATAATGCATATAGTTCTGTTATTAGTTGAAGACATTTGTAGCCATATAATTATAAGCTGGCATAAAAAGTCAATAGTAGCTTACTTTTTTTGGTATTGAGTACCTACGAGTAGCAAACTGGCATGCAGAGCGCATGACAGTAAGCGGTCTTTGCAGCCCATGGATACCCACCCAAATGGAAAAGAAAGTTTATAATTATATTGCTATTCACTAGAACGATGATGTCTGTCTCAAATAAAGTATCTCCGGCCAAAATAGCCGAAACATCAGACATGAAAAACATGCTGTTTTAACATGTGACGGGTTAAGAGACGGTAAGGTATCTCCTCAGGCAAACAAAAATATGTAGAACCATAGAGGTTCTACATATTTTTGTTTAGGTGTGCCACTTAAGACCGAAGTAATAATCAATTAAATTAAAAATTAAAAAAAAAACACCGACACAATAATATATTTGCAGATTATTTTCCCTACTTTTACCCCCAGGGTTTTTTCAGGGCTTAACCGATTTTCATTTAACATAATTATTATTTTGTAATGCGCTATAAACACGTGATGCGCTTTCATTTGAGACCCTACTCGATTATATTTAAAGACATTTGGTTATTCTTTCCCACTTTCACCCCCCACAACTTTTAAACGACTCAACCAATTTTCATCAAACATGTTTAAGTACACTCGCCCGTAACTCACCTTTCATACAAAAAAAACTTAATTGAAATCGCTTTATCCGTTCGGGAGCTACGGTGCCACAGAAAATGCAGACAGACAGACAGACACTTCAAACTTATAACCCCTTCTTTTGCGTCGGGGGTTAAAAACAAGGGAAAACTAAATTTTTAGAGTCTAGGTTTGGAAGAGTTTTTTCTTGTTCGGTTCACTCTAGAACTTAAGGCATTCTCCACCTTACTTGCTATTGCTTCTGCAGTTATAAAGTTTAGATCCATTGCCAATTCGCACAGACTGAAGATGGAGTGTAGGATTTACGTAAAGAGACTAACCCAGAAACACAAATGTATCCCTGACTAGATTTCTCCAAACATTGCAATAGTATATTAAGCACTATGCTAAATAGGTCCAAAGAAATGTTGTTTTTATCGCATGTCCATCCAAATTACAACACTGTCCTTCAATATTTTTAGTAACAAATTTAAAACCTAGTCATAAAAATGGAAAAGACTGAATACATTTAAATACGGGAAAACTTTAGGTCACTTAAACTTGCCACAGTTCCCAGAGGTATAATACCTCGAAACACTTTGTAAAATAATAGTTTCCACTAAGATAATACTAGCGTAACATAGAACGGACTAGAATAGTTCTAGTTCACTAAAACGAGCACCATAATTAACCCACAATAATTAAGAGCAGTCAAACTTCCCCGGGCGTTTTCTTTTGTGTTGTGCAAAACTTTAAAATTGCTTTACCTCGGTTAACGCGAGTTTCCTTAAGGTTGAAAAGATTTAAAGTGCGCTTCATTAAAACGCGTTGGAGCATCGACAATGGGGCGGATCTAGGATGCAATTAGTGACGAATGGAAAGGGATACAGGACCCCATAGTTCTCGACTACTGAGTATTCATGGCTGCGATGAGGAGGAAGTAAGTTCAGGTAAAAACAGCTTTTCATGGCTAACTTGGAAGAAAACCATTTAATTTTTCCAATTTTTTTTAGACATTTAGAGCAATCAAAAAGCAGACGGGCCACCATGGTAAGTGGTAGTCATCTTTTGGTAGGTAAGTATTTATAAAATATCAAGTATGTAATTCATTTTAAACTTTTTGCTCTTGTGCTAACCACCTTAAAATGAATGCTGTATGTTTAGCTAAAGAAAAAAAAAATACTGAGTATTTCCCCCGAAATAACAGATTTTTAATTTTAAAAATATTCCTCATAATATTATACGAGTATAGCAGTGATACTTAAAATAGACCTCAGGACTGATTATTATTTATTATTCTCAACTTTACGTGGGTGAAACGTACACAATGAAGTTAAATAGCTTCAGTAAGTCTTTTCACAACCCACACATAAATACGATTTTATTCAGAAAGGTTACAAAATATAATGCATTTTCTTTCATCTTCAACCGACAATGGCGCGGTGGATTCAACTTCACGGATGCAATTAGTGACGCGGAATGAAAGGTGAATAGTGATATATAGCGCTTCCAATAGTTTTCGCTCCACCCACCTTTTATATGGCATCCAGGGAAAATGCTGAAGCAACCGAATAAGTTTCTGCGAACAAATGAAAAACGTTATTGTCTAAAGCCAGACGTAGTTTCAAAGTTGGAATTGAAATGGATGCAATTCAGCTGAAAATCTCTCGTTATTAGCAGTTACCTACGTGTTTTAGTTGGGCAATTCGGGATTGAACAGGAGTGGTTTAAAGATTAAAGAATGAATGATGGGATTGAAGGATGAAGGATTAGGATAGGATTAATAAGGAAATAAGTTAAATTAACACAGTGTTAGGACAGTACCAAATGGAGACAACTCGCAATAATTGTCACACCAGAAAGTAAACAGTTCAGTAAAAGAAAACAAACCAGAAAACTTTGTAAGTAAAGTAGGTTATAGGGAGCCTGTTGCTATTGTAGATTTTAGGTTGAAGCAAGTTGAGCCATTACCCAAATCTTTCATGGGCAGCTGAACAGAGCAAGTGTTATGTAGAATATGCTCAAATTGACGGAAAAAGGTGCATAGTTGTATAAAAAAAGGTTATAAAGACACACTTAATTACTTAATAGATATCGTCACGTAAAACATTACGTTAATACACAGTAGTGATTGTCCTCCGACAAATTAATGAACCCACCTTAGAGGAATTTTACTCTCGAGGTGAAAAACAACTTAAGTAATGAGATCCCTTATCGTGTTTCTTTCAGTAAGCGAATTACTTAATTGAAGGCAATATACGTAAAGCCTACGAAGACTCATAAAATCAGTTGTAAGAGTAAGGCTGATTTATGAATTTATTTATTATATACTGGAAAGGAAACTACTGTCTTATGTTTCAGTTTCAGGGTTGAAATGTGTTTTTGTAAATACTCACCTCCAGCTGAATGAAATAATTTTAGGAATCAGTAAAAGATTCTTGTGTTTGTGAGGATTTTTTACACGAATACTAGTGTGCGTGACAAGTAAAGGTTGATACTCGTTATGTGACGCTAACAAGCTTAAGCAAAAATCTTAATTAAAATTCATATTAAGTAGGTACATTACCTATGAAATGCACCAAATGAAAAGTGATAAAAACCCAATAAAAAAATTCAAAAATCAAAATTATGTTTTCCTGTTCGAGAGGTTAAAGAAATGTAAATTGTCGTAAAAGTGCATTCTTTTGTTTCAAAAAATATATGCAATGCTTGTACACTTATATGGGTCGGATTTAAGCTAGCGTTGGATGAGCGCGATGTGCGGATAACGAGCATATGATTAAAATTGAACGCAGCGACTGTGATTAACGACGGCCAATCAACGGATCCAATAGCACATTTATCCAATGACACTTTTAATTCATTGAACCTACAGTTTTGTGGAAGAAATTTGGATGTTAAAATTTTAATTGGAATTGCATTATTTTTGTAACTACTGGTTGTGCTCCAAATACAGTGCTGAGTAACAACAATTGATATTGTTATCATTCTCTCCTTACTTGTTGGGATTAACTATTATAACTTTGTATTATTTATTCTTCGAAACGTATAGTTTGTCAATGAAAATATCTGATACACTTTAAACTATGACACAAAATCGAGTTTCATTGATTCTGAACTACACTTTATCTCTATTTTATAAAAGTATTTTAAGTTTAAAGCATCTAAATTATCCAGTGTCTCTACATTCTATTGTTAAAATGGGAGAGACAAATCTAAATTGAATCCGTGAGCCATGAGCTAAAAAGATTGTAAAGGAAGCTCTAGATTTAAATGTAGAATTAAATTTAGAATCAAGCGACGACCTGACAATCGGCTCGAGAGAAATCTAATTAAAGGTTCATTAACACAGAGCGTTTTACCTTAACTTAGGTTTTTATTAGCTAATTACATTTAAAATTAACTGATGGTAGCATTCAAATGTGAGGCTTTATTGATAGGATTACGTTGTGATGAAGTTTAATAAAATAGTGCGTAGGTGACACTTGTGTTAAATTTAAAATAATATGCTCCGGGAATTAATCCTTAGATTTTAAATTAAATTATTTTTAGCCATGCAAGAAACCTACCGAAAGACGTTCGTCTTCTTGACTGCGATTTAAAGGGCGATGTCGATGGGGGATACCTCCTCCAGTTAACTACAATGATTTCTACCGCCTATAAAACTTTTGAACTATTAAAATTTCACTGATGGGCCTAATCCGATAATCTTTTCATGTAAGTAACGTCAGTACAACTAAATAAAATTGAATACAACTAATTGTTTCCATCTGACTGAAGCAAATTGAAGCAACCTGTGTGATTGTCGGAAAAACTGATTACAGACACGAAGCATATTGCTATTTTTTATATAATTTATTTTTTATATTATTATAAAAGACGTTTATAATATTTAAAGCAAAGTTTTCAGTATAAAATATTGAAACAAAGGCCCTTTGTATTATAGGCACAGCAAAAGCGCAGGGTACTTTAACTCCTCGCTTCCACACTTCTGTAAACGACATCTTGACCTGAACTTCACGCCGTCGAGAAGTTTACGTAATCCCGGGTAAACAAAACACTTCTTGTTATATAGAGAACAATTTCTTATGGCGTCTTGTCGATTTGTTTATAGCTTGTTCTAATAAACAATTTCTTTGCTGATCTCTTGTAAGTTGATTTTATTTTTTATAACGAATTGTGTCATTGTTATTTTTAATAAATCGCAAAGTATAACCACTCTGAATTAAATGATGAGAAATTATTATGTAAAAATTGTTTATAAAGTCTGAATAACTTCGTCGTCTGTGTAGATTATGATCAATTTGAAATATAAAGAAAATATAAATCAAAGTATACAATGACATAGGTTCTAAGCGGTTATGTTGCTTTAGAGAACATGTTGAGCCTTGGTTATTATCTATAGAAAATATCAGAGGTCTCATGGGTAGTTAAAATCAAACCAGTGCTGCCTTATAGTCTGTATGTCCATCAGTTCCCTATGCGCCTCCTTGTTTTCAGGAGAAATTCATGTTCAGCAGTGGGACATACACGTTTATCAGTGCCCAACTGGGAATAAAGTTTTATACGTACCTATTACGTAAATTTTAAAGAAACTGCAATACCGACAGGACAAGTGGACCCAATTACGTATTAAATAAGACTACGGTTAACGTGAGAAACTTCAAAGTAATTGGATGAGTCAAGACCAAACCTGTTTGGTTCGTGCGAAATAAATTTAGTTAAAAGCTAGAAGTGCAAAGTTCTAGGAAACGATTTTCCCTCAGTCTAATGACATAAGCGTTAGAAAAAATCAATTGCATCACAGGAAACTGGTCGTCGTAACTGCATAACGACACGGATTAAGATTTTATGCTCGTAAACTTTAAAGTCGGTAATTAGGTAAATCTTAAATACGTAAATAAGAATTTTGCGAAAGGGTTAAATGTTAAATACGTAAATAAAGATTTAATTTGGCCGTATAACCCAAACATATTCCTACTACTAACTACAACTTACTTTTCGATTAAAATGACCAAATAGAAAGGTAAAACGTATATAATATACATAGTAGTAGTATTTAGGTATCCTTACAACCTTAGAGGGATATGAAAATTTGTTTCTTTAGCACAAAGAAAGTCCTCTGGATAGATTTATTTTGTCAAAAGTCGAACGTATCGACTTTAAAAAATAAATAGTTTAAAGTATTCGTCTGTGAATTATTTTTATATTTGGTTGTTATAATAGAAAGAATAGATTCAAATAGAGAAATGCTGTTTTAAAAATTGTTTAATTTCAAACAGGACCAAACTGTAAATTTCGAATATTTCTACTAACATGACAATGTATTAATTAATCACACTAGTTTATACCTCAGAAATCCAGCATTATTAAACCATATTCCTGCCTGAATACACAGTTTCAAACAATTTAGCATACAATAGAGTCCGTCATTAGCTCGAAATTAGTAATTAACCATCAGGATATCGATGCTAACATTAAATTATCGTTAATTTCCTTTTAACAACATTTGAATAGTCTGATTAGTTTTACCCCTTGTTTACAGAGACAAAATCCAATCTAAATCACGCCAAATCACATCAAAATTTACACGCATTATAATTATTGAAATATTGAAATACAACTAGTTATTCGGAACAGGATAAATTGTTGTGTTGTTTAGATAATGCCTGATTCTGTGGTTAATCTTAAGAATTTCAGGCCTTGTTCTAATTGGCTGACCTAACCAACACGACACATCTTAAACACAGGGCTCTGTATTAAGTTGTCCTAATTGAAAATGACACTGACATACAAAAAAATGTAGACGAATCCGTAATGGTCCAAGATCCCCAGGCCGCCAATGTCACGTATTTTCTGACGAACGAAATGTGGTCGATTGAGTATTAGTATGTACTAAGATCGCTTGCTTGGACGGAGAATTTCCAGGTATCAGGTATTCAAAGTACATAAAAATATTAATAACGCCACGGAGATCGTCCATTTTTTTAATAATAACGTCTATAACGTGTATGTTTAATATGTGTATTAAATTCTTTGCTCGTGACTGTACATATCTACCTACCCAGTCGGGTAATCAACAGTTGAAAAATGTTCTTTATTAAATGTTGAATGAAATTTATTCACAACCCATTTGAATAATGTAAAATTTTACTCTCTATTTCGCGTTATATTCAACGCTATAATTCAAAACTAAAATGACTTCGCAATTTAAGTATGAAACTTACCGGAGTGTTTTAAAAGTGTGAACTTTTCTTCTTACGTTTATAAAAACTAGGTGTTGGTGGAATACATTTTAAATACGGCATTATAAAGAATATTTTTATTATGAATAGCAATATTTATAGCCAACTCTCACTGGAGTATTGGGGCTTTTAGAATTCAATGATCGGAGATCAGAGGGCGGTCACTAATAAGTGAAATAGGATGTTATAGATTTCCAAACGATGTAGCTTGTTTGTTCTTATTTCAGCTTGCTAATTTTTTTGACATTCGTCTAGGGACATTGTGAATATTTCGAAGAGTCTGAAATTAGATACCTACTGGAAAAGTTTTGAAATTAGATACCTACTGGAATAGGTAAGCTTTTACGACATTTTCATTAAATAATTTCAAATAACTTTTAAATTTTATGTATTCATTTATAAAAATATAATGTAGGTACATTAATTCAGAGTAATTAATCTACATTATTTTTTAAGGTACGTTGAAAGGTACATGTTCAAAATCCGCGATACCCATAAAAACTGTAGCAAAGTTTTCATTTTCAAGAGGCAAAAATTTCCTCTCAGTGAGTCCTCATTAGCGGAGGCTTTTGAATGAACGCGCATCCCGCTTGCCATTCGCAATTCACTCTTAGTTCACACACTTCACGTCGCTATCCTGGAACTACTCTTATTTAATGCCTATATTTAGCTACAGGAACATATACTTTGCTTTATGATTGATATTAATAAGGCAATGTCTGATAATAAGCACTGATATGCTATGCGGGAATGCTATGAATTTCCCTATATTAGAAAAGAAATTCAAATTCAGTGTTCAGAGGGCTCCACGGGAATTTAACTAAGATCTTGGCCATGCAAGTCGTTGATAGTAACAACTTTATTTGTTTTGATTTTATTTAGTGAAATTAATCACAAAATATTCTAATATATTGTACTGACTACAGGTTTTCTTTCGCAACACTTCTGCCCTTTTGGTTTGTGGTCAATAGAGTCTTCTAAAAGGTACATAATAGCCAAGTACTTACAAACGTAGGTTCTCGCCTGCGATACCTAAACTTTTTAATAGGTATTCATTATATTATTTCGATACCTGAAATTTCGAATTTGCAGTTGTGTTGTATGCATGTTTTATGCTCAACTTCAACTAAATTTACTGTAACTTTAATTAATTTAAACGGAGTTTACGTCTTAGCCTTAGTGGTAGTTATCATTTAGCTACGAATGCATTGAATTTGTAAATTTTAATAATCAAAAGTTTTATAACAGGATTTTCATTTTTATTTAAAATTATTGCTATCTGGTCTGTATAGTTGATTGCAAGAAATTCTTTACAAGAGGCAAAATTTTCGCTCCTCTTCTCATTAGTGAAGGGCCCTTTGAAACAGCGCATCCCGGTGCATTTCTGCAACTCTTTTTTCCATAAGGGCCACAGTGTACAGGATTTTGAAATTTCCCATTTCCACGATTACTTCGACGGGCCTTAACAATCTACTCTACTCGAGCATGACGTTAAAATCGCAAAATTCATTATAAACTCAATGTAATTTTTTCACTTGAAAAATTGTGGATTAAAAATCATGCGAACATTTATTTGGGTAAAAAATTACCCAAAGATAAGGGCCACAAAGGTGCAAAAAACCGAAATGAACCGAACCGAAAATTAGTAGTTCTCAATAGTTGTCAAAAACGTAAGTCTTGTAATATTTAATTGCCAAATATATTCCGTTTAGCACACGCAATACCTCTATAAAAATAGGAAATGAAACAGTGAAATGTTCACTTAACCTTATTTTCAGTAGCCACAAATAAATGTGAAATGGGCTACATAATTGAATGAAAAATAATTATTATTTCAGTGCGTTTGTAAAGTAACGAGCGTCGAACAGGTGTTGTTTAAATACTGTAACGGCCCTCACTCTGCAATTAAATGATCAACTTGTGATAAAATTCGTTCGTTTACTAACTACGAAATAATTTCCACCGCAATTTGTATGGAGCGATGCTTTTTAATCGGACAGTGCAGTTATAGACTGATATCAATTTTCGATCTGAACGACCGGTTTTGTATTGCATTTCGTTTCATGTCACATCAAATAGCCCCCATTAAAGTATCAGTTATGTGCAATTTCACTTTAATGGTATTGGAGCTTTTAAAAATAGCGGAATCGAAATTAAAATGGTGGGGCATTGAGCTTTTAGGTGACGCGATAAGCCATTATAATACAGTACCTACGAGTAGGTAGTATCAATTCAAACATTTAAAAATTTTATTTAGTTGCCTAATACAAAAAATTGTCTACTGAAAACGTCTGTCTATGAAACTTTGTAAACACAGAACAATCAAAATTTCATAATAATATCCGGAATGTCGTGAAAAGTTTTCTCATAAGGTATGCCTGCCTATATGTTGCACATAGATACAAAAAAGTGTCCTCCCTAATGTTCCAAATACAAACCAAATAAAAAATATTTAAGTTGTAGCAGCAACGGAAGACATTACAAGTAAAACAAAGTTTTTACGACAAAGTGGCTTACAGCGTAAGTTACAAACTAAGTTTTGTCAGTGAAACCACTCATCTGTTTCGGAGTATGTTAATCCATCAAACGAACAGCCTTGAACTTAGTAATCCCGCTCTAAATTAGTTTCGGTAACGGACTAGACGTACCTACGTCTCAACTACTTTGGAAGGTGATCTAAATTAGGTAACTTACTCCCAGAATATCCTTTAGAGATACGAGTTTATCCTCCACTCTTGGTTTGGTTTTGCTACCGAAGGGTATATACAGCTATTCTATTGCCATAGAAGAGTATATAGCATACACTGTGCACTTCATTGTCTTAATTAGCTGTGACAATATGACACAACCGACCGACAAACCAACGCGACAAAATTTAAACAAAGCTTCTTGTGTGGAGCTGACAGCGTAGCACCCTCACTAGTGGTTATGTCTTGAAGCCCTCTTGCTTATAAAATTTGTTGTATCTTTGGCGATAATCGCATGTATCTACCTGATATACTTTTCACTAAAAATATGAATAAATTCCAATACAACATTAACTTTATCGTTTCATATTCCTCCGGTCGGACGTGCCGTGTCTGTACCCGTCTGAACTTTTTGTATTCATTAAGCAATAGGTATTCCTAATTCGCAAACATGTGTATAACAAAGTGAATATTTCACATCCATCAATATAGGTCCTACTAACTACTGTTACATACACACCTACTAACTTCTGATGAAGTTATTCAATATAGTCACTATATTCTGGTGATGAAGCTTTTCATAATTCACCTAAGTTTCCGTTGTTACTACGGCAAAAGAACACGATTCTTTTTCATATTTCATGAAAACCACCATATATCTCCAGCCAATTTGGAGAGATTATGCAAACGTGCAAAATTGTTTACATTTGTTTTATTTACAGGCGCAGGCTTACAGTAACAATGTCGTAAATGCTTCACGACAACAAAGCAACGGGAAGTGGCTTCGCATATTAAATTTTCGTTATTTGTACCACCAAATATCTTTTTATCCGTGGATTACCTTAAAGGGCGGGGAATTTCGATCGAGCTACGTGTTCCTCCACGCATAAACAGCTGGATAAACGTTGACGTGTTCGTCAAATTAAATTGCAGAAACTGAAATTATCCTTACACCAAAGACTTCTATATGTCAAGATAAAGTGTCAGGATATCGAAATTGGACACCAAATATAAGCGTTCTTTAATTTTCAGGTTGCTTTTATTTTGGAGGGATCTCCTGTTTTCATTATTCATAATTTTCCCAAACTTGTACCCTAAGTTATTTTACCATGTCGCCCCTAAACTGCTAAGCCCTCTTTTTTAGTTTGGAGTGTGAGCTTGGCTATAAATGGGTGTTGGGTAATTATAAGGAAAACGAAACGTGTTTACTAATTTACAAGATTTTAATTCGAAACTCCACAAAGCAACTACACGATAGAATTATTACTTGTTAATACTAAAATTATATTAAATTAGAAAATAATAAGATTACAAAATATTGTCACCTTTCATCGCAGTTAGCCGCCCAGAACAGAATATTTAAGCTTCCCGCCAAAAAAGGTTCACTTCAATCCCCTTCAATCTTTCATCAGTGTACCAACATAAGTGCTAAAAATACGCATATTACCAACCGTACCGTATTAACAGATTATACACGTAAAAACACGAATGACAGAGAACAATACACGATACCTAAGATAATGCACCCTAACATGGGCAATACACGAACAGTCACATCCAACAAACCCACAATAATAATTGTGGCAAGTTTCTCGTTCAAGTACATGAACGTGATTATTTCATAAAAGTTCCATCTCTATTATAAAAGGCAAGCGTTCTATTATCAAATGCACAAATTGCATGTAATTTTCGCTCTAATACAATGCATTAGAAAAACCATACGAGGGTCCGCCGCTATGCGGAATGCTGGCGGCACTCGCTCGGGCATGTGTGTCACGTGCCGGATTATAAAAGCTTTTTCCAATTCTCCATCGGAGGAGCTGGTTCGAGGCGACCACGTAGGCGCTATATCTTACGCTCTCTGTACGCTTTTATTTTAACGAAATTTAGCCCCTCCAGCGTCAGTGTCGATTACTTTCCATTGTCTCGGCAAAAGAAAACCTAAGCTCAACTCACACTTTCCGACTTGACCGTGATCTTAGCACTCAACTATCAGAAAATAAGCTAAAACAATTTCCAGCAGACAAAATAATCGTTTATCTCAATCAATGTCCAATTTGTGGGCATCTTTTTGGTCGTATTCTTCGTGTGTGCAGTCGGAGTAACACGGTTTGTGGGTAAGACGCCTAACGTTGTATCAAATTGGGAAATATTGAAAGAAAACGTGCTAAGCGATCCGGCTCTCTCCGGATCGGTTACAAGCTTGTTTTTGGAGGGACCCTAAAATAACTTATACAGGTACGTATGTGCCTTTGTATTGGGTTTCGATTGCTTCCTACGTACGAATTTGGCGCAATGTCAAGTTTATAGATATGAGGAAAATTCTCGTCACACATAAGGATAAAATTCATTGTTCTTAGGATATTTTGGTCTACGGATTCGCAGTTCCATTAAGCGCCCAAAGTGAAATACAGACCCAAAATATCTTATAAGGAAACGGACAGAGATAATGATATGCTTGGTTTTTATCTACGCTACTCTATTAATAAGTAAGAATGTAATCAGTAGAGCAAAAGAAGTATCTACGGTGAACTTTAAAGTTATCTTAAAGCTTAGCTAAGCTAAACAACAGATAATTGACGACCTGAGTGGCGCAGTGGTTAAGACGCCGGTGCGCTGCGCGGAGGGTCCTGGGTTCGATTCCCAGCGGTGCAGAGATTTGAATGATGAGTTTAAATTTCTGTTTCTGGTCTGAGTGTGTGTGTTCTTGTCTTGTGTGTGTCCATGGCACCCACGACACAGGGAATCCTAGTGTGGGGCTATGAGTGTGAAGCGTTAATTGACTAGGAAAATAAGTTCTCTGCTATATCGACCACATTTTTGTAAAATGAGCAGGCCACCACCAAATGAACTGAAGACCAAAAGTCCGTATCCAACAATGGTTTTCAAAAAGCTAATGAATGAAACAAAAAGTGAAAATAATACGTTTACGACAGGAATGGAAATGTCACCACTTAGTCCTATGCCATAAACGTTTGAAACGCCATAAAAAGTAGCGACCCATATTTATTGAAATATATCACGACAAGTGAAACGTTTCTGCCATGTCAGAAGTTTTACACGACAAAGTGCGACTCCAAACAGACGCAGACATTATATAACATTCAGTGCGACAGTTATTTGAAATGCTCGTAAGTGAACAGTTACAACATTTTGATTGCTTGTAGGTCCTGTATACCTTTAATATCCAACTCTTTGTGACTGCATATTTAAACTGAATTTTTATAACTCACACGTTTGGAATAGGTAGGTACTTTGGAATAGGTATAAGACAAGGTTCCAATATCATTAAAATTAGATGTTTTATTCTAAAAATCAAATAGCTAGAGCTAGCTCAGGAGTTTCTTATTAAAACACATCGAAAGGGCTTTAAAATGCATTTAGTAAACGCATTTTTAATATCAGGCAGTCATAAAAAGCTTTCCAGGTGCTAGATAGGTGTGAAAATATTCACATTTCAATGCAATAATTAAAGTTACTAGGTACAGTATCTATAAGTTATGTCGTCTGATAAATAACTCGCAGTCAACCGACTGGCTTCATTCCGGCGAAGTTGTAAACATAATAGTAAAAAGGGTGGCAAATAAAGCCATAAAGTTGTCCGCAAAAATAATATAAGCTATGATTTTTGTCCTGGGTCGGTACAACGGTTGTTCTCATTCATACAAATCCGGAAAAAATAAAACAGATATTAAGGGCGCTCTCGCAGACCGCGCTTCCCGCCTCGCGCATTAGTGTTCCCAAAAATGTCCCATTCTTATTCAAATATTTCCGGCAATTTGTTTGTCCTATCGTTCAGAAGGGTAGAGTAGGCGAATGAAAATGGACCTTCCGTTGCTAACTTGTACCTGTAGGCCTCACATATTATATTTATGAGGAAAACTTGGGAACAACAAACGCTGATATTGAATGTTGTGTTATAACATTTTAGGGTACAATGTTCAGAATAAGTTTATAAGGTCTAAAATACGAAGTTTTCTTATGTCCCACGTCAGGATTATTCCTTAGGGAGCATACCAATAGACGTGGCTAACAATTTCCGTTCATACTCGACAGGTCCCGGTTCAAATCCCAGCGGAAAAATCAAATTGCTTGTTTCGGTTATGTGCATTTAAAAAATTAAATCTGCTGTAGTAGTAGGTAGGTAACGGTGATGAAAAACATTGCAAGGAAACCTGCATGCCTGAGAGTTGGCCATAGTGTTTCAAAGGCATGTTACGTTCACTAACGAGAAGAATAAGGTAGGTACGACGTAGTCAACCAAACTGGCCAATTGCAAGTCGTAATCCTTCTTATTTTGAGAGGAAACCTCTCTCTGAAATTGCAGATATTTACATTTCTGTAAATCAACCCTTTCGCTGAGCGCGCATTTTAACCTCGGTGCCATGACGTCAATAATTTTAAGGTTACTAAAAGTGTCAAGCCATTCAACGTAAATTGTATAACCAGTCTGCAATTAATGTGCAAGTAACCACAAATGGTTTCCTCAATGGAGGCGTCGTGACAAATATAGCAAAGTTTTAATTGAGAAAAATAATCTTAATTAAGTAAGCGCTATCCAACTGAATGGAGACATGGAATTTACTAATGACGGTAAAATGTATTAAAGAATTTGCTCCGGTATTCGCTTTTACAAGCGTTTATTTAACTGTTGGTTCGTTAGCAGGTATTGTTTCAATATAACTATTTAGCTCAAATCTTGCAACTGAATTTTAAACTAGTTTTCCACAATCAATTAAGCTAAACTTAGACAGATCAACTCAAATATGGTACTGTTTTATCGTATGTATATAGACTACATAGGTACAATAATAGATACAGTATCTATTGAAAGGCATGGAATGGTAGCAAATCTCACCGGATTTGTTATTCACAGAACGGTGATAGTCCAGTGATTAAGAATTCGGCTTCTTGTTTTGATCTTGAGGAACCCTGCATTCCTGAATGTCCTGCATATTGTTTTCAAAGGAATGTGAAGTTCACCAGTCCACGACCACTCTCCAGGCACGATCACCTTGCTTGGTGGCCTGCATCTCCCCTTTTACCAAAGTACCAGTATAAATAGCGGAGTGGCATCGGTTAGGGTAGGCCCATGTCCAGCAGAGAGCAGCAAAGGCCTGAAATGGAGAAACAGAGGATGGTATTTCTCTTTAATATGTTATTTCCACAATTTTTATTTATGATTTGCGCAAAATAAAATGTTTTTTGAGTATTATTTTCTTCCATGAATTTGTAAAAGGTTTCATAACTGTATCATGGTTAAAATTATAAGAAAAAATAAAAAGGTATCCATAAAAATATTTCCGCTGAAATTCTTTAAAATATAGTGAAACTAAAATAATTAAGTACACAGAATCTGTAATACATTTCCAGCGCACGAGGCGGAACGTCGAAACGGCGGCGGCAAAATGCTTCATGGTTTCAACGTTTTACGTACGAGTAATTTGTTGTTGTAAGAGTTTTTAGCTAGAAGTAAATATGTAAATACGTTTTTATCGTACACTTTTATAAACATGAGAAGGAAATAATCTTTCATCTCACTTGATCGTAACTGGTCTCTGTAAACTTTGTCTCTTCATAGGTATTGTAAGATGGAGTTTGGAGTTTATAAGCGGCTGCAGCAGCCATTAAGATTTTTTTGTGAGAAATGTAGTTCATTGAGAAAAAATATTTCAGCGTAGCCAGGCTACTTTAATACGTCATTCTTGCTGTGAAATGTTAATTAATTAGAATACAAAAGAAACATTGTAGAAAATTACATCAAGAATATCGTGTTACAACTTCATATTTTGCATAAATTTCCAAATTAAGACGCTTCCCTAACTACATCGCGTTTTTAAACGACTAACTACACCAAATCAGAAAACTTACACGAAATGCGGTAAATGGTTGCCAAAAAACTTAGCGAACTTAGTTAATGCCGTCCAACTGTATTATTCACGTCGAACCAACTCCTCTGTTCTGTGAAACTCGAATTTCGGTATGCATAAACATAACTCTAAATCGTGGGAAGTTTTAAAAGCTTTTGTGAGTATGGAACCGGAGAACAGATTGCTACCGAGTTATAACCTGTTTTCTTGGTACGTAGGTATTTATATTAAAAATTTGAAATTTTTACAAATAAACTTTCGCCACCTTTAAAGTCGGCCCAAAATCTTAATTCTTTGTTTTTCTGCAACTTGTATTTAAGTAGTAGAGCACATATTTAAGGTATCTCATCGGTCATCAATCATCTCAAGAAGGTAAGTACCTAATTCTAAACACCCAAAAATGCATTGTTATAGGCCAGATATCTCTCTGTGAAAAATGTGTATGATGTGTGAATGTGAGGATCAAAGCAAAAAGGAAAATCATATGTTTATTATTTATATTTACAGTATGTTATAAATTGAATACCTACTGTTTTTGACTTGGATAAAGGTTTTTGATCTCTCTCTAAATTCTTATAAAAGTATTTTTATCAATATTTCTTAACTAAAAAAATACACACAGATAAAGTTGAAAGTAGGAGCAGCTCCTATCTGGTAAATAAATTAAGCATACAGGTAAACTTGTAAACAAAAAAACTGCTAAACTTCCGAAATATGCTGACATACTCGTAGTTTCATTAATATTTAGGCGTAGGTAAGCACGGGCGGAACTGGTATTCCAACTGGGCCAAACCATTATGTCTGGTCTCACCCTCCCATTCGTAAATGTCAATATAAATGACTAAACGAGCCGTCCGCATAGCAAATGTGCTATAGTTCCAAATACCAAGCCGATATTTGAGCCTACAACAATGTTTAAAAGTAGGTAAGGAAAAAAATATATTCGATACAGGCATTTAAAGAAGCTATTAGGTACGAGAAAATATTGTTATTTTCCCAATAATTTCATGATGTTAGTATGGAATAAGTATGTCGTCTAATAATGGCCTTTCCCGTATTGCCGCACCCACTAACCGTATTATGCTAAAGGTTTAATAAATTCACGTTAAAAGGGTATGCGGGTGCTGCCGATTTTAACAATGAACTATTATCACAATATAACGCGCAATCTGCTCAAAAGCCAGTATTCACGCGGGCTGCATATAAAATTGTTTTATTGCGAATACATTTGGTGCAAATGTGGTAGATATGTCTTGAAATAACAATTTTCACATATCGTATAGTACATTTTCTTGGCGCCGGGCGGCGTTCAAGCGATGCGGCGTAGCTCGCATGCCATAGGTTCCTGCCATACTAAGACTCAATACCGTCATCTCAATTGCGCTATCCAAGCACAATGAAAATGAAATTCCTCATAACAAAAACGTAAATGCCATAAATAACGCGGGAACCGCGGCAAAGGGAGGAATTGACTCGAATGTTAATGGATTGAGTTGTAGCACATCTACGCTGAATGCTTTTCCGTTCGCTTCAAAATACTTCAAATTTATTACCCACGAAAGCTTTCATGTAAATGTGCGCAAAGATTTTTAGTTCATCATTGTTGAAATTGAAATTCAAAACTTTTTGTAAGTATTGCAACTTTTTGAACGGGTTTATACAGTGGCTGGTAATATCGTATCATAAAGTTAACGACCATCGAAACTCTCGGAAAAAGACGGTGGGACTCTCCTTCACAATATTCTTATTAATGTTTGCTAACCCACTTTCAGGATTGATTGGCATTTGTCTTTTTCACAGAAAACAATCAATTTATTTTATTAGATTCAGTTCCGAGCAGTATTTAAACCTATCCGTAAATTGGTGAATAAATCAATTCTCAACTACGCGTATTTTTGAATACTGAACCATGAGCCCTGAATAGGGACAAAAATTGGAATAGAACTCCCAAATCGAGATTTCCAAATCCAAAGCACGATATAAACTTTGTGTTAGAATAAAAATGTAATTATAGTTCAAAACTGTTGTTAGATTGGCGCCTAGGCCGAACCTTCGAAAGGCCTCCCTTGAGTCTTATCGTAACTCGTATCTAGTAAATGATTTAAAATACAAATTTAGTATTAAAATTTCGTGAGGCCTTGGCATAATAGCAGTGTCAGGCAATTACGCGCCACGGTAAATGTAGTACAGGCTTATATAATAACCCTAATTTATAAACAGCTTGCAAATTTTAGCCTTCCAAACCTATGTTTTGGTATCTTAATATTGTAATATCTAATATGCAGTATTAAAGACTTGATGCATTTTTGACGAGAAACGATATTATTATGGAATTTAATCATAAAGTATACGATAGTATACGTAACTACTAGTAGTTGGAGCTCTCGACTTATTGCCGCCCTCAGAAGCAGTTGGTGTGGTTTTATCGGAACGGTGGCGGGCCAACCCGAGTTAAATATACTTGAAACCACCGAAAGGATGGTTAATGTAATGATATAATTATCATGACTGCTTTCTATCGATTGTAACTGCTTTCCCAGTAGTGGTAACTAAATACTAACTATAACCGGCGTTGGACAATTTCCTCGCTCCTTAGGCATTCCTATCGTTAAACTACCTACATATACGAGTACTATGCTCGTTCTGATATTTGACTGTTTAATTAGCTTTATCATTTCCAAATTTAATATTATCTTCTCTTAATATTCTTCAAATACAAATGTATAAATAGATCTATCTCATTATTACCATTAATATTATGTGTTATATATAGAGGTAATCAGCATTGGTCAAATTGCTAACTTTGTGTTAACTGATTAATTTACCTATTTCCAGTCACTTACAGTTCGAAAGTAATAGTTACCACGTCACTGCGTGCTTTTAACTAAATTAACCTTCAAAATCCCTTCGACTTATCTGACAAGTTGATAAATTTGAATAGGCTGTACCTGTCGATATCAGAAAGTTTATGCCGTAAACCAGGCATTATCAATGTAGCTAACTAAATTTTAACCTAAGCCACAATTAAGTGGGTGTGAAACTAGATTAATTTTCAAATGGCATTTTGTGTCATACAATTACCATAATTTTATGACTGTTATTAAAGAAAAGGTAACATAATTAGCTAGCTATGCTAAGGTTTCCTAAAATTCCTTCTCGTAATTCCTGTAATTTGTGTAATCCTGTATTGGTCTTATTATTTATTTAGATCGTCATCTCCGATGTTACATACATTAATTTTTTTTATCTACACCTTACACTTAAGGCTTCACAAAATTTGAAGACTATTTAACTAACGACCGCACCCAAGGTTATTGTGGGATGAACGATATCCAAGCTATACGAAGTATGTAACATTCATTGAATCTCAAAACTTCAAAGCCTGTTAACTAAGCGCAAAAAGCGAGTAAACGCTTGTTCGTAAGTAAAATTAGAGTCATAAAGTTGGACAGCTTGTTCGACAAGGCTTAAAGTTCCGAGTGGGAAGTCATTTAAGCTCGTGCACTAGAACAAGGGATAGATTTAATCGGCTGCGCGTGGATGGCCACTTGGCAACAAATTTATGTCCCCACCCATTGCATTGGATTTCACGTGCTTGCGATCGGGACTCCATCTAATTTATCTACAGCCACGGTCCCTGAGCCAGGCGCAGAATTCGTCAATAATTTCCTTCCGGCCGATAGTTAGCAGAATGGTTAAGAGAGTAGCACTAAGAAGCCTAGTGAGTTGAGCAGCGACAGTTTCCGACGTACCTACGTAGTTTTTTTAAATATTATATAGTCAGCCGGTGGTTTTAT
This sequence comes from Erynnis tages, assembly GCA_905147235.1. NCBI lineage: Eukaryota > Metazoa > Arthropoda > Insecta > Lepidoptera > Hesperiidae > Erynnis > Erynnis tages. The sequence goes on along the minus strand of LR990077.1, from coordinate 3,909,984 downwards.
TTATTTAAAGTAACAAATAAACTATCATTTGGCAAATTTTCACTTGGTAGGAAATCACTGAAATAAACCACAGGTACTCGTATGACCAGCAATTTTTTAGTAACTATACCTACTATAAACTATTGGGAGAGCCAAATTATAAATAAATTTCAATCGGGAGGAAACTATTAATTTTTTTTTCTACAAACGTCGGACGCTGCCACTCATACAGCTGACGATCCCTAAGCTTCTATTTCTACTCTCTTAAGCATTCTACCAATTATCGGCCTGGAGGAAATTGGTCATGAAAACCTGTCGCTGGCTTACGGACCAACACGCGTTCACAGGACGGACAAATTTGCTGTCTCACTCCTGACAAATGAATGAGCGCTGTAGCACATGTTACAAGCTAATGTGGAGCCCGTAACAAATATCTACGTAGCGGATATAAATGATGATTTTCAACTTTACTCGCCACGTTTGTCTATCGGTAAATCGCCATGTAACACGTAATTATGTTGACTCCCTTCCTTTATTAAGCGTTTATTTACTGTTAACTCTAGTATCATGAGTTATTGTTTAAGTGTTGTTATGGTAAAGTAGCAAATCTTTACTGATCGAGTAATCTAACCGTAATACAAATACTTGCTTAATCTAAGACGGAGTCGGGTCGAAACTCCATAATAAGGGTTTAATTGTTCTAAACGTGCCGCATATAAAATGGACTGAACCTACGTCTATTGATAGTTGTCACTGATATTGATTGAAAATCCATTCTAATACAACCCGTTTAAGATAGACTTTCACCCTTGCATAATTCAAAGAAGCTGAAAATTTATATGACCGTTTCATGATAATGAAATTGTGAAAACCCATGTGTAAAAAATTCATGCTTGAAGTTTTATAAAGTAGGTTTTGTGGATATTTTAGCGACACAGTTAGTTCTATGATAAAACATGGACTTTTAAAAACTTCATTATAATGTTAGGTATTCCTAATGCTTATGCAAATTTTCAGCTTCTTTGGAATTTTATTAATGCAAGGGTAACTTTTCGGGATAAATTGGCCGGGCTAATAGGATTTATAGCAGTCATATCTGAAGTCGTATGTGATTCCCATTAAGATACAAAATATGAAAAATGCTTCACGGTACATAACCGCGGAAAATTTGAAGATTCCATAATTTTTTATTTTCTTTTAAAAGTTTAAATGCATCCTCCATAAATTTTTATCCATGTCCATCGTTGAATTCCCACATCTCCGATGTACAGTCAGTAGCAGTAAATTTATCGTCCCAGGCCGAAGTCGCGTACACGAGATGGACAAATTAGCTGTCTTACGCGTGACTAATGAATGAGTATCGTGTAACGATCTTGTACGTATCTAATGTGTAATACAAATAAATATATATTTAGTTTAATGCTCGCGTTGCTTTTTGAAATATTTTTGAAATAAACCCAGAATATCACATATTTTCAAAAGGTGGGCTGAAATCCTCAGCCTGTTATAGTGTTTTGTATAATGAACTACTGTCGCATTATGAAAAAAAATTTAAAGTAAAACACTATTATTTTGAAGAGTACTTTTAAAATTTGATGATTTTGGATTTACCTAAATGTAAAAAGAATGTGCCTTTAATACCATTTATAACGTTATAATAAACATAACATTCGCTACATGTTATAAAGACAATTCAAATCCCGTCACGTTTATTGTACCCGTGACAGAGTCCTGTTCACGGGACGGACAAATCACCGTCGTCACACGTGACAAATGAGTGTACCCATGGGTAAACGCCCATGTAGGGATTAAGGATTATTTTCCTAACTAAACATATTACGAAATATTTTTATTTACTTGCTTTAAACCTTAAACGTTGTCTGAGAAGGAAAAAGAAATCATTTTATAAAAACCACATCCAACCTTAAACAAGATACAATAAAGTTATTAAGTACGTTATAATTTTTTTCAAAAGTACTTTGCTTGATAAATGCTATTTCACTATCGCATTTTGAGGAATTGCTTTTGAACTGTTACGTCAAAACGATGGTATAACTGGAAACGGACTAATTACTTACATGTTTGTGAATTTATAATGAAACACTTATATATAAACCTTGATAGTTAAACCCATTTGAGTAATAAAGTTCTTCCCCTCCTTTGCGGAAAAAGAACCGGGCCCAAGAGTGGAATATCAGACGGTAACAGCCAGACTCTTCCTGTGATTTTTATATGCCCCTTGCCAATCCTTTACTTTTTACACCTCGACGCAAGAATATATTTTGCAAATCACTTCTCTCCACGTGTATATTTAAGTACCTACCTATGTATTATTTTTGGCTATATTGTATATTCTTCAGGCCCTCAATGCCTTAAACTTAGGTGACAATTTTGTTGGAAACTGGTGATTAAATGACCCCCGATAAGACTTGTCGGCTACTTAAAGATAATAGCTTGATATTGCCTTCTACATTAAAGTGGTGCTATTTATGTATATAGTACGCATAACTATAAGTACTTACTCATAATATAAAAGATATCGTACTGATACAAATAATATAGTGTTGCTGTTATAAAAAAGACGATTGAGCGACATTCACGATCAGACTAACGGGTATGCGGATGTATAATTTCTTGTTTGCATGTCTATGTATGTGATTGATATCTAATCTAGATTATATATTTTTTAAAGTAATGGAGGAGCAAAAGGGCATTCAGGACACCTGATGTTAAGTGGTCACTGCAGCCAATGGACGTCCACGTCCGACCTCAAATAGAGAAAAATATCTTATCTGAGGTTGCACGCGGCCGCTTTGCTACTCATGAGGACTAAGATGTGCGCCTGAAATAAAGTGTCGGCATCCATACAACACTGGTGTTACTTACGTTATATTTTATTATCGTGAATCCACATATAGAATTAGGAGTATGCTCTAGCTATCACTGTTGCGAGAGTCGGTTATTCTAAAACATACTTTGTAATTATTACTATTTTTTTGGTGAGTGATATGTATGTATGAATGACTTCTTTTCTCTCCTTCTTTCTAAACGTCAGAAAATCAGACCAAATTGAAAAAAAAGTTTTATTAAGTGGCACAATGTTAAATGACTGGCGATGAAATGTAAAAACATTGAGACTGCTTTGATACAAGAGTTTCTCAACCCCATATTGCTTACGTGTGCACGTTACAGCGTGTACAGTACAATGTACACGCCCTCAAAGAAAACGGTCGTATTTCAAGTAACCAACACCTATTGTTTGCGACGTCCTTCCCGTGACTTTTCACCAACACTCAACAAACGTTTAAACTCCATTGTTCTAGTTGCTGACGTTTTAAAGAGGTTATTTACATTGTTCCTAGCTTTTCTGAAACAAATTTAATTTATATTGTATGCATTTTTAAAATGGGAGCCCCTTTGTGTATAGAGTCGAGTTGGCGTAGCATTAATTATGACTTAGGTCCTTATTCTTATTTCGTTGTGTATGTTAAAATTTAAAATAAAATCGCCTTATTTACAATTTTAAGGTTAAATTGAAAATTCTATACTATTCACAACATATTAAACACTTAAATATACATTTTTTTATTAACACTCATTGTGCTTACACAATGATGATGCTACAGATACTTATATCTGTAGCATTGTAAATAAAGACGAACGCAGAAAAATTATAGTTCATGTATTATTTAAAATTGTAAACAAACATAGCAGTTGAGGCGATTTTCAACAACTATCAGTATAAAATATATCAAGATAAAATTATATCAACATAAACATTGAATAAACACTCAAACGTACGTCTATAAAATTCACCTGATCTTGTTATCTAAAGCCTGCCAGCAGACATGGAGACTGTGATTTAAATGAGTGACATGAATACCTAGATAAGTATTTGCCCAAATGCTACTTAAATTATAATGTCCAACAAATTAAACGGTAACTTAGCGCGCAAAATGCTGTACATATTATGCCACGAACGGGCCAGGTGCGCTTGAAATTATTTGAATAAATATTAATAGAGTTCAATTGTTGGTTGGTATGCCAAAGTTATTAGAAAATAACATTCATTTGGCCTTTGTGTTGTGGATCAGAGTTCATACGCATTATTATTGTTGCATTTTGTAGAGTGAATGCAATCAAATAACAGAGCTTGTTTGTATTAATTTTAAACATAAGCGTGCATAGCCTTGTTTTCATGTCACAAGCGATTAAACAAATAGCATTCAAAGCAGCCTGTAGTTGAATAGGTGTAACCGCTTGCAACAAAATACCATAGAGTATGTATCGTCATAAGCTACCGTGCTTCGGAAAGCTCGTTAGTTGTTTTCTGTCCAAGTTTATTCGACACATTGTTGCTGGTTGACATTTCTTTCATTTCTTTGCTTTAATACAAAGTTATGAAGACACAACCTATTTTGATTTTTCGCCCAGAGATAATCCTGGACGGGTTGCAGAGGAACTGTAAAAGTGAATAACGGTTTAATTTAACTTATCCGATCGAATGTAATATACATCATTCACAGAAACACGCGTGCTTCACCATTCGGGCGCGTGGTTAAAATATCGGTTCTTAAGCGGATATACACTAATCCATCTTGTCTGACCAGCGCAGAAGTATGGGCCATGTTCACGAAGTGAGTTTTATCCATTAATAAGCAAATAAAATAAACGTTTGCTCTCCTTGGATTTCCTAGAACCAAGCGTAGGTCCTAGAAATATTTTTATTTGTTGAGACAATTTATCTATGTTTTATTTGCCTGTTATTAGGTTATTATTAATATGACTTCCCTGAAAACGCAAACTTATTATGGCAAATAAAGCAAAGCTGAAATTATTCTGAGAAGGGGCGCCTAGAGACGAAAATGATGTATACGATTTCCTTGGCCTGAGAAAAAACATGAAATGTGGGCACCGTGGCAGATATGAATCGACGGTCGACTTCTTATGGCCTCATAATGTATGGTGTCATATATTACGCATTATTATTAGATAGAAATGATGTTTGGGTCAGCGTTATACTCAAACGTACGTTGTCTTTAACCCATTAGTGACCCACTGCAGGGTCGGGTCTCGTCTCACAATGTAATGACCATAATATTTTATACATACATAATATGTATGAGTATATAAGAGTAGCAGACGACTGTAAATAAAAAGTAATCATCAAATGAAACTTTTGGAAGTCGTAAATGCAATTTTTTTTATTCAAAGTCAAAATTAAGTAAGAAAATAATTACCTATCGCCACATGGACCAACCCGTAAAGCAGAATTGGTGTTCTTCTTGGTAAAGTCGAGCCCCAAATTCCATCTTACAGAGAGACCAAGAGATTTCAGTAAATAATAACAATAATGTAACATACAACTAAGTTTTAATTTAAGCAAAAGATTGTTTTTTCAGGTACTTAAATATCGTACTACTGATCTATAACACAACTAAGAAAAAATTACTCAATTACATTATGAAAAATTATGTAGGTATAGGAGACTTTAATTAATAAAACAACTAGAAAGATGGAAAAGACAATTAAGAATAAGAAAAGGTCAACGCCGTAATTGCCTTCTATGAATATTAATTTATATTTTAAATTAATTCTCACTTTGAGCTTTTGTACCTATGATGGTCTATTAAAGCAACGTTTCACGGCCATTCAATAACGTTCCTTTCAATGTTGTATCAGCTCTTAGATTCTGTTTCTGATAAACAATCAATCATAGGAATACAATAGTTCACTAGACAAATAATTGGACGATAAATTGCGTATTTCATAGAGGTGTAAAAGTAACGAAAAAAGCGAACCCGTATGTATTTGTTACTTTTACAATTAGTACTCGTTACTATCGTATCGTTACGTTACTCGTTACTTATGATACGTCATTAAAAAACATACGCTACTTATTTAGCTGCGTAAGGTGCATTTTTTTACTTTACCGTATTTGGATCCAGACTCGCGTATTCTAAAGTTTTATTTAATAGGTAAAGCTGAGAACTACAAGTAAACTGTAGACGAAATCTACTGAATTTGAATTAGATTTACTATTTTCAATTTTGAAAATTTTAATAATTAAAAAATTTAATGATTTAAATACTTATTAATAAATGAAAATTAAAATGCATAAAACTCAGAATCTGGAAACTTTTTCAACATATGCATCAACGGTAGTTGTGCGAACTAAAACAGTTACAGAACAATCTACGAAAATACGAAAAATGCGAGTAACGAAATGCATTCGTGAGTAACGTTTCGTTACTCGGCACTTTATGGCGCACCCGTTACTCAGTAACGAATACATACGGTTTGCTACAGCTTTAGTATTTCATATTAGGATGCTTGTTATTTACGCATAAACTGAGTCGGCACTGGTCGTGTATCGTAAAGATATCAGCGTCAAATGCAAAATAGGCGTCAAATTGATCGTAATTATTGCAATGAATGTATCTGTAGTAACGCTTTGTTTGTTGCAATCACGTGTAAACGTAGAATATTGAAATTAAATGTATGCTTTGTTGGCAAAATGATTGTGCTTCTATCTGTTTATTTTGGTATATTGTTAGCAAACCTATTTGAAATATTATCTACTGTCTCCACAGCATACAACGTTAGAATCAATACAAAACGTGACGCGCTAAGAAAAGAACACGGTTTATATTTATTACCATACAATAATAATAAAAAAAACTATGGCGGAATTCGCGTCACTTTTTTTGGTAAATTAATATAAAATGGTAGAGAGGCGGATGTGTTGTTTCACATTACAATAATTAGAAATACCTCCTACTTCTCATTATTTTATAGTCTGAGTTAATTGAAAGTTTGGTTGAAATTCGCTCTCAATTTCAAAGTAAACTTCATAGCAACAATCGGAACTTAGCACGTGCTTACACATAAACACCTATCTTGTTTCTATATGTAGATTGCATCGTGGCATCGTTAAGTAATACCGACAGTAACCTTGGCAACATGCATCGAGAAGAGACAATCACTGCATAACTGCTGGACGCACCCAGGTCGGACAATAAGTTACCGCGGGAACAGGCGGAGGAAGGCCGACTCGTCACGCTCGGGTTAAGGACATAGGGCCCACAGATCCGGAGCTATGACATAATGAGTTGAATAATGCCCTTTCTACGAGTACCATTACGTGAGATAATAGACATTGAAACAGGTCAAAGGTTTGCATAATCTTATGATGTTGCATAAGTAGAGGTGGATTGTTTATTTAATTCATGTAATTTTCATATTTTTTTAATCACCGTTAGCCGAATTCGTTTGTTTAACGTAGTAAGAACTATGGTTGACTGTTGTCACTCTTGGAGAGAACCTTAAAGCTGGCAAGGTCTTCTATTTCAGTTGGAAAAGTTACAGCAAATCTCTACACTAACATAATAATGATGAAGAGTTTGGCGGATCGCGCTAATCTCTGACGCGCGCTATTGCCAGACGCATTTCAAAAAATCTTTTTGTTTATGATTCATTTGTTCTTTTTTTTTCTTGAAAAAATAGCAACGGATTGATGTATTTTTTGTGTGCAGTGGAGGTACTTTGCTGGTTGGAGACTGTAATTGGCTACTTTTTAAATTGTGTTTAATCTTTGGAAGCTCAAAGAAACTTTTTCTTTATTTGGCAGAGTAAAGGGCTAACTATTTCTTTAAGATACCATCTCGGCCCTCGGTAGTAACAATAAATATATGAGCTGCAATGACCACAACAGCTCATTTTTGCAATCAAATTTAATATTATAATTCATATTACTTACCTTAATTATAACATTAATATTACGTTTCATGTTTTTGTAGATAAAGATAAAATAAATTACGAACAGTCCTAACGTTTTATTGTCTTTTGTCTAACAGAATGCCGATACAAAATTGTTATCTAATGAATGATAAGGATTTAAAAGCTGTGCTTTTACAGTTGGCTGTTAAATTTATCGCTACGATAAAACAATATCGCAAGGCGCTTAAGCACAGAACTGTTATCAATTTATTAGTTTATTGGAGCTTAATAATTTCTGCAGCACTGAACCTTTTGATTGGAGTCTTGTGGTAAATCAATTAACAAGCTCTGCAAGAAACATTGTCACGCTACTTGAAGTACTTCGCTTAAATGACAAACACATTATTATTTTATAAATGTCTGTAACCAAGTAAGGTTTGTCATAACAAACCTTTGGTGGATCATTTTCAGTCCAGAGTCTTCTCTCAGAATGCAAAGGATGAAGGCCTTAGTCCCCCACGCTGGCCTTATGTGGGTTTTCGAATAGCTAGTTATTATAGGTAACAGAGGGCTTGTTATTTAAAATTAATCATTTCTTTCATGCCTTAGTATTGACTCGTAGAGCGCTGGTAACATCGCTATAATTTACTAAAACGCTAGGGTAATTTCCGTTTTTTAAATAGATGGAAGAGCTCGTCCGGGTAGGAACCTTACCGCCAGTTTCTTAAAGCAGGATTTTCTTTATGTCCTGTGTTTCAGCTTGGGAGGTATGGTTGCCGGGTATACTACATTTGAGGCGAATATCTTAATAGCAAAGCAAAAGCACCCGCATACAACCTCAGATAGGATTTTTTTCTCTATTTGAGGCTACATGTGGGCGTCTACAGTCTATAGTGACTTAACATTAGGTGGCCCTCATGCCCTTTTGCTCCTCAATTATTATAAAAAAGGAAAAAAAAGTTTGAATTAAAATTGCTAAACTTCTGCAGTCGTTTTAGAGTAGAAGGAGAATTTTATGGACCAATGCGTCCTCTCCAGAGAACTGGGAGTCCTCTTCAAGCGAGGTGCAGGCTCCCGAGAGTTTTAAGAGCAAAAATTCTTTACGACCCAGACTCGCCACCATGAATCAGCTGTTAAAACCGTAAAATTATGGTCTAATCTTATAAAAGAAGAGAAATTGCTACCAGAATACGAGAAAAACTTAAGTAATCCGAATTCATAAACTAAAAACGGAAGACATGATACAAAATTTTACGTGACTGGTCTAACGTGGTGGAATAATTTTAGAATTTCTAGACTGCCCGCGGCTTCCTCCGCGTGGATTATGGAACTTGATCCGGAGAGGTATAAAAAGTATTCTATTATATTAATCTAAGTTGTAAGCTTCGTACATACTAAATTTCATCCAAATATGTCGTTGTTGCATGAAGGAGTAACAAACCTCCATTCATCCATCCTCACCAACACATTTATTATGGCAGTAGGATACAAGTAGGAGATATGATAGTGTGTTCCTACCTTAAACCCATTAATTCACAAAAACAAAGATGAGCCTTAGCAGATAAATTCTATCAATAGATTTTATTTTTAAGTGAGTGAAAAATTATAAATAAATCCCAACAATAGCCATGAATATTTGATGCCATAAACGCTTGAAAAAAAGATGAAATTTTGATCTTGGCACGAACGTTACAATATAACTGGAACACCGAACCTGAATTGATCAATTGCTCGGCTCATCGCCAATTCGAAATGGTTTGCAACTGCCTTAACGACTACCTCGTGTAATAACTACAAAGATAGATTGAATACCATAAAATAGTTTTATGTTTCATGTGTGTTTTTGTATGTATTGCAGCGGTTTTAGTTTGGTCAGCCTTCAACCCAATTGGGTCGTGGTTAATATTAAGCAAGCTTTTTAAATTTCCTTATTTTCTATCGATTAATTAAATTTCCGTGCGCTCAGGATCACGGCACTGATATAATTGAACGTCATGTTGCTTATTTATCGGGTCGTCCACCTGTTTTCATAAATATTTCCACAGGTATGTGTGATGTCTCATTATTAAAAATATCTCGCTGACTAGTGGTATGCAATTATGAGAAATATCATATTTACAGGTAGCTACGTAGTATTTTTTATTCATTCAAATTTAAATCAAATGAAGCTTAAAGAAAACCATATATAATTATTTACAAAATAAATACTATGCCATCCAATAGTTAGTACATTTCTAATGATAGATAGATATAATATTCTTTAATTTCTTGGTTAGAAACTGACATAGAAATAAAGCATTTAAATAAGGCAAGTATAGGTACTGACAGTAAATTTTGATAATATTCACATTATGAAACTTTATAAAACTTATTATTTTAGTTGCCGAACATGTTGTACTAACAGTACCAAAGTTTCCTTCTTCTTCTCTGAGGTATAATAATATAAAACTTATGTATGTAAGTATGTAAAACATAATCGAAACTTCGCCTAGAAACTGGCAAGACCCGTAGGCGGATCGAAATACCTACGTAAAAGTCCGTAAAGTTTAATACTTTTGTTTTCTACATACACTTGCTATTATTGTGTACCTAATTACCTATACATTTATGAATTATTAAAATTATTAATAATTCTATGTGAATGCTTAGCATGAAAGTTTAGTGTACATTAAAACCACGTATTTTAAATGCAGGTATTTTACTCCATAGGTATATTTTTTTCGCAAAAATGTTTTTGGAGACCTATGTTTATGTTACATTTTTCACGTATAAGTATCCTGCATAGGGTAAACAAAAACCATTGTTTTTGTTATGTTTTTCGTTACGTTGTGTTTGTGGTAATTGTTGTGTTTATTTGTTGCTATATTGTTTCGTACAAACGATATGGATCCTCAACCAAGCACGTCAAGCCAAAGCCAAACATATTCGTCGAAAACTCGTTGATATGTACAAAGCACGACTAAATTTCGAACCCCGTATCCGATATCGGCAATTCGGCACACTAACTTTGTCACAACACTATTTTTATTTCACCAAAAACTGACAACACAGTAAACGTCTGTTGACTTCGTCTAATTAAAAATACGACTATAGACGGGTCATTCTGATACTAATTTAGAAGGGGAGAAATTTAGGCAAAAATAATTGTCACCATATTTCTCAGTTATGTTTTCATTTATTTTTAAAGATTTCCGATGCTATTGTCTAGGTGGTAAAAGGAACTCAAACTTGATACCTAATGAGCATTTATTTATACATTTTTATTAGTATTTTCAGTCGTGAAAACTATTTTATAAATAACAACAAAGCTTTTTTTCTAAACGTATGTTGTCTGGGCACGGTTGTAAGGGCACGGTCACGTTTGCACCTTCCGTCAAGGCGAGGGTGACTGCTCGTCCGACAAATATCTCATGCTCTGTTTACACTTCCGACCCGTCGATGTAAATGGGGCGAGAGAAATATTGCGGCAATCACTTCCACGGCTTACAGTTTTGCACTTTGATTGGTGCTTTACGTGGGCAGTATTTATAAGCCGCTGGAGTTGCGATAGGTTTTTCTTATATTATTGTATGCTCATAACTTCAACTCGATATGTGACAATGGCCTTGTCCTAATTGGCCATCATAGCCAGCCGACCATCCAACACGCCAAAATTAAAACACAGGGCTTCGCGTGGAGCTGTCCCAATTGAATTTCGCACTGACACGTCAAAATGTATGCAATCTCATTGTCGTACGAGCAAATTTTGCGTGCGACATGATAATTAGGATGCGTGGTAGAACTTTAATCACAAATAAAAAATGTTTTTATGATGATGACCTGTTATTTACCTACGACAATATTTCGGGAATAAAAAACTTTAGTACCTCTATTTAAAGTTTTATCCTTTTCTATTAAATAAATAATTGCACAGCTATCAATGATCACATAATTATATGGAATTTAATACTTATATTTTGTTAACTACTCATTGTTAATTAATAAGTAGTTAGTCAACATCGCTCTCCTGAATTCAAAGCGGGTAAAGTAAATAAAACATGAATAATATTTGCTTACTTGTATCTGTCTAGTATTATAGTCACAATCAATAAGTACCAATGCACGCAACCATATTATATCATCCATTAATTAATAAATTATTATATGTTTTTTGAGGGGTCAACAGACTTATATATCATGACAACTTCAATGGAATATAGACTCCTGATCATAATAACCTTCGACCTTTCCCGCTGCCCACTTCAAACCATCATTATTTGTTCCTGAATAGGTCCTAGCCATACCTACTTTTTTACTTTTGTTTTCTATCTATGGATTTAACAGTTTTAGAATCTGTCTCGCAAGGAAATATTGAGATCAGTTCTCTCTCTCACACTCTTTCTCTATTACCTAGGTCTATCAATAAGATTCTAGTCTTATTTGGGAATTTGGGCCATGGTGATAGACACCATAACCCTATATTTTCAATGCAAAAAAAAAATACTTACAAAATAATATCAAAGGACAAAATCCCTTACAAAATGTTTTTTTAAGTTTCCATTCAAATTTTAAAACTATTAACAACGTAACATCGATACTTTGTAGGGAAAATAGAAAAATATGTAAATTTGACAGTGTCGTTCCACGGGGCTGTGCGGTTAACCGGCAAATGCGCGAAAGTGATAAATTTGACAGGTAACAGTGCGTGTTCCGAATCCATGATGGTGAAAATTGCCCGATATATTTAGGAGAAAGTTTGAAAATTTCCGTGCATCCTTTTTTTTTGTATATTGTTCACTGTATGCTTCGTTGTTTTGAAGCATTTTCAAATATTACATGACACTGACTGGAAATTCTCCTAGACTTATTCATGTTAATAGGCAATAATGAGTATGAATTGAGGTGGCACTTATTGAATGCTTAGGTGTTACAGCTTAGTAGCTTGCTCGGGAGGTATCTTACTACCAGCCTCTTAACCAGTCGTGACGCAGTATGTGCTTCATGTCTTAAGTATATTTCAGCTGGGAAGCAGCATGGTTGCCGTAAATACTTTAAAAAATCCATACTTAGCTTTGCAGTCCTTATGCTAATTCGTTTGATTTATTGTAAAAATCTAATAATTATATTAACTGGTACCTCATTTTTAATCAACATTTTTACCCAAATCAGGTTCATAAATTAAATTATAAATACTATGTCTAAAAGTTTAATAATCATACGACTCTATAGTTTCGAATCTTCTAATATCTTGCAGAAAATACTCGTAGTTGCAATATCCTCAGTATAATGTTATCTTGAAGTTAGTAGACATGGAACTATCATAAGCAAGCTACACAGAGCTATAAGGATGATTAACATGCGGACGATAGTAAAAGGATATTTCATCGAGTTTAATTTAAAAAAATAATGTAACAATGTTAAAATATAATAGAACTTAAGCTATCTATGTTCCCTTAAAAGTACTTTTCAGCATTTTTTATATATTTCACGTTTGCTTAAAACAACCACTTTAGAAACAAGAGTCAACCCGAATATAATAATTATGTAGGTAATAGATATAAGATAAATAAAGAATAAATAATTAATAATCAGCTTTTAAGACAAAGGCCTCCAGATCGGTCCTTACGTTTGAGCGCATGGACGTATACACGTACCTACCTATGGAAAGAAAAATCAACATTCATATCCCATGAATATCGGCTATATTTCTTTGTTAAGCTCCACTATACTCAAATCTTTATAACGTAATTTCACCAATAAAGACCAATTTTGTTCGCTACTCGCAGCGTCCATGTGTCCCTGTATAGGCAAACTCACACTTGACTTCGCCATAATGTTATAACGTCAAGTTTACCGTTGACAATGTAAACTACGGCTTATTACTCGAACTCAGCCTGACCTCACTCCGGCCGTCTGAAGGTACCTGCTGCTTTAAATTATACATTTCGATGGCCTCTACAAAGTGTCTGAGTCGATTATGTTAGCGCTTTGAACTATGCACTTTTAAGACCATGAAATAAGCATGCAGGTCTGTTAAAATGATCACTACAGCGAATGGATATTGGATAGAGCTTCGGTGAATTGAAAAGAACACTGGAACACAGTGCACAAAGATACACACTGATATTTTTTCTTTTGTGAATCGAGCAAGATTCTGATTCAGGCTTATTAATTACTTTTCATTTCTTTATTTTTCTAGCCAGCTAAACTTAACCGTTCCTTCTTGAAGTACTATAATTGATTGGTGTAGGATTTAAATCCCGATCAGATTTTTTGTGTACCTCGTCATGTTGCGGAAACTAAACTGAATTCTTCATCACGAGTTTCTTTAGTATGTTTTCATTTTTCTTTTAGATTTAAAATAACGGAATTTTATCATGTTGTTCTAATAACATCTATGTTGTGGACCCATTCCTTGATTTAGGCGTTTCCATCCAGCTCAGGACCAACAGAATAGCACATAAATAGCGCTTAGTAATACCCAGCAAATTGCTTCGCACAATTAAAGGACGGACCGGTATAAAGATAGCTTAATTGTAATTTATTTTAAACCTGTTTCCCTTCTGTTTCGTGCATAATTAAATGAGTTCAGCAGACCTATACCGTACTCTGCAATTGAATTTACTTTCAAAGTAACCAAGTCGAAATGCGATTACGAGGTACTTAAACTACGTGGAACATACCTATTTATTTTGACGTAAAAGGAAGAAGTTTATACTCAAATTTGCTGTTTAATAGGGCTTCATTAAAGAAACAATGCACTGAAAACCAAGCAATAGAAATAATCGTCATGCCATATATTATAGAATGCTTGAAATGTTAACTTGGAAAATATCAATATACCTATGTATGTAGGTATATAAAGAGCATAACGTATATAACATAAAATACATTTTTATATACTTTCGAATCGCCAGGAGACTAATTAAAAAAAACTACCTTGAATGTTAGAACTTCCTAGTAGAGCTAGTCAAAAACAGTAGTTATGCCAGGTTGATAATCTGAAGGAAACAGACTTTTCAGAATGGAAATTCAAAACTACAAATGATGGATGGATGAATGGTATGGCAGTAATAACTCATACAAATATATCTACGCACCCTTTTAAATAACTCTACTAAAACAGAGAGAGTCGTAAATTCCAAAATCAATACAACAGCATTGTTATTCGGAAGGAACTCTGCGGTAACATAAATAATGTCAAGAGAAGGCTAAATCTCTCACAAATAGTTTTCGCAGCGATTTTAATTCAGTCAGCGTCCAAGTATATTGGTAGACGAATATTTATTCTGTCTCAGTGCACAACTCACCGCAAGTATTTGGTTATGCATGCCGCGCTTCGGTCTGCAAATGCTTTGCCAAGTGCATCGGTCAAATGCAATCTACTTTCAAACTTACATTGTATAAGCTTCTGGATACGCCTGAAGTAGCCGCCATCTTTCGGCACGCTTTGGAAATGTTGCTCCGAATGTGCAGACTTTCAGTTTGTTTATTTAAAACCGAAGTAAGACTTGCAATTTCGTTTTGAGTAGTTCCAGTATTTGTAGGGTTTTATCACTCTGCTGTGTAACTCTGGAATGAACTGCTTTTCAGATTGTTGGTACGAGTATATTAGTGAAAGCTTTGTGATTTTGTGACATGACTTTATCTGCCTTAATTATGCACATTCCCTTTATTTGAACTGTACATCAACAAATTGTTTCGAAAGAGTTCATAAATATGGTGCACTTGATTTTTTTACTTGGAGACTATACGAGTAGGTATTCATACATTAACTTTTATAGGCTATATGAGCTTTACTAATAATTTACTAATTTTTGTTGTAAGAACGTGATGGCGTACAGAAAGCGTAGAGAGAGACAGTCAACAAATTACGTTAAGCATCGCAACACGTCGACGGGAGTCTACGACTAACGCAATTTATGACGTCACATATGCAATAAGTCTTATCACAACGTCTGTTTCAGTTCCAGGAATTTGATTTCCGTTCTAAATATACAATTGGGGGTAAATATTTATTGTATTAATATCAAGTGTGGAGGTTACTGTCCGGATCACTCAATCATTAAACAACCTCTTTAAGATTCGCTTACGTGGCTTGCCTTTTTTATTTTGGTTTAGCATTGGGCGTGGGTCTCTTACTTATAGATTACTACCGGGACCGACGGCTTATAATACAAAGTAGTCAGTAGCAGCCAGTAGCAATCACCAATACAGGTCACTGACAACGCAATTTTTTCGCTCTCTAGTAAGTAGCGGAATTAAGGGGCTGAATAATTGATATAACTTCGTTACATTTTGGTCAATATCAGATGACGGTATGAAGATGATTGCACCACAATTCTGCGTCAGAAACGTTATCGTCATCGACAAATATTGCTGATGAATTTAATAATCTTGGCTGAATATGTTAAATAATCATATACACAAAAGAAAAAAGTTAAAATGACAAGTGATTAAAAATTTAAAATGTCAGTGTCAATTATTTTTGCATAAATTTTTAAGTGTTTTTTTTATAAATAAAATCCACCAGCTCATGTTGAGCGAAGATCATGTTAGTATACAAAGAAGAACACGAGCAACTATTTGAGTATATAGTTTACTACGGAGTCGCCGCATTATTGTTATTTTACGCAATAATGGTTGTAAGAAAGCTGAACAGGAGGTACCACAAAATTGAAGATCGAAGCACGTCGCAACACAGGATATTTGATGAGGAACCAATATTACCAACTCATGGAGAAGGGGGTAATGAAGAGAAGAGAGCCCGAAAGAGGCAACGAACAAAAAGACGCAGCCAAAAACACGTTGCTGTGGAATGCCATCCTCAAAATTATCATGTTGACGACTATGAGGACGAATAATACTTCTGGAAGTTCGTGTTTGTTATTTTGAACGAAATTTAAGCAACCCTTAAGTCAAACATTATCATGTCAATGTAAAGTTAAGAAGCAATTAAAAGTTTTTCGAAAGGAAAATTTTCTTTGATATACCTATTTTCTATCAGGACACATTACAGGAAGGTTTAAGAGCTGTTTCTATGTGCGAAGCGGTGGATGTGAGTCCGATTCTCAATGTGGATGTGAGTCCGATAAACGATTGATTTATAAAATATTTTAAAAAATATGATTGAATGAAGTACGAGTAGAATTTCAGTTATTTTTACAAATTGATAAAGCAAACGGTAAAATACCAAAGTTACCTAGTGCTAGTTGAACAACCCTTATTAGAACAGAACAGAACAGAACTTATTAGAACTTATAACGTACAAAAGTGCTTATTATACCTCATATTTACATTACGTACACGCACACAGGTACACGGAAACTTAGGAAGAAATACAATACTGAAATCACGTACTAAGGCCTTCAGGAACAAAAGGCATTCACTGCAACCCGTAATCGCTGAAGTCCAACATTGAATATAACACAATTCATATGGAGCAAGAAAGAGTTTTGTAACTCTTTCAGTGAATAATATTATCACCTCAAATAAAATATCTCCGGCCACTAAGAATCCGCAACCAAAATATAAGACAAAAATCAGTACCACAGCGGGTTATGATGGTGATGGTAAGATCCCAGTGTGAACTATAACCTCTCTATTTGATAATAAATTAAAATAACAATGTAATTAATTTAAACCTTCGAGTAAAAGATCATGACATAATTATTGTACGTACACACTCTGGTACATCATTATTTGTCTGACAAATAACAGTATCTATTAACCCCCTATTACGTTAACAACTATCAATTTGTTGTTGAGCACACGACAAAACTCGATTACACGTGTAATGTCAATGTGATGAAACTACAGATAATAGGTGTGGGTGTGACGAAAGATCCCATATTAAAACATGTCACAACGAACGGGCGTCTTCGAACGTGAGGGGAAATCGTGAGCCGAGGCGATGGTAAGGATGATTAGTTGGTGCTCGAGCCGCGGGAAACCTATTGTATGCCGAGAGGCTTATGTACAGTTTTGTAAAACGTTTTTCATAATATAAAATCACACATTTATTACCCTCACAAATTGCTAATGCGCTAGGCCACCGTTTCGTTGACATCCACTGAGCTTCCAATTTTTATGCACCTTATCAAAAATGTCAAACAATTTGTAGGCATATAGCCGATTATGCCCATGTTAATATCCTGTCATATTCACGTTAATGTGACAAAGTTGCATTAGCAATTTGTGGAGGCATAAGCCGTCTTAATCTCTCGTACGTGGTAGATCTCTACCATATACTGTCTAAAAGATCTTATCATCTGTGCACAGGACTCGTGATTGTTACTTATACAAGCAATAAAAAGTATCTCGGACGTTTTTAGCTCCTGCTCTAACACTTGTAGACGCTGTAAGCGTGTAACGTATACGACGAGTCGGTCACGCTACGACAATTGTGTGTGTTCTGCCATTATAACACTCCTGCGTATTACCTGTGCAAAGATTCTCGTGCTAGTCATGATTACATAGGTTTTCGATTAAAGCAATGATGGTGTTACATTCCCCGCGCACTACGCGCGGCGCGCTATAAAATATAGCAGCCAATATGATTGTTTGCATCGAAAGTACTCGTAATTCTGTGAAAAAGTTTCGGAACACAAAATACATCTGGCTGCTACAAGTGCGCTGAGCCTGACGGTAGCCAACATTTGCCAACACTCGCCCTGGCTAGGCTGCGCGAAACCACTGGGCTGTCGAGCAACAGACGCGTTGTATTGGCTGCCGCAGCCAGAGGTTCGTGGCTGCTTATGTGCGTGGGCTCATATACAACGTCATAATATGTAATTGGTCGAAATTTTACAATAAGGTTTTTAAAATTAAGAATAGACAAGCACTAAGGCTTCATAAATTAATGCTTCAATAAAATTAGACTTCAATTCATTTGGCTTTCTAGTCTCTACATATTTTTGGAGAGTATTTACGAGTATTTCCTGCGGAAGGTTCAAGTTTTACTCTAGGTCTAGGATTCTAAACATACGAAGAACATTTCCAGTTTTATTATTATTACTACGTTTTGTTCTCAACCAAGTTTCATGATACGAGTATGTATAGTGTGTATCTGTAAGTATAGAAATGAAATATTTTTTTGTAGTTACATATGGGATTCCAAGAATTTTATAATGACAATAGAAATTCGGTTAAATATCGATAAACAAACGTAACTATCCATCAATTTCAATTATACTCATTAAAGAGTTTTTAAGACTTATTATAATCAATTAAGAGTCCGAAATAATATACGTTTAAGTTCAAATTTTATCTAGGTATACCATTAACAAGCAAGTAGATAATAATTAAAAACTATTTTATTAGTCGTCTTAATTACAACTCCAATACATATTCGATGGAAGTAAAATTAATGTCATGTGATATTTCCCACGGGCTTAGGTCACGTGATTACGGGTTAAACATTCCGTGAAGGGTGCGAGGTGGTTGGTAATTCTAGATGTACATCTTACGATCCATAAATCAAGAAAGGAAAATTTTATTGTTTAGTGTTACTATGTTGGTATTTCATTTAGTGGGATTTGGATTTAGATACGACTCATTTGGGATTTCATTATTAACTAATCAGCATACCAGACCTACAAGTACCAACCATCTAACGTTACTGCTTATGTATAGGTGCAAGGATAAATAAGACTATAATTTTTGTCATTAGGAGTAGCATCGCTTCTCATTCATTTTCTAATTAATGCATTTATTTAATACTTTGATGTATTAACTACACCCAAAGGATTTGCATTTATTTTACAGTAACGCTGCATTTTAATGAAAAAAGAAAATTCCGAGTAACCATTTCTACAACATAAGCCTGGCATTACTCGTTCACTTTTTTACCTTTTTCTACCTTTTTGTCCGAGAATCTATTTGAACATAAAATTTTAATTGCGCTTAAGCTTACTTCAGGATGCAGCAGTTTCCAACAGTAATTAATTTTAATTACACGTAAACGTTTATGCATTTAGGTAAATAGTAGCAGCGTCTGAGTTCATTACCGTCTAATAATTGTCGACAGGTATTACAGACATACAAAAGGTTTCAACTGGGCAATATATCCTCTTGGTAACTCGTGAGTATATTTGTATCAAATTAGGTAATTAGTGCAAGTAAATTACTTTACAAGATGGTCACTGAATGCACTGTTACATTACAAATACCAAGTCCCAAATGGAAACCTTATACTTGAACGCTCCAAAACACACCAATTAATGTTTTAAGCCATAAAATTATTCCGATAGAATTTCTTTCTGTTGAGAGATTAATTATTTGAATGATTTCTTTTGAAATAGTCCTAATATATAGGAAAGGTACATTGTTCTAAACACAGACAAAGCGATCTTGAAAGGTTTTCCTGTCTTTTAGATGTACGGGAGCAATAAGGCATGAAAATCATTGGGGTGGAAGCGGGACACCGTAATTAACGACCTCAATTCACCGAGAACATATCCGCGCAGGTACAATCTTGCGATGATGTTATCATAATATTTATGTCGGGAGAAAGGAAACGTAGTCATATGTCTAATTTCGTGTGTTCGCAATATAGCGTGAAGATAGCTGAGGTGCTTTGAGAAACAATTTGCAGGCAGGTTTTATGAAGGACATAATAATCATTTAAGGAAAGATCACCTGTCTCATGACCATTAACATCATGTCTCATGATCAGTGACCTTAAGCTTTAAAACAAGCATGTCTTGTATTCCGTTGCGATTGCCGGAAAAGCAACTACAGAATGTAGTTTACAAACTCTCATCTCTAAGACCTGGTAGAGGTTCGAAATACTTTTTATAGAAAACTAGACCGTGCGCGCGGCACCTTCATATGTGCCCTCGCGGACTTTTTCGTAGATCTTAATAAGATATACAAACCCGTAGTACATAATTATGTTCTCTTGTCAATAGTTTTTGCAGCGCACGCATAAATAGGTTTTCGATTCAATTTACTTACGGATCCCTAATTTTTTGAAAATAAAGTATAGCCTTCCTCTATAAATGCAATCCAGTAGTTCCTGAGATTAGCGCGTTCAAACAAACAAACAAACTCTTTAGCTTTATAATATTAAGTATAGATTATAATCTTTATCTGTGGATGTAAAAAGGTCAGTGAAGCCTGTTGACGCGTATTTTTTATCTGTGGAAATCCATCATGGATTCTCTACGCCAGTATGGGAGCGGGTTATACCGGACTCCCACATGAGGACGCCTGTTGCAATCACCAAACTTCTCCATTGCAGAAAAAATACTGTTCTTGTGAGTTGAAAGTGAAACACGAGTACAGGCTTGTTTACGTTCTAATAATTCGTATATTTTTTCTGTATAAAACGCGAGCATTTGTTCTATGTATCTAATTGCAAACTCAACACAATACCTAAAACCATTTTTTGTTTTGTTTGGCCACTTGTCACATCATTGGGTAACGGCGAGGCTCTATTTGTAGAACGGGACGCGCGGACGGCGTCAGAGCCGCTGTCTACAATTGGGGCGACAGTGATAGAGTGGACCCAGTTTAGATAGAAGTGTGAACTCGGAACTATGAATTGTTTATTTTTTGTTTTAAATTAATGAAAAAAGTATAGTTCTAAGTAGTTACTGCAACATAAAACGTTATAGTCCGAACCAAAAAAACCTGCATACATAGTCTTCTAAAAAGTTTGGTTGAAGATTCACATATAATTTTTGAGTAGAAAGAAGGTACGAGTATCTTTAGTTTTTCTAGGTACTAGGTACTGGCAGATAGCTGATGTAATAATCCTTACTCCTGTAACTTAGCCTACTTTTATTTTAACTGAACAATAACTTTTTGTTAAATTCCACGCGGATATAAAATAAAGCATTGACATGTTAAGTCAATGCTTTATTTTCAAACAAATCAAATTCTATGTTCTTTTGTACGTGACAAACAAGGTATAATCCATCCAGCCATCTATTCAGCTTAGCGGGATTGTTTGCTATTGCCACCTGCTCGCGTTATCTCTGCCGGAGAAACTTCTAAGGTGTTACAAAAGTTTTTCGCTTTAACGACGCGCCAGGTACTAACTATATAACTATTATTATAAGTGCCAAAAGTTTGTGAAAATGTATGGACGGATGTTTGTTACTCATTGACACAATCCAAGATTTACATTTGTGGTACTTTTTGTATCTCGTTGGGTCAAATAGCTACTATGAAATTAATAAAACAATCGAATGAAACTTTTTTTAATTCCATTATCTTATTTTTTATTTCTTTTCGGTATAATGTAGGCAGTGATGATGATTCTGAAAATTGTATAGACCATCAATTATTAATGACTGAGACATAAATTAAGTTCAAATTAATATTATTCTGGAAAGTTTATCTTAGCACCTATGACGTCACCTGGACTGTCAAACGTCAAAGCACTGAAAAATATTAAGATATTTTTTTCAAATTCATTATTATATACCTACATCATTTTACCCAAAAACGCTTCATTTAAGAAAAAATGCCGATAATTCTCCCAATAACACGCACCAAAGAACCTGTTCTATAAGCACTGACTTCAACTATTGAAGACCATGACTAATCATTTGTCATTAGGAACATTGACTGGTAGCTCGTGGCAATAGAGTTAATATAAATCACTTTGTCCGAGAACTTTGTTCAAGATTACTATTATTGATCGCTGCTGCCAACGCCACGCTCCGTGGTCTCCTCGCTTTGCCACAACTCCTTGCGACTGACGTCGATGTTTGATGTTAGCAATAATGCCTTTTAATAAGCTACTTTGGCTTAGTTAAACAATCATTTATTTTACACCAAGAACTGTAGGCTATATAGCACGAAACACAAACACACATGTGTTTCGTGCGTTTGTATTACGATATGTCCGAGGTTTGCAAATATGCTAGCGATGTAGAAAACTATCGATCTCGATATCGATATCGTGATTCAGGATACGCGTGGTGCCATTGATAAGTGGTGGAAGTCACCTGAAATTGACCGGTAAATTCAAAACCAAAGTTTTATATTTTAATTAAAGGTAAATAAAATAAAATAAAGGTCCTCGAATGGCGACCACGTTTAAGCAACAGGCGGCGGCCTGAGCTCCCACTAGGTGGACTGATGACCTGAAGAAGGCAGCGGGAAACCGTTGGATTCAGAGGGCCCAGGACCGGGTGGAGTGGTGTTGATCAGGGGAGGCCCATATCCAGCAGTGGACTACCAAGGGCTGAAAGGAAGGAAGGAAGGAAGGAAATTATATAATCAAATAGGCAGATACTTAAACCAGAAACAACGGCTGACAAGCATAGGCGATATCAAATGATTAAAAAGGTCACATTCAAAGTATTTCAAACACATTCTCAATATAAAGTTCATATTGACTTCATTTCTAGTATAAATATGATTTCTAATCCAACTATGCTATTATCTAGCTGTCTGATTCAATAAAATGCAGCCTCGTTGCCTCTTGTTACATAATGCTTTCTGACCGATAAGGAACCAACCACAAATTCGAATAATACCAGCAAACAACATCTCCACAGACTAGTTTTTATGGGTATAATGCAGTGATGTCATAAAGTTATTTGGAACCTTTCTAGATTTACGATGTTGACTACGATAAAATATACGAAAGTAGGTAAATTGTAAGAAGTTTCAACTAATTCCATTATTATTATTAGTGCAATCTAGAGTATTAATTTACTACAGAGTAATAAAACTTTGTTTTTGTTTGGGGAACCTACATATTCTCTAGTTTTATTAAAAGAGATTTTTTTTTCCTCCTTATACATATTCCGATATGTCTGATTGCAAACATTATTGTGTGATTTTTTAAATTAGTTAAGTCTCGTAATTATTCTGAGCTATAGGCATACAAGTTTTCTCAAAAGGTTTTCCACACTGGCAATAGTTAATTTTATAAAACGCACATAACTTTTAAGAGAGACACCAATGTCTGCCACTGGGATTTGAACTCGGAGCCCACGGACTTGGCGCAGCGATCAAAGCATTTCAATCAACTACTTTTAGGTACCCATGTTACGTTTTAAACGATTTCCCAAACTCTAAACTGCAATGTGTGCTACCTGCGAAGACTCACGACGTAGAATTGCAGACACTGACGACGCAACTAGTTAACAAACTTAAAGTTGTTCAGCGAGCTATGAAAATAGCTGTGCGCAAGTTTCGCTTAAGGATAAGATCTGGAATGAGGTAGCTGGGAACCAAATTATCGACGCAGCTAAAGGTTGGCTTGAACTTCAGTATTGGACGGATCGTTATCTGTGCAGCGCTTGAACGCTGAATGGGGAACTTGGTGTGGTTTTACAAAGCTATTGTTGATGTTTAATTAAAGAAATAACTAGGGGTTGAATAGATGTGAAAAGCGAACACTTTTGAATATGGGAAAGGTTGTTAATATTTTCATTTCATTTAGTGTCTCAGTCTTTATTTATAATAGGTATCATACAAAGATACATACAGATTTTGAGGCTGTGTCAACTAACTATGCGTGTAATTTTACAATTTCAATTAAATGTAGAGCAGAACTTTGCAATATTCCTTTAATATTTATGTCAATTGATAAACATACAAATTGAACTTTTATTTCATTACTATATAATATAATTAATTGAATAAAATTTAATCCCATTACTTATGTAATACTTAACAACCAAGGCATTCATCCAATTGCACAGCCCACATCCGCAATTGCTACTGTAAAATGAAGGGGAATCGACAATAAAATTCACGTTCAAAATTTCAATCGAAACAAACAGTAACCAAACTACCCAAAACAATATTGCTTGGGAACCAAAAGGAGACAACTTCGGCTTGCTTTTCATCGCTATTCAGAACTGAGAGACAGTATGAAATTTTCGGGAACGTGACCGGCTCCCGTAAACAATGACACAGCCATACGGACTAAGGCATGCAAATACATTGAATTGCAGCGCAGACGAATGATGGTCCGTAAGTCAGCGACAGGTTTTTGTGACCAATTACCTCCTGGCCAATGTTTTGTTGAATGCTTAAGAGAGTAGAATTAAGGAGCCCGGTGATCGGTTTGATAGAGGCAGCCGCAGCCTTCAAAGTAAGTAGAAAAAATATTTTGCATATTTCCGAGTTTCCGACACTTTCTATTGAAACTTTTAAAATTTATAGATTGCCCAGTATAGTAACTAAAAAAATCTGTTGAGCCGCAGATGATCACTAGGCGTCTTAAATCTAACTATTGAGGAAATTTGCGCCTGGCTCATGGACCATGAGAAACGTCCTCAATAGAGAGCCACTATTTGAATTCCACTTAAGCCCAGGTTGCGTTTGCCCTGCTCTCCCAAAAACTGCATGCTTACTTTAAAATCTGACTATCGAAAAACCATTTGGATAATCCGACTTGAAGTAGCAATATTTATAGCTGTACAGTTTTAGTGTTTGTTTCAAAGCGTTCAGAGATATAGGGTGATTGATTGCTTTACAGGTAATTCCAAGTTTATTGCAGTTTTAACTGATTTCTTTACGTATTTTAAAACATATTACGAAGAATTAGTTCGAAATAACATTTTGGTTTGTGTACCAACACCCGTCTGAATTAAGGCTAGAAACGCGCTATAAAAGGGAAAGTAGCAAATATTGCAATTTTTATATTTAAAAAGTAGCAAATAAGTACGCATCCCCCAGGTTTTTAAGCGATGCAATCAAATCTTAAACAGAATCTAGTTTCTGTCTGAAGTCGTTAAAATATTAGATGAGTTATTACACATTAGTAAATACTATTATTTATTCCGTGCCTCAGGACTAATACTAATATGGCCCTTCAAACCACACGTCCCATGGACATAAAATCTTATTTCATTTAAGCAATACTTAATAACACAATCTACGGTAACAATCAATTGTAACAAATACAAATTGTGATACCTAGCTACACAAAAGAGCAAAATATAATATCTCTACCTATACTCCAAGTTGAATGTGTTTGCCGGACGTGAGCAAATATGCACGAAGCGACCTACCGATGTAAACATACGAGTAGTTCAATTTGTATCCATTAGGGAATCACAATATAGTTTTGTTGACCAATATTCGACAAACACTCTTTCCAATTCGACGAAACTTAGGTAGTGCGAGATCTTTGTAACATTTGTATTGAGACGTTCGTGGAAATTTGTAATGTTGTAGTAGGTTAATCTATTTGAATTCTATGTTTTTTTTAATATTATTTAAATTAATAAGCAAACGAGCCGTGAGCTGAACATCTTTAGATATCCACTCTTTAGTTACCCGTAAAACATGAGCAACCTCGCAGCACTAGGTAGCTAATACACCATAAGCAACAACTTTTATTCTATGAGTTCGAACATAACACAAGTTCCGACGGTCGACTGGCGGGCGAATAGGTCAAGTTCAATCAAAGGCGGTAGCGCTGCACCCCCACCCCCCGCGAAGTTTTTACGGGTAACCTGTATAAAAATGAAATTTTTCAAATTCACGTTTCATTTTAGCAAACCGCATAAATTACGCGGTAATTAAATTTAAAAATGCAGGTTTTAACTAACTTTATCAAATTGAATTAAAATTTTATAACTGAAAGCTAGACATGCAATCAAGGCATCCCGTCTGAGTTATGTTCACAATTTAATTAGCACACCTACCTGAAAAACTCATTTTCTCTCAGATGTTCGGAATATAGGTACTTATTTAATTTTCTAAAATTCCTCAGAAGTTTCACAGCCTTTCTTTTATTGCTATTTTAATTAACGTTAAGATTTTAACAGGATTTTCTTCTTACATTTTTATTCTTTACGAACTGATTTGGCGGGCATCGCTGTCCTTAATATTTAAAAATCTATGTGCTATGCTATACTTTTAGACCACTGTCACCATAGAGTATAAATAATGTAATAGAGGTAATCCATCAAGGAATTTTATTTCGTCCGAACTTCGTCCTCGGTGCAACAATAGGTACCTAAACTTTCAACCTCAGACAAAATGTTCTCTCCTTTGTTAAGTTTATGGGCCTGTTCATGGGCCGCATGGATCACTTACAAAAGATGGTTAGCTGAAACCCTTTTATGGCCCACTGCTGGGCACGGGTCACTCCCCACAAAAGCGAGGCGTGAAGCATACTTCACCACACTGCTCCAATGTGGATCGACGGAGAAAATAGCAATAATATTTCATAAAACTTACGACGATCAAGACCACCAAGTTACTTGAATAAACTTTTCTGAAGGGAGAGTCAATCCCTGAGAGGCATCAACCCTCTTCTATGAAGTTAATGGCAATTGTCAGTCTGAAATCGAAAACCGATGATTGGTAGCAATTACCTAAATGTAAGGGTCCTAATTATCTTTATTAGTTGTCACAATACGACTGAATTTATATCGTCCGACAGACCAACCTAAAACACGACAAAATTTAAACACAACTCTTTCCTGTTGTTCCTAGCTGTCCTAACGGCTGCAAATGGACGCAATGATATTGTCGTACGGCCAACTTGTTGTGAGCGATTTTATCGTCGAACGACTTAGCAATAAGGACATGGTGCCGTGTAATAACACGATAATATATGCGACATTTCCATAGTAATCCGTTCCTCAGCAGGTGTGGCAATGTCATAGTCTGTCAAACACGTGCTAGCGCTCTACAGCCTGCCGTCTTGTCATAGTATAATTAGACAAGTTAATTAAGTGGCGCAGTGGTATTACAGGAATCTGGAGCTTTGTCTCTGGACTGTGTTTGTGTGTCAAGATTGGTGTGTTAATCATATGTTATGGAATGATTAGTTCTGTAGGCAGACGCGCACCGGAATTGTAGTTAACTAAACAATCTTGTTACTGACTGATTTGTTAGCTAAGAGGGGGAACTGAAGTTGGCTGCAATTCTTATTTCAGTGTAACACGGATCTCTCTTGACGATGGAAAGAGCTTTGGGGCTATTCCACTATGCTATTCTAATGTAAATTGCTGAAAATACTTACGGCCAATTCGTGCTGAGTGTTTTGAAACTGATCAGTGCTATCCGTCAAGATATAACGACATGCCCTCTGCAGAATGAAAGTCCTAATTCATTTCGTCATAAGCGGTCACCAATCTAAGGACGGACCAGTTTTTTAAACAAAAATGAACAAAAAAAATATTTTACAAAATTAATTTTTATTTCTTATGGAATTAAATAACTTGAAATTTAAACTTGAGTTTATCAATAAGATAGTTAATCAGTTTCCCATTGGAGTAGGTAATTGTGTAGACGACAAATTCCCACAGAGCTAAACACCATAAAAATCAAACCCATTCAGTATTCACCGCAACATCCATTTGTATACAAGTTGCCGCTTAATGAATACGGCTTGATTAATTTCGATATCATGCCGCCGATTTGTTCATTTATGTTCAAACAATGGCTCAATCAGAGCAAAAGTTTGCGGCTGCGAGATATTACTCATTCAAATATCACTGTCACTGTAAACTCCGTACTGTGGATACGTGCGACACCAATTAATGTAGAGCTCGCCTTGCAATTTAAAACCCGAGGAATCAATACCGACGTAGGGGTCACGTGTAATAGATTGGCTCCGGAGATGTTTAGGTCCCTAATGCGCTCGGCAAACATGCTCCGTGATCCGCCTCCGCTGAATTCGTTGAATTTAATAAGCATTTAACAAAATACGTGCATAATAAGGGCCAAAAGGGCTTTATGAAAATTTTGCGAGGATATCCTTTGCATAATGAAACGGATAAAAAGGAAAACCTTTTTGCGATACATTCCACGGCGTAATATGATAATTTATTTTTACTGGATTGGTCATAAATTCACGCGCGTTCCCAGCAAATCAAATAGTGCCGTAGAATACCAAAGTGAACCGTCCAAAGGGGATTTTTACCTCTCGCGGAGAAACGCGGGGTACGGGTGGCACAAGACTAATATTCCACATTTTATAGTTCGTAAGGAAACATTGGTTCAGGCATTAGTTGCAACATTTGTTGTCCGACGGAATATTACTACGAATCCAGAGATAGAATGGAAAAATGGTACAATATAAATAAAACACATTTATTTTGACATTCTACAGGGGAGCCCTATCTTGCCATCGCAGCTGTCCCACAATATTAAAATGTATGCTAACTCGACTCTCTAATGACCGCAAGATTTAAATCTGAACAAGAATACAGAATGGTTTCAGCGCCGGACTTTAAATAAGAAAAGTTTCCTTTGTTTTCTGTTGGTATGAAAAAAAACGAGATTTGTAAACAAAAAAAGGAAAGTGGAATCATCTGTTAAAGTATACAAATTGTGTTTGCGAAGTTAGCAATGTTGAATGTATATTTAGGTACGTTGTAGTAAATAATATAAACGGGAGCCAGACAATATCGTGAACGACTTATTTATGTTGTTCTCAGGACGTATCTATTTACTCGCCCGAGGATACACACATGTCTAGAAGAACTCGTATGTAACGTAGACACTAGATATCTTGATGTCTTAATTAACATGGGATACGTTTTATCTCGCTAAATCAAGATAAAATTACATTATTAGGATGTTTTAACGGAAAATCCTTAATTAGAGATCTAATAGTAAATAATTAGATAAGAATATTGTGATAGTTACGTATATAATTAAGGCGAATAACATTGATTAATGGAATAAATACTGTAAACGAGTATCTACCTTCTTTAAATCTATTAAAAAAATTGTAACTAATAAAATTGTGAGTCTTTAAAAAATTATAAAGGTTGGCATTGTATGTAAAATATGAACAATAATAAGTAATGTAAAGTTCCCATAATCAATCTAATTCCTACGTATATGTTATGGACGTATTTTTAATGAATAAATAGTTAAAGTTATTAATAAAGTAAAGTTATTATTGTGAAAATATTATACATAATTATCTATTTATAAACTAAATATCTTCAAACTGCCGCCTCAAATATTAAAACTATATAATAATTATTCATAAATATTGTTTAAATAAACCGTATCTCCGATCAGAGTTTACATAACGTGTTGTTCGCGTTCTACGCTGAAACAACACGATAGTGGATTTCGAACGCGAGTCTGCTTTGTTCCTGTCAAGAACTTTATAGCCCAATATACAATTTTCCAATTCCACTGTTGGCATTTTCACATATCTTCGTAGCTAACATAACCCTTTTTGTGACAGATCACAGATGACTAAACAGTGTGATAACACTGTGTTTTAACAATACAACTCATCCAAGGAATATGAAGATTTATTATAATTAGTTATAATGAAATTAAGTACACAGGTGATTATAAAGGATACTTTTTATCCCTCTCTGTTTCAAAATTTAGGTTACCGTTAAGTCACATCATCATCATCACAGGCATCAACTTTTTATCACGTAATCTTAGGCGCACTGCCTAAGATTGCGCGATTCAAGCTTATTTGGATTTGATAATGTTTATTCACTGGCTGCAGAGAACAAAAAAAACACTTTTGCTACCTTTCAACTATATAAACTGACATAACTTCCGCTTAAAATCAAAACTTTAAAAGTAAATATGATTGCCTGTTTTTCAATCAAAACGTATCAATTTCAACAAAGTAAAACTATAAATAGAAATAGATTTTACCTTATTTTAACATTTATGAATTCTGGTAGCTTTTACGTTTAAATTCAATATTCCGAAAATGAAATAAAAGTTCAAACTGAAATCGAAATCGGTAGAAGCATTTTGCCATTTTATGTTAACAGTTAAATTTTGGAAGTGCCGACAGCGAATACATAAATAATTTAATCCTACCAATGTCTAAAAATGCAAACGTTTCTAGAAATGTTTAAGGGTAGGTGTAAAGGAATGTATTAATATTTTAAATAACGTTTTTAACACATCTTTAGAGTAAAACAAACGACACACAGAGCAATAAAAAATCTATTTCTTTGCATACCATGTGACTCACTGCAAGTTAGGGTGTGCTCTTGATCCATCTGAGGACTAAGGTGACTCCTTACCACGCTAATAATTGCGGGTTGGTGAACTTCTTTTGCCAATGAAATATTATGTAGAACTCTCAAACATGGAAGATTGCTTGCGATATAGTCTTGAAAGAACTGGTCATTTTTTTTATAACTTAGTCTTCTCAAGTGAGAAGCCTAACATAGCCATTGGAGTATCAAAACTGCAATTCTACTAATTAAGAGAAATTAAACATACGAGTACCTACGGCGGAAGTTTCCCACTCACTACGAGAAATTCAAACGGTCGTTTCCGAGAAAACCTTTTGTGAGTTAAAAATTTGCCAAAGCCCTGAGGCATAGAAGTATCTTTTTATTCTTTACTGGTGTTTCGTATTTATAATTTCGCCGAATTCTATTTTTATCAGTAAATAACTTTTGCTGCTCAATATCGCCTTTCTTTATTTTCCACATTAATAGCTCTGTTAAAATGAAATAAGGTAAGTAATGGATAAGTAAATAATATAAATCTCTCTAATTATTATCTCTTTGGTTCTAAATTTAGTAATTAGGTACTCGTAAAATGGCTGTGAATTTACTATAGTATATAGTAGTGATAAGTGGCAAGAAGATTCCTTAATTAATATTTTTTAGGTCAGTTAGCTCTTAGTTTCTTTAGTTAATTTAGGCACCTACCCAATCAGATTCGGTTTAATAGGGTCACAATTAAAACACCAATAGAGATACTGTTTGTGTTATAATCTCGCCTTTATAAAATTGATTAATTACTATAAAGTTTTTTCACTAGCGGTGATAGCCCAGTGAAGAATTCGACCTCGAATCGACTAAGGCCTACATGCCTTGTGAGAGGAGACCCCACCCTGTAGTAGGTCATTAATGGGTTACTGACAAGAATTGTCACACAATTTTCTATACACATCAGTGTTCAATAAATATAGGGGCATTATCTTTTTAAAAGCTTTTGTTATTACGCTTTTTGAACACCCTTGCGTGCATAGAGAACACACACGGTGAAGAAAAAATGCCTGTAGAGCACTTAAACTGTGAATGCATACGATGGACTGGAATCCACGCCCTTCCAAAGTCTCCGTACGGAAAAGTCAAATGGGCTATTTCAACGTGCGCGTGCATGCCGTTCTGAATATTAAATTTACAAAAAGGAGTAAAGTTTTTGATTTAAAAGTTCATATAATTTCATGTTCATATAAGTTCATGTAATTTTTGATGTAAATAGGAATGTAAATGTAAATAGGAATGAAATTTATGTTGATTTTGCACATTTATAAACATATTTTTTCTTTAACTGGTTCCCAGTTAGGTATCCCTATTTTATTCGAATTAATCTGAACTTACTTAGTACTCTTTATCAACTTTTAAAATTTTTTACAATGGATAATAAAGAATGTAAATCATCATCATATTTTATACAATACTTCTTTGCGCGAGATAAAAGCTCAAAGTGCAAGAAAAAATCCACGAATTAAGAGCACTTCAGTCGTGCATGCATACTATTGCATACGAACGGACTGAAGCATTCACACTCACCGCACGGAAAATGCATACGGGCAATTACCTTCTTTGAGCTAAATTTTAATGTTCACGAAAGCGTGGTTCAAGAATATTTATTTTTTAATAATATAATATTTTTGAAATATGATGCTCTTCTAATAGCGCCAGTAATGGAAACTAGATATTTACATTAGACTTATTCACTAATGGTCATTTTTGTATTGTTATTTATTGCATACCTTCTAAGCTGTCCATCCCAATTACACATAAAATAACAAGATTATTATTTAAGAAAATACAATAATTTAATTTAAATTACCTTTGGTCGGGTCAACCTACAGCTACATGATATTAAAGTGCAATGATATTACGCAATATAATGATTCTACTCTTTGAATCTCGGTACAGTCGAGTGCATTTGCAATAACTGCGATCCAGTAATATCCGCAAGTGTACCTCCTTTATGTGAACGCTCGCCTGAGCCCTGCGGCGAAGAGGAATACAATGAATTTGTTACGTACGGTGCTTACTCAATTTAGTTGGGGAGTATATTTTAATGTGTTCCTCTATTAAAATAGCCTTTTGTTATCTTTTAACTATCTTTTACGTAGAGCCAGTTTGCCTAGGGGAGCTCGTTTGTTTCGATGGGTAGGGTTGCCAGAGATACTTTATATAAGGTGACTTTTCTAGTCCTAAAATGAGTACGAATTATATCGGTCGGGAGTAAGGAACTCCAGCTTTATTTCAAAAATCCGAAAATATGGTTATATAAATTGCAATAAAGTTATGTTATGTTAAGTTATGTTGCTGTTGTTGTTAAGTTATGTTATAGTTCTTGATGTCATCTTCTTCATCATCAAGAAATGAGACGAAAAAATAATTAAGCGACTCATTTCTTTTAAGGTTTCGTTAATATTTAAGATATATTTTTTTTGATAAATAGGGTAAAAATCTAGTTACTAGAAATATATTCTAAAACCGTTATGCAGACATAGAATATGCGGCTATACAATGTACTTTAGTACTTTAGTTTTCGTCACGCAAAATTGTCGTATTCAACTGTTGGAATTCCTCACTAGGTAGAGCAAGTCACAAATCAAGTTTTCCTACGTACAGCCATTTTGGTTTTCGAGACCACGTTTTCACGTTTACTCCAGAGAATCGCAAGTTTGAGTTATGCACTGTGTACTGTAATTTGGTAAATTCACTACGTTCTCTAGGTACCTATGTTTGGCGTAAGTTTTTGAAGAAAATTTGTTATTCTACTTTTTAATTTAACACTTAAATATTTTTTGAATTTAAATTATGAACTTTTGGGTGGCAGAGCCATATTAGCTCGCCCGGGGACCTCTTAGATTATGTCTCTTTCGTTTCCAAAAGATAGAATCATGTTGTCAAACATTTAAATATTTATGACGCAGAAATTTTGATTATTCCAATTTACGTGAAGTATCATAACGAGTCTGTTGGAGAAGGGACTTACGTGAATTGTTTCGTATGGCAGCACACCGCCTATTCGAAGCGTTAACTTACGAAAGTAACACGTAATGAGATGACGACTTAGATTGTTATTTCACTCTGACGCCTCCATCTGATTGTCACGAATATTAAATAAACGAGAGCTGATTCTGGAGGGTGTGTCGAGAGTAGAATACTTGAACATTTAATGAACGAAAGTCAAAGAACAATTGAATGCTTCGTTGATTTGAGTGCGAAGTTGTGACATACAACACTGAGAGGCTTTATTTTTGCGGCAAACACAGTAAAGGTACCCTGTTTGAATACTAAAACATACCCCGATTTCGTGTGTTAGATATTTCTAAGGCTTTTTGTACTTTTTATGATATACTTGCGAAGCTTTTAGCGTATTCCCGAGGGAAGTTTTAAATGTGGCCATTAATATCGCTAAAAATATCAACCCAGAGACAAAACTTGGTCGGAGAATGTTGAAGACGATGAAAAACTTAGGTAGTTGCTTTCTAGTATGGATATTCTGAATTTTTCAAGTGAAATAAATTATTTATCTCTATGCTGAAAGGGTTTATAATATATTTTTTATTATTTAATAAATTAGAATTGTTCATTTATCTCGACACACGAAACGATCCTGTTAATTTTGTAACAATAGATACGTAAATATGTTTTTTTTTCTAGCAGTTATATACGCAGTGCTGATTCTGTAGCATTTGAGGCTTAACTAAAGTTATTCTTCATCATTAAAAAAACCTTATTAAGTCATAGTTAACAAATTTATTGAATTGCATATTATGTCTTTTAATTTTTTTTTTACTGTTAAAATTAATTAAATGACTTTAAAATTCCATTAGTGTATCAATAGTCGCGCCTTAAATTAAATCAATGAAAACTACAATTATTGATTTGAAACTCTATATTTACAAATAAGCTGATATAAAATTCGTTCTTAGAAAAACGAGTCAGGTTGCTTCATTTTCAATTCCAAGTTTATACATTTAGACAATCTGTGTATTCTTGAAACTTGAACAATAGTTGTTGGTTTTGGCAAAATTGATAGCTTTGAGAAGATTTATTCCATTGTTTGTATTTCGTTTTTATATCACTGTAAGTGTTAATATATTTATATTTTACCTAAAATAACAATATTCAAGATTATTAGGTCGTTTTGTAAAGAAGACAAGTATGAGCTTACATATAAAAGCAAAAGGTATTTAAGTAATAAATTTAAATCTACTTACGAGAAAACGTTGGCTGCGGAGGTTTGTCAAAAGGTTTTTTGTTTTGTAGTTTTCTACGATAAATCGAAGGGTAGATAAAAGAAGAATTTCTTATTTTAATACAGGCGAAGGATGGCGATAACCGATGAGAAAGAAAGGTCCCAGAATGGCGACCAGATCTTGGCAAAAGGAGTATAGGCCGTCCTACGACCTGGTGGACTGATGAAACCGTTGAATTCAAAGGGGTCAGGACTGGCGTCTATTAGGGAGGCCCACGTACAGTAGTGGCCTATAAAGGGCTGAAATGAATGAATAATAAATGAACGATATAGGCGATGAAGCAATATCTAAAAGCTTATCCATTAGTCAACTGCTTTCTGCTGAATATATTGAATACATTTCAGGAATGTTGCAACATTGAATACATATGAACCCGTACATTCGATTCCAACCTAGCTGTTTGATTTAATTTCGTTTCCTTCATGTGACTCAAAACAGTTCAATAGAAATAAATGGCCTGCGAGAATAATTTCTAAGTATTGGACCACAAGCGAGTGACATCGGAAGCAACAGTTCCGGAGGTCGGGCAAGTCCGGCACGGAAATGGACATGACGTCTCCGTCCTCTGCGATAGATGCTTCACATCACTATAACTGAAGTTCCGACGTTTTGGAAATGTTTTCGAGGTACTAGCTACCAGCACTAGCTTACTACTTGTTTGAGTTTGTGTAAACACTAGCTTACTTGCGCCACTGAATTAATTCTTTTGAAGCTATATATGTATATCGTACATATTAAAATAATTTATAGCAATGTAGTAATTTGGTTCAAGAACTCTACTCAAGTACAGAGATATTAAGTGGTTTCTGAATAAACGGGGCAGTTATAATTAATTGCCATCCTTCAGGCTGTCACAATGCTATTTTCACAGGAAACGGTGAACATGCGAGGGTATTTCCAAGAATATGTGAATTATTCACCACACCAGGTCTTATATAATGTACTAATACATGCAAGAATTCATGATTAAGTTTAATGAATTTATTAAACATTGGGCCATGATTTATGGTCTAGACATGGCATATTTACTTTCAAACAATTATGTAAACGCAACAAAGAAAATACAAGTAATTTTTGTCAAAAGTATATGACATTTACTTTAAATCCGATACGATTTTCCGTTCATCGGGTTAAGTATTAAGACTAAGAAAATTTGGACTTTTTAGAAAGTTCTGTAAGTAGTGATTTTACTTTATCTTAGGTTGCAATTAAGAAGAAAAGTTGAATCGCGTTTGTTATGAATTACTATTTAAATTCGCTATTATGCATACCTACATCGTGGTTTAATGGTATAAAAATTACTTTTGGCGTGAAAGAAAATAAGTTCCACATACAAGAGATTGTGCGAATACAATCAAATCATCACGCGACGTAAAAATATTTGTAAAACGTTCTTTTCGCTAAACAAAGAAAAACATTTAAACTTTATAATACGGCTGTCTTCCATAACAAACAGTTGACATGGACAACTTTACAACCCAGAGGGCGAATTACTAAAGAAAATACCTATTTTTGTTTATCTGAAGGATTTCGTCTTCGAAAGTTGTAATGACGAAAATATACGAAAACTTTTTATCGCGACGAAGGCCCAAAGCTCTGTTTGGAACTTGTAATTAATTTTTAATCCATTATTCTTACTCGCCGGCTTCACACAATTAATTTGATTTTACGGACATCCGGACTGGTATCTATTTTAACGTTGGTTGTTATCACTTTGCTTTATGTTTCCTTTCTGTTACTTACTAATTCATTTTGTTGCAAAAAATACAGAATGAGAGGAAGTAAACAAGCGGGCGGAACGCTTTATATTTTTACTTCTGAGAATAATCGCATCCACAGAAATACAATACAATACTTCTTACACAGAGTAAAATATGCAAGTTAAAATAATTATGAATAATGAATTAAGGACAGGCTGAATATAAGTATCACAGCAGGTCTTATTGCTATGATAGAATATCTCTTCTGCACATAACCTGAGGCAAAAAACAATAAGAAGGAATAAATAATTAGGAGAATGGGTAGTGAAGTAGGTACATACACAGCTGACATTAAATCAATTATGAAAATAAATAAAATTAGTCCTTCAATTAATTTTTGTGTTTTGATTTCGAAGGTTTGATTTACCGATGAATATTTGAGGCTAAAAATATACACAGTGTTGTTTGAACTTTTTACATGCACTCCTAGTTAACAATAACATTTAGTAGCTCATTGACTTTTGTATTATTAAAAAAACCAGCGTGTTAAAACTTGCGTGACTGTCTACTTGTAAGTTTATAACTGGCGTGTTCAGAATGCATTATGTTAACCGTTGTACCTACTTAGTTACCCTTTGTATTATGCTTGAACAAACATAATAAACTTAATGAAAAGTATAAAATATCGTATTTATATCGTATTTATAAAATATCGTGTTACGACGGCCTGGGTGGCGCAGTGGTTAAGACGCCGGTGCGCTGCGCGGAGGGTCCTGGCTTCGATTCCCAGCCGAGCAGAGATTTGAATGATCAGTTTAAATTGCTGTTTCTGGTCTGGGTGTGTGTTCTTGTCTTGTGTGTGTCCATGGCTCTCACGACTCAGGGAATCCACTGGGATTATATGCACTAGTATGGGGATATGAGTGTGAAGCGTTATTTTTTTATTTTTTTTATTTTTTTTTATTTTATTTATTTAGACAGACTTTGGGGTTCGGTGATGATAATTATTATTAAGGTTTGGGAGAACTATACCAGTTTATGCGAAGACGTGTTACTATTCATAGAGGCTATTCGATTACAAGTAGGTACTTGATTTATACGTCTTTTTCCTCTATTCAGTTAGAATAAAGCACACTTTTTTTTCATTTTGTTTAAAATCGTTGTAAATCAAGTCAACTAATCTAATCTCATAATTTAAAAACCGGGCTATTATTATCGAACATGACTTCCAAATCCAAATTTTTCTTACACACCACTTCCAGTTTTATATCCTTCCATCTCTTTGTAATAAGTACCTACCTAGACGTAGACGTTCATGAATTGACATCTACATATGTATACGTGATAATATATCTTAATTTTTTAATAATATCAATAACAACATGGTTATTGCCATACATAAATATATGTAAAGCAGAAAATCATTAGGTATATTTGTATTTGCAAAAGTTTAGAAATTGCACTAATCTATATTTAGGAATCAAAGCTTCGCTACGACCTACCACAAGATTACTAATGCCCTTGCATTTGACAAGGCAATTAATAGGTGGCGTACTACCTTATGGGGTCACATAAACGGGCGTTTCTTGTGTTTCCTTAAGAATGTTTCTATTACTATGTGTTTGTTTTTATTACACGATAGATATTTATTCTCTTTTCCATTTTAAAACAATCCAATTGCTCTAAAAGGGTTTTGAATTGGGAGTTAAGAAACTTTTGATTTAAACAATTTTGTGAGTAGTAGTAGTAGTACTAGTAGTAATAGTAGTAACAAAGTATTGAAAAGACTTCTTTGCTTTTTGAAACTATACGTGTCTGCATAAATTTATTTATTTTTATTTTGTTTAAAACAGAAGTTAAAGATAATTAAATTTTTCCGCACCATGTCCCAAATCTGTTAAATTTAAGTATAAAGCACTTCATTGGATCATATTTTGTAAAATACAGAACTTTTCATAAATATTCTTTTACTATATCCAATAAACTAAACATACTTTATTGGATATAGTAAAAGCCCTACTGTTAACGTCCGAAATAAATGATTAACAAATACCTCATAACTATTTAAAACAATGTTCATAGGCCCGGAAACCATCATAATAATATTTTACAGCACAATTGTTGTAACCGCAATTAAAATTTGGCGGTGAAACCGGTCATTATACAGTAGAGTCGTTAGCACTGGGCTGTTGGAAATGTAAATTTATATCTTTCCTGCAACAGATTTCATTCCACTCTTACCGTATAATAACTTAAAGTTTTAATTGAGAATCTGTTTTGTAACAACATCCACGTTATTTTAGAGATTTTCGTATCATTTCGAATTTAAATCCATTTTAACGTACTCACATATAGTAGGAACAACGTGTGTCTTGAATAGAAATTTTGTGTTTCTACAGATTTCTTTATTTATTTTGGACATCCTTCACGTATAGTCGTATACTTTTACATTACTTCGATAAAAGCTAAGAGAAGCTTTCAATTTTGTATCGATGATTAATTAAGAGTAGGTAAGTTTATATTTTTGAGTGCTGAATTGTTTAAAATTAATTTTACATTTTAATGGTATGGAATGCTTCATATACGAGTATCTACTGGGTGATTTGTACCTGCCAGACTTTTTATCTGAATAAAAAACGCCCGTCTATAAAAACTGACCTCTGAACAACGTTGGACATTCCTCTCTTTATTCTATGACCTGCTATGTACTCCGTATATACATGGCCTGAGGGAGTCCACCCATTATGACGAATGGCTTATGGTAATTGTACGTAAATCGATACAGAATATTGCTGTTCGTGTAAGGTGTGGTTTTACTTGTTTACTACTTCACCTATAGACAATTTATATACTGTAGGTTTCCGATCGCTTTCTTGATGTCGCACAGAAAAGTCGGAAAAATAGTAACCAATTTAAGCTGACCTTCCGTTTAGTTATACATAGTCCAGTGACTAAGAGCTTTGCATCTTCTAGAGGTTTGAGAGGTTTTCTGTCTGTCTGTGAACTGTCAGTGCAATTGACTGAAGTTATGTGCATTTAACAAAATAAAATGACTCCAGATATAACCTACATACCTCAGAGATAATATCAGAATAACGCTCTCAGAGTCATATGAATGTACTATAGTGGTGCACTTAGTCCTTAATAATATTCTAATTGTGAGAGGACACCAGGGCAGGACCTGTAATGGATCAAGAATGGGTCACAGGCTACCAGCAGGCATAACTTAGGTAGGTAGGTGGGTCAATATGTACCCTAACT
The DNA here is from genome assembly GCA_905147235.1 of Erynnis tages. Classification (NCBI taxonomy): domain Eukaryota; kingdom Metazoa; phylum Arthropoda; class Insecta; order Lepidoptera; family Hesperiidae; genus Erynnis; species Erynnis tages. Next base: position 3,870,165 of record LR990077.1, on the reverse strand, counting down.
TATATTTCATGGATACGTTTAAGTTTAGCTTCTTGTATGTCTTATCTCAAGTAAGTCTATGCCATTTTTTCATTATCAAATTTTTCGGTTTGTTTCGGTACCTATGTGGTTATTTCGTAAAAGAAATGTTCACCTGATCCCTGAGTGAGATTTGAGGTAACCATCTTTGTCTACGTTATTCAGTACCGATAATGTCCTTTGCTAGCAAGTTCTATATTATTATGATGAGAAGAACTTGAATAAAAACACGTCTTCAGTAAAGTAAGGCGCTACCTTCACGAGCCTACCGGTAGAGCGCGCATAGTTTTTAATTAAACTAATACGTGATGTCGAGATCACGACTTCGATATTTTCCTTTCAATTCTTATTCATGAATTCAAACAAGTCTAGCTTTAAGGCCATCTATATTTTCTTCCAGTGTTTGCATAGGGCTTAGCCGTCGGGATGTGTCTTCGTATATTTGTTGATTATTTGGGTCACATAGACTTTAACCCTTTTTCGACCTTAGGGTTAAATAAACTGATGCGAAACGAGTTTTCCTTAAAATTATGATAAGACAAATATAAGGAATTTGATCCTTATTATTTCTAAAGATTCTATAGATAAGACCTCACTATTTTATAGGGCAAAGTACTGCAAACCCTGGCTCTGTTTATAATAGTCATCGATTATTATTAGTATGGCGAAAAATTGTTTCCATTCAATATTTTTCATGATAAAACCGTTTGCATGGTTTTCTACTACTACGGTTATACTACTAGATAGGGTTTTTTGAAAATAAAAAAAAATATTTTGGACTTAGTCAAACATTTTCAAAGGTTTTTCAATTCAGTGAGCATATCAGTAAGTTTGTTCAAATAAAATTGTTGACGTAGGCACGAGTATGTTTGCTGCACTGGTTTTATTTATTTATATATAAATCGTTAAGTAATCTATACTTTTTGATATCTTTGATCGATCTATACTTTATGATAATACCAATATTGTACCTATATATATACAAAAATAGTCTGGTTATAATATAGCATAACGTGAAGAAAAATAAGAATTGGGTTTGCTAGTCTTGTATAGTTACCAGACAGATAAATTAATACGCGTAGTTAGAACTGCACTTTTCACGAAACTTCAACTTTCTGGTTGTTTCTGAATCTCAAGATCAACTATTTCTTTACAAAATAAAATAATATGTACTAAAACCACCTTTGTAAGTACAAAGTACAAATAAATATACAAATTTACCTAGGTAGATTTAGTTTGTAGCGGAGGAAATCATCAACACCGCCTTAACTCCATCGTCATTCTGATGCTCTTATGATCATATGAATACTAGATCTAGAGATGAACGCGAGATAACGGTCCACATTGTTAGTAACCCATTAATGACCCACTACAGGATCGGGTCTCCTCTCACAATGAGAAGGATGTAGGCCTTAGTCCACCACGCTGGCCTAGTGCGGGTTGGTGGACTTCACATGCCTTTGAGAATTTTTTTTTCTCAGGCATGCAGGTTTCCTCACGATGTTTTCCTTCACCGTAACAGCAGGTGATATTTAATTTTTATAAAGCGCACATAACTTTTTTTACAAAGTCATTGGTGCGTGCCATTGGGATTCGAACCCGGACCCCTCGATTCGAGGTCTAATTCTAAGCCACTGGACTATCACCGCTGAACTATCAACGGTGGACCGTTGAACCGTTGACCGTTGAACCGGTATATATGAACTTTTACAAGCCTTAATGTGGACATTAAGGCTCGTAAAAGTTCATATATACGCCGAATCGAATTCAAATAACTTGTATTCATTGCCGTAAAAAGATACTTGACGGAATGCGATCGTGATCTAAGAATTGGATTATTACCAGTACTGAAGGTTACTGGTGTCTCTATGACTGAACATCAATAATGCTCTACGCAAAAATATTTTTTACATTAGTTTTTTTAGTTTCTTTTATAAATATAATAACGCAAACTTTTAAAAATTGGCTTGAATCATTGGTAATTTTAATATAAGTACTCATAGGCAGTAACTACTAATGGTAATATTATAAAATGTAAAAATATAATGTATAGATTTGTGCCATGAAGACCAACTTTAAGTATAAAGCAAGACAGTATCCAAAGTATTTGCAATACCCAAAATAATCCAATCTCCGCGTGTCTCACAATAAACGAAATTTAAAACATTTCGAAATCCACATTCGCTTTATGGCTCACACTCGAATTCTCCAGGATGCATAAAATTATACAAGCAAAGGGAGCCAAAATATAATTTCATGTAAATTACCTCTATGAAAACCGCGTGTTCGCTGGAAAAAACTGCAGTCGCTAACAAGCTGGTCCACTCTTGATCTTGCTCTAGTTTTTAATTGCTTTCTCTCCGAGTGGCACTCGGCAATACGAGTGCATATTCATATGTTATTATTTGTAATTCGTTCCATCGTATGTAGTCTATTCGCAACGACAACCTTCATGATACTTTTGTAAAAAGCTCGCAGCGAAATTGCACTAATTAGCATTTTACTGTAGGTATTTACATTTCGTAGAATACGGGTTTCCTGCTTGGAGTTTTAGATATTGTTTTGAATAGTGGATACCTGCTATGTGTTTTTTCGCTTTGGCATATCAAATCTTCACCTAATCTCAGATAATATATGGCGAAATTTGTCGAAGGGCCTAAAACATTGCACTTGTCTTTTAAGTCACTCGCCCAACCGACGCTACTTTGACGAGTCTTGGGTCTATTTATTTATTTATTTTCTTTTTTGTTTATAACAATGGGCGAACTTAATGCCCATTGGCATTTTCTACCAGTCAACCCATGTGATGGTGAGATATTGGGGTAGGTAGAGAAAACAAATAAATAAAATTATGTTTTTACTGAGTGTACTTAAGTACAGTAAGTGTTTTTACTGAGTCTACTTAGTCCACTTAAGTCTATCTCCAACAATCCACATTAAAAAAGCGCAAAGAACTTTGTCTAGAGTAAACATTTGTCTGCTCAACAGTAGGTAATTAAATACCTGTAGCCATTTTATGTCTATAAAATATTGTTATTTTTGTAACATTGCTTGAATACGAAGACTATTAAATACCTATTTAGATATACAAGTTTTATGTATTAAAATGAATACTAACACAACGCGCTACGAAAAATTTTCACTAAATGTATAGTTTTATAGTTATCACTTATTTACTTAAAGACGACGTGGTCTCAAAGCACCCACTTTGCAGCAGGATCATAATTTAGGAGGATGGAAGAATGTTTTTCGGGAAAATTCCAAATAGTCTCGTGCACACCAGTCTTACGACGGTTTGAGTGGGTTGCGTTTAGTCGGGAAATGTGCGAAATTTCGCTCAAGTGCACTCAACCCACGTAGGATTTGGACGTGTTTTCCAGGCGTTCCGGTGTGGTCTTATTTTAGTCTTGAGAAGTATAATCACGTAACAACGTTAGTATTCATGAACATCACGAAAACGAGGTAAGAAGAGGTGTACGTATTATTAGGCTTTTGAATTTGTTGTTCTTACCTAATATATTATGACTAGATATGAACGCCGTAAATGAATTATTATTACGAGTTAATGGAAACATATTATAAAGCCTCTTCAGGTCATGTGAATAGGTAATTTATGCATTGACCAACAAAAGACAAAATACCTAACAGTCAACCATCCAAGGCTATTAACAGTAATTTAAAAAAACTTAAGAAATAAGCGTTTTAGAAAGAAAAAATAAGCTCGAAATATTATTTATTTTAAAACATTGTAATATAAAACTTTCTTCTTATCTTTTATTGAGAAATGCAATTTCTGAATGAAAGAGTACTTTGCATTATTGGAATATGTTTTTTTTTTCTATGCATAAAATATATTCATCCCATAAACGTCAATTTGAAAACTTTTGCGCAAAACACTTGAAGCGAAATGGTGTATCTACACAACTTTGGAATTTGTATAATTTTGTGCTTTCCCAAAGCTTCAGCGACCTAAATAGCGAACACTGTTTAACAAATGCATAGAAATGTTTTGAATCTGTGGAAAGTTTCAAATTTTATTCTTTTTTGCACTGTAAAGGTAGCGGTATGTTATGAATAAACTTTGTTAACTAGAAATGCAACTGATAATGAGGTGCATTTAAGGTTTTTAATCTGTGTAAGTAAGTGGCATTAATAAAAAAATAAAGGATTTCAATATTCAGATATTGATATTGGTATGTAATTCGTCTTCTATTTTATTTTCATTTCACATAAATTTATTATCAAGGTAATATTTAGTGCCTATATTATATTATACCTATATTATACTTCGAATATGATGATTATGACTATTTATGACGTCATATACCTATTCAACGCCTTTTCCTGATGCATCGTGGTCCCCATTAGTAACAATTATAGAACAATTGCTTCCTTGTTATTATGCAAATAGCTAGAAAAAATCAACATCTAAAGAAAAATCTAATTGAGTGTGAGTAAATTTGATTAAGTTGCTCAAACTTAAACTGACAGCTATTGAGAGGCAGGTCTTCAAGTTTTATCAACCGAATAAAATCAAAACAAGCATTTTGCTTGTTAAAAGTCAAGCTCAAGGTCTCAGAAGTTTTAGTTGTCAAAATCGATAAGGATATTTTTATTACGGACGTTACTTGAATGTTACTTTATAATAATGTCTTCATTACACATCAGGAGAAGTTATGCCATTTTAATTTGGTGAATGTTGTGAATGTTTGCTTTTTAAATATCTATATGCCATGTCTTTAGATTCTATACATATTTATGTGTTATTGTTATAATTACATTCATTAAATACCTACGCTACGTAAGCATCGAGTGCATGTCTGTGATAAAAGCAGTCATAGACAATCAGACGGAAAGGATTAAGTTGTCCTGTTTATAAGAACACGCTATACAGTGCGAAAAAATCTTTTGTCGTGAATATTTTGTGAAAATGATTTTTCCTAGATATGAGACCCCGTCTACCACATGGCAGATATTATCGCAATCATTGGAGCCATATTAAAGAAAAACAATAAAAATTACCTTTATTCGTACTGCTGTGTGAGTATAAATAAATATTGCTCATTTAATCGAAGGCATTCTTACAGACCATAAAGCAGCGATGTCAAGCAACTCAAAACAGAACGTAATCTTGTCTTAACTATTCCTTATCCTGATCTAAACACCTCTCTGATTAGAGAACAATGATTTAGTAGCAAACAGTCACGAGTCAAGCTCAAGGCCTGAATCCTTAACCCTGCCCGCGCCCATTACAAGTTACAACTATTACACAACGCGGCTTTAGATCGGTTAGATACTGCGTGGCCGGTGGGACACGATTTTAACAACGTGGGGAAAGGTTACTTGTAATATTGTGGTAGGAATTCATAGGACGTTAGGTATTGAATAATATACAAGTTGAATAAATAGCAATAACTCTTGCTGTAATGTAAATGTAAAAGTTTGTAAAAGAACGTGTATAAAATCTTGACATAAAGGTAGCTATCGCCCATTCACCCAACTATACGACTGATAACATACTATTATTGGGTGAATGAAGATACATGTATGGAATCATCAGATCAGAGAATCATCTCTGAACAATAAAAGTTCTTTACTCTTTTCCTACCATTTGTCTGATTATGTTGTAAGACTCAATCGGACCGTCTCTTCTTTTTTACCAACCAAAGCTGTAGCTAACTTGTTTGCCTAAAAATATTAACTGAAAAAACTGGAGCAAAATCAGTCCATCCGTTTGGGCTGAAACCGGACACGAGTATCCAGACTCGTGAAATTTAAAGCCAAGGCTCTTTGGCTCTTTCAGCCCAAAAAAAGGGGTCAAAAATAGTAAGCATTGATCGCAAGTCCAGTAGCGATCTACATCCGCGTCGGCTGACAATGGCGCGATTACAATTGGATTATTCAAATGTAATACCGTGGGTCGTTGTAAAGCGCATAATCTTGCTTGTGTAGAGGTCATAGCATTGAATCATACAGACTTATCGCCGCATACCATCTCGATTATCGAAATATCTTTTGTCGATTCGTTACGGTGGGGTAACAAAGAATCTCCACCGATTATGTGATTGAATCCATGACTATTAAATTGAATGGTCTCGTCTGTTTTCGTAGAGTTTATCAATGTCGTTTTTGAAGGCCGTGAGATGATTGTACTATGAAAAAAAAACAGTATGTTTTAATTGACTGAACCAGAATATTGTTTTATTGTATAAGACACTACTCTACTGTTACCTTAAAAATATCTACGAGGCTTTGTCTCGTAATTGAAAAAAAAAACAGAAATACTCAACTCTAAAAAAGTCAAAAGTTGGTCTTTTATTTTTACCTACATGAATATGACTTCTGCTCCAATTTAGAATTTAAAGGGCAACTATTAATGGGTGTCAGTCGTTGGGTATTTGGTATATAAATACCAATAGGGCCTTCAACGAGAAGATGAAATACAGGATGATTTTGTTTCTCCATAGTTGTTTATTACGCTTATGAATAAAGACAATTATTTTACTTCTCAAACTATTTTTCAAAAGTTTTATCTCAAAGTTATTAATATATTCAAGTTCTATACAAAACCCAACATTATCACTATCATAATATTTGGCGTGGAATCGATGAACAATGCCGATAGCGTTATAAAAATAGGTGTTTACCTTGTAAATATTTAATCGAACACAATAAATATCGCAATTATTTGTTATGGCACCAATCAAAAACATGCAGCGTTTTAGCATACAACTGTCAATGCGATTGTTTAACGCGGAATTGTAAATATTTCCTCGACACCCACGACCCCTCTGCTTATTCCACTTTGTCTCCAAAAGTTTACTACAAATAAACGTTTATTGAAGCGATTTTAGTCTAGTGGCTAAGAATTCGGCTTCTCACTCGAGGGCTCCGAGTTCGAATCCCAGGCGAATGCACCAGTAACTTGCTTAAAAAATTGTGTCTATGCTTAGACATTTAATGCCACCTGATGTACGCAGAAGGAAAACATCATGAGGAAACCTGCTCGCCTGGCCACCAACACACATTAGGCCAGCATTTTGTGACTGAAGGAGAAGAGCTGAAACCCTTTGCAGTAACAGTGGTCAACCACTTATATTTCCTTTAGAATTTTTCGTAAATGCGACATTTGAGTGTACTGCTTTCATCTGACGTTTATAAGCAAATAGAAAAAGAAAATTTATATACGACATCATATAAGGACATTAATAACACAACAATAAAAGTTTCCTTTAACAGTTCTCAGTCCTTTAGAAGAACAAGAACGACCCGTTCAAAGGGTTGAAGAAATCGATGTTTCCAATTGAAGTCTAGACAGCCTTTTGATCATATAGCCGGCACACGCATGATTGAAGCGAAATAGATACACTATCTCAAGGAAACTTAAGATCAAAGAAACAATATATAGAGCACACTCATGGGTTAATAATATTATGATAGAAATTATAATATGTAGATAAATGGAAAATAAATTGTCATTAACGTAAAAACATAGGTATGTTGCTAGTACAGGTCCAGATGAAGCCCATCTATTGTGCTATGAATTGCATAAATCAATTTTGTTTATGGTGGATTATGGTGCACAATTCATGAAATCCTATAATTTGATAAACTAAATTTCTGTATCGAAAAAGTTAATTTAAGACTACATACATACATACTTATATTTCGGATACAGTGCTTCATGTTACGGTAGTAAGTAAACTTATCTATTAATAATAAATGAGTTTCCTTTTTCAATTAATAGATATATGTTTTAGAAGATAGAATAGATTCATGTTTTTGTGACTTTTGTTTCATTTGGGCAGGTGCGGTAGTCAGAAAAACTATACTTATTTCACTCGTCACCATTCGAGGACCTCTCTTCGTAAATTTCTTCTAATAGTTATATATTACATACATACATTATTATTAATAAAAATTAGTAATTTTAAAGTTCGAAGTGGAATAAACCACGTCACAACGATTGAATATTTTACCGTTCGAATGATTGTTATTATGGGCTGTGGAAGTGACGTGATGCACGGTTGCCTGCATTTGGGTCGTGATATGAATTTTAACTAATTAATATTATTGACTTTTAAAAGCAGGTGGGTACAGTATAAGGGTAGGTGAGTTCTATTTGCTAGAGTAATCTTGGATATCGTTACACGTTATACGAGTGTCACCTCATGAGTCGTGTAGCGTCTTCATTCTTGTCCCGTCGTGACACATGTCGCGTAGTGACTCACGTAGTCACTTCTATCCCTTAGTGACCCGTCTTCGTTATTTGTAAACCGCAAATTAAAATAAAAAGAAATGCTAATATTGTTTACCAAATTGGACAAGTGTTATAAAATAGACTAAACGTATACGTCCAAACTGAGCGCCGTAAGGTTCCTACGCCGCGCAACAAACAACTCTGATGTTGACAGACGCCTCAATTGTCACTTTATTGTATTCAGGAAGATGCTGGCGGAATAAAATTATAGTAAATGCCATTTCCTTAAGCCTTGTTCAGTTACGGTGCGTATAAGTAACTAGGCTATATTGTGTACAGTAGCGCAATCTATTGTCAGTGAGGTACTTATATATTTATTACAATGAGAAATATTCCGGGGCATAGAATTTCCAGTTATAAAAATTGATTGCAAGTTACTTTCATTCTTACAGTTTTTTTATTTTTTATTTCTTCTTCTTCTTGCGGTGCCGTCTCATACCGGAGGTTGGCTATCATTTTGGCTATCTTTATTTTTGAGACCGCTGCACGAAACAGTGATCTGGTGCTCATGTTGAACCAGGTTCGAAGATTTTTGAGCCATGAGGTACGTCTCCTTCCTGGCCCTCTTTGACCTTGGATTTTCCCTTGCATTAGTAGTTTGAGTAGATTATATTTGTCGTTTCTCATTATGTGACCCAAATATTCTAACTTTCCGATTTTTTATTTGATGTGGTTAAAAAGCATCGGCGACTGTTTAACACGGGCTTTCCTGCACGCTTTTTAATTCTTTTGTGTAAGAAAAAAGTATAAAACTCGATACAGAAACCTTCGCAACAATTCCAACTTCTGCCAAAGTAATAAACTTCGGAAAATATTCGTAATAAATAACAATATCGCGTTAGCTTATTAATTTATGATATTTTCCTTTGAAGCACCAAATTAAGATTCGTCTCAAGGTGAAAGTAAACTAACACCGCCTGTGTTTTTGTTTCTTAGAACCACACATCTTAATTATGGTATCTAATTATTCAATTACTTTGATAATACTAAAATACTATTGTTTTAAGTTGAATTTTATTAATCTTCACTACAAAAGCGGTTATGCATGGTACTGACTGTCTGATGAAGCAACGTCAACTGATTGAAATCCTCTATATGATACAAATTAACGTAAAATGACTAATTTTCAATACTTTTCAGTCCACATTCGGATTAAACAAGTGTTCACAGAGTATAGGAAAATAAAAAAGGCTTAACAAACTGTCGTGTAGGTGGTCATTGATGGCAATTTAGCTTTAAATCAGGTCACTGGCTGCTTTGACTAATAGAGCGCTAGTTTGACTAGCACCGTTCTTCACTGCGGTCAATATTTATGCCAACTTGAGCTCCGTAATCCTCTACCATGATTTATTATCATGAATACTAGGAGCTTTGTTATTACCCCGTCCGGAGGATTAATTCATTTCCTCTTTGGACAATCATTGAATTAATTTTTTGGTTACATTCGGTGATTTGTAGGTACGAAGGTACGAAGGGTAGAATAGGTACGAAGTTATATCCTACCAAAAAATAATTTCGAATATCGGTCAACAATTAGAAAGATCGGGTCATACTTTAAAAAAATATATCCCAGTCGAACATATTGTCACCTTTTTTTGAAGTCGGTTAATAAAACAGGCTCATTTGCTATTATTCATAATTTATTATCTTATTGACTTATGGTTCTTGAGTCAAACCAAAAGTACCTACTGATATTTTAAAAATTAAAAAAGCTGGTTGGTAATAAATAAAATGAAAAGCAGAAACCAACCCATGGTATTGAATGTTATTACCTACAACTAAAGGTTTCGCGTGCCAAGCCGTCTGCATACAGTTAATATCTTAGGTTCGCTTGACATCCTATTATCTAACATCGCATAACATCGTTAATCAAACGGGGACATAGTTTTACATAATCATTGACAGGTAATCGCGTGAATGACAGCGTACGCCCACGTGGCTAAAGCTCTGTTCATATCAACAGATACGGAAAGTATCGTGTTGTGGCAGACATTTTTTTTTCATGCAATAAATAATTTCTTCGATTGAAGCCTTTCACAAAATTAAGATCTAACTTCACTTGGTTACATTTTTCAATTACGCATGTTGACATTCATTTACATCTACCGCATGCGAATGGAACGTGTGGATGTTATCCGTTCCGGAATGAGTTGGGTAAATTTTCGTTTGGCTCGATCTAGTTTCCCTAGCAACGTCTGTCAATACCAGGCCTAGGGTGTAAGTCTCCTAAGTTGGCATTACTACGTCCTTAAATCATTCCAATTTAATCCTATTATTATTAAATCAAACTGTTTAATCCACAAAATTCAAACATGAAAGCAGTTCTACACTAATGAACTTCGTCAGAAAAATATAATCATGCCTTTATATTTCGATGTATTACCAAACCTGTCCAATATGACAATTATGTAGTCAAATTGAAACATTATGATGCAATAATGACTTAATTATAACAGTATATCTTCCTGACGGTATCTGCCATGTGAATACTTTTGCCTGTCCGGTCGGCCACGTTACATGCTGGACACGCTACGTGGTGGTAGATGTGAATAGAGCTTAATGAGCAGCCCTGAACTATTGGCCGTGACTCGTAGCTGTGCTCGTAGGATCGCAAATTAAACCTTTGTTGGGTGGAATGTTTTAATGAGCTTTTCTGGTTTCGACTGGCAGATGATTCATTTACTCATTTGCGCAGACTGGTCGGTGTGTGGTTGTGGGACTAAATTTATGTAATTTGTTGTTTTACTCTGTCCTAATTGTCATTCGCACGCAAGAGTTTGCTGGTCTCTGCATACATTTTCTTGAATATTAGAGACATGTACAATTGTACACTTAGTCTGAGTTTTAGCAATGCCGCTACTACACAAAGATACGTAAATCAATTGTTTTTTTCTATACATCTACGCCCAGTGACGTAGATGTAGGTTTAGAAAAAAACGAACGCCCAGTCAGCTAATTAGGCTACGGCTTTATTTTTATACTGACCCCTTTACCATCGTTACTGTCCGTTTAAACTCTTTCCCTTACAAACGAACGCATAGCGACGAACGAAGCGTGCTTGAGTAGATTACAAGCGATAGAAAAAGTTAGGCGATGACCATCAGAAGTTGGATGGGTGACCGCTAGTGGCGAATTAAATGCGCGCTTCGGAGGGCACGTACCGATACGACGGTTGTTATCGATACGAGAGCAGTTCTTAAAAACTTGCCGGAGGCTCTATGGGCTTTTTGAAAACATCCGACCCGGGTTGGCCACTAGCCCGTTTCTCCACCAATCCGCATTGGAGCAGCGTGGTGGAGTATGCTCCAGGCCTCCCGCTTTTGTGGGGAGAGGCCTGTGCCCAACAGTGGGCCATAAACGGGTTGCGGTCAAGTGCCAAGTCAAGGCACATTGTCTAAAATACTATGATTCCCTTCCCTTGTTGTGTTATTTGCAAGCCATCACCTTATTTTATACATGTCCTTGTCTTTATCAATGTGCGCTATTTCTTCACTTCTTCATTTGTTATCACAGAGGTATACAGAGTTATGTGTCCTAATAACTGTTGTCTAGAAAAAATCGCTGATTTGAGTAAAGACCGTCTACTTTTTCCAAATTTCATTGTATTTTTTGGTGTTCAATAAAGAATTGAAATAAAAAAACGACAAAGAAAAAATAAAGAAGTATAAATTTAAAAACAGTTGGTTAATAATACTTATGCAAATATTTGCTTTGTTATTTCGTACACCTACAGCAAAAAGTTGATTGACATATTCGGTCGTGTCGCGCGACAATCGAAGTTATGCGCATAATGTGACAGCTGAAGAAATTAAACAATAGAACAATTGTTGACCAGGTTTTGACGCTGTTATCCACTATGAGCTTCCGTAATAAAAACACACCTATGTACGTAATAGCTACTAGGTATTATTGCACGACACTTTTTCTCTCTTTACCCAGCGGTGGGTGGCACATAGGCAGCCGATGAGTTCGATTAGGTAAATAAAATGAAACTAAATAAAATGAAAATAATTAATATACTTGGCTAAATTGACAAATAAATTGTGCAAAACATGTCAAACAAATTGTGTATCAGTAATAAGTTTTAATATTTTATAAGTTAATTTGTATTACTAACATTAGTTTTATTTTTATTTTTTAATTTGCATACCTGAAAAGGTGAATATGTATTGATCAAAATGCCCTGTAAAACCAATTACTAACCCATCGTGCAAATGAATGATGTATGTGTCATAAAAAATCAAAAAATCTTTTGATTTTTATACATACATTTTATACATTTTATACATACAGTATCCAGTCATACATGACTAGTCCATAATCAACTTATAAAACCGAGATAGGCAACTATTTCAATAGCCTCGATTGATATTCCACGAAACCTATCACCTATCTAGACGTTTCAAATGAATTGTTTCGCAATTGAACAGTTCGAGATATTTTAAATCGTACTTTACCTTAGAAAAAAGCCCTTCTCTTGGAGATAAAAGACCGCGACCACTAAGCAAGTGCCAATTTCTGCAGACATAAATCACACTTGATTTGTTGATCAGACCGCAACTATTACCGCAACTAGGCCAAATTTAGTCGTCAATTAAAAGGCGATTTTAACAAATATACCTTCTAGGCAGGTGTTCTATGACGCAAGTTAAGGTAAATAGGTAGAGAGCTATCTGTAGAACTCCTGCAGGATTTTATTACAATTGGGATTATAGCAGTTGTTGTGCAAGATATTTCTTTTTTACAGAAAACGAATAGCAAATGGGCATTCTGGCAACCTAATGCTAAAAATGATAAATTTTCACTGAAATTGCAAAGAAATCGTATCTGGGGATCAATATGGTTGGGTGCATTACTACTTACTTCAAGATTTGTTATCACCTCAATACAAGGTACCTCCAGCAATCACACCTCCCAAACAGACACGAGGGTAGGCTGTACAAAACGGCACAAAATAACAACAATAATCCTCTTAGTTATAAAACTACACAATATTTTATTGCTAGCTCCTGACCTATATATAAGGATTGGGCTCAGTTGTCTCGGTACTGACATCGAAATATCTCTTAATATTTAGGCGGCTCGTGTTTCGGGATTTCAATCGAGTGTCACTCAAAAATAGACGGATCATTTATTTTAATGGCTGCAGAGCGTTAAACCGCTTTGCGTATTTCGAATTCACTTCAAATACGAAGGGAGCGTAACTCAGTATATGAAAGTATTTTTGGAACACCAGAAGTAAATTAAATCTTTATAGTCGAGTTTATTTGAGAAACTAATCTAAAGTTTTAGCTGTAGTAGGTACCTACAGCTAAAACTGATGTATTCATACCGCATCAATGTTAGTTGATCTGAATATGTTGGTAACGATGTAAGTTAAGGTATACGGTAATTCAAAACCAATTCCGTATCGTGTGCATCTAAGTTTGTAATGCACTTGCCGTTCGTAGAATCTATAACAATGCATTAGATGTCGATTTGTAATTTAAGGTATTACGCCGTGATTGGTTGGCGCTGGAAATTGATCAATTTAATAGATATTGAACACACTTAATGCTATTTATATATGTATTCATATACACACTAACAGCAGTTCACACAATTTTAAAACAGACAGTTTATTGCAAAAGTATTGGCAGTTATAAATTCTAGTAGCTACACAAGCTACACTAATAGCTACACAAAGTACTCTGAATCCTCGTATACTTCTTGTTTCTTCTTCTTTAATTATAGTCCAGTGTCCATTGGAAGAAATTTGCACAAGTAGGTATCTTCCGACACACAACAGCAGGTACAATAAAAGGTATGACTACCATTTCTTATTTTTAATGTGACTTAAGGCTCCCGTCTCGATGCGCAAAACTGCTTTCCAGTCCCTTAGAAGTGGTGCTCCCCCCGCGCTGCACGAGCTGTTAAGACTACATTGAAGTTTACTCTACTTCATTAAATGTATAGCGAACTATTTAATTTATTTTTTCTGTTATAAAAATATTTAATTCTTTGTTCATTTTATTGAAGATTATATAATAAAAGTAAGAAAAAAATAAAAGTATTCAAAGAAGTCGAAAAAATATTTATTTCACATAAGTTTTTTGGCATATCAATATAAAATTAACTTTTTATACAATTTTTTGTTTTTTATTTTTTATTGCTTCTATTATGTAATGGGGATCCTTTATCGGCATAGCCCGTTCAAGGCGCGAATCAATCAACTCTGGTAACAGACAATTATAATAAAATTGTGTCAAGGGGAACAGCATCTTTGTTTCCCAAAACTGTTTATCCCTCTCTATATATTCGACTTTCATCGGTTGATGCTCACTCGTCCACACCGCAATTGGCATTTCATATGCAGTGTTTAAATAGACCCTTTTCTGGTTTCACCAGTGCATTTTAAATGTGAAAACCTGCATCCAAATGATTTGTCATTGTGATCAGCAACCGATTGCAGAGAAAGTAAGAGATATCCAATAGATACAATTCTACGTCCCTCTAAATCAAAATCCTTTTCTTTGCTGTGAATATCTTCACGTTCCGTTTTGAACTCGTAGCACTCATCCTTTTCACGTAATCGCTGGCGCTGAAATGAAGAATGCAAAGCGTTACATTTTTACAAGTTAAACTGTATACGCACTTATTTATTTCATTTTGATTAACTTTGTTTTTACCTTTTTAAAAGGTAATCCACTAATAGTTGTTTTTCTTTTTCGACATTTTTTACTGACCTGAAAATTAATAATATTATTAGTTTTTAACATGATAATACTGAAAATACTTGTTTATGCACATAAATATTACATTGCAATTTAAAAACAAAATACGAAATTTAGGATGTAATGACAATGAAGGGACCACATAAACTTCGTCGTTATAGCAACAGTACAACATATAAAAGCAATAAATTTGCCTCAATAAAAATCCCGGCATGTTGTTTGAAATGAACTATAACAATAAAAAACTCTTACCTACCTACAAATAGGTAGTATCTACATAGCTAATACATAAATGGTTATGATTACTGAACACCTGTGTAGATGTAAGAAAACAAAAGATAAGAAATTTCTTTGTGTCTTATTTCACTTCATATTTAAATTGTTCAATGAGATCTCTTTTCTTTTTTCTAGGAATAATACATTCAAATGACTCATTAAAAATAACCGCTACACTCGAACTCAAAAAATCTCAAAAATAGTTAAATTAAGAAATTGTGAAACCAAATTACACAAATTACAATTTCTGAAAGGAATATTTATGCATGAATAGTGTAAATCAGCTAATTGCAAAAATGTCTGCATACGTACCATGTTTTCATTTTCATTTTTTGTCTTATCAGTTGCCAGTAAAATACTTGTAGAACACTGTGGTTCGTCCTTTTGATCACTGAAATATAAAGTATGTAAGTAGTTAATATTGCAATGTCCATGTAACGGTACATTTTAATTAGCAAATATAATAAAAGAAAATTTTACCATGACACAATATTGCTTATATCTGACATCGGTTGTTGATCACAAGAATTAGTGGTGCTGATATTCCTGAAAAGAATAAATATTGTATTGAGGCCAAAAACCTTTAAAACAAAATTTTACTCTATATTTACATACATAAATTATTACATACATCACATTATTTTTAAACTTACCTGCTACGTCTGTTCTTTTTCATAATTTCGACTCTTGCCTTATTTTTTTTTTTCAACAAACGAGGATATTTCTTCTTTTTTCTATCCATCTTAAATCACAAATTTTAAAAAAACACTTATAAAAAGTCAAATTTAATTACACAATACACTAAAACTATTAATACGCATTAAAAAGTAAAACTAATTTGTACAAGTAACCACTAATATTTACAAAAATATATTTAAGTAGAGCAATATTCACAGTGTGCCATAAGTCCATAAGAGCAACGTGAGGAAAAGAGATCACCGTGTGAGCGAGAGGTCAAAGTAACGTGGAGCTACACTACGCACGTCTGAACGCCAAGAAATCCCGGCGAAACTGAAGCAATTTTTACGTGCTTCTTGTATATAAGTTGCTATAATTGATATGTATGTTAATATTAATTGTTTTATTTATTTTTTTATTATTTATTTACAGAAAAATAGTTGATCTTTATGTAGTTCTCAGTAGAAAGCTGGTGTTGCTTTATTTCTAATTGAAAATAAATATTATTTACAGTGGTTAAATTTATGAAATGGCAACTTTTGAAGCCCTTAGAATAAGAAAATAAAAGCATTTCTAAAAAAAATGGCTTGTAAAGATTATTGTCGATAATAAAATATTAAATGTTACCTCAAAATTTTTTTTGATTTCTTTATACTTTTTACGTAGCAGATGATTCAAAAGGACCCTTTACGCGTGTGACCTAATGAGAGGCATGTTTAACGCCTAAATAAGCTATTATTTAAAGCACCAAAATCAAATTAAAAAATAGTTTCATAAACGACTAATTCTACACTTTAAACTAATGTAAATTACTATTTACTTATTTCTTTTTTAATAATGTAAATAAGCCATTTGTTTGCCGTAAACTTCGCAAGAATACAAGTTTTAACGAGACTGGGGCCTTAACAGCAACTTGAAAACGAATTCATTCAATCGAACCTCCGTTTTTAATAGCTATAATAGATTTTTGCAGAAACAGTAAATACAAAATTAACAAGGGATAGAGTAAACTGCATTACAACTACAGTAGGTACAACGTTAACGGTGCTGCTGAATATTCCTAGAGTAGAACTGTTTGTATTACCAAACATTAAATGTTTTAGTTAGTGGTTCTCGGTATATTTAAGTACATTTCCAGGGATAATGTTATTTAATAGTACTGATAAAATAATAAAGAAATAATTTATTTCATTACAATAAATCTTTGAGATAAAATAAAGTTTTTCAGCCAAATTAGCCACCCAGTATTCAGCAAGTCCAACTATTTTAAAACCTATCCGATAACCTTCATGTAGAAATAGTTATTGAGTCTCCATAATTATGTGATCTTTTTCTATATTTTTATTTAAAGAATAGTTTAAAGTAAGTACGTAGAAGAGTGCGTAGTACGGAGTACGTAGTAAAAAGGTGATAGAGTCATTCTCAATTATTAATACGTTTCAAATTCGCAAGTTAGACTATACTTTTTGCACCGTACTTGCAACGAAGTTGTGACGATCTAACTAATTTTAAGCCTACAAACATTTAAGAAATTATTTAAATAGGTATCTGCGTACTTTTCACAAACAGACAGTTTTACGTGGGAAGTGATCTATTCGGTAATTTATGCACAAAACCGTTCATATGTTAGCTTCGCTGATTAATTGCTCATGTCTTTCAACTCACTCACTCTTTATTTCATCATAAATCAATATTGAAAGAACAAAAAATATTAGTTAATGAAATTTTAAAACATACGAGTAATATTTTAAACAAAATAATCCTGTTTTTATTAGATAAATATCACAATTAAGGAATATTAAATAATGCTTGAACGGCTTCTTTAGGCAAAACAGTACTGAAGAGTTTCTGTGGGTCCATAATTCTCAATAAAGCGAAGGTATTTTTATTTTATTTTGGGTGGTACTAACAACTTATAACTTAAAATTTTATTTAAGCTCCCAGCAGAAACTTGTGTAGTTGCAAACAGTAAATTCGCATTTAGCGAGCGACTGAAGTTGAAGTTCACAATGAGAAAGAAACATACCTAAAAGCCTGAGTATTCTTATTTGAACCAGACGATTACGAAGCTCATTAGCATCCAATATCAATCATTCCCATTTTGGTTACTGCAACATCTCATTATTTAAGGTCAAGCTATTCACCTAAATATCTCTAAGTACCTATATATAAACTAAGAAGTAAACAAAACACATCTTGTCCTTAACCATAATTCAAATATGGATAGATATTCAATAAAATGTTGTTTGTATCCCTTAAGGTGCTAAGTGTGCATTAAACCGTCATTCCATCCTTAGTTTTTATCGAATGATATTGAATAATTAGCAATGCAATTACGTAACATTTAGGATCAACAAAAAATAAATGCTTACCAGTCAGACTAGGAATGGCGGTATTTTAATGGATACTATGTTTGTATTCTATTAGGCGAGTAATAGCTACATTTCCTTGTGATGTATCCAATATTGTGCTGTTCATACTTAACGTAGGTACGTGTAAGTATTTAGAATTTTTCAAACCCAATCCTAAAACCTAGGAGGTTCCTTCAAATTATAATACTGTCGATTTTGAACTCTACCTTTTTCAAATCTATTATAAATTACCACGACATAACGAATTAATTTAGATGCAATTATTATTTTATTATTCAGAAATAATTTCGGTAAGTATAGAAATATATAAAGAAATAATAAAGAAATCTATTGTTCCAGATTCTTCGTTCGTGATCTCGAGATGCAGTCAAGATTGATCCGGAGACTAACAGGCAACATACAGAAACCATTTGGACGCGACCCAAACTTAAAAGCAAGACGTCGTAAAATAATGGCGCTCATGTTTTCAGTTCGTTGAATCATAATGCAGATGACAAATACCTGACCTGCATTCAGAATTTACCTTTTTAATATAATAATAAAGAAAAAGGTTTTAAATGTAAGTGATTTTGAAGGCGACCAAGTAGCGACCTTCCGTGGAAATCTTATTTATTATCAGGTGTCATTTTGCAGAAATCCATTTTTTGTATTTCAATTTCTTTGCAACAATCCGTACGTACATATGGAATGGGCATGGACCCACTACCCTTCCAGTAGCACACGACACGTGTTTCGCCAACAGAGCATCATCATAAATTGGCCTTCATCAGGAGTTGTAAAGCAACAATCAACCATTGTAGAGTCCACATTCATAAGAAAAGTATCTTACTGTAGTTGGGATAGTATGTTTAGGCTATTTTTAAACTACTTTTCCGCTTGATGAAACAATTATTTTATGCGATTTGAATAACGGTCTGGTTTCTTGTAAAAATCCTTGCAAAAAATTTGGAAAACGGTATTTATGCAACACAATCACTACGTATTACAAAATCAAAGTAGAAAGGACTATTTAGAGGCGTAAACGTTTCGCCTTCCTCATCAAAGCAGAGGTATTAAAGTACTAGGGAACAGAAAATCTTATGCAAAGTGGATTAAAAAGGGTGTCTCACAATCCCCTTCTGCTTAACCTACCGTATCGCACTTGGAACGAGATCTAAGCTCCATTGAATAAGTAAGTACCGTTTCGTAGTACGGTCTATGAACCAAGTCGTTAAATGTACCAAGATTCTAGATGTTAATTTCTGAAATCCGGCTAAGACATATTATCAAAAGGTTTTTTCTTATTATTAGAGGGCTTATTAAATAAAATAAGTATTAAGTAAAATTATATGTGCCTTGAGCATGAACTTGCTGTTTCGGGTAGTAATCGTATCGAACTGCCAGTAGTATGGGAAGATGTCGGACAGACTGAACAACAACAAAAAAGTTGTCGATATTCGACACCCAATCAAGAAGGAATTTTGTAGAAACAGACTAAGAATTTTAACATACAAACAATGCAAACCCTGTTATTACATTACAAAACACGTCCGTAGCCTAGATACGTGAATAGCTCTAGCCTATTCATATTAAGAGCTCAATCGTCTTGTAAACGAGGCGTTAACATATAAAAGATGACTATGCAATGATCCCGCTGTTTCCTGCTTATTAGATTAATATTGTGAATCATTCTCAGAATATTGTGCAAATGATTAGAAATGCAGAAAAAGGAGTAAAGTGTGGTTAAAAAACATGGAACAAAAAGAAATAAATTTATCGAAGACTTTTTCAGACTTGTTAAGTATATCTCAGTGGCTAACAATTTTGTCTATTACTTAAGTCCGTTCCGAGGTCGAATCCTAATCGTTTTTTTTGGGACAACCCATACACATAGCTTCTGGATCCAAATTAAGTGGTAAGCTTGTGTTAAGGTAACCAGACAGCTGTTAAACATACTCGTACATATTATAATATTAATATACCTAAAGTATCCCCTAATATCGATATTTTACATCCAGGCACAGACCACATATAATATTTTACTTTCATGATTATATGCCTGTAATGGTAAAGAAAATATCATTTAACATGCATGCCTGACAGTTCATAGTGTTCTCAAAGGAAAGCGGTTCACTGTGGGTTGCAAACAATCTCAGTTGTCCATTTCACGTGATTTACTATAATGTACTATGAGCATATAGTACCTACTCATTAACTTTAGAAAGCAACCATGAAAAAAGAACGTTTAATTTTCATTTCATTTTGAGTACGGCACATAAAAGAACATGCATTTTATATTTTAATCAAGTTTGCCTTTTTCATATCAGAAGCAGGTAACCTAGCGCAACAATGTCCAAGTTTCAACTAGATTTTATTTCATTGACAAACTAATCAATTACCTTTTGCGTGAATACGTATGCTAATTGGGCTCACATTTCCTTATGAGACATATTATTTCGTATTAATTGCCATAAGGAACTGGAAGTCTTAAATAGGCAAAATCATTTTGACAGTTATTTAACAGTTTAGATAGAACTATTATGATGAATAAGGAAGGTAAGAAATGTATTGTTATGAAAATTACTTATACAAAAGTTGATTTTTAAATTAATAGCACTCACGCTGAGAATGTTATTGGTTAGTGAAGGTTGTAGTTTTTCATTTAACGGCTGGTGATACAGTTTTTTTGTAAATTTTATGTAATTATTATCCGCTAACTGACCAGATATGCTTCGATTTTTCGCTCTTAAAAAGGGGTTCCATATATTTTAAGAAATAACAAGCAATCACGTAAAACGTCTCTAATGATATTTTCTAGCCCGTCATTTATCGTCATGGAAAAATCATATTTATTCGCCGCCCTGTATAGACGTGAAATAAGAACAAACACCTACGTAGTTATCAAGAAAGTTAAATGTCCTTCATACATTGCTTAACACTTACTAACGATGTACTGGAAAGGAAGCGTTGAATACCAAATTATAGAAGACTGATGATGTTTTAAATTACTGCTACGTGTTAATAAATCAATTTAATTGCATCAGATAGAATATCGATTCTTCACTGAATTAATTTTGTATGAGTACTTACAATGCGTTACGGTGATTTGTCAAATCGTAACCTTTCCACTCAAAGCTTTCAATATCAATCAAGTATTCATATAAATTAAATTTGATTTCGATTCCTTTTAGTGAGATACAGTTTAACTTTTTATGTATTATGCTTAATATATTTCCATTTTAGAATTATTTTTTAGTCTATTATTTACGATAAGATAAAGTAAGATGCTTTTATACACAAAGCTAAAGTCAATTTTAGGTTGTTAAGTTTGAAGTTGTATTAAGACATAAACAGTAAAATTGAGAGCAAAAAATGTAAATAAGTAAGTAGGTAAGGAAAATGTGTTATCAAAATTGTGAGATTACCTTTGTGACGGACTTGAATAAATGTTTTCTTTTATTTTCTGTTCCAAACAACATACTATTTTTTTCTGTCATAAATCTTTAATATTTTACCTAGTCTAGACTTCTATCTCATTAAATTTTTCTTATTACCAGTAGTATTAATGTAACTCACAATAAAATGATTGATTTTATTGATACATATATAATTTCCGAACTAAGATAACCGATTATATTCCGAACTAAGTTCAGTTTATTCCATTTGCTATCTTTATTATCTCGTAAGAATGTTTGCTAATGTGAATTATTGATCACGTAATCTTAATCGGAAATATATTTCTGTCCGTTTTATATTTATTACCAATAAATTATGACAGAAAATGTTAGGCTTACAAATAAAATTACTTTTGAATACAGTTGATTCAATAACTGACTTGAATTGGTCTTTATATCTAAGTCTAGAATTGAACAAATAGATTTTGAATTTCAAAATGATTACTACATCTCAATATCGGTAAAATTTTCAATTAGACATTTAGGTATAGGTATCTTATACTGCTACTATTCACTTGCGACTGGAAAAAGTTTTTCCGATCAAAAAACGGACTGGCCTACTGCGGGCTGGTGGACTTTACATGCCTTTGAGAACATTTTTATTAACTCTCAGGCATGCAGGTTTCCTCGCGATGTTTTCCTTCACCGTAATAGCAGGTGATATTTAATTTTATAAAGCGCACATAACTTTTTTACAAAGTCATTTACAAGGCCACTGGGATTCGAACCCGGACCCCTCGATTCGAGGTCGAATTATAAAGCATTACTGCAATTAATACGTCTTTATAACTGGGCATATTCATGATCTCTAATTTTCTACATTGTACGATATAACAGCACGGTTATCGTAGCCTTGACCGCCGAGTCTATAGAAAACCTTTCTGACTCTTTTTATTAATCCTTGTAACGCCCAAAAATATGAAATAAATAATGTGTCCTCTTCTCTTATTTACAAGTTAGCAGTACGACGAGGCAGTGATACTGAGGCTGCAGTAACTTGATGCAAGCCCTTTGACTCTCGCTTTGATAGAGCAGCGAACTTAGTTAATCCCATTAAGGAACTAAGCCGTGCATTGTGGACTAGTGCAGGAGCAAGTTCTGATGAAGCTTATTCCTGTTATCTTGAGACGGCACGTCGCCACTGGGAATATCTTAACACGCTCTTAGAAGTTTTCGGGGCTATGACAGAATTAGTTACTATTTCAACATAGTTCAATACTTACGCCAACAATGCTTATGCTATTACTTCAGAATATTTGGTAAACAGTACGTTTTTTTTAGTGTTCAGTAGCAGTAATGTTCTAGTCGCAAAACGCACTAATGAACTTTTATACTAAGCAAAAATACGGTCGCGGTAAGTATTCACGGGATCTCACAGGATAGGTACCATAGGAATACATATCGGAATGATCAGATTTCTATAAAAATCTACAATTAAAATTTTCTCTTGATAATTGGACGTTGAATTAGAATAAAATAATATATAAAAATGGTCTTTTTGTGTTCTCACTATGATAAATAATTTATAGTAATCGACGTCACAGAGACGTCCTTGTGTAATCCTGTCCTGTCCTGAGTTTGATTTCCAGTAGAGCTGAAATTTGAATGATGAATTTTAATTTCTGTTTGTTATCTAGGTTTATTAAGTTCTTGTGATGCGTGTGTATGTATAAGGCACCCACGACCTAGGGAATTCTAGTGTGGGGCTATGAGTGTGATGGTTATAACTCTACATTTCTTTATGAAACATCAAATATTGGTATAGCGTAGGAAAATGATTTGTTCCCTTCTGATTGACTTCAGATTAGTTACGTAGATTTTCCCAACTAGAAGTAATTAACGGATGTACAGAACCGTTAACAGATTTGCTTTGTGGCTATAAGGTTGGCTTATCTCACAACTTTGCACCGCTTTCCTTTCCTTATCTTGGGACTAGATGTTCCTTAGGATGATCTACAAGACCCAAAGGTATTTCTATTACTATCGTCGTAATGCTAAAGTTTAACCTCGCTACGTTTCAATACTCACTGGTAGTTCCATATAATCCTATGGAAATCAGATTATTTTGATCAAATTCTGTATATCAATACATAGCTACTCATAATTATATTAGGAGATTTAGAATTTGACTGTCTACACTTGATTGATTTGAATCAAGTTGTGTCAGATTGTATGATTCAAGTTGTACTACCGTACTACAACTTGATCAGAATTAAATAAGAGTTATTTACGAAATTACAGAATAATTAAGTACATTTTCAAGTTCTTCTTATCAGCTTCGGACCGCATCCCACGCCTTAACTTTGAACTACAAGTCTTAAGGGATGTGATATCTCGTTACAGATTAAATCTATTAGCACACTTATGATTTATTTTTAATTTGGACATCAAGAGATGTTCGTTGTTACTGTGATGGGAATTGATCTTCTTTAACTCTTCTCGTAATTGTCTCTTTTAATTTGGAGTATCGCTCAATCATTCCCTTTGTGTACGGCAAAGCTACCACCACTTAGATTATCTAGACCGAGGCGTGAAATATTAAAAGGTAGAGAAAGCAGATGCGAACACCTTCAGATCCACCATTATTATTGTCCTTTCTTTCTTTCTCTTGGTAATTACTGTCACCCTCTAATAACTGTGTCGTATGATTACCGAGTCTTGTTTCATTTTCAATTTCTTAAGTCTTCTTGATAGCTGATCTGTATAAATACAAAAAAATGTTTTTATTCGAAACACAGACATATTTAAAACAAGATTTAAGTAGTTACATAATCAAGAAAGACAAGCAGATAATATAATATTCAATGAAATTGCTAAAGCTTTTTGTGAAGTAAAACAAAAAACACGGTTGGGTAACTTATATAAAAAATAACAAAACGGTTCCGATAATGATACATAACACTAATTTGAGGTGACAAGGCTATGTTTGGTTAACGGCGTGTACTCACGAATTTTAGTGTACATCCGTAAGGTGCAGTAGGCGGTTTATACATATTGCGTTTTTGTAATCATGTTTTTACAACATTGCAACAATCCTAACAAAAATTGCAGTTGGTGTATTTATGAAAACAGCACGTATTACACCTATCATATAAGATTTTATAAGCTTTGGAGAATAAACATAACTCACTCAGTATACATACATGAGCATACATACTCGTAGATAAACCTTCGACCCAGTTATTCATCAAAAATAATTATCCATGTGCTTAAGTTG
The DNA here is from genome assembly GCA_905147235.1 of Erynnis tages. NCBI lineage: Eukaryota > Metazoa > Arthropoda > Insecta > Lepidoptera > Hesperiidae > Erynnis > Erynnis tages. Next base: position 3,845,197 of record LR990077.1, on the reverse strand, counting down.
CTTTATGAGAAGTATAGCGTTGGTAACATAATTTTTTGAACCGTACCAAAGTGTAATATTAAAAATGAGAATTAAGTAGCTATTCATTTTCATCTTCATTTTCAAACACCGCCGAATCGGTTGCGGTTCTAAACAAAAAACGAAGATTGAGTTTACGTATAATTTTTCGTGACCCAAAAACGTGTGCCTCGCCATTCAGTCAGAACCAAAACAGTGTTACGTAGGTATATAAAATCCATTTAAAAGTTTAGAAAGCTGGTTTTTGCTTTCAACGGCCTATGTCTAAAACACACAGGGACCTGAAAAAAGGAAAAGCTTGAAAATTGGATGAAACGCAATACCAGAATTCGCGCTATCGGTGAAAAGTTAAGAGCGGATCTAAAAAAGTTGGCAGTTTTTACCAGAATTTTATTTGCCAGGCTTTAGAGATTGTGGATCGGTGCGGAGTGTAAATAAGCTTTGCAATAAACATGTTGATTGTGTTTTTTGCGATTTCTAACTTTAATTTGTCACACATTCACATTTTTTCATTTGCAGATTTGTTCATAAATACTAATATGATGGTAAAATAGAAACAATGACTTTTTGTAAATGTTTACATTGAAAATATTCTACTATTTATAAATTATATGTCTGATTGTTGACCAGTTAGGCCCCTATTTACTTCCAATACGAGTATTCCCCATTTGAGGTAGAGATGCAATTACCAACGTTATCCATCAAAATGTTGGTATTGACGCTGCCTATGAATACGTGGCCTGACATGTCTGCTAAAATCCTTTGTTGGATGGTACGAGCTCCTACTAATACTGCGTACCTCAGTAGCCGCTTTGTTTCAATGTAATAAAAATTATCATGGAAACTAAACAGAATAAAAACGCTTATATTATAGCGCGCCTAAATACCATATTGCTAATTACGGCTTTATTCTAATTTAAATCGGTACAAAGGCACTCAATCATCATAGATAAAATCTACTTGTATATGTTAGTGCTTCGGTGCCTGTGTTTATAATGATCTATCATAATGTACCTAATAGCGGAATAATGTTTTGGAGCTCAGTGTGGACAATTACTCTACTAAAGAGTAATTTAGTACAGAATTGTTGAAATGCCTGTGTTTCCTGTCTTTAAAAAATTATTCGATGCTTCATCGTTCTAATTGCCAACTTTCTTCGTCTGTTGAACAGTTCTGTCTGTTCTACACTGAAGAATACTATATGGAACTTGGAAACTTCAATAATTCAACTCGCACAATTTAGTGCATATTAATGTTGCGTCGAACAAATTTACGAAACGTTGTCTTAGCACATAATTTTATCAACGATGCGTATGCTTTCATTTATGAAGTCTGAATTATAGTAGTAATAGTATCGCAAGTGATTCACTCAATTTGACGACGTTGAGTGTAACTTGAAAGGTTCAAAATTTAGGTCTATTTCACTATCCATAGTAATGGTAACCAGACTTTTTTCAACGATAGTATGATGGATGGATAAGAATAAATGACCTGAGTCGCGCAGTGGTTAAGGCGGTGCGCCGCGCGGAGGGTCCTGGGTTCGATTCCCAGCAGAGCAGGGATTTGAATGATGAGTTTAAATTTCTGTTTCTGGTCTGGGTGTGTGTGTTCTCGTCTTATGTGTGTCCATGGCACCCACGACACAGGGAATCCTAGTGTGGGGCTATGAGTGTGAAGCGTTATTGTCGTAATGTAAACGAGGTGGACTAAGGCCTACGCCCTTCTCACTGTAAGAGGAGAGTTCACCCTACAGTGGGTCATTAATAGATTGCAGACAGGTCCATAAACGTTTAGTTCAGTACATGTTCAGTGTTCTCAGCCGCAGAAAGCAGACGAACCGGAAATTTTGAAAATAATGGGATGTCACAAGATAAAAACTGAAGTCAACTAACAAGTAACTTATTGAAGATGAAACCCTAAGAGTCAGACCACAGGTCCACTAAGATTAATCTCTGAATACATCGGAACACAAATGTAACAGTAAGTAACAAGCTGATAGTATCCAAGGTCTCGCACACTCAAACTATCTGAAGCGATTACTGTGATTGGAGGCAGTTTGAACAGATACGTCAAAGTTTCATAGCGTAAAACAAAACTTTAGGGGCATTAAACCGAATTGGGGTAGAAATAGCAGCCTAGTGGTTATTTGTCGTTGAACTGACTGAAAGCAACAACTACTAAGTTGGGATCTGTAGATGGCGGGACCACACAGAGAATTATGGGGAAAAGCTTTTATAAACTTTAAAGTTGTATACTGAGAATTGGGATCGAAATAAAATGTTGAAAACAGCTGACTTGTATGTGTTTTTGGAACGATTTTCTCTTAAAGCCTAAGAGACAGTTTTTAAATGGTCAGTTGAAAAATGCTTACTGGTGTACTGGTGTCTATAGACAAATTGTTTTTGCCTGTGTATTAGTTATTATCTATTTGTAAATATAAAATATGTTGTTCATTATTCTTGAAGAATAGGACACTAGTAAGGGATTTAAACTACCTATAAGAAATCATGTAACTGTCACCGGTGTATCCAAATTTTACTTTGGATTGCAAGCGATAGTCATCATAAAGTTTTATACGTTTCATTTGAAATATGATGTTGTTATCATTATTGAATTTTAGACATTATTGACGCGTTTTATTCTCAACCAATTATGGATCCAAAGAAGCGATGCAGAAGATAATTACGTCACGTTTTCTTGGAGGCATCACGACAATGGTGAGGAGCTTGCAACATCTTCGATTGTACACGTGCATTCGTGAGCACACCCTTATATTGCTGAACGGCTACGAAGAAAGCGTTTACGAAATATTCTAATTCTATATAGTGGTGTTTAATTATCACTACACCACCACCCACCCACCTTAACTAGGATTAAATTTATATTTTTTTGTTTTACTTGTATGTAACTGCGGTGCTATTAAGACTAGACTAAAATAGTCGCCTCAAACGATGTACATACATATTATTGTCTCCGGTATTACATTATCACCTTCGGTTGACTAGAAGAGTTACCTTGTAACCTAGTCCTTAGGTTTTACAATAAAGCTTTAATGTTATGAATCAATGCACACATAATGTCGTAAAGGACATGCGAGTCGTTATGTGTATTTTTGAGTATTTTTGGGCTACCAATAAATTGTGATCTGTCCCTTTTTGCTTTTTGTTTTATTAAGTTTATTAGTTTATTAACTTCATTCACAAAATGATTATAGCGAAAAACTTTAAAGCAAAATGAAAAGCGTATGTAGTACAACAGTTGTAATTGAAAAAAAAATCGCTTATTTTAAGGCTTCTTTGAGCCCTTTCCTTGAAAATATATTATTATCTTCTTAAAACGTGAACGTGAACGCAGTAGTTTTAATATATCACGAATCATGCTACTTCAAATCATACTGTTGCAACAACAACGAAATGTACGAGCTCAGAAATTACCAAGTTTACGGACTATATTCTAGGTATATAAATTTTATACAATATTATTCTTCTTATCTATCTATCTAATCTATCTATTAAATAATTTGAAACTAGAATAATTATGTGAAGCGATACGGAAATACTTGAACATTACCACAGATATAAATTTAAGTAGATCACGCAAATGTAACGCCCGTGTCAAAGCAAGCTTACGCAATGCTCACATGAGGCATTAGATTTATCACTCCTCTACTCCAGTAACTGAAATAAAATCGATTTGTTTGATCTAGTCGATTCGAATGACGATGAATATTTTTTTATTCATCGAGTAATTCACATTATTTGTATTGGTGCTTTTGATTCAGCTTTGCGTTGATGTAGGATTCCCATCACTAAAACGTTATTTTTCGTCTCAGTACGCTCGTTCTTCATACTGATGGGCTAACATGCGTTATCTATTTTGATCTATATCTGTGATTACGAATGAAACATGCGAGTATGAGTGTGGCATGACCCGGGCTGTATTGTTCAAATGTTTCCGATTAATAATTCACTGTTGTACGCTGGCTTATTGCTTAATAATGTTAGGGAACGATAACGCCGCGCATATTTCAAACATTTTACGTACTCAACGTTAAATTGCTGAATGTTATTCAATAGAACTTATTCATTCATTTGCTGGAATAAAATCTTACTTACTTAGTTTACTTACTTTTAAACTATATTAAGTCATAATAACATTTGCTAGACTTGGTAGGGGTATAACCGTGTCCCCAGATAAAAAAATAAGCATCCAGACAAACAATCTCAATTTTACAAAGATAGGTTCTAGAGGCAAATCTGTAGCAAAAGAAAGATCTGCCGTCAGACAAGTGATTGTGCATAGCGAGCAGTATTATTCCCATAATATGCTACAAATAATATACCTAGTTAAAAAATAGGATGTTTAAAAAACTTCCATAGCGTGATTCAGGGTACATGTGGCGCCATCTCTTGATTAGTGAAGTTCATTACATATATCAATAGTAGTAGTGAGTATTTCTTGCATAAATACCTTTTTTAGAACAAGCTAACTACTGTGTAGGCCATCTGATATCTAATAGTCCCTATACCCCATAGTTTAGGTAACCGCTTTTCATGTTAATTCGAGGCTATGAGCCAATTCGACGGCACCTCCAGAGGTGAACTAAAACAGTTTTGGCACCTGAACTATTATAACACGTATTAATTAGCGCCCGAGACAATATATCTTGTAAGAGCAAATGTAATCAATCTTATGCGTAATTAGAGCGTGACATAGCGCGCATACCGCTTTCAATACTTTTATGATTTTAAACAGCCAATTAAACTTGCCTCACATTTAAACCGTAATTAATTGCTCACAATAATAATAGTTGTAAGACGGAAATATTTTTAACATTATAATAAGAACGATATATACGAGTATGATATAAAATATCGATCGTGTCGCTGATAATAGTTTTTTGATTGATTATATTAATTATTAATGACAAAATATGATATAGGTAGGTACTTACCCTTTCATGATTACAAAGAAACAACAACAAAGAAACGATATTAAAAATATGACAACAGTAATCATATTCATATTCTATGGGTTTATTATTAGATATTGCCTCTTACCTATCAAGTCGTTGGTGTATTTAGTATCAAGTAGGTATTTTGTTTCTATTGATAAATTTTTGCACCAACCTCAAAAAATAGGCCGAAAGTATGTAGGTAACAAATTTTATTTCATACTTTTATGTTGTCGGTTTAATAAAAAAAATTTCTCTTAATTTTTAGTTTAAGTCCATGTTACGGAATCTACTGGAGCGATTTTGATGAAACTTATACCATTCCCTAAGTTGAACAAAATGCAAACAAACAAAAAATCACGGTGCAGATGCTGTCTCTTTCTCATAGTTTTGACACACGTTAACTATACGAACACTATGACGACAGTGTTTATTCACGGGGCATAGTTGTAGGGTATATCAATATACTCACGTGTATTGTATCACAAACAGATTAATAGCATAACAGATTTAGGTAATCAGCACTTTGAGTGGATTAGTCATTATTGGTTCACACCTAGTCCACGGATCTATCACGATTCTACGCATACGTTTGAAGCACGAACTCTCGAATCTCGAATCATCTAGGTAACAAACAGATTCTGCCAGATAAGTGTGTATAGTAAAGATACCTTTATAGTTTTGTCCTAATTGTCTGACATACCCGACCGACCAACCAACGCGGCAAAAAATAAACATGCCCCGTGTTTAAAATTGTATGTTTGGAGCGGTCCTAATTAAAATACATACGCACTGACTTGACGCAATTTTTGCGAGCGACATGGCAATACGTAAATAAATAACGCTTCACACTCATTCCTGAATTGGAAAATTGTAATTTTATTAACTATGGTTATGGTTCATTCTATAAACATCCAAGAACAGATGGACTAAGGACGTATGTATTGTAACTTTGAAGAAAATCATTATGTTGTCTATTGAAAATATCTTTTACCTAAAAATATAATATAATATACTAGCTGACCCCGCAAACGTTGTTTTGCGATATAAGTTATCGAGCGTTAAAAATCGACTATTAAAAAATAGGGGTTGTTGATAGAAGGGTGAAAATTTAGGGTTGTATGAATTTTTTGATGTCACATTATTGAAAAATAAAAAATAAAAATTTGTCCAAAAAATAAAGTAAAAATGTTAGGTGTGGACAACCCTTATCACTTAGGGGTATGAAAAATAGACGTTAACCGATTCTCAGACCTACTGAATATGCATATAAAATTTCATTAAAATCGGTCAAGCCATTTTGGAGGAGTATGGTAACTAAAACTGTGACATGAGAATGTTATAATATTAAGATAATTTTTGATTATCTACAATTAAAAACATAGATAATAATTCAGAAAAAACGTTTGATACATCCGGTCATATTGTCCAATAGCATGTTCGTACTCGTATATTAAAGACTAGCTGACCCGGCAGGCTTTGCTCTGCCAATTATTAATTTGACTAATATCAAAAGCTTTTTTGAAACACAGTCAACTTTCCACCACCAAGTCCATTGCGAAAACCAAACAACTTTAACACGTTAGTTACAACGAAAAATATTTGGATAAGGATTTAAGCAAAAGTATGAATAACAGAAGTAACAGATAGCCCAGTGGCTTAGAATTCGACCTTGAATCGAGGGATACGGGTTCGAATCCCAGTGGCATACACCAATGACGTTGTAAAAAAAGTTATGTGCGCTTTATAAAAAATTAAATATCACCTGCTGTTACAGTGAAAGAAAACATCGTGAGGAAACCTGCATGCCTGAGATTTCATAAAAACAAATGTTCTCAAAGGTATGTGAAGTCCACCAACCCGCAGCAGGCCAGCGTGGTGGACCAAGACCTACATCCTTCTCTTTGTGAGAGGAGTTGTTTAATGGGTACTGACATCCATGTCAGTAATTACATAATTAATTAATCACTTTTTTACACCTTGGGTTACGTTAATTAAGTTTTAGCAAGGGTCCCTAATCTTTTCTAGCAATAAATATAGCCTATGTTACTCAGGGTGAATGTAGCTTTCCATGATGAAAGAATTTTTGAAATCGGCACAGTAGTTTTTGAAATTATTCATTACAAACATACACACACACAAATATACAGTGGCACAACAATAAAGTGGCGCCACCCTAGTTTAATGCATTTCGACAGACACTTTTTCATGTATACAGATGATCCTCCTTAGCTCTATCCTCCATGCTGCGTAGGGAACCGACCGCGCGAATGAGCCGCGCGGTTACCTACCTATTTCATAGATGTGCCCGCCCCTCTCCAAATATCTTTTGAAAGGAATATACGATTTGAAAAATGCAAATAGTTATCTACGGGTATCGAAACAATTTTGAATACAAAATAATTTATTTGGATAAGGATTAAGAAAAAGTTATGAATAACATGCACATTTCTATTTATAACTTATTCGTTCCTACTTGGTGTCCCATAACACCACATCATTTTTATTAATTTAATTTTTATTTTCAAGTTTTTAGTTTTGTTGTTAGTTGATACTTCTCATTCTATTGACTTTATTTTTAATTTTGAGAATGAGCTCTATTCTATTAATCAAGCCCTTTCATTTGATACCCATATTGAAGCAGTTGTAGAAAATATGTAATGCGCCACTTTGTTGCGGCGGTCATCTTGAATTTTCATTTTTTATAGTGAGATCTATTCTACCAACCAAGCCCTTTCATCTGAAACCCATATTGAGGTAGTTGCGGAAAAAAAATGTAATCCGCCATTTTGTGGCGGCGGCCATCTTGGATTTTCATTTTTTCATAGTGAGCTCTATTCTACCAATCAAGCCCTTTCATTTGATACCCATTTTGAGGTAGTTGCGGAAAAAAACATGCAATCCGCCATTTTGTGGCGGCGGCCATCTTGGATTTTCATTTTTTTATAGTGAGCTCTATTCTACTAAACAAACCCTTTCATTTGATACCCATATTGAGGAAGTTGCGGAATAAATACGTCATCCGCCATTTTGTGGCGGCGGCCATCTTGGATTTTCATTTTTTTCATATAGCCTATGTTACTCAGGCTGAATGTAGCTTTCTAATGGTGAAAGAATTTTTGAAATTGGCCCAGTAGTTTCGGAGCCTATTCAATTCATACAAACAAACAAACAAAAAATCAAACCTTTCCTCTTTATAATATTTGTATAGAAAAAATAGGTACACGTTTAGGGACGGTATTAATTTAATATTACGTATATTTCTCTTTGTGAAACTCTTGGATAATTAAAGACAGGGGAGGCAAAATGTAATGTAATGTAATGTGTTTCTTATCCCAAAAGGTAACCTTTGATCTTTGGTGCTACACGCAAATGTCAAGAGTCCCTAAAAATAAAAGAAAGAAAAATCTTTAGCTTCATTATAGATTGTAATAACTTAAACATGTTTTCAAGTAACAACGTTTAGTTTTCAGAAGGTATAAATAAAGCTTGACTCTACGATTATGTGGGTATGTACGAGTATGTTAATATGTGTATAGTCATGTTACAATTGAATACCCTAATTGCGATAAACATTAAATGGTCCCAGGTGAGGCAACACGTGCCTCGTATGACGCTGAGTGAACCACAAAGCGGCGTGGCGGCATTATCGAGCTTCCCATCCTCGATAAACCCTTTTAGATAAACAGCAGTGAATGTTCCGCTACCTACGAAGTCCGCATAACTGACGATGAGTTTCATTGTGAGTGTATTGATTAAAATAGAGACATGTTAATCGACGTTGGAATGTTTCTGAAAATGTGTGGCTTACTGTTAGTTAGTATTGTAGTTGTTATGTGTCTGCCTTATGACGAATGATAATTTATTTAAAAAAATAGGGATAAGTGAAGGAGTAAGGTATAGAAATTTATCAATTAGGTAATTAATCCCATTAGATTACGGCCCCTTCTCACAGTATCGCAACAGTCGCGCGGTAACCGAATGGTTGCCGCGCGGCTGTCATACAAGCCGATCGCCGTAAGCGCGGCTCTCCCATTGGTTGCGGGGTGCAGAGGAGAACAAGACTGACAAATTAGACACGGAATGCACGGCAGTAGATTAGCTTATTGGTGAGTTTCGTTACCTCCCGCACCCCGCACACTATGGTACAGTCGCACACGATTTTTACTGGATTTTTTAGGTTTTTACCTTTTTAGCTTTTTGACTGACTTCCTTATTTGGAAAACGGCTCGTATCTTAAATAATGTACCTGTTTAAAACACTCCATTGTTACGTTATACGTATTTCTTCTCAGCTATAGTTCTTAAAAATACTGTTTCAGATAAAGATTTTCCGGTTATTCGTCTTCATGTAAAAGTTTCCTTGTGGCAGATTTATAATACTCTTAAGCTTGTTTACAAATGGACCACTTCCAGTTTGAGCTTGAAAAACAATCCGCAATACAAGAAATAATATTATGTTAATATTATTTTATGCAAACTAAGACTTCGTTTGAAAGTTTGGAGATTACAGACAAATCACTATACTTTAAACCTGACGACGCTAATAAAATATTTGTATCGTAACATAGGAACATTTAGCGAGCATGTGTTCAGCTAGTTATGTTGTATGTAGTGCGTGTGTGCATACTGCATTATCATCACAACGTATCGCTCCAATATTGAGTTGGAATATTTGAGGCAAATTATGAGGGACACTGTGATATTATGACACAGGAATATTATAGTGAGCGGGTGTTCAGCAAGTAATGTTGCATGTAGTATGTGCCGGCAATCGTCTTAGAGTATTACTTCGATATTGAGTTGGAAGTATTACTGGAATGTTTTAGAGGGACTACCTACTGTAGATTGTTGTGTAACAGTTTTAAAGTTTAATCAAATTCACGTTTACAGGAATGTGTTACTAAGGCTTTGTGCTATTTTGCTTCCTTTTGCTACCAAATGGTCACATTTAATTTTTTCACATTTGTAAATATAAATTATTTGTATATGAAACACTTTAAATACCTATATTCCAACTATGGTAAAACTTATACTAACAATGTTACGCTGGATGCGTCATGTTAGCAGACAAACCATTAAAATTATTTCTTTATTATTGATTCCTTTATGATTTTATAATAGCACAATTTGACATAATGATATCAAATACAGGTTCCAATTAAAAATGTCCTATCAATGAAACAGATATGTATATTGAATCGTTCAATTATGCGTTAACATAATATTAATATTGTACATCATTATGTCGATGTCAAATCATCTAATCATCGGATTAATTTGACTCAGTCAGGGCTATTGAATTACCTTGCTTTGTTCACTATTGTGCTGACGTCAAAGGGATAGTTTAAGCTTACACCTCAGGAACGAATTCCATTACGCAGGTATGTAGCAAATACTTATTAATATCTTCATCAATAAATCTATTTTTAATAATGTTTTTTTAAGTCCGCTGTCTGATTTATATTTGGTCCGATTGATTAAGATCCGTATTTAGATTTGCGCTAAGTAATTAAACAAATTCCCCGCTGAAAAACGGTCGAGTTCTTATTTCAAGCTCCGTGTCGGTGACCGGCAGGAGACTAGCTGATTGGTTGGTTACGTTCCCCTCCCGCACCTTGAGAGAACCGCACTAAAGACAGTCGGCCGATCTTTCGATCGCAAGCGATCACAACGATCTACACGTACACGTCGTGTACTGTATAGCCTTATATCTTATTCTTAGAAAATTCTTAATTACTTTTGCAACTAAACACAAGAAAACCGACTTCATCTATTAGTCTTCATGAATTCAAAACTAACAAAGACCATTAATTAATATTCAGCTACTAAGTTCGTATTATTTTATGAACTTCGTACTAACTTATAAGTTACATTTCTAGTAAAATAAAGTTTTTAGTCCGAGTGTACTCTGTTTTAATTAAGACTGCCGATTAATGAATTTTATTCAAATTTCTTGTTGCGAATACGAACTAAGTTAGGTAGGCAATTATCTTAGGGGTATTATTAATTAATTTGCAAGTGAACTCAAATTTTAGCCTGAAATAGTTGACTATGGAGATTATTTATTCATTAGAAAATAAAATTTTGATGCGTATTATCTTGTCTTATAAATAAGGTATAGCAGAAATAACAAAAGAATATTTCATCACTCTGCTTCATTGCAATACTTGTTCATTAGTATGCCTGACATCTTCCCATACTAATGTCACACGTTACTATACAAATACTTTGACGAAAGTGTTCATGCTCGGAAAGGTTTTACATAATTATGAACATTGAAACATAAGATTAACAATAAGACTTAACTTACTCGTCCCAATTAAAATTGAATACCTACTAACAATTTCCATACATACCTAGACCAGACACAAGTGAAGCACGATGCCCAGCACACAACAATATTCACAGTGGTATAACTCAAGCGTAGCCTGCAGCAAAGCTATACGCCAGTTATAATTAATTAAGTCGTTAGACTGAGAGCGTTCGCAACACTAACTGTTTCCTCCAGATTCAATTGAATGTATTTAGGGTTAATATTGTGCCTGGGGGCGGTCTATAAAGTGATAAGACCAAGTACCTACACGTTATGCCTAATATATTCAGGGTCTGTTACTGCTATGGAGAACATCTGGTGAAACTGTCAAATTCCTAAGGAATAATCCTGTTTTTGTTGAAATAAACTAAATTTGTTGTCACTATGACATGGCATTTATCGCAAAATGTATTAAAAGAACTCCCTGTCAAAGCTGTCAACGCACTGGCGGTCTTGTTTGTGTTACTTGTGGCGTCGGGGTAGCTTAGATGAGCTACCTGATGGTAAGATGGCTAATCATAGACCAGTCATCCATTAGTTAATTCACACCGATTTCAATAACAGAAAAGAATGAAATAGTAACCTACAACAATACTTAAAATGGAAAACGGTGAATCAAAATAACCACAATTTTAAAATGATACTCAGCGAGCCCACCGCAAAACATGATGTGTACCTAATGTTGCTGGTATTACAAATGAATAAACAAAATTCTGAATTAACATCAGACACCGAGATTAATTAATTCAATATAAGCAAAACAAATTGAATTTAATCAACAAGGATTGCTTACCGACAACGGCGCTTTTTAATTTGAATAAAGATGAATCTAATCAAAATTAAATAGAATAACAACACAGAATTGGCTTGTTCAAGTTCGTTTAATAAGAAAATTGAACCGCCAAGAACAATTGCGAGGCATTCGAGAGATACTGAAGAAATAAACAGACAAAATGAAATTAAATGAATGGAGAGAGGGCCCTTTATATTGAATACCTACCCCTTTTCAGTGTCAAGTCCTGAAATTAACAGCAATATGAACTGCTAACATCAAACTATTAACTGTTTTGAATAACTTGAGCGATAGAGTGAATCTTACGAAACTAAAAACTGTTAATAAATTCTGTCTTAAATCAGCTTTGATAACACAATTATTATGGTCTTGTCGTTCAACCACATACACACACAAAGCTACAAACACTTATTTAGGAGTTGGTACGAGTAGGTGCGAAGAGAAATTTCAAACAATTTCAACGTATTCTACGTACTTTAAATGATTTACCTAAAAACGTGTATACAGATGTCCAGTTCGAAAACCTAAATAAACTACCATAAACCAATCACTAAACCATAACGAAAGATTTTCGATATGCTCTCGAAAGTGAAGGTGAAGGTTGCGTGCGTGTGCTTTACTACTCATGAGGACTAAGAGTTTTGCCTCAAATAAAGTATCCCCGGCAATCATACCTCACACTGAAACACAAGACAGAAGAACATGCTGTTCAGTGGCAGATTTGCCCTAAGGCCCAGTAGGCCCGGGCCTAGGGCGGCCAGACGAAAAGGGCGGCTAATAAAAAACACTGATGATTACAAAAAATAACCCAAATGCAAAGTTTAATGTACTAAATGCTCAATCATCCCTGAAACCTCGGAAAATATTATCAACTAACAGCTTTTAGTTATTATACGGTTAGTTACCAATTAACCGAATCAATTAAAAGTGGACAATAAAGTAAATTCATTAAATATGTATGATGGGTATCTACATATATAACGGGTATTGAGTAAGAGCTCGTTCCCACTTGTCGGGTGTCGGATCCGTATATTAATCGGAGGTTATAGAGATTATTTATAGTGGCAGAGCATTATAAATGAAGCTTATCGGAAACCGATTTTGTGTCGTCTCCGACAAGAAATGTCGGGTGTTGTGAGAAGTGGGAACGAGGGAAGGGGCGGCACATGGCCTCGGGCCTAAAGCGGCCAGGAATGCAAATCCGCCACTGATGCTGTTTCAGGACTGGTTAAGGGGCTGGTGGTAATGTACCTCCCCGGACGAGCTAATATCAGGTGGCCTGCAAGCCCGTTTTTACTCAATTATCTGTCTGCCTATATTGATCCAATTATGGCGAATTAAATACTAATAATGTGCATTGATATGATCTATTGTATATTTTAAATACTTTGTTATCATACAAAATAAGCTTTATACCTACTGCACTAACAATTATTATTACTCTATAGCGGGAACGGGTCAACGCGAGCTCGATATAATTTGATTATTACTGAATTTTCAGCAGCTCTATTAAAATGTATGGGATCAACTGTATCAGTTTCAGATTGCAATAACAAGGTCTGCGGAGAGCGCTTTTGTTATCATTCGCTCGTTTGTGTTCGAGCGGACCACTGAACAAAGAAGATTATTTTTATTGCATCCTAAAAGGTGCAACGTACCGCGAATGCGTGGAATTGAGAGTAAAATCGATATATTGCAGTTGTTTTGGCTTTACCTTTTTTTTAATTTAAAACCAAGTGATATTTTGATTTATCGTATAGGGTAGCTTGAATGATTTTGATGATTTTGTGATGACTTCCGCATTTATTAAGTGATGGCGGCACGGTTATCCTGAATCACGCTACCGAAATTTTCTACATCGCTGACATTGAGCGAAAGTGACATTAAGATAAACATTCTTGACTGGCTTATTAGATTTTACACACCACAGGGTTTAGTGTTATCTGTAATAATGTTATCTGTAATTCTGTAATCAAAACCGAACACCTCTGTGTTATTACTACAAGCTAAGATAACTTAAAGTTAACTAAATTTCTCTAGATCAGGGTTTCTCAAAGTGGGGTAACACTACAAAGGAGCAATGCTTACGAGTATCTTATGTTTTCTAATTTTAAAAAGGTTGCATTTATAGTCAGTGTTTGTATGGGGGTATGCTGGTCTTTAAAGCTTATTAAGGGTACGTGGAACTATAACATTGAGAAACCCTGCTCTAGATCTTCCATTAGTAAGAAGGCTGGACTATGCCCACTAAGCACGCAACCAGACGAGGAGGTTCGCTTCGCTATTCACACGAATTTTCTCGGAAATCCTCTACGTCCCACAAAGTGCACTATTATTCACGGGGTACGGACCAACCTAGTTTAAAATGACAGCTTCCGACTTTGATAAATTGAAAATTTCCCATGCGGTATACTTAGTACTTGGACCTCTAAATCCTCTCATGTGGCGCGGACAAGGAAACCGTATGCCCGGTGCGACGTCCGAGACGATTGCGTTTTGAAAGCTGTTCCTCTTTCAAAATACACAAAAAAATTTAATATGAACATTTACAATTGAAACGAAACTTGAACAAATTCAATTTTTTTTTGATATCGCAAGGTTCAAAGGCATATTCAAAATTTTCCATGCTACTTACTAAGTAGCAACCTACCTGAGACCTCTGATCCTCTTATGTGTCTCAGTCAAAGAAACATTATACGTGGCGTCCGACAACTCAATGCGATTTGAGAGCTTTTCTCTTTTTGAAAATACACAGAAAATTGAATAATAAAAACTATTTCTACACAAAAGCAAACTTTTAAAAAGCTGGCAATTTGTTCTTGTCCCGAGTTTCTCGTGCGGTCAATAATAAAATAGACTCATATTTTCTTCAGTGAGAAATATCTCTGCCACTTCGCTTGTGCTCTTATATTTAATTTTAACGAACGAAGGAGGTATGTGCTTTGTTACTGGCTTTCAAAGAAGGCTGCCTTATGAAAGTTGGTGCTAAGACAGAAATAAAACGTGGCGTTATTGCGAGTTTGATTAAAACGCTCGATGTGCCGCCGAGAGAAGCATAAGCATCCGGTAGGAATGTCTCGTAGCCTGCATTAGAACGTTGCACATTTAAATACCATTTTTAGATACTTGAAGTTACAATATTTGATGAAAAACATGAACAACAATTTTAATATTTTTTTAATCTGCGTCTTATGACTGAAGCTATTTGACTGCCACTACTTCCTATGATTAAATCTATTCAATGAATGAAATATGAAACGTGTTTTGTTTATACCATTTCATTAAAACTTAGATACCTCACGGGTAGGTCATATAAAGTTTTCAATTTATGTCTAATTACTGTAGACCACACATGACCACACAACCATGTTAGCTCATGGTGCTCACTTTAAACATCAATCAGCATACAAAAAACTGTCAGGAGTTAAAGGTGTATGCATTTTTGCTACTGAGACCTATCAAAAATCAAAATCAAAGATTTTTATTCGATAGTACATCGTTAAATAAAAAAATCGTAAGCTTCCGTTTCCGCTTTTTCATAGTAACAAGTAATTTACTCTTTGGAACTACAAAAAATATAATTTAATTCCATACAGCGTTCAGTATATGCGACAAAATGTAGCAGATTTACATAATTCTCACCATAAGGCCGTTGTATGTTAAATTAATTATTTCCAGAGAGTTTTATAAGAAACTTTGCGCGACGGTGGATGCAATTTGCTTAGGAGTAACCTGTTTACTCGGCAACTCCCACGGGACATTCTCTATCCAAGCTCAATTTGAAAATTTCCTTCACATTTTTATCATATTCACTTGGCCGTCACTAAGCATAACCTTATAAGTACACTTTTCTTAAATTTGTACTGTTCTTATTGCTGTGATGATATTTTCCAGTGAGGAAATTTAGGAGAACAAACCTTTTTCTTAACGGCTTTGATGAAGGAAACTGTCAATAAATTGAATGTTGAACATCGAATTTTAGAAAGATAAACAAATATCGTCTTTTTTTCAGTTATGATTATGCTACACAGATGAATGACAGCGTGTCTCAAGGTCATTCCTAAATATTTGGATCTCTGTTGGATGGATAAGCTATATGTTATACGCAACTGATTAGGCAACGAACTTCCACAATATACCTACTTACTTCTACAGATCTTCTACTGGCTTCTTGTCTCCTGTCGAGCATGTATTTACGCTAAAGGACCACCGATGACCTGGCTTGTGACATTTAAATACTTGATTTTACAACAGCTGTGCAAAAAACAGATTATAAGTTGCAGCTTCGCGTCCAACTAAGGGGTAGTAATAAAGCAATAGCCCTTACAAGTAATAGGACACATGTGTTCGCCATTCAAAGGGTTTAAAGGGTCAACTGAGAACATAACTTCTCCTTTGTGACGGCGTCCGGCAAAGGCTGAATTATTTTTAAGGGCCGTCATTATTATGACGTGAGGTCCTATCGTAGCCAGCTGGCGCCCTTGTTATAACGCCTAATGCCTTATGTGGTCCCTAATTTTCTATGGCGCAAAACGTAGGCGTGCAACAAAGCATGATCATTTATTGCCAGAAAATTGAAACGAATCATGTGATAAAGAAAGTTGGTACAAACGTAAAGGCCACTCATTTAAAGTGTCATGTAAGTGACAAGCGCCGTGTCAAGCTTCACCCCGGCAGCGAACAAGCCGGCGCATCCTAGTGAGCCGTGAAACGTACAACGATAACCTTTCAGTGTCGCACAAAAGGCGCACTAGCCCGCGAACGCTCCAAATTGAAATTGATTTCTATTCGGCTCATATTGGAACGAGGGCGGCAGGACATAGGGCATTCCTGTTCCCCGCGATGCTATCAAATGGAACACGGCGACAGGTTAGAATGACACGGGAAAATGTGCCAAATTTTTCCATTCACCGTTTGATGTTCAGTTCAAACAGGAAGTCTTATTTTCTAGATTGCCGATGTTTCGTCATCGTGTCAAGCGCATATGGATGATGCTGGATAAAAAGCTAATATGACGATGTCAATCATTGTTCTTACAATGATACGACCTAGGTTTAAATAATACTTGTATTTTTGTTTATATTGCCTGAAATAAAGGAATTATTATTATTATTATTAAATTGTTACTTTATATGTAGTAATAGATTGAAATTGTACGAATTTCAATAATTTCCTAACGTCCTATACAAGTAAGTTCTCTACTTGTCAACTTTTGTTTTCTGTATTGTACCTACTACTGTTTAAGTTAGAAGGCAATGAAAGAGCAATATTAAGTTGTAACTTAGTTTGAGTTTCATGAAGTTTAGACTTCCTTCTAAGTACTATTAAAAAAATATGTGTTGATGGATGGATGTTTGTAGCTCTTTCTCGCAAAAACGTCTGAACGTATTGGTATGAAATTTGACATTCAGATAATTTTTAACCAGGATTAACATATAGGATACATTTTATGCCTCTCTGAATCCAATTTTAAATCTCACGCGGGCGAAGTATTACATCATAAATCATGATTGTGTTCTTTTTATAAATTTTATAGATAATAATCCATTTTCAGTACCATCAGCTTGTAACCCAATATCGTCTTTTCCTAGTGAACCGCGAAACTAACAACAACATGATTCTAATGTCATACAAAAGGTGCGCTCAGCCGCGAACCGACCAAATAGATTTTTGTTTATATTGGACGAAAAATCGGAGCGGTCTTCTGGCCCATGAAAGTGACATAAAACTTTGATTTATTGCTGTTTATCCAATTTTTCTGTTTACTCTTCGTTTCAATTCATCGCCCATTACAACCAATTAACAAACAAACTCATAATATATCGAATACTGTTTGTGCTACTATTTTATTACCTACCTTCTATATTCCTATGAAGTGTTAAACTTCGTAAGATTGTCAGGAAATACCTATCTACCTTATACATGTAAGCTTTCAAGTGAAATATTGCACCGTTAGCGGTTTTCATACAAGTTACAATGTTTAGGACACATTCAAGAAGCGATAACCATCTTGAACAGCAAAATATAGGAGATAGGTACGCTTAAGTTTCAGATTAACTACGCTTAAGTAGAAGCTTATAAGTGGCACAAATACTCCACCGCAAAGCTATTGACATAAATAAAGCTTCCCAATGCAATAATAACATTTTCTTTACAAACAACTTAAAAGTGACTGTACGTTGTGTAACGCTTTTCAAATGCTTTCATAATTATCTTGAAGCTATGTTTGGTGTAAACAATGAAAGAATATTGATTCACGAATGAATGCCCAATCAAGAGCAAACGTAATTTTGTCGCGATATAGTCAGGAAAATATGATTTGGGCGAGCGATGTGGAATCAGCCGGCAGTGTAATAACGCTGAATACGACTGTAATTTCAAATGTTTTGAATAAACATTCATTATTTATACATATAGAAAATAGAAATTCACGAGTTTGTTATTGATTTTATCTGTTATGGGAAACCGGAAATCTATCATTTAGCATTTACTTTTAGGATCACTTGTGATCAACATAAGTAGAAAGTGTTTTTCATTTTTTCTTTCCTAAACACATTTATTTTTATTTTCATTATCGAGTCTCGAGTTCCAATTCGTCAATGTTCCGTTGTCAGGGTACTCGCCATTCCGATAACTTGGCCCGATTTCCAATAAATTCACTTCAATCTTACCTCCAGACTGCTTTACTTTCAAATGCGCCACAAAGAATAAATTTCCACTTCGAATATTAGAGAACTTTTACAATAGACGCTCCCTGTTACAAACTCAAGTTCCAAATGCCGTTATTCAAAATTCTACCTTTGATAAGAAATTGAATAGATATCTGAATCACGAATGTTGCTAAGTTTAATGGTAGCAATTTGCATTTACGCGCCCTGAAATTGAATAGGCATCAGATTCAGAAACCAGCAACTTGGTTATTACTTTGGTTTTGTAGTTGAAGTAAGGGTAGCAAACACTTAAAGTAATAACTACTCACTTCAACGGAGCGTTGCCTTATTTTGTAGAGGTAGCATCTAAAACATGAAATGAAATTTCCATTATCATTAATCACATCTATTCAGGTATTAACTATTCAACAATAAATTGATAGATACATTTTTTGATTAGAAACTACTAGAACTTAGAAGAACCTTGAAAAATTTTTATAGGTACACTCCTTTCAGCTGATATACAGCTAACAAATTACTGTTACTATCTTATTCTTTATCATTACATTCTTCTTTATTGTAGAAGATTTGATACTTAGGTTACATGGGTATGGGTATGCAAAATCACAAGCAATCTTGTTATTTATTCAGTTCATAAGAGTAAATGTTCCATAAAACAATTTTACCTTCGAGGGTAAAATGTCAGCTACGTGTAAATGCCATGGAATAAGGGCTCTTTGTTTGACATGAAGGGGTTGTTTAATAAAACACTTGTAACCTGTTAGGTACTGCATATTTACCCCAATTTTATATTCGACCCTGTTTGAACACGGTAACTTTATGAATGGAAAATTGCGCGTCAATTACTCAGAGTTGAATACCTTTGACAGGTTGGAATCTACGAAATTTATATTTAAATGTTGTTGAAGTATTGTTATATGTGCTGCTGGCTATTTTTTAAATGACAGGTTGATGTTTCATAATGCGGCTACTTAATAGATACATGGCTTGGGTGCCAATCGATGGTAAGTGGTCGTCGCTGCCAATTAACACGAGCAACATGATGGAAGTCGCCAGGGCGCTGCCGGCCAAAGCCGGCAAATGAGCTCTCCTTCAAAAAAGAGAGCTCATTTTGTGCCCTTTTCGAAAAACTTCTTCTAAATCAACCCGATCATGGTCTCAAACAAAAAATAACTTGACGACAGTTACCACGGCCTAACCCGTGGGATATGCAGACCAAGCGCCGACATACCGCTGACGCTACATTGACCGGCATCATATTCCATTGCATTTGATATTCTAGTTTCCATAATTGTAAAGGAGTCTTGCATCAGTTTCCGTACTGTTAACACATGTCATAATATTGTAATTTCAACAGTAATTAAATAAATCCTTTTTAAAAAGGCATTTTCCATTCCCCCGAATTTAACTCGACTTTTTCATACATTTATAGTTTGACTTATCGGAACAGAACCTATCACCACTCACCATGATATCATTATTAGCAACATAAGAACCTCGAAGCCGTGAACACTGAATCGCGTACGACTTCTTACGCTTATAATTTTAAATTTCAATTTTAGCCAACTTATATTTTGGGACAAGTTTTAGACCCATGAAGACCAGGTGTGCTAGGAAAGTGTTGCTTAGTTACATAATAACTTCTTTAATATTAAACCCACTAAACTAAGATTAAGGCTTGAACTAACGCTAGTCTCAAAATACAACGTCCTCTCTACTTCAGATATATGACACAATATACTGGTTAAAGCGAGATTAAAGCATATAAGTTTAGAAGAACATTTGCTCTTAATTTATAAGATCTAGGTACAGGTAGCCTCGTCAAGTTTAAGGAAATATACATTAATGCATGAATCATCAGAGTTACCTACCATGAAAAATGATCAAAAAGGATTTAGGATCGACTGTGTCATATTTAAAATATTTAGCCTGAGAACTTTTAAACTAATTTATTTTACTGGCAACCATGGGAATGATGAAAATGTTATACTTTTGAGACAATGAGGTTACAGAATTAACATCGACAGAGTTATTTAGGTTAAAAAGTATTCCGACGCCATGGTACTAAATGAAATTATTCTAGTCATTAACGAATACACTTCTTGAACTTAATTAAATATTCCTGAAACGTACGCGAACAATTCGATACCGTGCTCATTATTTTCCGTACAAGAACGCGTTCTTCTCATATTTCAAAATTATTGAAGTAAATAGCTAAATTTACGTTTTTTTACATTACATACAACAGTGAAAGTGGTAAATATAAAAATAAATATCATAACACACATGTTTGTAGTCAATTATGTCGTACTTAAAACAATTGCCACTAATTTTAGTTCAGGCGCAATTCCCACCTCTGTTTTGTAGTATTGATTTTATACTACCTTCTCATAGACGTAGATTATTATACAGTGTCTTTTAGTAAAACTACGTTCTTTAACAACTTTGTACACATCATGATGAAAAAAACTTGATAACATTTATTTTACAGAAACTTTTCTTGCTGATGTTGACATTTTTAAAATTAATTAAAAAAAAAAAGTACTGTAAGAACTGTTAGTCATAAAATTGGCACACATTGTATAGCAAATATAAAATATCTACCCAAGAAGGAAAAACCGGATTCTTAATTTTAGAACTAGCTCTCACTAAGTACCCTTCTTATTAAAATTTTGAGTTTGTAAGAATGAATGGATGGTTATGATTCTTTCACGCAAAAACGGTTGGACCTATCTGGATGAAATTTAGTACACAGGTAGATAATAATTAACGTATAGTACCTACCTACTTTGTATCCCTCTCTGGGTCAATTTCTGAGGTCCACGTGGACGAAATCGCGAAATCCTCCAGTTTATTTTTTACGCAGTGCTTGATAATGCAATGATAATATAGCGCCATACTGGCAATATCGTTCGATCCGCGCGAGCGGTTGCAATAGCGACGATGAGTGTATTGCGCGTTTATCTCGCAGGCGCTTTGTATGCAGTGTCCACTTCATTTAAAAAAATACTTTTTACTTATTTTTAACTTAATGTTTATTCAATATAAGTCATTTTAAAATCGTTGATTTTATAAATTTAACTGCTTTAAAGAAATAATAGTGCTTTAATTTATTATTAAGAAAATCCTGGTAAATGTCTACCGTCAGCTTCTTAACCCGAAAAATTAGAGATCATCTAGATCTTAACAAGTATCCGACCCTGTGATCCTTGTTAGGTACCTATAAATTGGATCGCAGTTAAAACACCCTACTAAACTATTTTTCCTTCTTAGTAAACTCTTTTGGGAAACTTATTATTTTTTAATACGTCAGTCAGTATGATAATAAAACGTCTTCTTTGATGGCGTATTCTTCACAAACTTTACTTTCTATTGTGCAGATAAAGGGTTCTGAATAAAAACTTTCGAAACTCGAAAACTTTCTGGATTTGAGAAATGTTCCCGCGCGACGCATAAAAATAAAACAACTGGCAGACGCTATTTTAGGGAAAACTCTTTTTCTTCCATTATTATACTTACTCAGCCTTATAAAATGTTTGCATCAGTCGGTATTATTTTCATAAAAGTAAACAAACTTTTCCGTCTCACTAAGGTAGAGGTATTTTAGTTAAATAAAAAAACAGTCCCGTTTTACAAATGCATAAGATATGCAGGTACCCTAAGACAAATGAAGCCCAAAGATGGATTGGATACGGGAGTTACGATCATAATAATATGATCGTAATTATTATATTGCATGCAATGATAGTGTATTAAAAAGAGGTAGATACCGCACTAGCGCGGAAAATGAGCCGCTGATATTGTGTCAATTGACACAATGCAACTTAGTCGCCTAATATCAGCGGTTGGTGAAGCACGTGGGTATTGCGCACAAAAATAGTCTAAATGCCGAATTGTGTGTTTCGAAAGTGTAAAAACTACGTTACTAAAGTAAAAAAGGACGATGGATTGTCTTATCACACGTAAGTACATCAATAATTTACATAATTTCTAATTTTTTACTAAATTACAAAAGATTATTATCTATTAGTTCTAAACAATCGCAAAAAAGGATAGCGAATATGTTCGCAGTTGTAGTGCGATAGGGATTAATAGATAGATAGATCTTTATGCTTCTTTCAATAAGGACCAAAATCCTTTATATCAGAGGATATGAGTCGTGGCGCGGGCTCTAGCTATCTCTTTCGTGTAGCGTTATGTTTCGTATATGTCTTTCGCATTCACATGTCACAAACACATGTATACCTTTGACGTAAGAATACGTTTGAATGTGTAGCTTGGCGGATCAAATTCTAATCGCCGCGCGTTAGAACATACCATATGCATGCACTTTTCTGATGAACAGATTTGGATGAAAAAGACGAAGATATTACAAAACCTGCTTTTCGCGACCTATATGTTATGTGCCACTTTTAATTGACGTGCCCAGGAGTTAGATGTAAACAAACATGTCAAGCAGATGTTGAACAGTAATAAAACCTGGATATAGTTACCTAAATGGTATGTGACACTATTTCTGTTCAGACGCATTTTCAAAGTTCACATGCTAAGATATTAGTTGTCAGTACCCATTAATGACCCACTGCAGGGTCGGGTCTCCTCTCACAATGAGAAGGTTGTAGGCCTTAGTCCATCACGCTGGCCTACTGCGGGTTGGTGGACTTCACATGCCTTTGAGAACATTTTTTTTTTGTGAACTCTCAGGCATGCAGGTTTCCTCACGATATTTTCCTTCACCGTAACAGCAGGTGACATTTAATTTCATAAATCGCACATAACTTTTATTACAAAGTCATTGGTGCGTGCCACTGGGATTCGAACCCGGATCCCTCGATTCGAGGTCGAATTCTAAGCCACTGGGCTATCACCGCTGCGAAGATATTAGTTGTTAACCAATAATCATATAGGTAGGCACCTAAAGCTGGTTGACAGTAATAAAACGCTTCTGATAATGATAATGGACAGAGATTCTCATATTTGTCTGCAAAATTAAAAAGCACAATGATTAAAATTATCCTCCGGTGAAACGGCGAAACTGGCCGTCCTCATATTAATAAATTCCACGATATAAAACGGAAATTTTATCACATTGTCGTATTAAAGGATTATCGGAAACAATTTCAATTTTGGCTTAAAAGTATTTATTGTAGAATTTCCATAAAATTTAATTAAATTCTTAGTGTGTCTGAGCCTACATTTTGGTTCGTAACATATTGGAGTTCTATGGTAAAAGTTATGAAGTAAATTCTTTTCCACAAAGCGGATATGTATCTATTTATTCATCGAGCAATTTTTATTATTGTACGTCACCTAGTTTATAGCCAGTAGATTTGAACCTACTTGTACTTTACGCCTTGTACTTTACTATCATCATCCTCATTTTAATTAATTCTAATATCATTATCATAGTATCTATTTATGTGCCTACCTCAGTTTACACAAAATATAAAACAGGAATATACCAAACAAAAAAATATAAGGCTGAATATATTGTAGCAGATTCACTTTTAAGAGAACAAAATGAAACATCTAAGTACAAAAGCTATTAAGTATTATGATGACTTACAAGCCGCCATGGCTGCCACAACGTTTTACTTTAAAAGCGGTTCAAATACTTTTATGGGTAAAAACACGTAAAAAAACCGCATGATTTATGGTCCGGTCTCATTCGTTTTGATTTACGGTACCGGCGTGCGAATATTAAAGATTCGTATTGATATATTATTCCTTTATCCCCATTCTCCCTTCTCGCTATTTACGAGAGTTACCCCACCCTCATAACTTTCAACGTCCCTTTACGGCCCGACTTGTAAAAACAGCCCCTTTCATAATAATAAATAATACCTGATCTGATGTGCTAAGCTAATTTTATGAGTGTCCAATGCGGATTTCCGCATTGCTATTTAGCACTATCTAGCACCAGTAGAATTCTAAGCTCAAGTAAAGGAACGATGATCTAAAATACCTACGTCTTATGTTTACTTTTGACTACAAATCTTTGAGTGGGTGTAAAGTGTAGATAAATGACTAAACTTCAATATACCTTACAATGCCATTATCATAATCATAAAATTTTGTGCTTCCCGGTGACAGATAAATAAGAAAAGCCAAAAGGCAGCGTACCTATTACGTACAATCCAACCTGATACTAACAAACTTTTGATGACGCACGATTAAAAGTAAAATAAAAAAAACCTACTCGTGTCAGTTTTTTGTTTAAAACGTTCTTAGTATATTATAATAGTAAAAGAAAAAATACCTAATGCGTCAATTGTAATAATCAGTAATTTTTTGTAAGTAATGGAACCTCTTCATATTAAAAAACTTACTGACGTAACACATCGCCGTATATCAGTCTGTTTACAGGCTTCTGGTCAAACACATCGTAGGGGTATATTATTCTCGTATCCCGCTTATCTGATGTAGACGAACGCATGAAAAACAGGGGAAACTGGGAAAGAATGAAACGGCAAATCCTGTTCTTAGGAATAACTGAATGCCTAGTCATCAGCCTCCGTAATGGAGTCCGATTGTGATCTTTTCATTTGCAGTGAGCCATGAGTAATTTGGTCTCCCGATGGAATTATAATGAAGACGGAAATTATATTACTTCTGATTACTCCATTGTCCTTGCGTTTCTGATTAAACGGGTTTCGCTCTCAGAATTTGTGGTTCCGACAAATCATTTCGGATTAACGAGATTTCGTTTTCTAACACCGTTTACCTACTGAATATAAGGTTCAGTATACTGATTCTGTATACGGAATGTATACAATAATACCCATCCCTGATGGCTTTATGCGGTTCATTAAAGACGTCGTCATATTAGTGCAGGAATAACCTTTTATATTTGCCTCTTTTGTTAATGAGCTAGAGATTCATTTATTTTGATTAACGACTCTTTAATCTTATAATAGAAACTAAGTTGATAAGGTATTTCTCGTAGAAAGTAGTTTGTATTAAAACTCATGCTCATTTACTTAAAAGCATAAAATAACAATTTAAAAACTGTGCGTAAAAGATTATTTAAGTTCCTAAATAATTGTGTTAGTTAAAGGACTTGACACAGTCGATCCTTATTGACCTAACTTTTAAGATTAGGGCGCAAAATACTAAGCACCAAAGTTTTAGCTTCCAATATCCTAATACAATTAAAATAACTGGGGGCTTCTAAAAACTTTGTACAGAATTTTCGAAATTTCAATTAAAATAAAGAGGCGCCGAATATTAATTGATTTCCCTACAGAATATTTCGAACTTGCTTCTAGGTAAAACGTAATATTTCTAAAGCAATTATTAATTAGTATTCGATTTAATTGGAGAATTTCATATCGATATCTAGTAGAAGGTATCGTTAACCTTTTACTTTTAGGATTAAATTCACAATATTTTAAGTTTTATTGAATTTCAATACGAGGTATATACAACATTAATTAACATAATAATTAAAATGTAAATTTTAAACATTATAATTAAGTTGAGCATAGTTGTAAATAAATTACTAATTAACTTAAATATTTAATGTTAGAAATGTTATGATCCATCTACCAACCTACATAAACTTACAAAATTAATGGCGAAGAACTTACAAAATTAATGGCGGCAGTTTGAACAAAAATTCCGACGACTGAAAGCCACGGAGAAACTCGCTGAGCTTCTACTTATTTGTGTGACGCGCAACTTACGCTGTCAATTATGTTTCTGGCAGTTGGCACCTAGCTGGTGCGATTGGTCAGCTACTTTTGAACCAGATTATATGCAGTTCAAAGCGCCACGGGGAAATTAATAGTTACAAATTTTTTTAAATCCTTTTAACTAAGTTCTCAAGCTAATAAAGTAGGAGTAACTACAACAATTTTAAAAGTTAGCCAAAATTCGAATGCGTGTTAAGGAGATAAGGAAAATAAATTAATAATTATACTGTGATTCGACTGAAATTTCCAAATTAAGAGACGAGACAAATAAAATACGCGTAGGTAAGTCAGAAATCAGAAGACAGAGAATAAAACTATAAGTAACAAAATAAATCAACAACATCTAAAAAGATTTTCAAAATATTGTAAGTAAGATAAACGCTCATTTATACTGTAGAAAAGTTACAAAGTTAATGGTTAATTCAAACTGTAACGACTGGAAGTCACGGAAAAACTTATTGGGCATCTACTTCTTTTTCTTCACATACTTAGCAATTATGATATACGTACGTACACGGTACAAGGTACATACAGATAAAGCTAATGCAAAATACAAAATTAATGGGGGAAGTTTGAACAAAAAGTGCAGCAGTCACGGAGAAACTCGCTGGGCTTCTACTTCTTTGTGTGACGCGCAACTTTCGCTGTCAATTATGTTTCTGGCAGTTGGCGACTGCTGCGCTTGGTCAGCGACATTGCACTGCATCCACGCTACGGGGAAATCTCGGAAATTATTAATGGCACAGTTCTTTCAATCCCCTTCGAATCCAACTAAGTCTTTAAAGCAATTCACAAACTTTGACTAATTTACAAACTCTGGAGTTACTTTAATGAGTGGGAAAACTATTCGAGCTTCCCCTTGGAGGTACCTAGTCCATATCCTTACGACTTTATTAAAAGTTATGTATGCTTTGCAAAGTTAAATATCACCTGCGTAACGGACATTTGCAGAGAGGGTCACTGATTGGTGATTGGACAGACAGTACCTATCTTACTCGTACATATAGCACATCGATCGTATTTCATTTTTGGACGTGGGTATTTCGTGGTATATTACGGTGATTTCCATTGATTCCAGTGACAACTTAACATCATTATTCTGCATTTTCGTTTACTAAAAAATTAACAGAATAATTTTCAAAAAAGAACAAGAACAAAAACAACAGAAAGCATGCCATATCCAAATCCTCGTCGGTGTCTTATTTTCCTCATTTCCGGGACCGACAACAGGAAATAAAATCGCCATCACGCCGGTGTTCGTAATTTAAAAATAATGCTGCAAAAATTCGTTGGAATGCGAATCCGGGATCAAATTGTGGTTGGGCGTAGAAGGCGCCGGCTGGGCGGGAGCTCAGTAGCTGGAGGGCTATTGTGAATCAAACGATAACATATTGGTTAGAAAAATCAATTACAGTTCGTTGGAACAAATCATGGAATTGTATTTATAGAGTACCTAATACGTTGTTGATACGCTTCCCTAAATTGAAATACGCGATTGTTGCTCTTTGATTGGTTTAAGCATTTTTATTGTAAAAAAAATTAACTAAAATTAACTAAAATTGAATTCAATTGTAGCTTTTGTAGCAATGTAAAAATGAACCCTTTAAAAATACAAGAAAATTAGATAAAAAAGAACAATAATTCAGCAGTTAACCCAAACATACGCAGTAGTTATTTGAAAAATGCATTTCCTAAGTAGGTATGTAATTCACAATGGAGATAAATTGGCATAACGAAATTAATTGACATTACGCGGACCGAATGATACCCACCGCAACAAACAACACTAATAAAATCAATTGTCAGTAATCCATTAATGACCCACTACAGTGTCGGGTCTCCTCTCACAATGAGAAGGATAGTCCACCTTAGTCCACCACGCTGGTCGACTGCAGGTTGGTGGACTTCACATGCCTTTGAGAACATTTTTTTTTCTGAACTCTCAGGCAGACGCATTCTAGATCGAATTCTAAGCCACTGCCACGGCTATCACCGCTAAAATCAATTACCTTATTCAAATAGATTTGTTGCACGGTGATCAGAAATTTTTATAGGAGCCAGTGAGCTCACATTGATTTATTATATTAAAAAGCCCAAGTTACGAGAGGATGGGACGCTGACTTGGCTGCTCGTAAACCGTTCCCGGATTTAATAAAATTTATTCAGCGACGTTCTTTGGGGTCCGACAAATCATAATTCTCTTAGAATAGCTAGTTATTTAGTTGGAGGAAGTTTTAGAGCCAGTAAAGTTTATTTGAAGCCGCGTATACAATATGCTGAATGTCCTCTGCGTTGCTGACTTTACGACGCACTTCTCTCGTATAAACGCTGTTTTATATTTAAACTAGGTGCACCTTTCCTATCCTTCGCTCTTCTAACATAAAAATAAAAAAGGGACGAATATTCACATGATAATGGTACGGCCTTATTTGACAGCTTACATTTTAAGGTATAAGTATAGGTGTTTGAAGAGATCTTTGAAGTGTTCCACCACCTTGGCTATTAAATTATCCTAAAAAGTGAAAAAGCCCTTTAGTCGCGAGGTAACGTCGTAAATTTTGCAATCTTAACGTTGAAAATTATAAATCGTACATTAAGGGTATGAATTACTACATGTTGGTTAAGAATAATTTTCTACGAAGTTCAACTAGCTATTGAATAACCCGAAACATTAAAAACCTATAGAAGTAATGTAACTCTTTAAGCCTCGCAAAATCTTAACGTCACAAATTGTAAATCGATCGTAATTATTCAGAGCGAAGAGCACACATTAATTTAAATCGATTCGTTAATCACTGAACTTCACCGATACGTACTTTAATGCCGCAATTCATTTTCCGTTGAAAGCGTACCAGCTCTCAGCTCCTTGACTCCAGTAACAGTAAGCCTACAATTAACCTCCGGCGAGCGTTTATAATAAATGTTTCAATAAATCAGCCGAATTGCCCTTTATTACGCATCTTACATCACTTTAATTGAGACAACCTACGGAGTGAACGCTGAATTTTCGGCAATTTCCGACGGTCGTGTAAGCATTAATTTATCCAATATAAGTGTCGACCCGCGTCTGTCAGTGTGGCCCACAGTATCGCAATAAAACGTACAGCCTACTACCATGGGCTCTATACAAGGTGGGAGGCGAAATGTAATAGCGATAGAGCTTTCGCGTATTTAATTAAGGGCTTGGGGGTGCTTCGTTTTCATGAAACGTAATCGAATTGTGTTCAATTGCGGTGTTACACTTAATAACTTGAAACATATATAAGATTTCGATAATGTAAAGTATTGTCCCAAATAAAAATATGTTGTCTTAATAATTTAGTGCTCACACCTAGGAAACCGTATTCAAACCTCCAACTCAAATCTGGTCTCACCAAGTCGGTGGACAGGATAGCAATTGTTGGATAAAGAAAGATAGGGTAAAAAGGTACCTGGTTCGACTGTACCCCGCGTCGAGATGATGATGACGCGTCGGAGCTCCGACCTTTCTTAATCGTCCATATGATGATTTTGCTGAACACCAATTTCACGTATCACTGTAGATGCACTAATACGTGACACTCAAATAATGTTTTTCGCTATTTTGTAACTTATTCTGCGGCGAAATCGACGGGAACACGGGAGCTCGACCGGACTTGCCGCGCGTAGTCGGCAGAAGAGAACTGTCACTTCCTACCCCCCAAGTATTTGGTTTTATTTGACGGGAAGGAGGTTGAGATGAGGGTAGGATATCGGATCGGTTGCGTTTGGAAATAACCATCAGCAATAATCGTTAAGTCTAGGATCAAAGCGGCCATTAAATCCGTGGCCGGTAGGAGGTGGCAATACCTCCACTCTGTCCACAATCACTTCGTTTATCGGTTCTTAATTGCTTTCCTATCCCTAAACTAATGAAAACTAAAAGACTGCCACTTCTGTTACAATTAAGGGATGTTTAAAAAGTGTAGTTTATGGACAGGATAACAATAATCGTAAAGTCTATGACTAGAGTGGCCATTAAATCCGTGCCCGGTAGCAGGTGGCCGCCCATACCTCCACTCTGTCCACACTTACGACGTTAATGGGTTCTTAATTGCTTTCCTATCCCTAAACTAATGCCATAAATTCGAGTACTTATCTCTGTCTAAGTCTTGACAAAATATAAAGTGATGTTACAACGTACATAATTTTCTGTATTGCCCAAAGGTAGGCTGGCAGTGTCATATAATATTTTTATGTGATGTAGTTATGAACGAAATAATAAATAAATGTTACAACAAATTTTTCTCTACGGTTGGCTAAATCAGCTAGGTGCAGGTCATCCCTGGGGCGGAATGAGTTCTTAACTGCTTTTCTATCCTTAAACTAATGCTATAAATTCAAATACTTAATCTTCATTTGCAAGTCATTGCCTTTTTTATTAATGTGAACGATGTAAGTTATGAATTTTGATATATTTTAAGTAATGTTAGACCAGTTACGACTTACGAAACCAAGACGTGGACACTAACAGGTCTATAAGTTCAAAGTCGCTATGGATGAAAATTTTCATGACATTCCGGCGTTTTTAAGACATTGATATTACACTAGAGACCATTCACCGTCAAAGCAAGCAATATTTAATTTTATAAACCTCATACACCATAGACCACTCGAGTAAGAGCCTGCATTCTTAGCCACTGAGCCATCACCGTTGGTAAACGTAGTGTGCGAAAATTTATAAATACGAGTATAATACCAGCTTAGAGTTCACACTTGTGGCAAGTAAACAAGTTGGAACCGCATACCGCAACAGGGATCAGCACTCTTAACTTGTGGATGAGGGTATTGGGGTTCTCTGTCATGGAACTTTGTTTATCGGTACGCTCTGATGGATATACAATATACGTATTAGGGACTAGATTTCCCCACACACACCACAAATATTTTATTCTATGTTCCATTGCGTATGCGTCTCTACTTCACTAGGTATACTTCTTCATAGACATTTGCACCCGAAATGCGTTTAATGTGATGCTAGCAAACCTTTTATTGTCTGCCCATCTGTTGTCTCACACATTATCATAGTCTCTTCACAGCAAAAGGACTGTAGAGCACTGTAGAGTAGTATCTGCACTACTTTATATAGTTATAGTAGCTTAGATAGCTGGCTACTGCTTCTTAAATGACTTGCGATATAACAAGATATGTGTACCTACTTGAAATGCTTGCTAGGAGATTTATGTAAGATACCGAAAGTAAAATAAAATTCCTAGCATAAATAAACAACCAGTGTTGATTTTAATAGCTTGCAAGTTGGTTAATGGTTATTCCTTCTTTTCTTACCTGTATAAAGATATGCGATAAGTTCTGCGCCTTATTTTCGATTAAACTGATCAATTTTGTGACAAAACTGATGCATAGAAATCTTCATTAACTAAGTAGATTCATTATTTAGCAAGACGAATACAGCCTAGGAATCTATAATATTCGGCGCTAACAAAAACGTTTGCATTAAAATTGCGTATTACACAAAATACTTGTTGACGATTCAATCTATTGGAGGGCTGCGTTCCCCGAGCTTTTAAGCTTTCCATTGCGTAGTACGATGCCCATGGGAGAAGACCCCATTGTTATTGTGATGTCAGTAGCCGTTTCCAATTGGACGTCGGCTTAGAGATCAATATTCATGATGAGGTATCTTTTTGAATGGTATGCGATAGTACTGTGTGAAAGTTCGCAGAAACAAGATAAAGTACAGAAGGCTCGCGCGCTATTTGAATGCAGAGCCTAATAAATTTTGTTGAATTTTTCACTTATTTGTATCAATTTTTATTCCTTATACTAATAGGGACCGCTTATTTACGTATTTTGTCGCTATGATTATAGATAAATTAGGTCACTTTCGAAGCTCTAAGATCTATAGTTTATACTTCTTATGTATTTCGCCATCTGTTTCAAATCTTCAACTAAGAAAATCTCTGTATTCAACATTCAATCACATCTTTAAAAAAACACATTTAACAGAATCTTGAGAGCTACGGCCACTATCACATCTAAATCAAATCACATAATAAAATGTATATAATAAGAAAAAAATACTTACATACATATATTGGTAAAATTATTAAAAATTTGAAAAATATAGTCTTTATTATAATAGTGCCCAGGTGTTATATTTAAACGGTTAGAATATCACCATTCTTTTATTTTTTGTGCGGTAATAATACCTCCCAAGCCGCTTAGTGTTTTTACGTGGTTGAGTTAGTCTTTAATACGTAATTTACTGTCTATTTTAGCACGAAATATTATTATAACAGTCTAATGCTTTTGAAGTTGAACAATTTAATCCCTCTAATTTCAGTTTTTCGAAATAGAAACCGTGGTCGTTTTGAAATCTGACTTATTCAAACATCTTTTGACCTTTTTGTCATCTTTATACTTAGTGTACCTAAGAATTGAAAATTATTTTGCGTTTACTTGATTTACGAGTACGCGACAGATAACAAAAGACTTTTGCAGTGGTAGAGACATAATAGCTATCCCTTGGAGGTGTCTTACCGCCAGCCTTTTACCCGTCGTAAAGCAGCATGTTCTTCATGTCGTGTGTTTCGGCTGGGGAGTTATAGTTACCGTAGATACTTTATTTGAGGCGAACATCTTAGTCCCCAAAGCAGTCCCCAAAGTAGCAAAGCACCCACATACAACCTCAGATAGAATTTCATCTCTATTTGAGGGTGGATGTGGGTGTCACTCAACATCAGATGGCTGGCAAGCCTGTTTGTTACTTAATTACTATTTAATGTTCTTAAATGATGATGAAACTTTATGAAAACAAAATGATTAAATCCTTAATGTTGCAGAAATAAAATTTTCCTTACAAATTCTATGAGTAAAACAAAATGTCTGTGGATCATGTTTGCAATTATTTTAATGATATAAAAGTTCCAAGGGCTCATTAAGGAATGTCTCTTATCAAATAACTCTAGCGTAGAACACAATGAATAATACATACAATATATACGAAGTGTATTTTGAAGCAGTAAATACATTATTACATTATACATAAATACATTATTACTCAGGCAGAGAGCAGTGGAGACGATAGCTTTATTTTGTGATTTTTTTTCTGTGGTCTTAATCTTGGTTAAGAAATGTTTGCCTCAGATAAAGTATCCCCGGCAACCATACCTCCTCAGCCGAACAGAGTACATAAAGAACATGATGCTTTACGACAAAGGTACGAGCCGGACGAGGGATGATGGCCCCACCACCTAAAAATAGTTCTCGAACGAACGAATAGCTGAAGACAGAAATTGCAGTAACAAGAGCCCAATCGGTACACTTACATCCACAAGGTTGGCTGGTGCATTTTTCCGACCCAGGGTCTCCTTTTATGCGGTGAAAGGCTGCCGTGGAAATTTATAGGTAAAAATCGTACCCAATGTCTTTCATACGACCTAGAACAAGAACTCCCGTAATAAAAAAAGGCGTTTGAAAACTGAGCCTTGTTATATCGGTGCTTTGCTTACTAGTTTGTATACCTACTTAAGTTATTCATTTGGAATATTATCTTAGTTGCTAGCTCAAAATTCAGAAGCTCATGTTGCTCAGGCGAATAGTGACTATCGTTGTTGCTACAAGGGAGAAGGGGAGATATTATTATTATAATTAAAATTTGACGCAAGATCGTATCGCAAGCAACCTGACTACGATAGAAGGGATTTGTTTAAATTCAGGGAAGCTTAGCGATTTCCGTCATAATGATGCTATACGAGTATTTTCGTCTGATTAATTATGGAGTCAATATCACTCATTCCTTATGTTGTTACAGGCTTGAATGGGTAGATTTTTGATTGTTCTTTAATTGGAGCACAGGTAATTGTTATTTCCTGTACGATTATCTTTTTACAGGGATATAAATTTGATTTATTGATGTAACTTAATTGATTAACACCAATTAAACGAGAATTCTGTATATTATAATTTCACACCACTTTACGCTTTCACTTGGACGCTATCCATCATCTGTTCATCATCGTACCTAATATTATGTACGTCCAAACGTACATTGTCAGTACCCATTAATGACCCACTACAGGGTCGGGTCTCATCTCACAATGAGAGGGATGTAGGCCGCCGTCCACCACGCTGGCCTACTGCGGGTTGGTGGACTTCACATGCCTTTGAGAACATTTTTTTTTTATGAACTCTCAGGCATGCAGGTTTCCTCACGATGTTTTCCTTCACCGTAACAGCAGGTGATATTTAATTTTATAAATCGCACATAACTTTTATTACAAAGTCATTGGTGCGTGCCACTGGGATTCGAACCCAGACCCCTCGATTCGAGGTCGTTATTCTAAACCACTGGGCTATCACCGCTACAAACGTACATAATCTAATTTAATTCATTAATGTTTTGATAATTGTTTCTGTTTCATTTTTCTGGAAGATAATCGTTTACACAACATTATACACACATTTCCATGGTTTGCACTTAAATATAAGTCTTGTAGGATTGTAAAACAATATGAAAAACCTACTTTTTTAATGAGAACAAAACATTTCTATTCCTCAAAGAGATTTTTGCTGCCTTCAAAATCTAAAACCACGCTAACGATGTCTCAGGCAAAGGGATCCACCTGGCATTTAGATCGAGCACAGACGTCCAGACGTCGTTTCCGCAAAGTTCCATCGTTATGGATAAAGGTTATTGGAGTGCAAGCTGTCCTAATGCAACTGGAGCGGTAGGAGAGGATCCATTCTTGGTACATTACATTTCTACTGCTTCGTTGGGATTAGTGTGTCTTTGCTATAGAAAAAAGAGCTACAGTTTTGGCTTCTAGAAAATGTTTTTATTCTTTGAAAGAATTTATACAGTGTAATTAGTCTATGAAATTATGTATTAATATAGGTAGAAACGTTGCGAAGCCAAAATTTTGATCTTAATAAATTTAATATTAATTCAATCCTATTGTTTTTAAGTTCTATTCTGTCGTTCATTTTATACATAATAGTAAGTTCTCAACCGTAAGGCTGCCAGGAAGAGATCGCTTCCCTAGCCATGAGGCCGCCTCGTGTACATTTTGTTGTACAAACATCATCAAAAACATATTGCCTCAATGTGTGTCAATAACCCATTAATGACCCACTACAGGGTCGGGTATCCTCTCACAATGAGAGGGATGTAGGCCTTAGTCCACAACGCTGGCCTACTGCGGGATGGTGGACTTCACCTTTGAGAACATTTTTTTGTGAACTCTCAGGCATGCAGGTTTCCTCACGGTGTTTTCCTTCACCGTAACAGCAGGTGATATTTAATTGTATAAAGCGCACACAACTTTTTTACGAAGTCATCTAGAGAAATAAATCAGGCTAACACTATCTAAATAGGAAAAATTCCACAGGCTTACGTACACCTTAAATCAAATGACAGAGTGTGGTGTCTATGAACCTGTGTTACGTGTTAATTACAAAATTCCTAGAACTCCATTCGCTAACGCAAACAGTTGGGTGAAATGAGCAAAATAAATTAGACTCAGGTGAAAATTGCATTCTGAGTTACATCAAAAAACTTAATTTGTTGTAGTATGCGTATATATGTGGCCTCAAACCAATTTAATATAAACAAATCTTTGAATTTGCTGATATTTCAAAACCTGAATTACTCATTCCGGTAACGAATTCGTCTTTCGTACTACAATTATTAATTTTAGTTTGTAAATTAATTTAAAATAAATTATATTTCAAGTGACAATGGGCTGGCAACATCATTTGAAGTACCGACAACTAATGGGAAAGAAAGATCCGCGAATCCGCCGTCTTCCGATCAGGAGAACTGATGACCTAAAGAAAACGGTAGAATTCAAAGGGCCCACACCGGGGGAGTGACGTCAATTAAGGGAGGCCCATGTCCAGGAGGGGCCCATGTCCCATGTCCATGTCCAGCTACGAGGGGCTGAAAGAAAGGAAATAAAAATGTTAGAAAATTTATATATTTTTACCAGTAAAACTAACATATTACAGAAACATTTAATATCCTAGATTAGTAGGAGAAACCGATTTTAATTGGTGGAATGGAATTTGTATAAGTAATAACTCACATCTGCATGTGTATGAACGACACATATTGTATGAACGACATTCTAAATACTCCGTTCTCTACCAGTAGGTACTTCTACCTCCAGCTTCCATAATTCTGATGAAATCTCACCCATTTGTTACCTTGTCAAATTAAGTCCTCGCTCGGGCAGTGTTATTTGTAATTTCATTAAGGTATCATGTAAAGCAGTAATTTTCCTAAATAATTGGATCCATAGAGTTCGTTCGCGTTTATTAAGGGCCATAGATTTGCCGCTCGGCGAAATTACACGAACATTATCCTTAAATTATAGCTGATAATATGTCGGTGAACAATCCCCGCTCAGATGTGCTCCTGACATTGTGTTTTAATTGGAACTTAGTAAAGATTAAGTGGATGTGAAGGCGATGAGGGAAAATAAACTGGTGGACTTGTGTTCTTGTTATTGTTGCTTGTAGAACGTGAGATTATCTATATTTATTCGTCGGAATCAGCTTTCAAGAAGTTTTTATTAGCTTGACCTTTAGCTCTACACGTGTAGATGAGTATAATATATTTTTCTCCCATACCCATGATAATAGGTACAGCTGTATAGTTCAAGTAGATTTCGTAATGTATACGGATTTAGGCACCTTTCTATTTTTGTATTGTACTAGGTCTAGGTGTATCGTTATTTATGGTCATTTGAGAACTTAAACACTACTGTATAGTGTATTTATCTGATAAATGGATCAGAAAAAGCATTTATTTCACTCAGAATATTTCTCAGAAATATTGAAATTTTCAACATATTTTTCTACAAGCTGTTAGGTAAAAGTTAAAACAAACACATAAGGATGTGCTGTTCAGAACTTTATGTCTGTCAATTTATTTTTCCACGGTGGATTGCTACTGCATTTCTAGTAAACGTGACGTCATAAAACTAAACTGCAACTCTTCAGGGCAATACGTTTTTACTATCGCCACATCGTGACGGGAAATCTTTGTATATTCTTAAACGTGTTGCATTTCCATTCTACTAAAATTTTATAAAGTTTTTGAAAATCTAAAAAAGGAATGAGTAACTAAATTAATACAGAAGTTGATATGCCCTTTTTTTATTTTGTTTTTAAGATGCTATTTTAGCTAAATATGTTATTATTTACTTATAATAAATGATTTAGCTAATACAATAGCTGACCTGGCTGATTGCGCTCTTTCAAAAGAAATTGAAGTACATAATTTATATCCAAAAAAAATATAGGTTGAGGAATTTATGTTGCTCAAGAATAATGCAGCTTTCAGCGGTTAAAGTATAATCAAAATTGGTTAAGTATTTCCACATATGACTTCGTATAAACAAGCTCACATTTTTTATACAAAGAAAAACCAGACATACCGGCAAACGAAATAGTAAGTATAGTAACCGTAATTCTACTTAATAGCATTCCTAAAACTATCTAAAAGATGTATAGCTTAAAATTAGAAGTATAGAAATATAAAATAAATTAGAAGTACCTATAGCTTATAATTATATAACATCCAATGACAAGTATTTTAACAGAAATTGCAAACTTCAAGAGAAGCTACTCGATGTCTTGATCCTACTCGTATTCACGACGAAATAGCGTTTGTTCCATTCCGTACACGAACTCGTCGAAACAAACAAGTTTGCTACAAATTGAAGTCCGCCGCGCATTGCGAAAATTCTTCTATAACACTTTCTAACCAATTCACACTACAGGCCGGATAATACGTATCTACTTTGTTATTCTTGCCAAGTTCACTGGAATATTTGAAAACAAAAGTGCCTACAGAAACAAATTTAAAAGAAATGTACCTATACCTATGTAGGTACCACTACCTGTACCCACAGGTATTGGTTGGTTATAGGTATAGTTAAATTCTGCATAAAGTAAATAATACTTTGTATACTTAACAAATAAACAACGTTTCACACTCATAGCCCCATACTAGGATTCCTGTGTCGTGGGTGCCATGGACACACACAAGACAAGAACACAGCACACCCAGACCAGAAACAGAAATTCAAATTCATCATTCAAATCTCTGCTCTGCTGGGAATCGAACCCAGGACCTTCCGCGCCGCACACCGTTGTGCCACTTGGGTCGTAATAATAAAAATTAATTCGCTAATTTTTTGTCCGTCTAACTGGCTTCATAGATCCCAAATTTTTTGCCGGAATAATGCTTTTAGGGTAAAGTCTGTATATTTACCAATACATTAGTTTCAAACAGAACAGTCTTATTAGTTGCACTAATTATGACTCTAGAGAGTGAAAGTCATGGTTTATATTTATTGGATTTTCATTCGCATCGAATTGAAAAATAACTGTTTAAAGATTTGAAAAATTAAGCAAAAAAGTTTAAACCTTGAACCGAGTAAATAGTCTACATTTATTCTTCATATACTCGTATGTAAAGTCCGTAATATGGGCATATTATTATCATCGGCTTCCGCTGTCCTAGCACATAAATCTCGTGCATATGCGTGCGTCAGGTCTGTCAGCTAGGGTCCATTGTGCGCCGGCCGTTGTGAGCGACGACATGTCCTTTACAATATGGAATAGTGGCACACTAATGTGACAACTGAATCGTACACATCATAACATTATCATTGAAGTGTGGAGTTTTGGTTCAAACGTGCTAGTTTTAAATAAGATGTCTGAAGGAAGTAAACTTTAGAAAACTTTAAAGCCTTCCGTAGTCAAGTCACCTTAAACTATTTTTGTACTAATTTACTGTTTTTAAAACAATCTATCGATGAATGAAGACATTACGTAACTTTTAGTTGTACATATTAAGGTGCGTAAAGATTGCTTTATGTATGTGTACACTTACACATATAACGATATTTCACTATGTGATAAAATATTTGTGTGCGAAAATCTAACATTACAGTCAGGATAATATTCTGCAAACTTACTGTATACATAAATAATCTTAATAGAGTTGCTACGTGAAAGCCGTAATATGGCAATATTATCACCAGCTTCCGCTGTCCTAGCATATAAATCTCGCGCATATGCGTGCGTCAGGCCTATCAGGGGTCCATTGTGCGCCGGCCATGAGCGACGACGTGTCCTTGACAATATGGGATTGTGGCTTACTAATATGACAAATGAATCGTAAACATAGGATATGATATATTGAACAACGACATAGGAAACGCACGATACTAGGTGCTAATATAGTATGCCACGTTTGCATATGATTTATCGCTCAGTCAGAAACTGTTTGGTTTCGTGTAGTTTGATCACTTCGAGTGTCCTTTAGACGTTAGAGGAAAAAATGAAAATTTAGTGATTTGTAAATTTAGTGACAGCACCAGCGTCATTAATATAATGTCTTCGGCTTTGATTATGGTTGAGATCTTTGGTAGCAGCTGGATAAATGAACATCCTGGATTGAGGGTAAAGGATCTAGCCCGGCGGGATATTTGCTAAAAATAGAAGAACTAATGAAAGTAGAGTTGGAATTACAATTGTTTCGGTAATAGTTTTAGTAGAAACGTACCTTTAACACTGAATTTGGAACTTATAACTAAGTGCTATTTTTAAAATTTGCGTTTTAATGTTCTACCATTAT
Source organism: Erynnis tages (assembly GCA_905147235.1). Classification (NCBI taxonomy): domain Eukaryota; kingdom Metazoa; phylum Arthropoda; class Insecta; order Lepidoptera; family Hesperiidae; genus Erynnis; species Erynnis tages. The sequence goes on along the minus strand of LR990077.1, from coordinate 3,805,122 downwards.
AATACTGTTTTTGTGTAAAGAAACGTATACAAATAAAACTTTATATGTTTTGTAGATTGACAATAACACATTCGAATGATGTATTAAACAAATCTCCCTCAACAACTTTCCCCTACTCAGTAACTTGGTGATACGGGAACTTAGAAACAATGTTTTAAGTAGGACAAATATACATATATAATAAAGCATAGAGTTTGGAAAACTAATCCCTCTGCAAAGCGAACTTGAGACGTATAAATTATTCAGTATCACTAATCACCTAAGCTTTCAAGTAGCTATGTAGGTTATAGGTTATTTAGGTCAATAATATTATAAAAATAAACTATTGCGCAAAATGTTCCTTTAAAAATATACCTACTTACCTACAGTGCGCCCTTTACATAACGAAACTGAAGGGAAATAAAAATTATTCGTTATATCGAGTGATTCGTACCAGTGTGGTTTGTTATATATGTATAGGTTAGATTATACATACATGATACGTTAAAAAAGGTTAAAAAATCCATTATAATGAATAAAAACACATTAACATCAAAACAGAATTATCTATTTGAAAACAAAAATAGTTTAGAAAATCTAAAAGAGCACGCCTGTTGCACTCGTTCAAAATAATTATTTAATATTTTTATTATTTGAGTGTCTCACTCCCAAGGAACTGCTAATGGGAAGATAATCTGTCGAAAACACTAAGTTTTATTGTCTCAGAACAAGTAGTTTAAAAGATATTATCGTTGAAACATTTACAAAATAAAAAAATAATAAAAAAACAATAAACCCGACTGCGTGAAGAATAAAAAAGTTAAAACAAGTGGATAAATAAATATTTTTAAATAATATTTTAATTTATATAAATATATTTATTTATATCTTTAAACGAGCAATTCTTGTATATATATATGTATAATCTGGATCTCGGAAACGGCTCCAACGATTTCCATGAAATTTGGTATTTAAGGAGTTTCGGGGGCAATAAATTTATCTAGCTAGGTTTCATTTTTAAAAACCTTTGAGAACCTGTTTTTATTCGTGTTTTTGAACATTCGAACAATATAAATGTGCACAATCTAACGCCATCTATGCATACAACAATATAACTAAATTATGATTTACCGACGCAGCAACACTACAGCTACTTGATAAAGATGGCGTTGTTATTCAGGACTAAATATGTAAATATTTTTCCCAATAATCATCATTTACAAAATTAAAATACCGAGCAAAGCTCGGTCATCCAGGTACTAAATATATTATATTTAAATGATCATGATTGACAGCATTTTGTTCTTAGTAATTGTTAAACAAATTTAAATACAAAGATCCTTCAGTCCTGACAGCTGTCGACTTCGATGCCCCCGATGTGCAAAAAATGTGTTTATTGACATCACATTAGTAACGTCTAAAATTATCAGTGTTTCTCTACTATAATTATTCATGTATTACATATAAATCTTCCTCTTGTATTACTCTATCTATTAAAAACTCTATTGTATCGTACAAATGTTAGAATTAAGTACTTAGGTATTTGAAATTTGTAATATAATATTTGGTCAATGTCGTACATTTTTTCTTTAGTATTTTTTAGGTGATAACTTCTTATGGAAGAATAAGTACCGCTTCGTTACCGCTGCGTCGGTGTTACTCTGTCTTACTTTGACAAGAAAAGACCTATCCTAAGCTTCAAATTGAGTCTAGCATAAAAGCATTATAAATATCAAAACACATTACGATAAAGCTTAAAGTAATTTTAAAATTATAGTTAATGAGCCGATTAATACTATGATCCCATTCACCTCGATGCCCTCTTAAACAGCGTTTCTCAACTTGTATGATGATAATTATGATGTAAGTAAAGTAATGCTAATAGGCATTCAGTTTACACCACTTTAAGTTTATCTAAAAGTGCATAAATATTAAATATATAAAGAGACGTATATAGATTCCTTGAAAGAATCAATTCACACAATTAAATGAAATTCGTCCTTATGTTATGATACAAATCACTATTAGACTGTCTGTCTGTCTGTTTGTCTGTGTGCATTGTCTGTGGCACCGTAGCTCGCGAACGGATAAAGCGATTTCAATTTAGTTTACTTGAATTCCTTTCGGTGAGAAAATCGGTTGAGCCCTGAAAAAACTCTGGGGGTAAAAGTAGGGAAAATACCCAATATCTGCAAATGTATTATTGTGTCTGTGGTTTTTTTTTAATTTTTAATTTAATTGATTATTAATTATCTATATCTATAGATTATCTTTTTATTCTTTCAATGAACGTGATTTAATTTTGAGTATTTTGATAATTTTCGTATACATCATAGATTATGAAGCTATATTACGCTGAGAGCTCGCTTTTAAATTCGTGATCGTTGGTTTATAGTCGGCATATTCCTTGCGTTGTCGGTCTCTGCAATTCTTGAAGTAAAATTCAAATTATTAAAGTGTTTTAATTCAGATCATAAGGCATTAAACCATGAAGGGATATATCTCCGCAATAGCAATCAGTCAGTCGGTGTTACTGATGCGAATGTTCCTTAGGTGGTCCATAGGGAAATGTGAGTCCAAAGTGAGCATGAAAAACAAAGTAGTAATAGTGACGGGAGCGAATACGGGAGTCGGATACTGCACAGCCAAGGATTTAGCGAAAAGAGGAGCTCGAGTGATCCTGGCGTGCCGGAATAAAGAAAAGGGGATATCGGCTCAAGAGCGTATCATCGCAGAAACGGGAAACACCGACGTCGAATTTCAGGAGCTAAATCTATCTTCGCTCACGTCGGTCAGGAATTTTGCGCACGAAGTCCTGCGAACTGAGGAACGCCTGGACGTCCTGATCAACAACGCTGGCATATTGGGCCTCGGAGACGTTCTCACGGAGGACGGGAATGTGGAAGGCATGCAGGTTAATCACTTCGCACCGTTCTTACTGACGCTTCTCTTGCTGCCATTGCTCAAGAAATCCCAACCAAGCCGAATCGTGAACGTCAATTCCAATATACATTATTTAGGATTCTTTGGTATAAAGAATTTGAATAAAAAGGGATACCATGGAACGATCAGGACGTATGCCAACAGTAAGCTTTGCAACTTGATCTTCACTATGGAACTAGCGAGGCGTCTAGAAGGTACCGGTGTGGTGGTGAACGCGTTGCACCTAGGGATTATCGAGACTAATTTATTAGGAAGTACGTTAGTAAGTTATTAGTTTCTCTGGGTTGTTCGCTTAGCTTCGGTAGGGCACGGGGTTTATTGATGCTGTTTTAAAAACCAGCTAGTCACTCGGCGCCCCGTTGAATGTTGTCAGCTCAGCCTGTCGCGGCGAGCTATGGCCGTCGCCAACTCGTTGTAGTTGACGCTGTCTGGTGCTGTGATCTTCTTTTCTACTTCCTTCTTCGGTTCTTCTTTTTCAGAGTTTTTCGGTGTGTGGGTTGTCCTGTACCCAATGGTGGGTGGGTACGTTCCCCACGTAGCGTTTCCCCGTCGTAGTCTACGACGCTGTCGTCATCTACTTCGAGCGCGGCAACGCGTGCGGCAGCGAGTTTGACTTCCTTTTCCATCAATTGTAGTTGTGCCCTGGCCAGCTCCGTTTTCTTGGACTCCTTTCCCTTCACTGGACTTTGTTGTGATGGTACTGTGTGACTCGGTGGACGATGCGGCGGCATCCTCGGCTGCAGGCTGGGCGGAGGTCCCGGCGTCGGTAACCCATGACTGAAGTCGGACCTCTGGTGCTGTCGAGGTGGAGGCTTCGACGGCGTTGGCCTCTGGCTGGGGAGCAGAAACCATTTCGCCGGTCTGCCTGGACACACTTCTCGTAATCGGCGTTCCGAAGCACCACGATTACGTTGCGTGTTAGTGGACTGGTCCTATTGTGTTCGGGGTTGGTACTCAGGGCATGTTTCAAAGAAGAGACGTTTTTCGTTTTAAAGGTGTAGACTCCCGTAGAAGTGGTAAGTGAAGTCTGCCGCGTTGCGAGGCTATATTTATATCGTGCCTCCGCCTCGCAACTAGCGGCGGATTCAATAAGATCACCCATCGTTTCGACCGATAGCTGCGAGGCGGGTCGGAACGGGGCGGGGTTTACTAGAGGAACACCATTATATTTGTTTCTCTGTATTCTTGTCATGTTTTTATGTCATTTACGGCAAGATTTCGGTCACTGACGTGAATCGTATAGAACCTTGATGTACTAACAAAGTGTGAAGTAGGTACTAATAAAGTATTTTTTAGCTTTTTTTTACTGAAAAAAGTGTCTTTTGTGCCGTCTATAATATTTAGACGTATGCTATCGCATTCTTTTTTGTAGATTTTAATGTGCTCCACAAAAGTGTAGTACATGATTTTGTTACATCTTCAATAGTTTTCGCAGCGTTCGTCTAAGGAATTTTAAAAGTCATTTTTCTCTACCGTTTTAATTTAAGTTTGCTAATCATACGCTTAAGTTAAACTGTGTTCAAGTTTGAATGTTTGGATGTATTATTTTTAGTTATATCTAAACCGTTATATTCTACAACTGATTATGAAAAAGTCCATAGTTTCTGGGCTAGAGTTTTATTTCTAACAGTCCACAAAGTGAACCTAGGTTTGCAGTCCACGAAGTATTTCCCCGACACTTTAGCATTTTCTTCAGCCACTGCCAAGAATAAGGATGTCTGGGCACCATCTTCCGGACTTCTGCTTGTGATCCAGAACAATATTTTGAAACCAAACCTAATAAAATAATTCGTACTTCCTAATAAATTAGTCTCGGTAATCCCTGGGTGCAACGCATTCACCACCACACCGGTATCTTCTAGACGCCTCGCTAGTTCCATAGTGAAGATCAAGTTGCAAAGCTTACTGTTGGCATACGTCCTGATAGTTCCATGGTATCCCTTTTTATTCAAATTCTTTATATCAAAGAATCCTAAATAATGTATAGTATGTCATAAAATTAGAAACAAACTAATTTTTTTTCAAATGAAAGTTAGTTTTATGTCCATATCTCTGAAATTACTGGACCGATTGTGATAAAACTTTTACCCTATGTTGAAAAAAATTCAAACAAACAAAAAAGATCGATCACGATCTGTCAATTAGTTTCGGAGACATGCGAGGACATTTTTTTTTCGAGATATTTGAGTTTTAGGCTTACTAAAGTGCCATAATAAAAAAATACTTGGTAAGATTGTTTTTTTTTTAATTTTGAGTAAGTACATTTATAGCTTTAATAATGAATCAAAAAATGCATAAAAACTTCAACAGGTTTGATATTATAGCCAAAGAAGCAAAAAACTTCTGAAATTTTTTACTCCCTTTCACACAAATGACTGCTGTTTTTTAAAAAGAAGGTCTAATACATTAAATGTGCAAAAAAAAACGTTAAGAACTTTCTTATATCTAGCTTCTTTAAAACCTACCTTTTTCAAAAGTATGTGTGCCTAAAATAATTTAATGTCACCTGTTGTAACGGTGAAGGAAAACATCGTAAAGAAATCTATGTACCTAATGTATGTATATGAAATTATGCCTGAGAGTTTTTCACAATATTCTCAAAGCATGTGCAATCCACCAACTCGCATTAGCCTCGTGGACTAAGGCCTACATCGTTCTCATTGTAAGAGGAGACCCTGCAGTAGGTCACTTATGAAAGAAAAGATAAACACCTGAAAGTTAATCAAGAAAGGTAAATTTCACCAAAAATAGGCAAAGAGGTGCAACCGGGGGCTGTAAGTTAAAATAAAGATAATGAAACACAAACACTGTCAGAGCAAATCACGGAGGGAACATTCGTAGTGGTACCAAAATTAAATTATGTCTCTGAACTTCGAATAACGCTGGAAGGAGCAATTTTTTCAATCGGCCAACTTTTATGGCGCAAACAGTAAGTGCGGATTTACAGCGAAAGCCCGTCTTTGGAACTCGGAAAATTTCACTTAAGAAACAAAAGTACTCTAATAAAAGAAGAACAATCATAAAAAGGAAATGTAAGGAAGCTTTCTGTAAAGTGAGAGACGCCGCAGAAGTTGTAATTTAACCGAAACATCTGAAGCCTACCGATTGATGTGTGTAGATAGTCAGTAGAACTTACTTGAACTTTCAGCGTTTTCAGCCAGCCAAGATTTATATGTCAGGGTGAAGTGTCAAGATATCGAAATTGGGACACCTAAAATCATCGTTTTATTTGTAGGTCGTTTGATTTTGGCGGCAACTGCTGTTAACTTTTTAGTCGTACATTACCTCTACCATATCTTTCCAAGGTGTTGGGGTAATTTTCTTTCTGTGGTGGGTCTAAAACAATGGGGCAAAAACGGTAAATAAGTTGAGCCAAAGTAAGCTTTTTCTCAAGAATGGTATCAAACCGTCTGTAGAAGTCTGGTTTTCGATAACTTTTTACTGCATCGAACATAACTCTGTGTTAGAGCGAAGAACTACTACGAGTATATTCCAGTAGTGGTCTTGAAATACTTTTATCTAACACATTAGGTTGCGATGAGAGTATTTTGGTGAATATAGCTTTCTACTGTTTATGTTGAGTGAGAATTCATGTTCAATGTACGTCATGGTAAACAACAATAGTCTTACCAGAAGCACGCATAAGATATTATTAAATTTACAATAAATTATTTTAATTTCATTGAGCATATTACATACGTCCAGATAATACACGATTTCTCAGGTTTGAAACCTCGCACGCTATAGCAACAAAAACTGAAATGAAAAGCATCTTAAACAGAAAAAGTGCATGTCTAATGTGATTAGCATAATTGCAGCCGGCACGCGAGCCCATACACTTTCATAATTAGACCCTTAGGCTAAGTCAAGCACTAACTGTGGCAAAGAAATGCATACGAATATTTATACCTTAAGGCTTGAACAGAGATTTTAATGTCATTATAGTATGTGATGTCATTTTAATACCAGTATAGATGGAGTGTCAGGATATTAAAAATGGGACATTAAATTCGTGTTGCATCACTTTATTTTTAAGTCTATTTTATTTTGACGGGAATTGCAGTCATGTAAGTTTTTAAGTGAAACGGTTTTTTATATAAAAGGAGCTACTTTTTTTAAATTGCTAAACATTTTTTCTGAGCTTTCTGGACTATCTCAGTACCACTACCCCTCAGTCTGTAGAAGTCTTTGCGTTAAGATTTAAAATGATAGTGACTACCCTACCTAAAGTTTAATAGTAGAATGACTGAAGTTAGCCTAAGGATATATTCTTCTAGATACATTCTACAGTATTAATATAGTAATAATTCTACGTAAAGCATTCTGTTTTTCATTTGATCAAAACAATAAGTTACAACCTTAAACATTTTCTTCGTCTGCATTCTCATACTTATGTTGTGTCAGTAGTTTGGTCTGGAAAACGTAATAGAAAGACAAGGCGCATAGCTTATTCACCATTTACTTTTATTACAATCAAAGTTAACATCCTAACGTTCCACAAATGAAACAAAGCGTGAAATGTATGCTTAGAATCGTAAAGAAACGATGCAAAATTGCAACAAAAGAAACACGAAAACCGCTGATTTATCTCCAGTACTGAAAAGCGACCACGACAAAAACTAATTTCACCCTGGAATATTGCCACCGCGGGCAATATCTGCAATAAAACTAACATAAAGCTAGACTCGATGCAGCCTGACAAAGTAAATATTCAATAGACAAGCAGACTGTGTTGTATTGAGGCAACTTTGCATACAACGAGTAGGTATGGGTCTCGTCTGATGGTTCTAAAGCACCGTCGTTTTCATATTCGTTACGATATATCTACACATATAAGATTGGTGAATTCTTGGTAAATATTTAGATATGATAATATTTATTTAAAGTAAAAGAGTTTTTCCGTTAATGTCAGTGGATAAATGAACAAATAACTTTATTTTTTACGGACTCCGTCTCGATACCTACGAGTACCTTATCGTCATAACACAAGAAACGCTCATTGTTGAAGCATAAGAGAAACTACATTAAAGCGCCTCAAAGATTCAATCTTAGGCGGTATAATCTTCTATGGCGAGGAATTGTGTAAATTTACTGGGTACACTTAAATAATGTTCTAATATCCTGTACCAGCCCCTCACTTGTTTACCATAAAGTAATTTTTCTCGACTTTTATGCTTTCATCGACCCTACTTATGAATAATATCCTCTTGCATGATACACATTAAAAAAGAGCTTTTCTAAGCTTCTTTGTTCTCCCATCTCAATATCTTCTTTTAATAACAATGTTCCGAAAAACAATTGCTTGCATTACTTGAGTAGATACACTCTACGAGACTTTTGTTTCCAATACATCTTTAATACATCTGTCGATAGAGTTTATGATTTTTATGTGTTGTTTTAATATCGTAGAACATAATCGCAGTATGTCTAAAATGTATTGTCTAAGATATAGTTTGTCGAAATGTTTAATTGGTTTACAAACACATTACAATTTGTTAATCCGAATTTACTTTGAAAAACCACCCTAAATTTGATTTTGATGAACTTTATTTTTCACATTGTATTTAATTTGTTAGCCAATAGTTATATTTATCATAATACGAATGAAACGAAATAATTACTATAAAATTATAAGATAAGGACCTCATATTCTATTGTAATATTATTATTTAATGAAACATAGAGTAACAACTAAATTGAAAAAATAGTATCTGATAATAAAACAACTAAAAAGTTATATTTACATTTGAGACATTTTCGCAATTATGAAAATTTATTGTTACTTACAGTTTTATTAGGAATAGAGATTGTTGTAGATTTTATATTCTGCATGTTTGAAATAATGTCCGAATCTGGCTCATTTCTAACAATCCGTGAAAATTGACAAAAACGCGTGTTGTAGTTCTGTAGTTGTGTCGTCTTTATTCAAATAATATTTGCGTTCGATTTCTTTGGCGCTGAACACTATGATATTCCAAGTTCAAAAAGTGCGCGTTCACTTTTTGAATTTGAAACTTATGAAGAGGGAGGAAAAACTCATTCCTGCCCGCTAAAAAGTTTCTTATAGAAAACACCAACTTTGGGCGCACTTAAAGGGGAGCAAAGTCGTACTTTTCGAATAGAGGGGATGAAAAATTATTTTTAAAAGTAAACACAAATTTTACGCCTCCTTATTGCAAATCGTCACTGCGAACCGTTTTGTCTCATCACCAACTCCATTCGGTTTTCAAAATGCAACTCCCGTTTCCCTTTAAATAAATAACAAGCACTTTCTCTGATCGTCTTTGCAATTTTAACTGAACAATAAAACATTGCCTACATAAAGTGAAAAGTTGCGTCCAAAGAAATTCTATTAAGCCGTCGCGGTCGCCGCCGCCTCCAGTGTATTTCTTTATTCGTTATTTAGCATTGCAAATGTCATTCTCATGCTACCCTATTTTCTCCATTATGTCCTTTCATTTAGCAACCGATTAATACAACAGTTTCATATTTCTCGACAAATATCTCTTCTGCGTCGACGTTTTCTGATTTATTTCCTTGAGCACAATCGTTTACGGGGGTTACGTATTACAACAATAACAATGGCTATTATTATGTGGGATCCGATGTAAGTATCTCTTTATTAGGATTAATGAAAATAAATAGACGGAAATAATATACATTGACATGAAAGTTCTACCTGATAGAATACACAGAAAATATAAATAATAATTGTCAATTGCAACACAAATACTAATCAAAATGAAAAATATGTATAAATATGAATCAATAATTTAATAAGTTATGTCCAAACCCCCTTGCTTTATTAAAAAAATTAATACGTTTATTTTGAGGTTTTTTTTAAAGATCAGTTGATAAAAAAGCCCAACAGCAATTACTTAAGTGGAAGTCTGACTGGTAATTTTTGATAGTATAGGGCTGCCCTACGTCCTTAGACTTCAGAAAATGACCCAATGTGATCCTCATTTTGTCTCAGTTGTCCCAATTTAGTATTAACTTTTTTATGATTTATGAATGATGTAAGTGAACGTCAAAAACCGTTCCAAATTTAAAAAAAACAAAAATTGAAAACGATTTTCATACTCAAAACGTAAAAACATGCGAACGAATAGAGAACCATCATCTTTTTTGAAGTCGGTTAAAAACAATTTAACACAGATTTCAAGAATGATACCTAGCAAAAGTTTGCTAAAATATCTTATCATTATCCTTCTTAAAGTTAATCTGGAAAATAGTGAAGTCTTCGTCATACATGAAGATTGAAGAGTATCCTTTCCTTTTGTACCTACGAGTAGTACAAAAATAATTTTAATTAAATAATAATACATCAGTTACCTCAGGGACTAATGGCAGCCCTAGGCCAGTAGAATTTTATGGATGGGACAACGGAAACGTCACCAGGCGGGCCGGTCTCCGCGGTATAACATTTGGATTTATTCAGTCGTGAAATTAAACAAGCCCGGGGCTCCCTCTATCACAATTTATGTTCGCACTAGATTGTAAAGGTCTAATACCCGGGGCAAGATATCTTGAATGGTACCCTCATTAATTGGGGTAGTCGTGACTAGCGACGTATTTCGAGCTCAATTTTGCTGAGAGTGTAGTCAACTCGAAGATTGTGATGGAATGAGCGATAAGTCATTTGTTCCCGATTTTATTTGAGTTATAAATTTCGTTGGGGAATTTATTAGATATTAGTCCACATTGTGGCAAAAACATGCAATAAATACGTGGATTAGCATTTTATCGCAGTAGTTTAGAAATATTTTAACCAGCGTAATTGACTGTAATTTATAAACTTTTGCATAAACATTTACTTGAGATCCTGTTTTATATGCTGCCACCCATTTCTATATTTTCATATTTATTAATCTATTTATTTGTTTGTATGTAAGTACATATATGATACACATACGATATAAGGCAAATTTCCACCCGTCACTAGCTTCAAAAAACTAATTTTCTCAGTCCATTGCGTTCAATTCCTATTTGAGTTCCAACCCCCTCGTGTAATTCCCAACACAAGTACACTTGAGCGCTAACGAGCCGATTTTACCCGCGCACATCGCGTGCAATGATAAGGATTCGAGGGGTATTGTTATGGACTCACACTTTAATGAGACTGTCAAATGGCGAAATCTTTACTCAAATTATGAAAAAAGTTTGATATAATACGGTCCTTTATTAGGTACGGGTTCGTCAAAGACTTTTTAGTCCATAAATACGTTACCGAATTTTAATTCCGTAAGAAAGACAATGTCCTGCACTTTCGTTATCTCGTCTTGGCGGGGTCACTACCATGTCGTTAAATTGAATGTTACGTGACGTAACAAAATTGACGTAAATCGTACGTTAATCGGACGTTTCGTAAATTGAAAAGACGTAATCTTTAAAATAATGCGATCTAAAAGTTAATCAAATTCAAAAATTCAAATTCAAAATTATTTATTGCCAGAGAATGCAGTACATAAATGGTGTTCACAATATTACAGACGATCATGCATTCTGCCACATCAATGGCGTGCAATAATAAGGCTATTTTTGGATTAATAGATGTTAATTTTAGGTGTCTCAATTTTCCTAACCCGAAATATGAAAATCTTTGGGCGAAAAATGAAAAGAACGTTAACATACAACCTCCAACAAGCTTGTTGACATTGTCCATAAATAATGGCAATTGTGAATTTGCGATGTGGTTCCCTATGTCGGCTAATGTAGAGGGCCATTAAAAGGACATAAATACACCGGTGTCTGTATAAACGTCGCGGTGCCGCAGTTGCCTGTAAATAAAATTCTCGATATGCTATCACAATGTCGTTGGAGAGTGAAGATTCGAAAATGTTTTAGTATCAGATTGTAGGGTAATTTGCACTAATGTTGTTTTAGCGGTTCACGAAGGAAGATGACAAAGGGACAAAGGGAGACCAGGCTAAAAAGAAAAAATAATCATGTACTATTTGATATGAAAACACTATCGCCTTCCTTTTAAAACATAGTGATCGCAGGGCAAGAAATTTGTTTACAAGCAATGGCGGTTTCACGCGTTCCACACATTACGAGTATCATTATAAATAAAGATACAGCCGGAAGACTTTGGAACAGTCTTCCGGCTGATGTATTCTCGCAGGACTATGACATGGGGTTCTTCAAGAAGGGCATAAAAAAAGCTCTCCTTCATAGCCGGCAACGCACTGGCGACCCCCCCTGGTGTTGCACGTGTCAGTAGGCGACGGTGACCACTTACCATCAGGTGGCTCGTCTGTCTGTTTGCTTGCTCCATTTATAAAAAAAAAAAAGGAAAAAATAATCAGAATTTCAAATTTCAGCATTCCCACGGGCTTGTTGGCGATCGTCCATAAATAATGGCAGTTGTGAATTTGCGATGTGGTTCCCTACGAACGGCTTACATGCAGAACGATTAAAGGGACATAAATACACCGCGGCGTCTCTGTTAACGTCGCGGCGCCGAAATTGCCTGTAAATAAACTTCTCGATGTGTGATCACAATGTCGTTGGAGGAGAGCGTAGATGTTCCTTAGACAATTCCTTATAAAAAGTGAGCATTATTGCCTATTTATGGCAATTCAATAATAGAGACAGAAAGGAAGAACCTATTCCTGTTCCTATGAACAGAACAATATAAAAAAGACCATATAAAATTGTTTAACATCAGTGCCGTGAGCATGAACACGATCGTCAAAGTATTCGTACGGTAAAGTCCGTCGTTAGTATGTCATACTATTATATCAGTCTTTATGACATCTTTCCATACTAATGGCACACGTTTACTATACGAATACTTTGCTCGGGGCACTAATGTGTTTTAAATTCAAAGTTTTAATAATATTTAACACTCCAACCATAAGGTAATAGCAGTGGGAAGAAATAATCGTTTGTTTTTATTTCGAATGTCTTTTAATTTAATCTCAAAATATAAATTATAATTGGACGTTCCGATCTAATTCATTCGATCGAATACATATCGAATCAATCTAACGCAATAAAAAAGAGCCCCAATCAATTTTAACTATTCGGTTCGTTCACAAGATCAAATTTTTCCCTGCGTTGCAACATATCGTGTTCGCTGGATGCAAAAAATTGCCATATTCAAAATGGTTCCCGAAAGCAATCCAATTTTTATTCTATTTTCTTGCACTCGTTTTCAGATATAGAAATGTCTTTGTTTTTTATGCCATTAAAATTGCTTTAGCTATCTACGCGAATCCAAACGTCAAAGATATATATCTATTATTTAATTTTAAGTAAAAATATATAATTAAATTGGTTTAGATCTGTTGCATAAAATAAGAAAAGTTAATGTTAAATAGCAGGGTTTAAAATCTGATGGAACGCACATACAGTTTTTTTTACGTTCATTTAGAAACCTTTCTTACAAAACTTTTATTTTATTTATTATTTAAAATTTAGGTATAGATAAAATACAATAAATTAAAAACTTTTTAAATTTTCAACTTTTTTCAATTAGTTTCAACAACTTTTTAAGAACCTAATGCTGATATTGTTAACCAATTAGGTTTAAGAAAAAGAGGCTTAACGAACATATTTTAGTATGGCATCATATAGGTACAACAAATATGTGTATTAGCATGTGCGTGCCACTAACAAACAATGAACGTTTGTTTGCGTATAGACACATATTAACCAAATCTGCCTATTATGCGGGCACACGTATTTAAAGTAGTGTACACGAGTCCTATCTATCTATATATTCTATGTATCTTCAGTCTGTTAATCTACTGCTGGACATAGCTTAGGCCTCTCCCGATAGTAGGACATGAGTCCTATTACTACCAACTGTTTACTATAAATGTTTGTTTGCTATAAAAATGTGTTTGAGCAAACACAATTTGAAAATTATTTGAATATTTGGAATATGATTATTTATTGATAATTTAGAATCTGATGCAAAATATTGTTAAGGTGCTTTTTATCTCTCTTTAGACCAAATTCCAAAGTCCAAGTGGATGAAGTCACGGGCTGGAGGTAGTATTATAATATTACGAAGATATTCGTAGTAAGTAGACTGATTTGTTCATCGGTAGCTGTTCTACGCCGTAGCTAACAGGTACCTACTTATGTTTATTATTTTATCTAAATTTATATAAATAGCTTTTACTCCTGGCCTGGATCTAGGTCTTAAGGTAGCTTACATAGGTACAGTGTAATATAGTATGTTACCAGAAATGTATGTAATCCGTCATTGTATACAATTCCCAGGAAATGTATGTAATTCCTGAAATCGTACGGAAATGTGTAAAATAAATTATATTGGACACATTTCCTAGGAAATCTATAAGTACATTGCCTAAATAGCAATCGGAAATGTAAATATTTATGCGGGGATGCGGCGCGAGGGGCGGGTATTGTTTTGGGTCAGTGTCAGAAATCTAAAGAAATTTAACGCAGAAATCCCTTCTATGGGTTAGGTTCAAGTTAAATATTTTTTCCCCGAGCGAAGCGAAGCGGAGCGAATGTCAGTGACAGAAGTCAAAATTTAACACAAATCCCTTCAATGGTTTATTTTATACATTTCCTAGGATATTTATGTATAAATAGTTTTTGAAACAATATTTTATACATTTCCTAAATAGCTTCGGAATTATATAAATTTCCTAGGATTTGTATACAACTCCTAGATTTCATTCATTTCCGGTAACATTTACATAAAGTGAATTGCTGATAAAAGAAAGACGTTCAAATCAACTGATTTCTGCAATTAGGCGAGTCAAAGATTGCAGTTACGCCAGTGATTCACAGGAAGGCATCTTGCATCTGCGGTAAAGTTTCCTTAGAAAGCAAAATTATCTTCTAAAAGAGGACTCCATGGTCATAATTAATTACTTTCAAACAACCTGATTCGAATGATGAGTTTTAATTTCTGTTTCTGGTCTGAATGTGCATGTTCTTGTCTTTTGTGTGTCCATGGCGCCAACGACACAGTGGAATCCTAGTGTGGGGCTTGCGTGTGAAGCGTTATTTATTTATTTAAATACTTATCACATGCTACCTGGTACCCAAATTATAGTAGGGTTATCCATATCAATAGGTATGATATTGTGGTATCGTAAAATATCTATAGTATTTCTATCCAGTGCAGATGATGGATAGAAAAATAAAGATAAAACAGAACAATAACGTTGAACAAGAACACCTGTAGGAACACAATAATAAAATAAGGTGCGAAGGAAGGTTCCATGACGAGGCATCTCGCGCGCAACATGGTCTCCTACTTTATTTCCTTCGCCGTAAGATTTTTATTGCGAGTTATTCTTTCCCTTTTGCTGAAACACCGAGCGGAGTATTCCTTGTAAGGAGCAGTAATGACGCGTGAAGCGTAAAATACGCGCACATTTCGGTGCCGGCGAAATGGAATGCACCTGCCTCCTTAGGTTTTATGTGAAGTTTCCTCACCTTCTTACGGTGCCTGCTAAGGGCTCCAATATCGCCGTCCTCACTTTGTGACCCCTCATAATACGAGTAATACTTCTTGAGAGGGTATTGAACGTGGGCGGCGGGCTTGCCGCGTCGCGCCGGCCTGTAATTTTACGGGCGGGCTTGTACTAGACGCCATTTTTGCTACAGTGCTGAGCATAAAAGTTTTTGCGAACACAAATAAGTAGCGTGCCTACGTGTTTATTAAAATGTAACGTCCTCCGACGTGGCATTCTTTTCGTAATGAAATGGGTGCGGTTGACAGCTCTGCGAATTTATTCGGGACGGACCTTATCGGCCGTAAAATGAGTAGGGCCCTTATATAAGTTATCTTTGTTTGAACTGAATTACAGATTATTAGAATGGGGGTGAGTCAAAATATTACGGGTTTTATGACAATCGCTTGGATTTATTACCTTTTTGAATTAGCCTGTGTCACTTTAGAATAATGGGCTGAAAATATACCTAAGTGGCTTTAATTAACTAGTACTAAAGTAGTAGCAAGATGCCATAAATCTACAATTTTCATTAATATGCAATAGTTCTACCATTTTTATAATAGGTCGTTATCATATGCTTTTTTAAACTAATGCTGGCAAAATCGTAGGAATTCCAGTACCTACTAGCACTAGTCTGTTAAGCCGTCACTTAATAAAAACTTACTTAACACTGCCATATCAACGTATTTGTTCTCCAATACAAATCTCAAATTTCATTTCCTGTATATTCCATTATATTCCACCCCAAGTACCTATATTAAGGTTTTACACTAATAACAACTATGTTCAGTGGATTTCAGGTAGTCTGTCTGTAAACCCATTAATGACCTACTACAGGGTCGGGTCTCCCCTCACAATGAGAAGGATATAGGCCTTAATCCACCACGCTGGCCTAATGCGAGTTGGTAGACTTCACAAGCCTTTGAGCATATTCTTCATATCTCGTTTCGGCTGGGGAGGTATGGTTGACGGAGATACTTTATTTGAGGCGATAATTTAGTCATGAGTAGCAAAGCACCCGCATACAACCTCAAGATCTTCTTTAT
Organism: Erynnis tages; assembly: GCA_905147235.1. Lineage (NCBI taxonomy): Eukaryota > Metazoa > Arthropoda > Insecta > Lepidoptera > Hesperiidae > Erynnis > Erynnis tages. The sequence goes on along the minus strand of LR990077.1, from coordinate 3,788,702 downwards.
TTGAGGTTGGATGTGGGTGTTAATGGGCCGCAGTCACCACTTAACACCATCGTAGCCTTTGCTACTCAATTTGTATAAAAACATCTGTGATAAAGGCACTAATAAAGTACCTAAAGTAAGGACGTTAGGCATGAGAAAGAAAAAAGATCTTACAATCTGTACAAGTATTCTGAGGAGTCATGTCATAATAAGCACCATTTATTAATGGAATAGGAAATTAAAAATCCCTGGCGTAAGCCGAACAAAAGTATAATATTCGACTTTTGCCGAAAATTCGGCGCAGAGATCAAAATTAAATGCGTGATTCAAAATTCCCGTACCAACTCAGCACCCATAAAATGTTATCGTTCGCAATGGTATCCCATTCTATTATAATAACATTCAACAAATGCAAAAGCTATGTTACTCATAGCTTCATATTATCATCGTTTATTGTGATATAATTATGTATCTGTATATTGATATGAGTTAGGTTATATAGATATCAAAATAATCCTGGCTAAGAGTCTACATTATGGATATTTTTGTAATAGGTACTCGCGGAATCCAACATGAATACTACAATTGAATTCACTTTATTAATTCTGTAAGTTTAGTTTATACTAGAGATCGCCAAGCAGTCGAAATTCTACTGTAATTTACAGAAATTTTAATTTAACTCGTAACGAAATATATGTACGTACACGTCATGTTAATATCGTGTCATCAAAGTACTCAAAGTAGCTTGGCGTATTTTTGATGACTTTGATGTACGAGTATTTCTAATGCATTTTAATTAAAGATACATACATTAGAATTCGTGCATTTTTCACTATATAAACTTTAATTGTGGCAAATTTCAACCTGCTCCGTTCGCTTAGTGAGCTACAAATTGTACCCAAAATTTATAATTTACTATCATCTAATAGGTAGGGCATGTGTCATTATTTTTTTAACGTGAATATGCTATAGTTCATTGAACTTTGATGTGTTATTTCCGTCTCCAAAGATACCTTTGACGGCGAGATAGAAGCATAAAACCCATCATGTAGTGGCCGGATCCGATGATGCGCTTTGCTTAAGCCTGCATTCACATCAGCCGATAAACCCGTTGTAGGATCTCCGTATACGAATGCACACAGGAATCACGTTTGTCGATTTTTCTATAAGGGTATACCGTTCAATCATGGGATTTTGCTTGAAAATTTACCATTACCCACTGTATTAGGGAAGAAATATATTTTGAAGAAACCTATGATGTGTCTACAGTATATCATGTTCATTAACCATTGGCTATTGTAGAGAGAGGGAGGAAGGAGGGATTATCAAATCCTGGGTCGGGTCTTCACTCACGGGTAGAATGTAGGCCTCAGTCCACCACGCTGGCCTAGTGACTGTTGATGGACTTCACGTGTCTTTGAGAAAGTTATGGTGAGCTCTCAGGCATGTAAGTTTCTTCACGACGTTTTCCTCCGTCGTTACAGGAGGTGATATATAATTTCATAAAGCGTACATAACCTAGAAATTCATCGTTGCGTGCCACTCGGACTCGAAACCGGACCCTCGAGCAAGAGGCCGAATAGCTACAACGCTATGTAGGAGTACATAAAACCTATAGGAAAAAAGGATGCAACTGTGATTGTCAGCGGGAGGTTGTTAAAATCCCATGCAACAGTGGGTTACGATACGAATGAACGCTTCCGTACCTACTCAAAATATTGTGTCGTTACGCAATGCAATACGACTCAGTCCTATTTCGAACGAAGTCACCAAATATTTTTGAAAATATGGATTGTTTTATATATTTTTTGTTTTTAAACGGTTTTTAGGTGGTAAAGCTTTAGTTAATAGCCCCGGGAGATAACTTACCGCCAACGTCTTAACCTGCTATGCTGCTATGCTGTTATTCACGTCTTGTGTTTCGGCTGGGGAGGTGGGAGGTATGGTTAGCGGAGTGACTTTATTTAAGCTAATATCTCATAAGAAGCAAAGCACCTACATTTAAGCTCAGTTAGAATTTCATCTCTATTTAAGATTGGATTTCGGTGTCCATGGGCTTCAGTGACTACTGGCTAGGTGGCCTACACGCCCGTTTGCTACTTTTAATATTAAAAGTGATTGCAAGTAACTATTAACTTCTATGAATAAATGTACATCGCATTTTATTTAAAAAATGTGTGTCACAAAATTGTACGGAATATTATGAAAACTTTTTCTGTTTCGAACGTAGGATTTTACAGGAAAAATAAAGAAATGAACAAAAAAGCTTATTTTCATTTGTCAACTGCTCGCATCGTATCCGTTATACTGGGGGACTTTCATTCAGATTTTTACTCCAAATAAAAGTGCAATATCTCAACGTAAACACATTTGGAGATAACGTTTTCATTGGGTTTGTTGACACAGTTTTATTGTTATGTCTCAGATAGCGGCCATTTTGCTGGCAGTGGCCACAATAATAAAAGCGCAAATTTAAATTTGTTTATTATTAGATTTCGCAACGATGTAAGTAAATGATTTTTTTCTTGAAGAAGTAAATGTATTAGCTGAGCGGTTAAACCGCTTATTGGACTCACATACTACGTCATTTTATTGTCTATATGTGCAATAAAAAATTGTATTACTCACAGCGTAGTGTTCATTATTCCATGAAACAAAAAGGCGAATAAGTGAGGCAAAGCTGACTGAGGGTTACAAAGGGTTTTCTCCTGTAAAAAATGCGCTGCATTGACCACTTAACAGTGGCACGTTAGATTGTCATCTCACTTCTCACTTGTCATTTTCTAACAACAATACATGAACACACACAAAACACATAACATAAAGAACATGCTACTTCACTACGGCGAAAACCAATGGTTTCCACCCAATAATAAACAGCACCTATATTAACATTTAATTTTGGGAACTTCTACATCATTGTTACGCTTTTATACTAATGCCTCTTTGCAAATTGAGCTATAAACATAGTAACAATAAAGGTTATAATAGTCTGCAAGGGTTGGAATGACGGTATCCTATGGCGTTAGCACCCGTGACACGCGATGTAGCAGTGTCATAATTCAATGTCAAATAGTCTAACACGCTAATTAGTTGCCGTACCCTGCTGCTATTGGTGGTGAAGTCGCCACTTTGTTATCGGAATTGATAAGGAAAATCATTTTCCAGAGAAAACAATAATAAATACAAATAAATAACTAATAACCCACACTAGGACTCTATTTGTCGTGGGTGCCATAGACACACACAAGACAAGAACGTGTGTTCTTGTGTGGTGTGTGTACCCAGACCAGAATACCAGATACAGAAATGTAAATTCATCATTCTGATCTCTGCTCCGCTGGGAATCGAACCCCAGATCCTTCGCAGTTATAATGGCTATTAAAACACTTCGCCACGGAGATCGTAAAGCAGTCATTAAACCTATAGAGACACGAAACTTAGAATACACATATTAATTATATATTTAATAGGTACAATACCAAACTGTATACTTAACGAACTTAACAGTTGGGTGACTTATCGCGAAAAATTTATTTCAAAAATTATTAACAAATTCCATCAATACGGACGGGGAAGTATGCTGAATGGTTTAGTGTGAGTATTTTTTGATTTCCGAATTTCAACTAAGCCATGGTAATTGTGAGTAGATATACTAATACAGGTGGAAACTGGTTATTCAGGGTGTTTTCGCACTAAACCCTCTCCGTTCCAGCACAAATGAGGAAGGTACATTATCCGTATCTCCCTGGTATATCGGATAGAATACGAAAGAATTACTGCAATCTGTTAAACAACCAAAAAATTCGAACACTCACGTTTTTCTTTTTTTCGTAAGTAGATGTCTTTTTATTACAAAAAATTAAAATCCATTGTTATAAATTCTTGTTTATTTCGTTATAAATTTCGTTTTCGCTGCCCCATAAACACGAAGCCTTAAAGGGAATTTCAGGCAGACTCTTGTTTTTAAAGCGAAAGCCTTTGTTTTACATTACCATACCGACGCCACGGCCTTGTTGATTTGAGTACACAATGGACCTCTCACGTCCAACAATGGCCCGATAGCTTAGAAAGCGCACACAATAAAAAATGTACAAAACAATGAGATTGAATGGGAATGAAGACGTCAATTGTCACTACCATCCGCAATATTATCGTTCCCGGTTACGTCCATTAGAGATTGAGATGTCCGTGCCAGTGTTGTTCGTTCGTTCAATTATGTGAAAATGCCTGTTATTTTGTGTAGTAATAAGAATACGAAAAAAAAAGTGTCTTGGACAGTGTTATTCTCAGTTTTCTTAGCTTCTAAAAGGTTTCTCGGCTGTCAGATACCCAATATTTATAACAATAGTTAGGTATTCGATTAGTTTCTTATTAAACAGTAAGGTCACCTTTGTCTTGAAAAAAATATGATGTTATTTAAATTCAATTAAGATATGCCAAGTGTCATGATCTTAGAAACTTGGGAAGAAGGGATATAAAAACGTTTTAGCAATCAACGTTTTTACTAACAACATTATCAACATTGTCTTTATTAGTATTAACATAAATGTCATCTTTTTTTTCATAAGAAACCATTAAGGTTAATGAATGTCTGTGAGTAAGGCTGTAGCATACATTACTTTTATATATCATTTTCCAACCCAATATTTTGATGGACAAATCCAATTACAGGCTGCTACATGGTTAGTTTCGTTGCCACTAACGTAAGCTGGAAGCGCAGTAAATTCCTTAAGGAATGTAGAGTTTCAGTGTGTAATCAGTCGTTGCGATCAAACCAATTGCGGCACGCGACTGTTTTGCACTGTTTATGCCAGCTTAAGCGATAAATTCCCATAATTATTGTAAGCTTAATTCATGTACTTTGGAGCTGAAAGCGTATAAGCTTATGATTTTTATACACCAACAAACTTTCAAGTTTAAAATTGTCGGTCCCAGCTCACAGTGCTAATCTCTGTGAAAACACTGTATTGGAAACGATATTTCAAGTTACAGTGTTGAAAGCTACAGGAATTTATTGCAGTGGTAGGTAGGTACGTTTATTGCACCCTATTTCTAATAAAAATAAAGTGATGTTTCGTAGTACAATAGATAAAGCATATTATGATGCGCGTATAGCCACGCTACTTGAGTAGATTGCAAGCAATCTAAAAAGTCGGGCGCGGTCAACACCTGGATAAATAACCGCCAGTGGCGAACGCGCGCTTCCTTGCTTCGGGCACGTTAAGCAATCGTTAAACCTTGTCGGAGGCTCTATGGGTGGTTTGAGAACTTCAGATATAGGTTGGCCACTAACCCGATTCTCCACCAATCCGCATTGGAGCAGCGTGGTGGAGTAAGCTTCTGGCCTCCCACAGTTGCGAGGAGAAACCTGTGCACGAGAGTGGGCCATTAAAGCAGATACATTTAACATATCATCTGAAGAATAAACAAAGCCTTTTGAAAGCAATCGATCAATAAAGCCATAAAGAATTAATAATATTGGATCATGTTTACCACAACAAACAAAACATTAAATATAAGGAAATATTGCCCACTTTCATTATACGTCTATTAATGCATTCGGGTTATTTCTGTAACAAACGTGTTGTATCAAAACTAGGGGTAATTTTGTTTATGTAACGTCATAAATAACAGGGGTGGCGTTCGGAGGTTTTAATTAGAGGGCCGCGATATTTTAGTGAGCTTTGCGATAAGGTTCACACGCGATTTGACAGACCTCTTGTTTCTTCCCAACACTCCTTATAGCCCAAGAGCTGCCTGGAAATTGTTATAAGTGTTTAAGGCATAATAAAATCATCTTGAATGAAACGAAAATGCAGACATCGCTGGCGGGTAGTCAAAGTTAACCAAGCCCTAAAATATAAAAGAACGTTTTTTTTACGAAGAAAAGTTAATAAATTAAATAATAAAAAATAGAATACTGTGTCGGGCTTATAACCTTGCTATAACCTTTGAGACGAACGAGACTTTTAATCAAATAAAAGGGTTCGAGTTGCGTTGATATTTTTACAAGATAATAATATTTGTTACTTAAAATAACAATTTTCAGGACTTTTGGCGGGATTTAAAAAAATAATTCTAGTTTGGCTTTTAGGCATGATTTTAATATGATGCCTCTAACACTTCTCGAAAACAGACTGTCAGCTTTTGGGCTATTAACTCAATGGTTTAAATTGGAAAGATCACGCCACATTATTGATGATCTGATATCTCGAATGAAGTTCAAATGTGTTTAATGATCGCGATTATCTATACTGAAGTAACGGAATTAAGTGCTCAAATATTGGACTGCCTACTTAACATAATGTAAGACTGCTGAGGAATACAAACTTAGTGGGTTTAACAATTTAAGCTCAATTAATTTTGATATTATAAAAAGAGCTACTGGTATATTATTAGGTTGTTGACTTGACCTTTCCTTAATTGATACAGTTAGCTGTTAAAATAAACACCAATGTCACCAAGGTACTAAGCGTATTATAAAGTCTTCTAATACTATTATATTTAGCTCTTTGATTAATTGTTTACTTGTTGACCTACGAGTTTACGGATAATTATTTACTCGTAATCTTTCTTAATTTTGGCAAAATAGCTTAAAAGTGTCCTTTCCTATATTGAAGTTATGGTTAGCCGTAGTCTATATGAAACTTACCCATTTAAAAGCTGTAAAATGAACACGTACCTACGACTTTCAAGCAATTATATGCATCCAGTTTTCGACTGCGAATAGTCACGTCTAATCCTTGCTATAAAATCTACACTGACACCATTAACGCAAGCTTCGGATTAGTAAAAAGCAGTACATCATTAGAGTCTCAGTAATTGCTCGCACGTCTTCGTAAAGGGAAAGTATTCCCTCGAATTCTGGCAAAGGAACCCGTAAATTCTGATTATCTTTAAGTACAGCGTTGCTACCAACAGAGGCACTCGTTGTATTTTATGAGCAAAGCCATCTGGGTCCTCGCCTACTACAATAAATTCAACGCACACTCTTATGTCTTTTTCATGGACATCAAGGTATAAAAAAAGAATTTTATTGCGTCCAAAACGTTATGTTATGCTTTAACCGTTAACTTATTACGAAGTTAATGCATTATTACAGTTGGAATATAGTAACACATATTTTATTTGAATTAGAATAGCAAATGCTTTTACAAATACTACCTATATAATGTCTGTTTTTTTTTCATCAGAATAATTCTAATTCTCCATAAGGTCGAACTTAAATGCATTGTCAGCGATGATGGATAGGATGGCCTAACCTGAATCATTATTCAATATAATATATATAATAATGTGCACATTTTTCCTTTACGGAGTGAAGTATAATAGTCCCAACTCCAATAAAAAAGAATGTTGCTTTCAAAAACAAAGTGAATGCTAGAATTGACAACGTCGAAGACGATCCAAACACATTAATTATAGCGAAAAATTGAGTCGTCTGTCGGCCTTTTTAGATCAGGAAAAACACACGGATCGCTGACAGGTTACATCAAAGTGGACCATTATTCACGCATTTGGCAAATATGTCGCCGAGCCACCCCAGTCGCTGAACACAGGAGGAATTATTACTTTTATTTTTCGTCTCAACCGCAGCGTGTTGCCTTATGATAAATCGTTTGAGCTTACCACTGGCTAGTAAAAACATTCAAAAGCTCAGATATATATAGATAAATAGATAACGCAAGTTCACCTGTCAGTACGAAGACCAAGCGTGCCGCTTTATATGACAATAATGAATTATACGATTCATCATTCGAACCGATTCAAACTCGACATTATAATCGCCATACTCGTCACAATAATACTCGTCACAATAATACTCGTCATAATAATAATGACGAGTTCGAATAACTTTGTTATAATAATGACGACATTGAAGCAAATCGATTTTATTTAAGTTATTTTATTGGAGGAATAATAAATCTTGCGTCCCGTATCAACAACGGGAGAGTGCAGACTAAATGAAGCAGCGACAATGTTTGTATGCATAATCTGTTCAAATATTTCGACATAGGAATCACTTACATTTGCGAGATCTGTTTGATGTAAACAGATCTCGCAATCTGTGTTCAAAACGGTCTAACGCTTCGCAAAAAGTAACACGTGAAACCAATGTTCGCGAAAGCAAATGCGCCATTTTTACGGACAAGGTGCGCAAACTTATTCAGTGAAGTGGCTAAAAACAAAGAACTACTTATAATGGTAGCCACACGTTCCAGTGATATTCGTGATTAGAAGGTCAAAATACGTTGTCATACCAAATTCCAGATTTATCGGCGGTACCTATGTGCTTTTCGGAAGTAGGCCCAGAGTTTAAATTTTGTCGTGTTAGTTGCTCACAGGGCCTAAGCTAACAACAGCTTGCGACTGTTCGAGTATAAAGCGCGATTGCATTTGTCATCACAGTCTCAATACACAAAGAGAATGGACATGCAATCAAGTGATCAAATCGAAACATGATCAAGTTATTACGTTTGTATCTGCATGTTGACATCAAAGCACGGCTCAATGTTTATTTGTTAACTTGCAATTTCTGAGATTTGGCTTTGATTTCCAATAAGATATTATATGGTCGGTTTCAATAGGGTTTCAATTTTGATTTTGATATTCGGTTGCCAAGAAACATTTATTTCAAAGCTAAGTATTTAAAAGAGCTTGGTCCAGATCCGAAGATTGATTTTAAATGACCTAAAAAGCTTAATGCTTAAGAAGGACCCAGTACTGTAATGTGGTACATTCCACTCACCAAAACTTATGTACCTAAGTATAATATGCGCAATATTAAAGGAGACCAATTCAGACGAACCCAAGCTTAATGCCTCAATTAGACAACAGATGCTGCAATCCCCTAAATTGCGAACAGATGACTTTTTACGGACATATCGCTACACGAGTTACACGACTACGCTAATTAAACACGATTGTACGATCCTTTTAGTGGGTCGTAATGGGAAACGTTTCATCGCGCGAATTTAGGTCCTCTTAGTCTTATGTAGGTTACTGACGATCGAAAAAATTGATAATAAAATAACAAATCTGAATACTAATATACGTTCTGTGCTTCGGAGAGCACGGTAAGACTGATTATGAAATCCAACATAGGTTTACTACTACTAGCCTCCTTTCCGCTAATTGGAAGCAGTGCCTTGTTATATCCTGTTTGGCCACCCTCAATTATGTCACCGGGTCCTATGGCAATTGAAGCAATTAATGACCAATTTCAGGGTCGGGTCTCCTCTCATACTGAGAAGGATATAGGCGCTAGTCCACCACACTAGCCTATTGTGGGTTGGTATGTGAGCACACGTAAAACACTCAGCCATGCAGGTTTCATCATGTCATATTTAATTTCTTAAAATGCATATAACATAACATCATTGCTGCTTGTCATTAAGATTCGAACCCGGATCACTTGTGTAAGATACCGAATTCTTAGCCACTGGCCTATCACTGCTTCGATTGGAACACGTATATTTACAAGCTTAATGGTGCACTAACTCTATCGAATCCTTATAAACGGAGGCCATTCCACGGTCACTTTTTCGACCTACCGATTTGGAGAAAACTGTACGTGTTAGCAATTTATGAGTCCGATAATATCTGGATATAAATTCAAAGGATAACAATAAGACCCTTTATTGCCTCCGTTGTTTTCACAAAAACGATTCAAAGGACGATGTGGAGTTTTTTTTTTGCGAACATAAAATTGGGTAATGTTACGTTCCTTGATATACAGATCTTTACGTCACAACTTTATTGTGATTTGAAATTTATGCGGGATTGAGCGGTTGTGTGGTTAATATTTTATAGCGCCAATATTGGTTTAGCTTAACGCCTTTTGGTACACACAGCGTTCGGGTTTGAGCTTCGTACATAATTTATTTTCTCCACAAAATATGGGAGAGGATAGCTAAAGTATTATATTTTCTCGTAACTTTGTTCTTGCTACTAGTCAATATCACGCTTATCTAAAATTTTCAGGTTTCACAACAAAATTAGTCAGTAACTTAACTACTGAGCTGTGACGTCATTCATGTGTGATATATGATCTACTTATTGGATAGGCAAAGTATTGATACAAAAGGTACTCGAATACATTTGCTTTTTTTGCTGAATGCATATGCATAGTTACAGCCGTATTTATGTGGCACACAAACATCGACTCCCTTCATTCATCCTCATAAACTGTCGCATTTATAATATTAGTAAGACAATCAATACTTCTTAAGTACTTATATATACAATACTTCACCTACCTCAAAGAATTCGATGGCTTACGTACTTATATAAATAGCAAATACCAATTATGTTATAGCCCGTCTAACACCTCACTGTCATCGGCCCATATGCATAACTCATGAACCAACCCACACGGTGTTAATTTATGTGAGAGCCGACCACGTGCCACCTTCTTCCGAGATATTAAGAATTTACCATCTTCCTTCACTATTCTGTCATTTATGACAAATGAACCTTAATTTAAAGGGGATAAAGATTTAAGACACCAGAAACCTAATAATGGGGTTTCTATCGGAATAATAAATTTTATTCGTGAACGGTAACGAATAAAATTTATTTATTATATTTATTAATATAATTATTTTTCTTCCGTTATTATATCTAGTCCATTGAAAGGTTGCGCAAAACGCAAGTGATGAAACTCTTTTAAAATTATTGAGGAATGCGTCGTCTTACCTGAAATAATGCTGATAATGAAAACGAAATAAACCCTTACAATAAAATAAAAATCGAATTTAGTTATTTTTTTAACACAATGGAATTTTATGTAGCAGGAAAACATGACTATTTTTTTACACGTTGTTCGGCATGGAAAAAGGGGAAAATCATTGAATAATATCCTAAACGGTATTCTTAGAAAGTAAATCGTGTATTCACTCCATTTTGTTACCGGCTTAGAAAAACCACAAAACGGCTTAGCTCGCTTGAGACATCGTTTGACCTCGTGCTCATAAGTTCCGGATTGTAATCTGTAAGGTTAGATCAATTGCAGCTCGAAAATGGACAAATGTTATTTAAAAAATATAAATTAACGATAACAGAAGCATAAATAATCTAATTAGGTCATATAGCCATCAAAGCCATACGAACGGCTTAGCATGTTTTGGAAAACTGTAAACCAAACCATATTCGTGTAAAGAAACGTTTATCAGTACATTGCATTATAAATGGTCATGATACGTATAATACGTCACGCCGTCTTGTTACCTGAACGCTTAGAATAACCACAAAACCTGCCTTAGCTTGTATTTAGACGTCGCTCGAGCACACGCTCGTAAGTTCCGGATTGTCGCGCGCACGCCACCTTGCGGTGTTCAACTAAGCCTCACTTTACGGCAAGCACTAAAATACTTGAAGCTAAATCTGTGTTGTTACCGAACCAATATTAAATAGAAAATAATTTAGCTTTTCAAAACATAATCAAAACTTCGGTGACAGCTAAGAACTCGGTCTTTGAATTAGCTAAGACTCGGGATTTGAACTCGGATACTCGAGGGATCCGAGTTCCACTTGATCAATGACTCTTTTAAAGCTTATACGAGTATGCGCTTTATAAAATTAATATCACCTGCTGTAACAGCGAAAACACCGTCGTGATGAAACCTGCTTGTGTGAGAGTCCATAATGTTCTAAAGGACATGTGAGTGAAGTACCAATCCGCAGTCAGCATGGTAGAGGCCTACATCCTTCTCATTGTGAGAGGAAGCCCTGTAGTGTGTCACTAATGGATTGCCGTTTTAAACTGTAGGATAATAAAATAACTTAATCATGAAGCTACTACTATTATATTACTAAGGAAGTCAAGTCCGACTACTAAGCCGTCGTCTCAAAATCTTACAGCACGTTACATTTTAAAGCGCTCTGAAACATCATCCGGTTGTATCTTAATTAACAGTGACGGATTTTCCGCACGGAAAATCTTCAGCCAAACTATTTCGTGTTACGTACCTATTAAATTTTCCTTTTCTTTTAATAAACAAGGAATAAACGGGAATGAAACTAACTTGATTCTATCGGAGGTCGTACGTGGGCTCTTTTTAAGGAATCGGGTATACTTAACTTACTTCAAATAAAGTTTCGTTACCTAATATTGGAATACAATATAACATAAAACTCCAAGAACCTGCTACTTTTCAGCTGGTTACAAGGCATACAAGGGAGAGGATAAGGCAACTAAGCCCTGACACTTAAATGTTATCACCTACAACACACATACAAGACAATCAAACAAGCACCCATAATAGAAGCAGAAATTTAAACTCCTCATTCAAATTCCTGTTCTGCTGTAAAATCAAACCTAGGACCCTCCGCACAGCACATCGGCGTGTTAACCACGACGCTACGCAGTTCGTCACAACTTATTACCATTCAACTTCATTTCAGATACAAGTCACTTCAGGCAAAAGGTGAAACAGACATAAGGACCTGAGTCTGCAAAATCAGACCAGAGCTTGGCAACTAGCTTACGCCAATGCTCTTGTAATCTAATGATAGTACCGATAAAAATAATAAATAAGTGATTAGGCATGAACTTCATTTATTGTACAGAGCTTTTGTAAGTCCACCAACCCGCAGTAGGCCAGCGTGGTGGACTAAGGCCTACATCCTTCTCATTGTGAGAGGAGACCCGACCCTGTAGTGGGTCATTAATGGGTACTGACATTATGTTGGAAAATAGTTATCGAGTTCGGCAGTCCAATAAATCTTGTAATACTTATACCTACCAAGTATAAGGTTAGTTAGTTCAGCATGTTCTTAAGGCCGTTATTCAGATGCACAGCCTTCCGATCTACAGATTCTATTGTTGATCGATCGTTTTGTACCGATGCGAAAGGTAAGCGATTAACTTTTGCCTGAAACGAGCCCCATCAATTCGGGAAGTAATCATTTACCCAGTGAAAAGGCACCAATCTCTACCTTTAAATAATGTATTGGCGGCTGAATGGGATTAATGCTTTATTTGCTGCTGATTTATATTTTGTAAAATGAAGCACGCTTGTACATTACTGAGCAAAGTGACAAAATCCTCTTTTAAATAAAGATGTCGGATCGGAAGATCAACTAGTAAATACTACGTGAATACATAAATCCGTAGACGTACTTAAGCAAATATCATTATCTTAAATATTAAATTCTCGTGTCACAATCTTAGTTTTTACCATACTCCTCCGAAACGGCTTGACCGATTTTTATGGAATTTTATATGCATTCATTCAGTAGGTCTGAGAATCGGCTACTATCTATTTTTCATGCCCCTAAGTGATAAGGGTTGTCCATCCCTAACATTTTTGTTTTAATTTTGGACATTTTTTTTATTTTATTTTTTTAATAATGTGGCATCAAAAATACATTCAACCCTAAATTTTCACCGTTCTATCACCAACCCCACTTTTTTTAACACTGAAAAATTACATACTTCCAAAAACATCATACTATTTTACTACGCACAATATCGCTTAGCCAGTAACCCAATAATGACCCACTACAGGGTCGGGTCTCCTTCTCGTAATGAGAGGGACGTAGGCTTTAGTCCACCACGCTGGCCTACTGCGGGTTGGTGGACTTCACATACCTTTGAGAACTTTTTTTTGGTGAAACCGGTGATAGCCCTGTGGCTTAGAATTCGACCTCGAATCGAGGGGTCCGGGTTCGAATCCCAGTGGCACGCACCAATGACTTTGTAAAAAAAAGTTATGTGCGCTTTATAAAATTAAATATCACCTGCTGTTACGGTGAAGGAAAACATCGTGAGGAAACCTGCATGCCTGAGAGATCACAATATCGCTTATACGATCAAAATTCAAGTGGACTGCCTGATGCAGAGGAAGTGTTCAGAGAACAAATTGTCGGGTGCGGTGCGGCGCGAGCGTGCAGCCAACTCGGCCGCGCGCGCGGTCGTGGCCCCATAGATTTCATTTTTATTTTTTATTAATTATGATGCTCTTTTGTTATTTTTCACATTCCATCGTCAATATTATTTTTCTATGTTACTAGGAGATTCAAGTTCAATGTTTTAAGATATTATTAACGAAGATTTTTCTAAGTTTTATTATGTACTATCAAAGTTGTTTATTTCAATAATATTAAAAAGATTCACAAGTTGTATTATTTCGTTTTATAATTTCAGATTCTCGTAAATGTACCTATGTACATAGGTACATATGAAGTTGATTCTACATTAAGTTCAAGATCACACGGAAATATAATGAATCCGCTTACGAAGCGTTACGCCCCTCGGATCATTGAATACAGATGAGGGATCAAAGAAAATTACGAGTGTTCGATAAAATTTACGCCAAGGAAAAAACTTCGCCCGAGTTCCGTTTACTTGTTTCAACACCGGGTAAGTGTGTTTAACTCTACGACCTTGTAGATATTATAAACCGTGACTCGGGCATGAAATTACGCAGCTTCGTATAGTAGGTAATCGTATCGAGCTACCATTAGTAGGTATATTGATATCTATCAAGAAAGACTAACATAGGACATACTAATAACTGACGTTTACTGTACAAATACTTTGGTGATAATATACTCTTTGGAGAGGTTCGTACAGTTTTTAAAAAAGTCGATATAACTGTGCTTTGAGCATGAAGTTACGTAGTTTCCGTATAGCAATCGAATGGAGTTGCCATTAATAAGACAGTTTCGTTTAGTAATCGAATTGAGTTGCCATTAGTAGGACAGTTTCGTATAGTAATCGAACTGAGTTGCCATTAGTTGGACAGACTGATATGACATAATTATGTACTTATGACAAATTGTGTCAGTCGTGTCGTCTTAGTGTCAGTCTGTCATACTGATGGCAGCTCGATTTACTTTGACAATAGTGTAACGAAAGGAGGAAAATAGTCTTATGCATTTTAGCAGTAAATTCATCCAGTCACCTCATAAATCAAAATGAACTACCCTCAATAAATAACTACAGTTTTCGAATATACACTATGCCTATCTACTGAAACTTATAACGACGCCCAACTCTGCTAATTTTCATCACTAGCGAGCGACTTTCATCGTGAAACTTTGCATTATTCATACAAAATCGAACAAATTTCCATCTCACTATTGATACAGCAAACATAAATAACCCATGAATATATAACGAAACGATTCAATTTAAAAACAAAGCGTGTTATTCGATTACGATATGAATAAGATAAGAACTTAAGTTTCCGTTCGAAACGGAAGATTAGCGAGTATCTTCACATCCTGTGAAGCCGCAAAAGATTCAAATTCATAAATTAACATATAAATCGAAAAGATTTACCCTAAACAAGATCAAAGGAATTTGTCCGAAGCTTGGGACGCTGATGAGTGTTTATGGGGAGGATATCGGGAATATCCGGGACTTAAGATACAGCTAGCAATTTACATTTTGTATACTTTTGATCAGAGGTTCATCGCACTGCAACAAAGAGGAGTTATCGCTCAGATCGCTTTTTAGAATAGACATTTTGTTGGGTTATCTATGAAAATTGGTAAGTATAAAACTCTTGAAGTGATTTTTCATACAGGGACAAATGCTTAATGATTTCTTTGATCGGCGCCACCCACACCACCTGGTCCTGGGTCTTTTAAATCCAACAGTATCCCGCCATTTTCTGCAGGTCACCAGTCTACCTGGCCGGAGGGCGGCCTGTACTCCTTCCCCATAGGTTGTCGGTAATTTTAAAATTACCCACTCGTATATCAATCACAACTCTGAGTCGTCTGTGAAATGATGCATGGATTTCAATAATTACTGTTAATAACACTTTCTCCTCACTCCAACTAAAGGTATTATCTTAAAAAATTAAAAAATAATATCGCTAGCAAATTTAAACCATTTCGTTTCAATAATTAAATAATAATTTTCATATAATATTATTTGCAGTATCGCTTTAATTTATAAAGCGTTATCACAATAGATAGATAATACCGAGAATAAGATTACTTAATGTTTACTAGAATTACGTAAAGCTGATGAAATTGTAACAATGATAGGAATTTAGGTAAGCTTATTAAACAGCAGTAGGTATAACAAAGTTTCTTAAGAATTAATGTTCGTATTGAGCATTAATGTAAAGATGGCCCTTCATTTGGATTATTTGCGTATTTGTCTATTTGCATATTATTTGACGAATGCACCACTGTGCAAACATTGAAAAGTTCGAATAGATCGGGAATACATGGCAGCCAAATGACAAATATAAAAGCGGTCGACAGTGTAAGGCAGTGTCAGTGTTGTG
The DNA here is from genome assembly GCA_905147235.1 of Erynnis tages. NCBI lineage: Eukaryota > Metazoa > Arthropoda > Insecta > Lepidoptera > Hesperiidae > Erynnis > Erynnis tages. Next base: position 3,772,470 of record LR990077.1, on the reverse strand, counting down.
TCAAAAAACTCACAAGTGTAATACAAATACTCGTATTTTGTCGTATAAAGTATCCACACATGGCGATCGTTCACCAAATACTTATACCAAATAAGCACAATCGAATAGCCAAGTGAAGTGCCACCATTACGTTTCCTTTTGTATGAAATAATATTTTTTCCATCGTGCTCCCAATATATTGATGCTGACATGTCCATAATAAGACCTACGTAAGTACTGAAATCAATCAAGGAATCGTATTGCGTGAACACAATCGCTGTAACTGGCGTAATTGTGGAAATCTGATGAGAAATACGTGCCGTTATTTCATCAGAAATGTTCATTAATTTCGATATAATAACAAACAGTCATCGGACGCAATCAAATTAAGCGGATTCTGGAACTTGCTTTCTTCGAGCACCCGCTATAATCGTTAGGGTACAGTTACACGGTCTGGATACCTACTATATACGAGCGAATACGTTTCTTTCGATAGGATGCTTACGGGTAACCCATATCCAATATTATGCAATCTTAGTAAAATCTTGAAAATACCTATAAAGGTGTCTCGATAATATATTCTACATAATTATTACAAGTAAATAGGCGGTTAAACATTTTGTTTCTAAGGATACTACGCACTTTAGAACATCGTGAAACAAGCGGCTTCTGTCTTATTCAGTCCGTGGTGTCTTGATCAGAAAAAATCTTCGAATTTGAATTTGAGAGGAGTCGAAGTCTAGGCAAATGTAAAGTGCTATGTTCTACGTTGTTTGGTGGTAAGTATAATAGGAGAGAGCCGAAAATCAGGTTTTGGAGCCTTGAAAGAGGCCATTGGATTAATGTTGACCAAAGAATAAGGGCTGCAATTTAATATGCATATAGCATCGTGGTGGTTCGCAGATTTATAGGGGAACAACCCATGCCCTCAATTGGAAGTAAATTTTAACAGCCCAGGTTTGACTTTAATCTGATAATAATTCCAATGAGCTCGTAACTACGGGTAAATAAGAAAACAAAACAAAACACGATCCAATTTTAAGTACACGTGAATCGTATTCGGTATTCAGACATCCATTTCTGAAAACAAAGGTGTCCGTTCCTGGATTTACCACGAAGGAATAAAGCCACAGCTGGAATACATGTTTAAATAAACCATTCTTCACATCACAATGTTTCACATAAAAACGCGAAAATAAGAGAATAGCAAGCAGTTTTATCCACATCTATGATTTACGCAAAAGGCGTCGGTATCCCTCGTTCTTTCAGTGATTTATTGTTACTATTAAGATTACTGGTAGGAGTGCGTCTCGGTAAAAGTATACTAGCAGAATAATCCTTCTTTATTATTATAATTCGAAGCCAAACACACTATATATAGTATCGCAATATTACTGAAAATAAGAATATAGGTTGGTGTTGGTAATTAGTGTTGGTATTTCAGAAAGCGTAATAGGGTACCTAAGTGATCAAAAAAGTTAAGCAACGTCGGGTGCGGTCAATGTCTGGATGAGTGACCGCTAGTGGCGAACTAAATAAGCGGTTCCGTTCTTCGGAGGGCATGTTAAGTACAGTAGCAGTAGTAGCTATAGATAGCAGTCGTTAAACCTTATCGGAGGCCTTATGGACGGTTTGAAAACATCCAGAATGCGTTGGCCACTAACCCGTTTCTCCACCAATTCGCATTGGAGTAGCGTGGTGGAGTACGCTCCCCTGTTGTGGGGAGAAACCCCAGCAGTGGGGCACAAAAGGGTGGCAGCCAGCCATCACTATTATGTTGACCGCGATGGCTGTAGCCGGAAGAATGCGTTGTATTAAAATAGAACAATAGCGAAATTTCTCGCATATTTAGCTGTATTCTTGTGTGGACAGTAAGCAAATTACTGCGATTAAGCCCGCTGCTCGGTATTCCTACTATGTTATTACCCAACGTATGGTCACTGCAAATTGAACATTACCGCATAATGAAACTTAAACTGTAATTATGCTTATGTTTAGCATTTAAATTATTTTTGTTATGCAATTATTTGGATGATGAGGTTGAAGATGTTTTAGGTGGTAGAGCCAGTGGCTCGCCCGGGGAGGTACCGCCAGTCTCTTAACCCGTCGTAAAGCATCATTAATATTTCGGCTGAGGAGTTATAGTTGCCGGAGACACTTTATTTGAGGCGAACATCTTAGTCCTCATCAGCAAAGCAACCGCATACAACTTCAGATAAGATTTCTTCTCTATTTGATTTTGGGCATGGGTGTTGTTCATGGGCTGCAGTGACCACTTAATATCGGGCGGCCTGCATGCCCGATTGCGACTCACACCATAACTGTAATAATTATTAAATTAAAAATTAAAAAAAACCACCGACACAATAATATATATGCAGATATTGGGTATTTTCCCCACTTTTACCCCCAGAGGTTTTTCAGGGCTCAACCGATTTTCATCAAACATGTCTAAGAACGCTCGCCCGTAACTCACCTTTCATACAAATAAAACTTAATTGAACTCGCTTCATCCGTTCGCGAGCTACGGTGCCACGACCGACAGACAGACAGACAAACAGACATGTCAAACTTATAACACCCCTTCTTTTGCGTCGGGGGTTAAAAAATGTTTCAAGATTAGGATTTTTCATGGGGTTTAATTGAATAAAATCAATGTCACAAAAATTGTTAAAAAAATTTAATGTCACAAAATTTAAAAATAGCAGTCACTAATGATACCTCTTCCCCCGACGTGTTCTTTCTTCTAATGACCTCTTAGGCTCAAGGATCAATTTGCTGGAAAGGTTTCTTCAATTTGCTATTCACATTTTCCCGAATATATACAACAAGTTATTGGTTTTCTATATGTAAATATAGAGCCTTTCCTACCTCGAAATTGGTTTGTATTGGCTTCGTGTTTCCTCCCTTATTGAATAGAATAGTAACGATATCACGATAAACAGGTAGAAAGGTTGCTTTCGTATGCGTATATAGCCAAATGCCTGTGATATCTGTGTGATTGGATTGAGTTTGTATTGCTTCGGAAGAGTGTTAGGCCTAACAGAACTAATATTATAATTATGTTTGACGAAATCTCTTACCGATAGGTCACTGCAAGATTGTCAGATCAACATAAACTTAGCATCTCCGTTATACGTCGATTTTTCAAAGATAAAGAGTCAAACCTTTTACTTATTTATGATACACCAATGCAATATAAAAAAAGTGCCGGAAAAAATATTGAGGCTACTATCGTATGTAGGTACTTTTTAAGAAACCATCCATTAATTTTATGTTGAGCTCAGTGACTTTTGTGAATGATACTAGATATGGCAAATTATAACAAGCTCGAAGAGTACAATTTTGCTTACATCACCAACTTAAATAAACCTATGGAGATATTACTACAACACAGAAATGACCACCACTTAATAGGGTTTGATTTCCTTTCTCATGTTAAAATGCCATAATATATTTTTGCTTTGAAACCGTTCGTACATCATTTTCATCATAATACTATGTCCGAAGGCAAGGTAAGACGAGCTTCCGACAGATTTCATAAAAGAGGGTCATTCATCAACCGTATCTATTATAACGGGAAAACCGCTGTATACCTAAATATTTCGCAAAATGAAGTTGCCTTTACATCATAGAATAAAGATGAGAGATCATCGGATATCTCCCGGTCGCAGGCTCCAAGTTTATCCGCGTTAAATAATGTGATATTTTAAACAAAGCTAAAAGTGAAGTTTCAGTTTTTAAATTTAGAGTGAAAATATTTACAAACTTGAAAAGTTTGTTATTCCTGTTACCATACTCAATTTATTTGAAGTATTTTATGCATGAATACGCAATGATCGTTCGGTTTTGTACGTTGTATATTAAAACATGTCCCTTACTACCTGAAAGGATAAACCCTATCTGTTAGATGTTTATCTATGGTTGTTTAGATAAAAGCTTTGGATGCCAAGGAGGGAATCACTATTCACCTAATTGATTATAATTTCATATAAAATATTGTAATTGTTTTATTGAGAGTATTAAATTAAAATACGAAAATATTTCCGCCATTTTCTTTCACTATACTTCTGAGAGTCACGCCAAGCAGTGGAAAAGGGGTAGCAATTTGTTTATACTACCATAGTTATATAGAATAATGATTCCATAAAGTGGGAGCAATTTGTTCATATATCCATACATAAAACAATGATTCCATAAATGGCGTTATATGATTCTTAAGCACGTTTTGTCACCAAAGCTCCGAAAATTAAACAAAACGGGCTCAGGTCGCGTGACTATTTTTAATTAAAGTTTACGGCGCACCCCATTCGTCACTCGCTCTAAATAGCGTGCGTAGGCTTGGAATATGTTAGTAAATTGTTTACAAAAATGTACGTCCCTACTGATAACGTACTGACCTACTTAGCTTCACAATACGGGTAAGGCAGTGCTTAGTTGATTTGTCGAGTTTTATGTAAGTGTAAATTATTTTTTGCTTGGTTCTCTCTTTAGTCGGTCCCTCGTGACTGAAGAACGTGGTCTGGAATGAATGGTGCACAACTGGAGATGACAATTCTTCTTCCCCAGTTTCAGTCCAAAGCCTTCCTAACAACCTTTATAACAACCCTTAAACTAATAAATAACCGAAAAAAGCTAAAGATTTTTAGCATAATAAAATAACTAAATACTGAAGAAAACAATACTTTACCATGTCTTACCTTACCATGCCACTACAAACACTATTTGTACAGAAATACACGCCTTTAATTTAAAAAATAATTGTAACACGTAAACTAGTTAATCTATTATTCTGTAAAAAGATACATAAATATAGCTTTATTAGTTGTGCAAGCAAAACTACCCAAAAGCAATTATCTACGTAATTTGTATTGTACCCAATTATTAGAAACAAACAAGTTTCCGCGTTACGGACAGTCCCATTCAGTTTGATTGCTATGTTTACCGCATTTCTGACTGCACTGCTATTTACTGAACAACAATTATTGCGCTATCTATTTGAAACTTTTCAGACAACAACAGAAATAAATTAAACTTCGTATTGCGTTGTTTGTCGGATGAAAGTCATGCTTATCACGCCGTAACCCGTACAGCCCCTACTACGTGATATAAAGTAGGTAGTCATCATCAAAACATACGTCAATTCATCATTCAATCGATAAAAAATAAAAGTCAAACTAAAAGATGAAAACAAAATTTAATAGGTATTTTTAAATTATATTCGTACTTCCTCTACTTCCTCTGTTTTTTACGTTCTTTTCAGATTATTAAAAAATAATTTATATTTTATAGAAGTATGGGCTTTTTACATATATTAATACATATGCTAGAAAAACATTACCCTCCCGCAGTCAGGTGAAAAATAATCTGAATAAGCTTTAAGTATAAAATGTTTAAAAATCGTAAGTTTATTAAAACCTTTTATGAATACATACCGAGTTTCTGCAACATTTCATCATGCTCAGAGCTCGACGGAAATCAATTTTTGAAATCAAATAGAAATATGGTAAAAAATCCTTGTTTTTGTACTGAAACGCAATTTGAAAACGCATTCAATCGAGCTTTTTGTAATAAGAGCTATTGGGCTGGAATAAAATTTTTGTATCAAGTCTCGTTAGTGATATTAATAGAACGAATAGAAATGGCAATAGGCAAGTAGAATTATTGATAACGAATTGAAATCGTATAAACTAAATGCACGGTCTTTTTTCAAGCCTTATCATTTTGAATTGAATGAATATGAAAGCAAACACTTATATCATATGCGAACGTTATAGAACCTGAAGTTTGCAATTGCACATCACTGTCTTCGAACCCGTGAGTAAATCAATCGACGACCAACTTAAGCCTAAGAGTTAGCATCGATGCAATATACTTAACACTTGATTGACCAGTAAGTAAACAGAATAATAAAATGAATTTGAGTCACATGTGACTCATGGGACAGCAAAGTGAAGTTTGGGTTTGGTATCTCTACGGAGCCTGTGCCTATTCTTTTAGATGTAATAAAAAATAACAACCGACTTCAAACTTTGTTTTCTCCAAGTTTCAAACGAAATGATCTCTTTTATTTTTTTTAAATACATCAATATTATTGTATTTATGGAGTCTGTAGGTACATTGTATACTAAAAAATCATAAAAATATCTATAATTTTTATACTAAGACTGATTACTTTAGTAGAGTCTACTATAAAGGAGCTTTATGAATTCGCTACCATACACATAAAAATATCTACACGAGGAAAACTTCAAAGAAAAAAGACAGTTCCTTCTACTTCCTATTAATTCTGTGGAAAAATCGGTGCATTGTTTGATTCCGAATAGACTTTTATAGGATTCTCAAAGAGACCTAACCTTTCAATGTTATCTGAACAAAGAGGTCGCTTGAAAGAAGTAAAAGATAAAAGTTGACTTTTGATGCTATAAAGCACATACACCTATACTACCCGAGCAGTAGTCGTATCTTTTGTCGTTATCAGCTTTTGTTAAGCCTCTCCTGTCAAAGGTCCTCGAACCCTCAAAAAAGGTTGATTCATTTTATATATTAGAGCAGGCAAATAGGCAAACGTGTGGCACTGATGGTTATTTTTTTTTAATAAAACTCGGTGGTTATTTTGGCTTGTGTCATGGTGGTCTCCTGATTAAGGGTTACTGCAGCCCATATTGTAATGTGCAGAAAGTTTCTTGATAAGACAAACTAAACAAGGTTATCAAGGCCTATGATTCTTATTTATTTACATCTAATATTTTTATATTTTATCATTTTAATCATTTGAGGTTTATTTCCATCCTCAAAAATATCTTAAAATAGTTAATACACGACTATCAACATCCAACCTCAAATATTTAAGGTCTTATTTCGGTACATTGCTGCTCCCAAGATTAGAATAAATAGCAGCGGTACCAAGTGCAATATACGAAGACTATGGTGCTTTACGGTGTGTAATGAGGGTGGCGGTAAGATTTCTCTCCATTTGAGCTTCAAAAGTACGTAGTAAAGTTTAGTGCAAACCAAAAGTTAAGGTAACAAAAACGCTACGTCTACGATACGGCTACAATGTTTACGTCATGCTACGCTTCGTAGCAGGAGCTACGTTCGATCCGATGCATACCGAAGCAACTATCGTAAAGGTCGCATAGGTATTAAACGTTCACTTTGAATATATCAGACGTAGCTATAAAGTTCCTCATAAAATATTTACTCTATACTGCTCTTATTGATAGCACGTTATAAAGTTTATGAAGTTGTTAACTTTTATGCGGACGATATCGGGGCTAGTCCATACCAGAACACCCCTTAATGGTACCAATAAAGTGCTTGTAGACAAACTTTTGATGTGATTTACTGTATATGAACTGTCAATGGATATTGTTATTGAACTGTAAAGGTACCCCATAAAACATAGTGAGGGTCATATTTTTCCAATATTCGTTGAATTTTTAGGGTGATTGGTTTCAGAATGTACCTATACGAAATTTCATGTCTCTCCAATGTTCTTAAACTGACAAGGGGCTTTATTGTGAACCTACGCAGCTGAGACGAATAATAAGCACGAATTTGGAGCGTCATTTTTGAAGTTGGAGCCACAAAGATTCTTTTTAAGACTTTTGGTTTGAAATGGGGAGTTTTTTTTTTTTTTTTTTTTTAAATTTATTAATGTACACAAAATAATGGTAGGAAACATAATGAATTGAAAATAGCGTACAAGGGCACTGCTTATCCCATACTGGGATCTCTTACAGCAGACCCGCAAAAGGATACTTGAGAGATTGAGGCAAACTTAGTGCACACTAAAAGATTAAAATACAATCAAAATGTAATAAGAAAGATAATACAGGAATGATCCTTATGATCCTTTCACGGTAAATGTTGCTCCAGTGTGAAGTTAGAAAAATTGTTGATCCACCTATTTCACGTGTTTGCTCAGCTCCGCTTCGCGCAACATGATATACTTTGATCCGTCCTGAATATACGCGTGACGTCGGTGGATCTGCACTCGCACATTTTCAACATACTCTTCAGCTCTCCCCCAACAGGGGGAGAGCTCCACCACCGCTGCTCCAATGCGGGTTGGTGGAGAAACGGGCTAGTGACCAACCTGTGTCGGTTTTTTTCAAACCGCCCACAGTGCTTCTGACAAAGTTCAACGACGGCTATCGACTGCTACCGGGACCGACGGCTTAACGTGCCCTCCGAAGCACGGAAGCGTAATACTTAACTTTTCACAATAAATATGACTGATTAGTCCACATCTCTAACACGAGTGCTTTTTATAGCGTGACATTTATACTTCCTGCCGGAAACACGCTCTGAAAGCGGATATCGTTAGTAAATAGCACATAATCCGATAAATCCATAGCGTTGTTATCGCGACAATATATTAGTTCTGCGACTTCGCGCTCCGAGGAGCTTTTGTTATACGTTCCTAACGAGTCTAATTTATCGCACCTTCTAGGGACTTGCCGAATTTCTGTATTTGTATTCGTGTTCTACGATCCATTGATACCAATACAAATATCTAACTAGGTCTTTGTTCATTCAACTGTTTACATATCTACAAAAAATCACGACAATTTGTCTTATTTAGTAAGCAATTTAGACACTAGTTCTGATTGAAAAAAAATTGATATTGCTTAAAAAAAATAATTGGTAGGCAATAGAACTTAATTTTATCATTAAATGACATTTTGTTATGAAATTTTTTTATTCGTAAACTAAAAAAATAGGTATTTCAATGGTACGATTCTTAACCCAATACGACCAGTGTTTTTAGAGCTGTAAAGCTTTTCACACACTAAACTCTACTCTCCTAAGTCGTATTCGGTTAACATAATTATTTTAATAGTTTTAAATAAATTTTTACGTAGCATGAAAAATAACCTTGAGGCCAGCTTGTTGTTCTGAATCTATTTTTTACATTATTTTATAACTTATTATATAATACCTACATTATTATAAAACATTATATCTTTAGTTCACGTTACATCACTAGATATTTCCGTGTAGCTAGCTAGGTAACAGACATAAGGGTCTCCGCGATAACACACAAGGTCGCACTAACAAGTGGTTATCTCACAAAACAGGAACATTTATCACATTTCTGACGCCCATCTTCGTTAGTGGAGGTTATTTATGTGTCATTTAATACTTCGGTTAATGAAGGTATTATTGTCGTAAAATGAATGGCAATGTGTTTAAATTTCCCCTAATCTTAAAGAATAGTAATGAAAATGACCTTAAAATATTATAAACAAAAACTATTCCCACAATAGAAAAAAGCCTGGAGAATATTCCTCTTCTACGCTGATGCTATTGCATTTGTGATTGGGATTTTTGAAAACATTACCTTGTTTTAGAACGAGGTACCCTAAAAGTCTAAAAGATTCTTGGCATCTTGGAGAGACATTGCGTTATGTGGGTTATTTTACCAACTATAATCTCTTTAGTGACCTTCCAATACAGGTCCTGGTTTTCAGTACCACTGTTGCTTATATTCAAGGTACGGCCTAGAAATCAAAATAATTATTTCAGTCGTTTTCAACCCGCTCTTAGGGCCTCCAATAAGGAATAACGTCTACTATTCCGTCGATGACAATCTTGTGCGATAACTTCACCTGCCCGCTAAAATCATTAGGTCATTCATACGGTAATTCGGTACTGACCGCGTCCGACGCTGCTTAACTCTTTATATCGCTTGTCATCTTCTAATCTACAGATCTAAATCTATAGCGGGGCTATGTGCGCTTCCATGGTCGCGCATGTTCTGTGAATAATTCAAAAAGGTATGTCGTAAAATAATACAATAACATTTTGGGATACCCGCATAATTTTAAATTAAAAGCCGTAAATCTGAGTGCAGAAAGGCAATCATCGAAATTATTCCGACGCATTATTCGCCTTCGCAAAATAAATCGTATCTCATGCATTAAACATTGAGAGGCTCTTAAATAATAAGAAAAGTTACGGTTTCCCGAAGGTACTATTGTTTATTCTATTCTTTAGGGGTTCAGATTGGAAAGGCCTTGTACCCGTCTATTTGCAGAGCCTAGAGAATACGTTCCGTATTGGGTAGAAGATAGGGGCCATTCTTTGTTTTCAAAATGTCCGTTACTTTCTTGAAGGGCGCTGCTATAAAAAGAATGTTTTTAACACCCATGAATTTTATATTGAAATGGCAACCTCCATTGTGTATATTGGGTCCAAGTTGCTACGCAATTTTTTTGAGTCTTTGTTTTGTTGATTTTTGCTTTTGATCACACTAAAATAAGTACTACTTCTTATTTTTTATGTTATAAAAAAAAAATTACTACGAGACAACAAAAAATAGGTACTTACTGCTTTAAAATAAAAAAGAAATTCTATATCTAGTACGTAACTATGCACGGCCATTTTAAAATATTAAAATGTTAATCTGATTTTCTGATCTGCAGCGGTGATAGCCCAGTGGCTTAGAATTCGACCTCGAATCGAGGGGTCCGGGTTCGAATCCCAGTGGCACGCACCAATGACTTTGTAAAAAAGTTATGTGCGCTTTATAAAATTAAATATCACCTGCTGTTACGGTGAAGGAAAACATCGTGAGGAAACCTGCATGCCTGAAAGTTCAAAAAAAAATGTTCTCAAAGGCATGTGAAGTCCACCAACCCGCAGTAGGCCAGCGTGGTGAGGCCTACATCCCTCTCATTGCAAGAGGAGACCCAACCCTGTAGTGGGTCATTAATGGGTGACACAATCTGATTTTCATCAAGTGTTCACCTTTATGATGAATAAAAAATTGAGTACGTATTGAGTATTTTCTTGAGAATTACGTCAACATTGCCGTACCTTAAAATACGTTATTCCCATATCAGTGCCCCAGTACGCTTGGGACGGAGGTAACAAATTTTAAGTGCAATTTGATGTAGATTGCGGAACCTTGCGCGAAAAACCGAACCGTGAACCTATTTCGGCATTCCCACTGAATGTATGCGATAAGGGTGAGCGATTTATAAGCGATAAGAATCTATCGCTCCCAGGGGAGCGCGACTGAGGTAATCCGCGGAATGGCTGCGGAATGCGAATCCGTAAAAGTGTTTATTATTGAGGGAAATTTAAACATGTCCATGAAATAAGCATAATTACATTAGTCTCGCTTAAAGTTAAGAACGGCTGGAACGATTTGGCTAATTTTGATTTTGAAATATTTATGGACTTCCAAGAAAATTTTAACGACAGTCGGAAAACCTATGACAGTGGACGTTATTGTTGATAATAAGAACGTGTCGTAGATGGTTAAGAATATAGAAATCAGCGGTTATAGGACACTTTCGCCCTTAGCCCATCTATCCACGCGTTGTTTTGATAGGTCCATAGAAGTTTGGCCTGTCGTTCCCAAAGCCATTATTTACTTTCGGTCCAGCCCTAATGTTCAGCAGAGCATACTTTCAATAGACGCTGACCATTTTATTGCTTGTCCCCTAGAGCACCCCTACCTAGTTTTATAGGCAATTACCTACGTATAGACTTTTAAATAAGTGAAATTATTATTCGTTTCTAGTTTTTTTTTCTTCGAATTGGAAAGAAATATTAAAATGCAAAGCGTTTCTGCAATGAGCAGGAAGTCACGGTAGGAGAACCTGGTTAAAAACTCTTCACAAAAGAATCTACTTAAATCAAATTGGAATAGCGTAACCACAGCGCCAAACTTAAAGTTAATACCTAAGATTAATTTTGGAGAGTTGCGACTTTGAATAAAAAGACTGACTGCCACTTATAATAATTAATTTCTTGAAATCAAGTAACAGTATTCTCGGTAAAAGGTACCACTTACTTTCTATTATCGGAACATCACGATGATTGAACCTAATGTATATCTCTTAGACTGTACCTTTATAATCCTCTGGAAACTCGGAATCAAAAAACAATAACAGCGGATAAAAACTCCGTTTCATCTCGCAGACGAGGCCGAAACATGAGAGGGTAAACAAAACAGGCGATTTTATTTATTTGTTTCTGCTTATTTGTTAACTAATCCTTTTCTTTTTACAGGCTGTTTCAAAGCGAGCCCCGAGCAAATTTGGTTTACTTATTAGCCCCTGTGTTAAAGCCACAAAAATTACTATACGTTGTACCGAAAATCTCGTATCTTTTGACGTTGCGAAATGCGAAAAGCATTTTTTAGCTAGGTGAGGAGTATAAGTTTCTGGAAATTCTTATTTATTTAAGGAAACCTTAAGTCATTATCATTTAATCAGCATCTTGTGGAAATGTAGGTATGTATACTTGATGACCACGTTTTTTGAAAGTCAATTAATTATGCCTTTCTTTTTTTTACTCTTACCAAATAAGACAAGTGTAAACGAACATTATATTCTAGTTATCCTATCCCATACAATTATAAATGCAAGATTATGTTTGGATAGATGGGTGTACATCGATCTTTGTTAAACTCTCACTTAAAAACGGCTAAACGGAATGGGATGAAATTTGGAATAGCGGTAGAAGTTTATGCCCTGAATTAACATATAGAATACTTTATATCCCTTTATAGACGAAATTCTAAAATTCACAGACGGAGCCGTTAGCGAAAGAACCTTATACTTAAGCGGAAACTTCTGTAGCTAATTACATACACATAGGCGGGTTACCTGACATACGACAGGACATAGAGCACTCGATCTACCTGAGTTAATTAGGAGTTACGGCTCTGATGAACACAGTTCGCAGATCATTGCACCTAGTTACACACTTCGCTGGTATCACCAAAGAGCAGATCTATGTTCTGAGGTTGTTACACACGTACTAAGTACTAACACTATTACTAAGATCTATGCTAGCTATACGATTCAATGTGCTAAAGAGCGCTAGGTATATATGCGTTAGACTTGTTTAGAGAGATGTGTTAATGTGTTACGTACACAGTAAGAAGTCATATGATTCCATTTTCCTTTCTATTCATGAGGACTAACATATTCGCCTTAAATAAAGTATCGCCAACCATAAATCTCGAGCCAAAACACAAGACATGAAGAACATATCGTTGCTTTACGACGGGTTAAGAGACTAGTGGAAAGTTGGAAAGGTATTGCCCGCGCGAGTAGTATAGCCATCTACATGGACGAATTAATTATTTATTTCATTTCATGTTGTCTATATTTAAGAACAATTTTATAAGGCCTGTATCAGGACAAAGCTAGCGAACCCAAAACTCAGATACATCGCGGTCCACTATCGGCCCATCTATATCAATAGTACCTACCTACTTTAATTCAGTCTTGCGAAGTTATTACTATGCAAGGCCCATCTGGCCCTGACACATGTTAGGCTCGACATGAAACAGTGATTGTGTTAGTTGTTCTCTCCGAACCTGTCCTTTTCGATGTCTGAAATTGACATTCTGTGAATATCCGACCGAGATAGATGTAAGTAGAGATTTTTATGATGAATATTTTATTGTCACCTATATAATTTCACCACAGTACAAAGGTTATACAGTAATGTGTTTTCATACGGGTCCTGATTCTGTAAGTCCCAAAAGATTTCGTGCCGATATCGTGTGACATCAAAACGCACGTCATTTCATGACCTCGGCATGACAATGAACCTTAATGTATATTCTATAAGGCACACAATAGATTGTCACGATATTTGACTTTTAAGCCTTTTTTGACTTTTTATCACGGGTAAGACACGACATTGCCGCGATACGAGTGTGAATGGTCATACAGAATCGGGCCCACGGTCGGAACGCGAGTCATGTTAACGCGCGTCGCATTCGGTATACAAACTCGGTACACAAATTGACGCAAATGTGCCGAACGAAACTTCACTAAACTTTTATAATAAAGCTGTTCGCACATCTCAATCGATACGCAAATATTTTATATACAACGAATTTTAATTAAAACCAGGTAGCAAATCAAAAACTAGAAACATATTCAAATAGGTATTGAGTAGGTAGATGAACTTAAAATACTATAGGCCCTGTCGCCTATCAACGAACCACGTGGCTGTAAAAATTTATTCTAGGACAGGCCTGAGTTACCTTTCTCTATAATCTTTATACTGTGGCTACACGGCATTGCACTAACATTTCTATCCAAGTCTCCTCCCGACACATGTCAGGCTCGCCATTAGGCAGCGATTGTGTTAGCCGGTCGCTCCGAATCTGTCGATATCTGAAATCGACATGACACACTGAATGAACGGTGAATATTTGACCAGCCAACTTGGCGATACACATAGATATGAGGAATAATTTAGTGTCTAGAGCCTACTCTTAGCATTTCAAGGATATTTAAATCCAAACCTTTATCTAGCATATTTCAGGCTTGATATTAGAAAAATATGAAATATAATAATAAATAAAAAATAAATATATAATGAACGTTTTTATCGTTGTTTTTAAATCCGAGGAATTGGCATATGAGACTGTGGATGTCTGCTAATCGACATATCATTATAGATATAAGTCTGAAAGGGTTTTGCTCGGTATTACACGAACATTTCTATTGAAGCTAGCTTCTGACACTTGTTAGAGTCGACATAAGACAACAGTTGTGTAGCCTTTCACTCCGAAACTGTCGAAGCCCAATTTCTGGCTTCGACAGTTACATCCTGACGATGTCTGCCTGGTCAACGAAGCGATAGACCTTTACATTCACTCATCACTTAATTATACAAAACACATTTGCAGCAGGTATAAAGGATCATAAAAATTATTGATTTAATTACTTCAATCTTAGTTAAATATAGAGACAAAATAACATTGAAGGCGGCTAACGGCTACAAATTTCAAGATTTACCGACAATTCAATGAACCGCACCGAACGGATGAGGGTTGTCACATTGTTGATTTAATTAAATAATAATTATTGTACTCGTAGGAGTCGAAGTTATGAGAAATTCAAATTATGAAAAGTTCCATCCAATCACAATTTAAAAATTAAATAAACATAAATGGTCTATTCAAGCATAGCTTGTCTGTTTGTTTTCAACCCACTGCAAGGTTGTCTCCTCTCACAATGAGAAGGATGTAAGCCATAATCTACCAAATTGGCCTAATTCGGTTTGGTGGACTTTCATGCCTTTGAGAACTTAATGGAGATCCGGATTACATAATTACATTTTAAAAATATTGTTACTAGAGGAAATATTAGTAATTCATGCGTAATTCAATCTTAGCGCGCTGGCAACCCTAACATGCCACCAGACGAATTATTGAAACAATGATATACGGCAGTAGAAAATGCCCGATTTAGTTTCTTCGCAATTTCCTGTTTGTTCTGAGACTGGCTGAAACAAAATATGATCAACGGTAACCATTCCAGTGGTATTTATTTATCTTGTTAGTTCAAATCTATTGGAAAAACGACAGCCACACGATAAATAAATAAAGTCATTACCTACACTCGTACATAAAAGGAAAAATTTATTGTCAATTACAGAAAATATGATACACTATAGGTTACGTTTAATCATTTCCATCCTTTGATGTACGCTTACCACTAGAAATTATAAATATTCTTTGAACTTCTATTAGTTACGGAACAAAAATTAGTATTAGTTACCTCCTTTTCATTACTTGGAAATAATAAATTGAACTAAACGTATGGACTTCAAAGGACTTATTCATTTTAGCAAAGGCAGTAAATTAAATAAAATATAAAATTAAATCAACCAATACGTTCAATAAGCTCTGAACGCTATTTCATTTCATATTGGCCTCGTTGATACCAACGGAAATAAACTTTATAATGGCGGTGTTTTCAGACTTTTAGAATTGAAAAAAATCTTAAAAAAATATTTTTACGACCATGAAAGCCATTCTAAGCATTATACGTAGCTTTAATAGCTCAAATACTTAAGAGATATAATAGCCTTATCCTACTACGAGTAGCCTGTGCATGACAAATGTAACAAATTTCATAATGAAAGATGATTTTTTACTCAAGCAGAAGTCGGTGATTTACTAAAGCAAAAATGTCGGGAGGGATCGTCGAAATCATGTCACTTCGAAGGAATATGCTCGAGGTAAGTCGAGGAGCCTATCAATGGCACATTTTGACGGATAATTTTTTGCAAATTTATTTAATGCACTACCAAAACAAAAAGCGAACGGAAGATTTTCGATCGAGCATTTTCTTTTTTTACGCCATTTTCTTTTACGTGGGTCATCTTAGCTGTACTTTCGTGGGTGCGTTCTTAATATTTAATATTTATTTATAAACAAGAAGGTTGTCAAAGTTATATGTAGCTATTAATGCTGGAAATATGGTGCTAAGAAGTGATTTTTCAAAATTCAACCCCTTCGGAGCTGAGAGTAGCAAAGTTCGTATGAGGAACAAAAAAAATTTTGCAAATCGACAACATTTAGCACAAAAGGTTTTTAATAAAAATGATCAAACTCGTACCAATCGAATTCAGACCTCTGGATAAAGAAGACGAAATGGGCTATCACCGGATAAGCTAGTATGCTGGTAAGTGGTCACCCTTGCCTACTGACACACATAGCATCAGAGGAGTCACCAAGACCAACACAGATCCAGGGTGAAGGGAATATTGCGAAACTTACGCCCTATATCTTCATACCTTTGTTACGGGCGGTACTCTCGTGACACTTTAGAATAGAAAGTCTACCTTAAAGCGTAGGACTAGATGGAATAAACGAAGAAAGGTGACGATGCCAATGCGTTTGACTTGTATACATGGTGAGTTAGATTACAGTGATAAAATTTTCCACACAGATATTACAAAACATCGCAGGCGGAGGTCTAGTAGGTACTGAATAAATGTGTAAAGCCACTGAAGTGTAATCGTACATCTGCCACAAACCGGCGTTCGTTATTTATTGAAAACATTCGTTCGGAGCGGACAGAACCCGATTACATTTGCCTAACATTTTGCGTACACAGCTATGTACCAGCCAATGAATACATAAAAGAGAATATGTAGAGAATTTCATAAGTCATTTTGCTGTATGTTTTTTGTAAAAACAAACGTTGGCAGTCTTGTCAGTCAGTTTGGCAATATTGTGAACCCGTGAGTAGTTTAGTGAGTAGACCCACTGCAGGTTCGGGTCTCCTCATTCAATCAGAAAGATGTACGCCTTAGTCCACAAGTGTAGATATGTTGGTGAACTTGACATGCCTTTGATAATGCCATTTCCTTGTGATGTTTTCCTTTACTGTTACTGCAGATGACATTGAATTTATAAAACGCATGTCACTTAGAAATAGCATTGGTCAATGGAACTCTTCTTTCGAATACGAGGTCTTCCTTAGCTTCTGGGCTTCCTCCGCTAGTTGAAGATTACTTGACATTGATAGAAATAAAATCCACTGATATTGATTGAAATAAAGTACCAAATACTTTGCCAATCAATCCAATTACCTAGGCAAGGTACACAAGAAGTAAATTGAGTAAGTACTCCTCGTATAATCAATTCCAGCGCAGCCTTTCAACCTGAATGCTACATCTATTGATAATTAATTGAGACCGTTATTTAAGGAAACTCCAGCAGGAAACCTCATTGAAATCACCTGGGAATTGATGAGGCTACGTGCCCCCGACTGCGATAGAATTTAAGTTGACTTTTAAAATGAATCGACTCGCTCAATGTTACAGAGGCACTAGTTTATTTTGATGTGCATGTCTGAAAACGTTTTAACCTGTGGTTTTAACATTCTTTTTACAATCTGTTACAACATTCCATTGTATCATTCTGTTAACACTCTGTTTCTCTACAGATTTTTTTAATAAAGATTCTATAAAGTGTCCAGTGTTTGTTTCTAAACAGATTGTTTATGTATTGATTTGCTTGTCGTTTCTCGATTACCTATTGAGTTAGTTTAATGACTGTTATCTTATCAGCAGACGGTTTATCGTGCCCTCCGAAGCTCAAAAGTGCGCTTTTAATTCGCCATTAGCGAATAAAATTTGCGTTTCCAAATAGTTCGATCCGTCAGTATAACAATTTCGAATAAAAAAATCCAAACAGTTCGACTATCGAACTACTGGTAGGACTAGATGGAATAAAGGACACCCATCGAGTTACAGACAAAAATTTTACCTCGACGTTTTGAATATATCCCACTTGGTGACCTAAAGAAGGGTCGGGTCTCCTCTCACAATGAGACGGATGTAGCCACCTGCCAAATGCGGGTTGGTGAACTTCACACACCTTTGAGAAAATTACCTATGGAGAGTATTAGGGCATTGTGGGTTTACTCACGATGTTTTCTTTTGTACCATTATAGCGAGTTATATTTAATATCTATTATATATAAATAAAGTTATTGGTGCGTGCCACTGGGATTCGAACCCCTTACTCCTCGAGTGAAAGGCCGAACTCTAAGCCCCTGGGCTATCACCTTTTATTGCGACGTTATGTGGTTCATTCTTCCGTGAAGAAATAACAAAATCTCTTTAACGTTACAAAACTTTTGCAGCATTTATTACATAACCATCACTTAGATTTAGAATAAATCACATCAGATTTCTTGTTATACACATCTCCCGAGATTCCGATTCAGTAGCTCGAAACAGCGGTCTTCAATCCAGTCACGACGGCTTAGTTGTCTTTGAGAACCTATATCCGAATGTTTGCAGGATTATTTCAACGAACGGCGATTACATAACATTCTGTTTGAGTATGGTATTGGAAAAGTATCTAGCTCAAAGTATTGAGTAACAATGACTAGAGAAACTACCTATTATTTTATTTATAAAACTTGAGCAATATGTTGCGTGTGTATGTGTGTGTGCGTACGTGCGTGCGTGCATGCGTGCATGCGTGCCTGTGTGTGTGAGTGTGTGTGAGTGTGTGTGTGTGTTGTGTGTGTAGCTGATTACATACATACATCTAATTCTATCTATAGAGTCTTTGTTCAACTTCATCATAATCAAGATTGTTGACGTTTTTGAACTCATAATAAAT
The DNA here is from genome assembly GCA_905147235.1 of Erynnis tages. Lineage (NCBI taxonomy): Eukaryota > Metazoa > Arthropoda > Insecta > Lepidoptera > Hesperiidae > Erynnis > Erynnis tages. The sequence continues at coordinate 3,753,572 of LR990077.1, read as the reverse complement.
CTGAGATTCTTTATTATCTTTATTCTTATTTCTTCTTATTTCATTCAATTCTAGTTACAAGGACAATGTAATTATATAAGAACAAACATTGTTACGCCTCGTCTCCAACAGACAACAAGTTATAATTATCAATAAAAGCAAAACACCGAAACAAAATAGATTTTATTGTTGTGTTTACTCGAAAAATCTCAGAGAACAATCTCAGGAAAACAATTTAGTCATAGAGCAGAGAGGAACTATAGAGATGGGCTCACCATACGTCCGAGTTTGACCGGGACTGTCCCAGTTTGATATGAAAGTCCCGTGGTTCCAGTTGGTTTCGTTATTTATCCGAGATAGTTATGAGTAATAACTATTTAGCAATAACTATAAGCATCTGCCCGCAACTTTGTCCCCGTGGAATACTAAATGGGATCAACAATTTGGACTGCTGAACAAAATAATAAATAAATAAATATAATTTAGCAATAATTTCCATGAAATATAAAATTAAGTTTTAGTTATATAAGACATAATTATTGTATGCCCGCATAGGGTAGACTGTTCTAAACTTATTATAATTTTTTGTAACATCTTTCGTAACAGTCAACAATAAACTCAACAATGTATGTTGATCCAGAATATATTCTACCTATGTACCAAATTTTATCCAAATCTGTTCCGCTATTTTTGTGCGAAAGAGTAACAAACATCCATCCATCCATCCAGGTGGATGGGTTCCACCCATCCATCCATCCAGTATTATTATTCTGTATAACATTGAATGTCTAGTATGTCTGTAGAACAGTGGGAAAAGAGTTTCGATGAGGCTTAAATCTTTATATGGGTTGGACTGCGTAAGGAACAACACATTTTTGTCTTAAGTTTCGTTTTTTTTACTATGTCCTAACTTAAACTCACGTGAGAGCGTACGACAACATCATTGATTTGGTCGTGTGTCAGTGTGTAATTCAAATTGGATAGCTCCGTACAGAGTCCTGTATTTAAATTTTGTCGTCTTTGTTGGTCGGTCGGTCATATCAGTCAATTAGGACAAGGCCTTAGAGCTACATGATTATGGTAAGCCTATATAAAGACGAACATGTATCTACGTAATGTCCCCTATTGTTCTGTAGAAAAAATGTTGTTAATGAAATTGGATAGGACAAGGAAAAGATTGCCCTTAACAGATAGCATCTACTGAGACTTAAGTAAAGACACAGATAAAGCTAATTAGCTTAATGAACGGAGTACGCGCAATGTTTAATAAGAAAAAGAAAGAGAACAAACAAATAATCTTTGGGCAAGAGTAATCGTCTACCTCTCGGGGCCGATTGGACATCTAAGACGGTTCTGGAGATGTTTTTGTCGTATGTTCTTTTAAACAATTTTGAGTAGTTAAACGAGAAAAAATCTTTAAACGTAGAAAAAATCTTCCTTAATGCGGAACATTTATGTAAACTTGAAGAAAAATACTGACGACTCAAGTGGCGCAGTGGTTAAGACACCGGTGCGCTGCGCAGAAGGTCCTTGGTTCGATTCTCAGTGGAGCAGAGATTGGAACGACGAATTTGAATTTCTGATTCTGGTCTGGGTGTTTTGTGTTCTTGTCTTGTGTCTGTCCATGGCACCCACGACACAGGAAATCCTAGTGTGGGGCTATTAGTGTGAAGCGTTATAATTTAAAAAAAAATTAAAAATTAAATATATTAAATTAAAAAATATATGAAGAAACCCACATAAGGGAGACCTTATGTGGGTTTCATCATAATGGTCCCTGAGCTAAGCGTAAATTTTGCAAAGTTTGTATTATGATTTGTTTTCGTTAATATAAGCACGCTATAATTTTAAAAAGTTTCAATAGAAAATGACTATAATTTTATTCTACTTAATCTTGCCATTTTAACACTGCTCATAAAATGTTAACATCGCACAATTTACAAAACACCAGCCTGATATAACAGGAAGAACAGATAATATGAAAACCGTTGTTGAAAGGGCCAACGATCTGTCTGCATCTGAATCGCAAAAACGGATGAATTGTGCTTACATAAAAGAATTCAGTGTTCTGGATGTGAGTAAGAAACGCGAAGTGATTGATGAAAACACTGCTTAGAGGTCCCGCGACGATGAAAAAATACGTCCGTTATCGCGTCAGCTCTGGTATATCCGTATAATTGTGTTGACTTACACAAAGGTAGTGTTGATAAGATACAAACATAGTCTCGGGCGTCACGCATAAATAGTATTGAAATTTGTCTTGTCTATTACTTCTATAGATCGAACGCATCACGAGGAGGAATGTGTTAGCGCTGTGACATTATTCACAGTCATATAGACAAAATTAGTATTGTTAGTACGTAACCAGAAGTACCAAACGCTGCTGCCCTCAAAATCTGAAAGCAAGAAAGAGCTTTGAGGGATAGCGATTAGCGGTGACTAATATAGTATTCTTATGTCGTATCGCATCCACTTCGAACCTCTTGTCCTGATTGTCATGTCTCACGCAAAAGTTGTTCTAACAACGATGTCATTGCATACATTAATTTGTAACATGTCAGTGCGTATTTCCAGTGATAGCCCAGTGGCTTAGAATTCAACCTCGAATCGAGGGGTCCGAGTTCGAATCCCAGTGGTACAAAAATGTTCTTTAAGGCAAGTGAAGTCCACCAACCCGCAGTAGGCCAGCGTGGTGGACTAAGGCCTACATCCCTCTCTTTGTGTGAGGAGACCCGACCCTGAAATGGGTCATTAATGGGGTACTGACACTGACAGTGCGTATTTCAATTGGCACAGCATCATACAGAATGTCTGTGTTAAAATTTTATCGTGTTGGTTACGCCGTCGGTTACGTACGTCAGCCAATTAGGACACGGCCTAATCCTTTTTTCTTGACATTGAATATTTTCAGTCGTAAACTTTAGTGAAATTGAAAAAAACCTTCGTTATTTCTATGTTAAAAAAATGTAAACAAGTATGTACAGAACCATTTCTTGACCTTACTGATGTCAGCGGCCGTCTTAAAAACCAGTAGGTAGCTATTGGTTATTAGAAAAAAATATTTATCAGACCCCAAACCCGCTCAGTGAGTACCCCCAAGATAATCTTTATTCTAATATATTCGGCCTAAATCTCTTCTGTTGTATGTATATAGCGACATTTATCTGACCCAATTTTAGTGAGCGCTTTATCTCAGTAAGCTAGTAATTTATTCCCTACGCAAATGGAATGTAAAAATGGTTGAAAATGGGGAATTCAATCCGTACAGCACTTGCAATCCACTTTCATTCGGCGACTACAAAATTTCAATAGTTTGATGCGCCAAATGGATTCGTGATTTTCAATTCATATTGCTACTTATAGAACTTTGGCGGTTTACAGTCGTTATTGAGACTGAATAGATATAAATTTGAAAAGTTTATTGGATAAGTTTATTCGTATTTTCTGAATTCCGACCAACCAACTAATACGAGTGTGGAGCTGTCAAATTGAAAAAAATAGGGAATGGTAAAAATTTCATCAAAATCGGCCCAGATGTTTCCGTGATATGGACTTAAAACTTAAGTTTTCTTAAAACTTTAGTAAGTCAACATGTTACTTTAGTGTAAGGCCTAACTAGGTACCTGGCATCAAATGATCCTCATAATAACGAATTACAGTGACCATGTTAGATGTCTACTAAATAGATAAAAACTTAATTAATTTTTTTGCCGATTATGAGAAAATCCTTTGAAATTGTAATTGAAAGTTATCATTGAAAATAGTTGCCAATTATTTAGCCTTTTATAAACGACTTAATTAAGCCCGCATTCAGTATCTGTTGAAAAATTATACCATCTTTGGTATGTTATGTAATATGTTTTTCCTTGAGGACTTTCGGTAAACAAAATATATTTTCAAAATACAAATAATAACTGAAAGGTATCAATGGTTAGAGCTTACGTCTAGACGAATATTTGTAATATTTATAAAAAGTATGTTATTGAGTGTTTGGACTGGCTTCATTATTTTGTGTTTTGCTAACAAAGTCTAAGACGGTTCGTAAATTTGAATTCAAAGAAATCATTGTTATTCTTAAGTAAAAAACATTTTTATATAAAATGTTTGTTGGAGTGACTCTTATTCAAAGTGTGTACATACATTGAGTTATATATATTACTCAGTAACATGTGTATGTTATTTGTGTAAACAAAGGTCAGAAAGAAGGAAAGAAAAAAATTACGTGCACCAATATACAAATGTTGTTACAAATAATTTTGATCAATCAATATTTATTTACTTTACTTTTTTCTTTTCAAGTGTGCAAATTATTTATAAATGCCTAACTTAAAAGATCATTTTATTTCAACTTGGACACTGAAATGCCTTTAAATTAATGTTATTCATTTCTTTTATTTATGTTTTCCTTTTGTATTTTCAGCAAATAGCTCCAATTTTAATGTCATAAAGAGGTAACAAGTTAAACGACGTACCTACATAATAACATGTTCCCGGTATAGTATTTTTATTCATAAACATTTCGATCATTGTTGATCGAAGCATAAACAAATAATCTAAAGCAAGCCAGCCGTGACTAATTGCCGTGCACTGAACTGCGCGTACTTATAACCTTTGCGGACTCACGGCCGAAGCATCTTTTCAGTTTTCTCTCATTCGTCTGCTTTCAGTATTTCAAAACCGCACCTCTTAGAAAACGGGATTTTAATTTTCATTATATTCTGCCTTGGCTTGTCTTTTTTCAATTTTTAAGACCACAAATTAGATTTTTATATTTTTCAGATAATTAATAGATAAGTCAGAGGACAATAACTAAAAATAACGTTAGCGCAGTACCTAGTTGCCGCGCTCTATTCTCAGGATAGCTAAAATTTGAATGATTAGTTAAAATCTCTACATTGTTTTATTGTGTGTGTGTGTGTTTGTGTGTGTGTGTGTGTGTGTGTGTGTGTGTGTGTGTGTGTGTGTATTTTTACGTCTTATATAATAAAGATCTTAGGCCTTGTTCTAGTTGGCTAACAAAACCATGAGATGGGTAAAAGCTCCGAAAAGACGGCAGTCCTATTACATACTCGTATATTAAAATAAACATCAGTTCATGATCCTAACGTACCCTTAACGATTTTAAGAAAAGCTAAGCCGTTAAGTATACGATTTTAAAATGTTTTTCGACCCTCTGAAACATCAAAATTACTTGATTTCTAACGCACCTCGGCTAAGCCTAAAAGCTTTACCTTTTTTAGTGTTTAAATGGAAATATACAAAATATTTTATATTTAGCCACCTATTTAGTATATAAATAATAAATGTTACACTCGTATGAAAGCTATATTTTTAACTAATTTCAAGATCTCCGTTTCGTCTAACAATATTTCATTATTGTACATTTATTAATCGACTTGATCGGTAAGTTTGTGAACCAAAATTGCGAGGAAGTAAGATATTTTGTTATAGTCACGAAACTGTCGCGATGTTTGTGTGCCAAGATTCCACGACGCGAATTGATAAACGGCCGCTTAGACCTCACGGCTTCCATACAAATGTATTGAATTGACGACATTTTATAACAAACTCGATACCGATTTTACAAATTCTCGGCTATAGTGACATACATAAATCAAAATAGCATGGATTATATTATGGGGTACTGGTGGAATACAAATAAAAACAGGTTCAAAAAATATCTACATATATTCAATATAGTATATTGTATGGTTTTAGAGTACATTTATGCATAATTATAATGATTAAACTTTCTTTCTAGCTCTTTAAGCTCTTTATTTTCTTCATAAGTTTTTCAAAATCTATCTGCAAGAAAAACGGCTACGCATTTGTACTTTGTTTTATTTGAATATATTAATTGACTGATTGTGTTTCAGTACCTAAATTATTTTATGTGAATTAACCTATCTAATGTTTTGTTACCAGCAGAAATACTTTATGAGTAGGTAGATATAAGTATAGGATACAGATAATGATATCACCCATTCTATGTTACCTGGGTGTAATGGTGGCTATATTTGTATACTATTTTTAGTTCAAATATTTAAAATATAATTTTAGTACAAGATATTCCACAATGCTAGGTAACAACTGTATTTCGTTTCAGAAAATCTTTGAATCATATTGACAAACGAGCTGTAGAGATAGAGATACTTCGTACATACGGATATCGGAAAATTTATATTTCTTAGAGGCATATTTCATGCCTTTACTTTATTCTATCTTCAGATATAGTCTAAACCCCCTCGTTTTGAAATGGCAGCCATTTGGATTTTATACTAATTTTTTTATTTATTTTATTCTACGTTATTATGGTTAAATGATTGCAAAAATACGATAAACATAACTGTAAACTAAAAAATATTTGCCGGAATTAATTTATAAAAATATTTCGCAAAAAATATAATTTTCCATACTGCTTTTAACCCAAGCGTTTTGTAACGTTAATAATGTGCAGAAAGTTAAATATTTACAGTAACTACCTACTTAGTTAAGCCAAGATTTTAGGACTTTACTTAGTTCAAATTGGTTTTACTCTCGTGGTATTGCCAAGTTACATCTTATCACTAAGCAACTAATTTAATGAATTAGCTACATTGTTTAGCCTAATTTGTTATTATATTAAATGTTAGCAATAATATTTCGAGCAGCGACTAGCCTCCAGAGTAATATTTATTCTGTTTATCGCGACAAGTTTGTGCAATTCCCACAGAAATGAGATTTTAGGACTCGTGACTACTTCATTAGCAAGTTTATTGCACTCTTCATAGCGCGCGACGTTTCAGAGTATTTTATTAATGAAAAATATTCCTAATTTAGACCATTTTAGTGTGTTTTAAAACGTTTCATGAGTGTTTACGTCGCTGACTATTTTTATTTTTAATATCGAAAGATTATTATCTACTGCTGCCTTTTGGTTTACTTATGTAATTACATAAGTGAACCGTTTGATAATAATCATAATATTTCAATTGTCACTAAGAATGGTTTGAGATCAATATCATGCGCTACAAATACACGGTATACAATTTTATGAAATGAAACACGTAATTTTAAACTCACTGCTTGTGTAGTCTATTTTTTGATTAATTTTCGTAAACTACATATTAATCTTTACTCCATTTATTATATCTTTTTAGGTACAATGCACCAACCTAGAACCTAAAGATAAACTTGTATAGTAAGTATATTTATTATTTAAAATTAAAGAGTTTTATTAAAATGGACATCCTTTTAAACTTAATGAAGTCATGAACTAGCCTACAACTGAGATATACAGAAAAGTTGACTGTAACTACACTAAGCTGTAATTAGCACCAGGAACAGTTTATTTAAGTTGCACAGAGATGAGATTTTAGTACTTGAGATTCGTTCGTTAGCGAGTTTATTGCACTCGACGTCTGAGATAGCAAAGTTATATATTTGAGCACGAATGCTACAGCGACGAAATTTTCATCTGTGTACCAACATTGAATTCATTCTGAAATTATGAAAGGTAGTTACTAGATATTTAGATTTAGGAGTTCATATTGGTTATAATTTAGGAGTTAATTTTTGACTGTTTCTGGTCTAGGTATAGATATGTGTACTTATCTTGTGTGTCCATGGCAAAAACGTTATTATGGGATTCTTTTTATCGTGTGGGTTAATAAATATTGTGAATTATCTTTTTCTTCCAACCACGTTATAGGTACAATTCAATCAAATCTTTTTTCATAGTGAAATGTTTTTGCACATACCCATGCGTGAACTTTAATTCAATACCTACTTTTTATTTTTTAATATTTTCGTATTTTAATTACCATAGTACCTACTTAGTTCATACATATTCAAACTTATCTCTCAAAGTTTGCAAATTAAAGTGGCGGTGGGCTGGCCACATCGTTCGCAGGACTGACAACCAATGGGGGAAAAAGTCCTCGAATGGCGACCACGTTTAGGCAAAAAGAGTACAGGATGCCCTCTTACCAGGCGGACTGATGATCTGAAAAAGACAGCGGGAAATCGTTGGATTTAGAGGCCCCAGGATCGGGTGTAGTGGCGTCGATTAGAGGAGCCAGCAGTAGTTCACCCCTTACAAAACCCAACTTGGCATCTACATGCACCAAAGGAAAATTCCCTGTTGGACTGTACCTATAGCTTTTTTCAAACATTTAATTCACTTCACCGACAATTTTAAGCAACAAATAATTTCAAAAGCTCATCAGCCACGACGTTGAGCAATTGGTTCACTTTATGCTAAGCTTTGTTTTTAATTACGGCTCAGCACTTTAAGTCTTCGCCGTAATTTAAAAAGGGTAAGATTTCACTTAATGAAATTCATGCCGAATTCTTCTCCTTTGTAACGCTAGTCTTTTAGCAAGAAACAAATTTAAGGCCAAGGGTAATGTAGTCTAAATGCGTTGTTTGATAAAATTTATGTATATGACTTATTTCGGTGTAATTACGAATTCCTGTACCTTATATTCACCTTACATAATAATTTAGTCTAAATGCGATGTTTAATGAAATTTTAACAGCGCATAAATAACTATGGTAACGTTATATTAATTTCTTAATATATTTCCAATATAACAATATCAATAATGACCATGTTTATGGTCTGATTTCCAAAAAACGTGTCATTATTAAGTCTCCGCGTTAATTTTCTAAGTTTTGAAGATTGACGAAATTGAGTATTATTTTCATTGTTCTTATTTATTTTATTGATAAGTAAACCTACATGACTTATGCGTTTATCATATTAAACGTAGGCTATTTTTCTTTTTATTAATCCAAAACATTATATCTGTGGAATATGCATCAATTAGCAGACTCTTAATAAATTTAATAAGGTATAAAAAATTACTATTAAAGCAAGCTGCTCCATACACAATCGTTAATCCAATAAAATAATCAATCACGCATTAAATAATCGCCACAACACCACAAAACCAACAAACATGTTTGTCCACTCGCGCAGGATGTATGAACAGCGGCGCAGCGCAGTGATACCTCACAGCATCAATAGCATCATTTAATAGCGACATTTGTTTGCTAGTATTTGCAAAAAAATATTTACGCACGTGATTCAGCCCCCTTTTATTTCGCAAAAACAAAATACCCTAATTTTTAAAACAGAAATGTTTAAGGATTGCCTCTAATGACAGAAAATACCCAAAATATCAGTAGAAATTTAGCCTCGGCTACTGACTTTTCTCTTAACCTCACGTCACTTTGCTATATAAAACTACCAATGTCATAAAATAGCCAGCCACGCATTAAGTAATCGCCAAAACAACACATCGATACCAACAAACATGCTTGTTCAAACGGTGCAGGATGTTTGCCCAGCGGCGCTGTGTAGGCAAACATCAGGGCATTCGGCCAATGGCTACATTTATTGACTCGTATTTGCTGGATACGTAGATTCACGCTCATGTCATTTGACATAAATAAAATAGCTTTAAATTATCATATTCCATAGATACCAAAATGTTTTATTGCTCTAGCTTGATGTACGTATTTTGATGTAGGATCTGTTTTAAAGAATAATAACTCAGGCTGAATTATTCTTCCTTAAAACAGTACCTGGTCTACATCATTTCACACTATACTTTATAAGTAATTAGTACTAAATAAAAATTATATTGGACTGTTCATTCAAAATTATGATCGTATTCAATACAAAATTTTTTGAGATTGGTTCAGAAAATCATAAATTTCTTCTATAAATACAAAAAACATCGGTACAAATCGCGTCAAATAGCACTTAGAAACTTCACTTAGAAAGAAGGGAACCAAACTTTTTTTTTAATACTAGCAGATTCATTAACGGTTACAATTGACACAAAATAATCAGTCACGCATCAAGCAAACGCTAACACGACTCAAAAACAGCGGCAAACATATTTGTCCACTCTCGCAGGTAGTTTGCCCAGCGACGCAGCACGGGCAAACCTCGCAGCGTTCGGCCAATGGTAACAATTTGATCGTATTTGCTGGATACCGTTCATTCGCGAAATTCAGTTTTTTGCCATCTATATTATAGTGTCCAACCAATTGTCGATTTTGTCGACCGAATGTTGAAGCCAAAGATGCTATTGCCCAAAACTTTGGCTTTGCTTAGGCCTTTGTTTGATTAAGTATGAAAAAAATACTTAAAATTTCTATAAATAATAATAAAGTGTAAAAATAACCTTTTTTTAAGTGAAAAAATTATGAAAACTGAAACTAGGTAATTTGATAATTTTTCTATGTCGTTTTATTTCTTTGAACCAAAACTGATAAACGAAATATGAAGTAATATAATTACCTATATGATAAAAGAACTAGAGCCTTTTTATTTTCAAAAATTGGATGGAAAGATTAGGTACGATTAGATTTATGCGATTTGTCTTTCAAGATTCCACGAAATTATTTAAGATGTGAATTCATCTACGAATTGGTTTGTATATATTTTTCCTTAGAGACCGCGCGCCAGGATCCGATTTGAGTTTTGCAAATGTAAGTAAAGGAACATCTATAGACGTTATTCAAGAAGCTTAGGCTTTGAAATCTCGTAGGTGGGATAGAATATTTTCTAACTCTATGCAAGTTTCCCACCTTGACTTCCAGTCGAATATTTTGTATGATTAGTACCTTCTTAGTATGAAAACTTCAAAGTTAAATAAACCAATTTCTAAACCACTTTTCTTAAAACTTAACCTGTTTTTAACTCTGTTAAAATCGAAACTGTATTCCTGCGCAATGGCATGCACTAATTACTAGTGCATGCCATGTGCCATACTAGTGACTAGTAGAACAAATAATTAGATTCACGAGACAACAACCCGATAGGTATACACATATCCATTGCTCCTAATGATAGCCACCCTCCCCTAATCGATCTAAAATTTGGTTTCCTGTAACTCACTATGAAAACATTTCAAGCTTCATTCGTAGACCGCAGACGAACAATTGCATGGGGTCCGGATGAGACAATTGTTGGAGATTGGAGAAATTGCTATGTTAATAGAATGAAGGAGGGATGCAAATACGTTTACTGTCCCGTGGTCAGCCACGCGTGCCGTGTTATCCCGAGGGAGGGAATATTATAAGGGAATGGTCTGACAAAGGACGATACCCTTTCAACCTACTAATGTTCTAATGCGAAAGTTTGTGAGGAAAGATGGATGAATTTGTTACTCTTTCACGTAAAACGGCTAAAGAGATTGAGATAAAATTTGGTACATACTCGTAGGTAGATTTATTAGCTAGTTTAACGTATAGGTTAAAGTTAATCCCTGTCTGGGTCAAATTATTAAGTCCACGTGAGCAAAGTCACGTCCAGTCCAAATAGTCTAATCCCGTATACAAAACACTCAATTCGCATTATTTGTTGAATTTGTAGAATGGTAGTAATTTGTAGTTATAATAATTAATGTTATATATTCTATAGCTTTCATCGCTAATCTTTTATTACGTTATTGTGAAACATGCCGTTAAAGCGTTATTTATTACATATGACATTTCTATCTTAATTGCAAAGGGTTGAAAATATAGGGGACGAGAAATAATAGTGACATTTTGAAATAGCCGCGGGAGTGTAATGGGGGTAGTGTGTGATTTATTAATTCAGAAATGGAGAGTTTAGGAAAATTTATTTTACTACTATTCCTCGTCTTATTTTAGTATTTAAATGAAAATAATGAATTGCTCGGCATACTTTGGTTGAACAATTAATTTATGTAATAATTACTATATTGTTATCATTATTATTGCGAAAGGAGACCTGACCTTACGTTGGATCACTATTAGGATACAAACAAGTAAAAATATTATAAACACCTTGTATTCATCTGTGAAAATAAGCGTTAAAGGGCTTATTTAAATTGTTTTGAAAATAATCTACCAGAGAAATAACTCACTATCACGAATAACGTGAGGTTCATCGCCCTTTGATTAATAAAGAGTACCTTATCCTTAGGCATCCGTAGATAAAAGAGGCTGCCATTTTCTAAACATTGGATAAGGCAGTGAACGTAAACAAGTCAAAAACAAATTTTCGAAAGATACTCAACAAACATCTTTGAATAGAGCGATCAACGACATTTCGCGTGAAGCTTCAACCTACATCAAAAGCATGTCAAAGATCGCTCGAAAACACTGCAACGTTTATTTATCATCTGGAACTTAAGGCGCTTAACACATGAGGCAGTTAAGACAAGAATAAGACTACAATCATAGAAAAATTGCTGTTAAAAAACGTCCACATTCATAACAATCATTTCATATAAAAATGAGAAGAGTATATGTACGTCTTAGATTAGCAAGCTGGTAAATTGCGAAACATACGAATTAAAGAATCATTGCGGATATTATAGAGAACAGGATAGAGTATAAAGATAGGGTATAAAGGCATGTAGGCCACCTGATATTTCTTGGTCAATCTATGGACCAACTAACTTGAGCGTCTCCTTTCGTTGGGTCTCTTATCAAAATACGATGGCTATAGGCCTACTCCACTGACCAATAGCGAATTAGTGGACATGAAAAACATTAGGAACAATTCTCAGCCACGTAAGTTTCAGAATATTATCTTTCATTTACACCCATATGAGATTTTAAAGCCAAATTTTAGTAAGATTAAACGCAGCGTCTAAAAGCTTAGTATGTATACCTACCCCTTAAAGAGTCGTCTCTAGACAATAATCCATCTCTCGTAGGAGACAATTGTGAATTCGGCTGTTACGCGTCTGTCGCATCCCCTTCAAGGGTTTCGGCTTTCATTGTCACTGGGAATTTCAAGGGAGAGCTATAAGATAACCTATTCAAACAGACTCATTGAATTGTTGGAACTGTCAGAATTGTCTTATTATTTCGGTCGACTATTATTTGGTCTTTGAACGTTTCGAGAGTATACCTGTAGGTTGGTATATCATTAATATTCTAGATCTGTCTTTCAGATTTATATTCCAGACCTTGGGTAGACCTGAAATTAGAAATTTAGTGTTCAATCATTTAATTTATAATAAACATGTTTTTTAAAAGAAACTATGAGTTTCAAATTTGTAATTTTAGGGAGGTTTAGTTTAAAAACAAGTTTGTTTGGACTGAATTTTTTGCTTAATTTTCTTTTATAATGTTAAAACTTAAATGTCCCTGTCCCATACATTACTCTACTACGAGTAAATCATCACTAATATAGCCTTTACTTTTATGGAATGATCAAGAATCGCTGAGATGTACAACGTACTACGTACAATTGGTGTTGGAGCACCTATTACAAGAAAAGCAATCGGGAACTGCTCAAATGATTCGATTATTGAAATTTTCACAAAATATCAATTTTTTTCAATAATGATAGTAATTATTTCGTCACTCGTCGCCTCTCTGACCGCAGCCTGGCCTCTAAATATTTGGTTGGAGCGACTCGTTTATTACATTTCCTCGGACAACGCTCGCTGCTACCTGCACAATTTAATTGCGCTTTCCACCTGCGCTCAAATTCCCTTACGCCTCTACACACGAGAGAAATCCATTTCTTCTTCACTGCTACAATGTGATGCAATCATAACTGAACTCAGCTGAAGAAATAAGGTTATATTTAGGAAGCCACTAAAGTTTAATTAACTGCTCATTGAAAGCTAAACACTTTTATAAACACAAGCTACAATAAATCTCTATTGTATATTAAAATATAAAAACTGAGGATGCTGGCGATGCTGGCTGCCTGATACATGATAAATGGTCACTGAAATCAATAGATAACCAATAAAAACTTTTAACAGAGCCGCTGTGCCGTACGTAAGTTAAAAGCAAAGAGAGGTTATAGAGCGCTGGGGCTTCGGAGGACTATACTCACCTGTTGTTTTATCACAGACATTTCGGGAACTGAAAAACAAGAACTTATTTAACCTCATGATTGGTTAATTGAAAGCAGCGCCAAGTAATATCTCTCTGAGTAAACCACAGTGGTGTACATCCTTTGAAACGAATTCTTTTAAATTGTCAATATTTTGTAGATGCGAGTACATGACGTGGAAAGTTATTCTGTAAAAATATCAAAAATAGTGTTTTAGGTTTCAAAGTCGTTTCAGACTAAAAGTCGTGACGTATGAGTAGCCCCGTTGATCTTCCTTTAAATTAATCCGTTTGGAATAATTCAACTCGAGTGCTGACTTTTAAAATGTTAGTATAACCAACACATAACATGCTTTCTGCCTTTATTATTTCTCAAAACAAAGGTTTGTTTAAATGTTAAGCGTTTGTTTATTGCGATTCGGTTTGAATCGGGCTCTTTGTTTTGGAGTTCCCTTTGTCATAGCTAGAACGAACTTAATAACGTGAATGTTATCTATTAATAGAATCTCCGTAATATCCGGTTCAAAAACGGACCGTTATTATCGAGCTTCGTTCTCAGTTTCAATATTGTGCTACTGCTTTCTCGAGACGAAGTAAAGTGGACATCGAATTAAAGGATTTTAATATTGTATATGCGCTTTATTCTATTTTTATTGTTATTATTTGTTATATTTGTTGAAGCTGTGGAATATCGTTCTATCAGCAGAAAAGGACCTACGAGATGTTTAGTAGATACTAATCTTATCACTTTTCTATTAACTGGCTAACCATCAACGTATCTCGATGTGGCTTATTTTCATTAGTGGTCAGTGAGTGATATAAAGGAAAAAGGAATGCTTGAATAAAAAAATAATATTATTGAAAATAATAATTAAATCACTTAACATCAACGTCAGCTGACGTAATGGCCCCATTTTCATGTACTTAGATCACAAAGACAATTCAATAAGTCAGATATTTTTGGTAACTTTCCTCTATTTATCCAGTTGAAGTAACAGTTGAATATCCTTTGGCGTTCGGAAGACGTCCGAAATTTTAAACCATCGGAAATTTTTCTTAATTTCGTTGTACCTACTTCACCCAGACTTATTGAGGTCAAAATTGAAGCTAAATCGAATCCAGAGTCAACGAAAGCCAACGTACATCCAACGGAGCTTAAATTGCTAAATAAAATTGCTGTTCGACAAATAGCTTTAGAACCTTTAACACCACTGAAGTAAATAAAATTTGAAGTGGTTCCGCAGGTTTATTCTCAATGCCTTTTAGAATTATTCGGAACTTTGATCTTCAAAGATTTAATTTTAAGTATGTTTTCTGAATTGATTCTATGAACACGATGCTATACCTGCCTATTAAAGTTAAAAATAGTATATTCCTCTAGGTGCCGGAAAGTCTTCAAGATATTTCAATAATAAATTAAGTATATTTTGTAATACCCTCTAAAAAACTTCAGGCTAATTAATACTTTTGCTGACTCTACGATACGTTTCTCCTACTTACTAAATGGTGCTTGCCAACCCTACCGAACTTTAATGAAAGAAAATTTAAAAGCGGTACATTTTCCAGCGTTTAAAATCAATTTGTCCGCTGAGTGAGATCGGAGAGCTTCTTACAAGAAGGAGAAAAAGTACGGACGGAATGGAACGACGGAAGGTTTTAATATATTTGTGGAGACGGGACACGGTAATCAGGAAAATTATTTACTCATGTCTCCGGGCTGCGTCGTCGACTTCAGGGCTAGCAAGGAGTTTACAAATATTATTCAATAGTATTTAAAATGTCATTTTCTCATATTTGGAAGTTTTACGAAGTTTTCGTAAGTGGTAAGTATCACCCGGCAATGCTCATGTTATTCATGCCTTGTGTTTCGGTTAGGTGTTGTTGCCGAAATTTCTTTACAATAACCATCACGAGCGCAGATCATTAGTGTTTGGGATATTGTAGACTTTTAACCAATGCACAACAGTCGAAGTATACGCGCAAGACCAATGGACGACGTTTACTGTATAACGAACCAATCGCGTGTACCAAAAGCGCATACGAAGCCAAACCGACCAATAAAGATTGTGCTCACGACTCGTGCCGACTACTATAGTTGACATTAACATCTGAATCGCTATAAGGTAATAAGCTATAATAAGTGTAGTGTTTCCTGTATCTTACATCATGAACCGTACTAACTTCATAAGGTCAAACACACTTATTTTTATTTTTCATCATCCACCCAACTATTTCTATTACCGGAGTGATCCCATCGCTTTCCTTGACCATCCCTCCAATGAACGTTATGGAAATGCGAAGACCGTTCGAGTAACAGTCAATTTAAAGAATTGATTCTATTTCTGTATCGGAAAACGGAATCACTACGGATGCTATGGCTGCGAATCGAATCAATTGCAACCCATTGCATAGTTATGGGTTATCCGGGGCTAACATTGTATCTATTGTCGGGATTGCGAATAATATGTGCACGGAGCAGGTTAGTTCAATTAAAACTAACTGAATATAGCTTCGGGATCTGATTTAGTTTCAATATCAACATATCTTTGTCTACAAAAATTGTGTATGTTTTGTTCAGGAAACTTAGAAAAAGACTAAAAGAAAGAAATAGAAAAATTAATACATCTACCGCCTCTTTCTTGTTTGTTTTGCAATATGAGACATACCCAAGGTATATTTTATCTCATAGCTTGCAAAAATACAAATATAAAACGTCATCTCTATTTCTATATCAAGTCAAAGGGAAATGTAGGGGAGTCTTTGCAAACAATCAATACAGTGGCTCGTTACAAATGAACTTTAAATGAGGGTGCATCTTTTTTATATTGAGAAAATCGCTCTGACAACGACGTTAGGAGGAATTTTTCAGGGATCCGTATCCAAAGTGTACCAAAACTTTTTTTGCTATAGAATAGCAAATTGTAATGCAGAGCACCTAATGGTCATCGCAGGGCACCCAATGAGGTTCTATGGAAGTTCAATGTGGATATGATATATTCGTGAGCCGTTGCCATCAATAAAGTGTCTCCGCCAATCGATCCCCGTGGGCCCGTACACTTACCCAACACATGAATAACATGCTTCTTTACGATGGGTAATAAGGGTGGCGATAAAGTACCTACAAGTCTTATTCCTAATATTGCATGCAAACCACCAAAAATTATATAGTTACTTAGCACTGTCTGATCCCATGCGATCTCCATTGATCATCGCAATCTATAATTGTCAAAAACCCTTTAATCGTCCAACATAGATTAAGGGGTAACTAGTCAAAAACTTTCAATAGTAAGCTTATTTAAATTCGCAACAGCCTATTAACAACGTTTTAGTTCATTCGTCATCTCCATTCATTAATTGAAGCCTTATTTATATCCAATTTTGGATGTAGGCCTCTTCCCTCTTCTGGACTGTCTTGTGCCCAGTTAATCGAGGCCTCGCCTGGTGGGTCGTTCTTGTCCATTTTCGCAAAGTGCCCGGCCCATGTCCACTTTAGCGTCGTATAATGCTTGAAAAGAAAACCCAATGTGACAACCCTAGTTCCGCCACAAAATGAAGAGTCAAGGGACATCGCTCGGGTTGCTCGGTAAATAATCACGGGCTTCTTGCGGATTCATATTAAAATAACTTTGAGTTGCCAGTGCGGAAATGCATAAAGTGGTGACTGAAATCCTGCCAATAAAAATGCAATAGTGTGAGCTGAAGTTTGACATTGCCAATGGATATCGCGACGGTATGCTTAAAGACTTGTGTTCGATTCCCAGCGATGTAGTTTGAATGCGACGATGCCACGCGTGAAGTCTTTGTTATTTTTATCTGCATTGATCATAACTATCAGGTGGCAGGACGCTCACTTGTACCTTTTACAACATATTACCACCTAATGTAAAGTGGTAATGGCAGCCCAAGGACTCTCGCATCCAACCTCGAATAGAGATACGGTTTTATCTGCGGTTTTATTCTGGTGCTTTGCTACTCATGAAGACTAAGATGTCAAACAAAATATCCCCGGCAAACTTACCTCCTCAGCCGAAACAAAAGTCACGAAGAACATGCTGCTTTATAGCCGGTCAAGAAGCTGGCGGCAAAATACCTCCCCGGTCGAGCTACCATGGCTCTATCACTTAGAGAATGTAAAACTTTGCCCGCACTAACTACATCTCTTTATTTTACCTTCAATGTAGGTAAACTAAAAGTAACCAAGAAACGGCGGATCTTCTGAGCAACAATCCGAGTCCGCAGCGGGAATCATAAGCAGCTTCCGCTCCTGTTTCCAGTCACGACTCCTGTCTAAGTGCCTATCATTCACTGTGCACTATGTTTTAACTTCTTTCCTCCCTTGGTTTTCATTTCAAATAACCATATTAAATAACTTCTTTTCCCTTAGTTTTACTTCACACTTCATTAAATCAGAATAATAATATGATTGTATCTATGATTTATATCTGCATTCTTATATTTGCTATGTTTCCACCCTTAGTTGTACTTTACACTGACAGTAAGTCAGAAAATTAAATTGTATGACCTATGTTTATATTTTTTTAAAGTGCATGAGTAGCAAAAGTGGCAAAGATAACAAACAGGCCACTTTGGTGGACAGTGCAACCTATGGATACCCAAGTATGTCCTGTCTTAAGTTCCTATGATTCAGTGAATCATAGTTATTCACTTTGTACTTTTTACAGTGGTTTAGGTACTGCTTTTCACTTCTATTTTCTCCTAAGGTTTTTATTCCCGATTAAAAGGTAGAGTGTTGTAAGTTTAACGCGTCTCTGTGTCTATCTATACATAGAGTCTAATTGGATGGGCCGGTTTCGTTGCAATTTTTTAATTGAACTCTTTATTTCACAACAATAATCATGTCACCAAGATGATATTTATTATAAACGTCCGACACGGGTTGACATTGGCAGACCGTTTCTTCACCGATACGTATTATCGTGTACCGATACGGAGTATCGTGGTGGAGTATGCTCCAGGCCTCCCCTTATTGTAGGGAGTTGCAGCCAATATCATTATTTATGCTCATGCGTAAGATTTGGGCATCATAGATTTTCCTTATTTACGAGTATGTCTACAGCTTACATCGTCCACCATTTCCCGTGCGGTAGTTCGGATCTGTTATCGGATTTCGTACACGTTCAGATTCGCGGCCACACCGATGGACTTGATATACGTGCACGGGGAACTCTACCAAATCTCTGGGAAGACTTTATTTTGCATACCAATTTTATGTAGCAGGTTCTAACACCTTGCTAGATTTATGATGTAAAATAATTTCTAGATTAATTATTTATTTGTCATAAAATACTCTACGAAATCTTATTTATACGTCATGAAATTTATTAATTTTATGTAGTTGCTGGTGCTTTATTCAGAAAATGGAAATGCGACCTGCGTTCTTCTTTGTCACTTACCTGATGTTGCCTGATGTAACATGGGTTACATCGGGCAACATCAGGTGCCCCTGGGGGCACCAACTATGTTGGCTTTCGAAAACACCGCGTCTCATCCTGACAAGGCGTGAACAACATACTTACTGTTTCGGGCTGTAATGGTAGAAGCGCATACCTCACTTAAAATTTCAAAAAAAAATATTATTCAACCTATTTTATAAAATTTTTACCCTCGTTTTCGTAAAAAGACTCCGGACAGTCTATTCTGCCGGTCGTTAGGGAATTCTGCCATAACTCAATAAAGGGTCTGGTAAAAATCTATCGGCTGGACAAATTAATGACGGCATCATTCCTCGCTATGTAACAGAAGCTCTTTTTCAGATAATATAATTATCTAGAAGCTTTTTATGATAAAAGCGGCAAAATAACTTCGTTTGTGATAAAGTCACTAGGTATATGGATAGGGGTCACTGGAGGCCCATATAAAAACATTTGCGACCTCAAAAGGGACAAAAGCACTGTTTGAGGTCGCGAGTATGGGTTCCGTCTTAAAGGGACTCAAATAACCGTCCAATTGTTTGTCCTTGGTCAAAGGACTATACACTTTTACATAGTCAGCTCACACGGAGTCCTAATTCTTATTAAAATTCCAAAAAATATCAGATCTAAGAAGGATATTGTTTATTATTAATAGCTCATTAACTATGCAAAGTATGATTTGATATCGTTTGTTCTAAAATTATAAAACGTTATGGTAAAAAAAATCTATAGGTACCTATACAATAACTTAGCCTTTGGAGTGTAATGAAGGCTAACCTGCTAGTGTCATAAATCAAAATATTGCCAAAAAAGCGTGGCTAACGAATTTACCTACATCGATGTTACAAGATGCGTACTAAAACTCAAAATAAAGACACCATTTTTAATAATGGCAACCTCCACCACAGTAAACAGGTGTGGCAATCTTGCCGACCGTATCTTTTCGTACGTTTTTATCTCGACAAACAAAGATAAGCTAGCTATGTGTAACGCATTATCTCCGATAACTCAGTTACGATTCGATCGAGTCTGTGGGTGGACTTAGATTCAAGTTAAAAAGTGCAAAGTGAATACTGAAGTGTAATGGCCGGGGCTGGCAGAGGCGACGGCAAAGGGCCGGCGGTCGGGAAGCTGGAATCCCAGATTTATTGTATCAAGTACACTTTGTTCTGCTTCAACGTTGTACTGTGGGTGGGTACAAATTGAAACCACTGCTGGGTTTTTGTTTCTCGCTTTCTTTGATTTTGTTCCGTTCAGTGTTTTCTTTGAGGTACGAGTACGTGCTATTTTCACGAGGTTAGTTGCGGGCGTTTCACGATATACGGCTTTAAATTTGCTGTTTCGTTGTTCACTGTGTTTGTGGGGTTTGGAGTTGGAATGCATTTTTGGTTGAATAAATGCCCGCACGTACTTAGTCTATTTTTTTTTTGTTATGTAGCAAACGAGTATGTAGGCCACCTGTGTCTCGAGCATAAATACTAAGTATCGTCAAAGTATTCGTATAGTTAACGTGTGCATCTTCCCATACTAATGACATACGTTAACTATACGAATACTTTGACGATAGTGTTCATGCTCGCGGTACTGATGTTAAGTAGTCGCTGTAGCTCATAGACTAACGCATAAACTGACAAGAAGTCCTATGAAGCGCTGTTTCTCAATAGGACTGAATGGTCGCCTCCACCTTATGGCGGGTAATGCGAATGTGGTTCCGTCCGTGGTGACCTAAACAATGAAATAGTTCTATTCTAGCCTTCGATGGAGTATGTACGTTGATATAACTGAGGCCATCCGACTGGCATTTTTTTTTATCTCAAGATTAACTACAGTGTGAGAATGACTCATTATGATCAGTTCTTTTATTAATCTAGGAGTACTCGTATGAACGATATAAGTTATCCATCGTTGTTTTGCGATAAAATTGTGCGAACATGTTCCTGAAGGTTCGCAAGTGAATAGGCCTGAACAATGTTCACTATTCGGGTTGAATGCAGTGAAACATAATTATGGGCTAGAGTGAAAATGGAAAAGTAGAATCTTTTTGCTATTTTCAGTAGAGTCCTCTGATGAACGGGCGCGGACTCTGTTGACAACAAAGTTTAATATCTCTCTTTATATATAGAGATAAATAGTATCAACAGAATCTTCAAAGGTTCTGTAACAACATCTGTATTCATCTCGAATAATTTTCATATACCTAATATAATACACAATATGGTCCCCAATCAAGGTTTGCCCTTCAAGTCATTTTTAAAATCGAGTAATTACTCGTATCATAATAGGACTCGACGGATTAACAATGTCCAATCTTCATTCTTTGAATGATTGAATTACTTGTACTTTTTCATTATTCCAATTAAAATTTTAATGCACCTATAAATTATCAACCGAAATGATACAGATTTTTACTGGAAACGTGCTAAAATTTACTTATATAAAGGGCAAGGCACAAAGACTTCGTTATCAGCGCGATAAGGTTTGCCCTGTTTTCCGAGTACATTGCTGTCATATCTGATTCATGCATGAAAATTGTTTTCTAGTACAAAATAATATTAATTTAAGCTACAACACTTCCGTTTGAAATTCCTGAATCTTGTTGTAATGTTATGATTCATATTTTATCTTATTTTGTTGTGGTTTCTCAACATTGCTCTATGGAAAAGAATTAATTTCATTTGAAGTTTCGATACCTATAGTTACGATTGTTAATATTCGGAACGTTTTCATGTAGCTATGAAATTAACCATTCTATATCCCTCGCAAATTGCTAATGCGACTGGTCGCCTGTTTGTGAACTAGAGCTAATGAAATGAAATACTATGATGCAAGCCCTAATTTTAAGACGTTAAAGCGAAAAGGTTCCAGCCCATTAGCAACTGGCGGGGTTTATACACATACTCGTAGGTATATAGAGACTTGACACTTAACTAGTACTGCTATGTAGTAACTGGTTAAGCGCCTAGATATACAAAGGTCTTCAATGTCATGTACCTAAAATTTGTTTTGAAACAAAGAATCCAACATCACGTAAACATTACTAAAGAATTCGCACCGTTTCTATTTATATTCAAACTCTGTAAGTCTTGAATTTATTTATGCTTTGAAAACAACGCAACAATAAATCCCCCAGAGTCGCCTTTTTATTTCAGAAATAATTTGAAGTAAACGAAGTTATTTAAGGCAACATTTACTCAAATAAACATTTCAATGTACAATAAAGTGATTTCAAATTAAGCTTTCTTAGCTCGTAGTGCACAGCTGTTCCCGAATACAGTTGAGGCGTATAAATCAGCCGCATTTTACAAAGAAAACTGTGTAACTAACTGTTTTATAAATCGCAACACCGTCTAAGAACAAAGAATTAACTATTTACTTGATATATAACTGAAACGAGATGCCGTTATTACGACTTCTGTGAATGATAATTAATTAAAGCGTTATTTTAATAAGGCTATACAACTGACGTACTATTATATTATTGTCTTCGTACTATTATATTACTATCTTGCCATTACATACTAATATTATGAACGCGAACGAAACTCCTTCTCTCTGTCTGTTACGTTTTCACGGGCCCAGGAAAGGAGCTAGATTGTTAAAGGAGATATTTTGTGGTGCTTATGTCGCCATACAAAAATACTCACGACTTACATTCCTAGACAGGAATAAAAACAATTGTTTTAAAACTGAAATCTCAAAACCGAATGTGATTACACTATTATAATTATTTTTAGAAATCCATTATTAACCATGTGTCTGAAAACTACAGAGCCATAGTCGGCTTTATTTATTTTTAAATACATTGGCTCCGTACAAGTTTCCATTTCTCTCAATGAGCCCATCATAAACATAATAATAATATATCTAATGCAGCGGTGATAGCCCAGTGGCTTAGAATTCGACCTCGAATCGAGGGATCCGGGTTCGAATCCCAGTGGCACGCACCAATGACTTTGTAATAAAAGTTATGTGCGATTTATGAAATTAAATATCACCTGCTGTTACGGTGAAGGAAAACATCGTGAGGAAACCTGCATGCCTGAGAGTTCACAAAAAAAATGTTCTCAAAGGCATGCGAAGTCCACCAACCCGCAGTAGGCCAGCGTGGTGGACTAAGGCCTACATCCTTCTCATTGTGAGAGGAGACCCGACCCTGTAGTGGGTCATTAATGGGTACTGACAATATATCTAATTTATGTGTCTCTGACAAATGCAACCTCAAATGTAAGTTTTCAATAGGTAATCAATAAACGAAGGTATACATATACATATTTGCATTTCCAGAGATTTCACTTACAATACACCTTATTGTATTGTGAAATTGTGAAGCTGCGAAGAACGGGAGCAGTTCAAAAATCTACAATAATTTATTTTTCAAGATCGTTTACTCGGTAGAAGAGTCCAATTCTCCTAATGAGGCCGACTTAATGCCGCTGTATCGACGCAAGTTGCGGCGAGCGATTTACTGCCACGCCGCGTGCCGCTAATGTTCACTTCCGACAACTTTACTCTCATAATATCCTTCTGGCGTCTATTACATCTTAATGTAGACTTTATTTAAAGTAAATGAGTAACAAACGATCATGTACATGATAAGTGGTTACTGTTCCATCCATCCGTCTTTTACCTATGGAGAAATCTATCATGGATTCCACCCCACCCACCGTTGGATCGTCTCTGACAGGAATGAAGCCGGACTCAACCTGTCAAATACCCCTCGGTTTACCTTTCAACACTTACACTTACTCAAGTCTATAGTATCAAGTCTATATTTACCCCCAAGGAAGATTAAATTCCACCTGATGTCGTGCTACGGTACGTAGCAAGTGCTCATAAAGACTAAGACAGTTACCTCAAATTGAATTTCTACTGCTAATCATGCTTCCCCTTCTTCCATGAAAAAATTTTAGCCTCACGATAGGTTGGTTATAAGGCATCGGTTTGGTTCCCATTACCACTTCTCAACTGAAACTGAGTACCTAATGGTAACATTATGTTATGCTGATATCTTCAATGTAATATGTAAATTAGAAAGAGTGGGCTGTGCCTTCCTATACTACAATATCCAAACTACACAAGTCTGTAATTGAATAATGTCAATCAAATTGAACCATCACGTTCAGAAAACCTATACAACAAAATGACAAAACCATTCAATAAACCAACAGATTGATCAAAATTATTGTGCTCACGTTAATTCTCGTCGCCAAAACGCCTCGATAATTTTATACAAACAAACCTTTTAATTGACATGCAATTTTAAACACATTTATTTATTCACTGCTGCAAAGCGGTTCAACGATTTATTAATTGCTAGAAATTGATAAATTCGAGTTTTTGAGCGATTCGGAGTGAAGAGTCGAAGGCACCGTGGAGCCAAAAACGCCCAAAGTCAAGCATCGTTAAGAGCTGAGCACTCGTTTAGGTGTGCGCGAAAAGTAATTGCCGAAGTCTAAAGATAATTGATTTTTGGATTTTTGCCAAGAAATGTTTCGAAACAAAAGTGTTGTTTCCCGAGAGAGATAAAAGACTGAAAATTGTTTAATTCAAGTATCTTAGACGTAAGGGGGCGTCCATTAATTACGTGAGGGCGGAGGTTAAGTTGAACCTTACCCAATCTCATATGGGAAAGGAAAGGAGTTTTGGCCTAAAATGTAAAATTACGATATGCATACGTACGTAAAAAGGTCTGTAGAACGAAAAAAAATAACGTAGCGAATGAGGTGTCCAAAACCTATTCTAAAATTTAAAAAACAAACACGGATTCATTTATTTTTTAACCTACATTCAAACACGCACCCAAAGGTTATAAAAGCAGCGCGTACAGTAATATGAGCACGCACCTCACATGAAATACTAGCCACGCATGGCGACGCTAGCAGATAATGTAGCAAACAGTAGAATACTTCACACGCGTCATATTAAAGCTGGCCAATCAGACGTATCCTCAAACCCGCTATCAAAGTTCCATAGAATCTTACCATATAACACAAATGGTCCGAAGTTAGGATTCGGACCGCGGTCCCCCGACAGTGACATCGCCTGGCAGGAGATCTCTTTTCCTCCAAGTTTACTTCAGTACAGGATGTACATACTTGTACTTTCGCTACCTTGTCGACAATGAAACTTTGACTTATCTTAACTGTACACGAAGTTAGGGTTCATTCAAACGAATCAACAACAATTTAAGTTTGTATCAACTTGTAAACGTTTCTCGCCTCACCAAATTGAATTATAATTTTAATGAATTTCCGACGACGTTTTCATTATATTACGAAATAAATTCACGTCTCTTAACTGAGTACCTAAGTACTCGATATCTGTGAGTTTATGTTTGTAGATTTTATACTAGCTTCAGCCCGCGAATACATTTGCGGTTATGTTAGAATTTTGACAAAATAAATAAGAATAAGGTAACTTACTCTACAGAATATATTAATTCAGATTATTATCTATACGTTTCTCAAATTTATTTCCTATTTGAACTTTTTATGCTAGAAACATACTTAAATCGGATATGCGGGTCTGGTACATTGTTACTAAATAATGTCAATCAAAACAAAATTGGTGTAATTTTATATGAGTTTTGTTCGTAAAACTTTGATAGAATATGAATCATGATTACTGTTCCAAGTTTGGATAGCAATATTATTGTTCTGATAGTATCATAATAATATGATTAACTTTCTCACGCATATAATAAAATAACTTTGATAAAATTCATATTAAATTCCTCATGTAACGAAGAAAAAAAAATTTCATTGCAGTTCAAAAATAAATGGTTTCGTGCAATCAGCAAATGTACTGTTCCAATAAAAATAAATATCTCTGTGCTCTGACTGCAACGCATCAAAAGAAAATTAATAAATTAAAGCAAACTTTTCAACAGTCCACTACTTCTATCAACTGAAATTATAAATAAGTTCAAGAGTTCTCCTTAGACTTTGCGTTTGCTTTTCAATCGACATTTTTGATATTGAATTTCCTGGGTTTGATAAAAACGCTGAATTTTTAAGAGTTGAAACGAACTGAAATTATTATTTAAATTTCTAGGTTGAATTTAGTCATTCAAGACATAATTATATTGTTTCACCGGTCTTTGCATCGTTCGCCATGTGGCAAAAATTTATGTAATATATTTTACTGGAAACTATTCGAATAATGAGATATTCTGCGGCAATGGGCTTCTTTTGCAAAAAAATTACATTGACAACGTTATAAAAGACAGATATTGATGTAGTCATATCAAAGGTCTATGTAGCACCACCTTTAAAAGCGCGCAAAAATATCAATCAGGTTATAAATTGAAATCAAAAACAATCCACGAATAATTAATTTCTCATAATATATTCATAGTTTTTGAGCGACCAATTTTAGTTTTAGAATCGCTCAAGTACGGACGATAGCAATTCGTTAAACAAATGCTTCTACGATGATTTAACGTATTTCAACTGTAGGTTCCACTTTTTCCGACTATCTAAACTGCGATAAGCTGCGCCATCAGTTGAATGATAATATTTATATCTCTTTATATTAAATAGAATAAAAACAAAGTCGCATTTACGCCTCTCCTGTTTGTTTATAATTTTAAAAGTATACTACAGTTTCCTATATTTTTTGTACTGTATGCATTTTGAAAAATACTATGGAGAATTTTCAGTTTCCATACCGGTTTCCTCATGATGTTTTCCATTGCCCTGGCAGCTTATATATTTTTAAGGTTCTCATATCTTAGGATAAAAAGGGTAAGGGTTCCTTTCTGTTGTGTGTTTGAAGCGTATCCTAGTTTAAGGCTATGCGTGTGAAGGGTATACTCAAATAACGTGGCGCCCCATAAAGCTTCTTATATTTTTCCATATCGGTTTCTTATAACACGAAGATTTATGCGAAATGAATATGTCTGGCTCTTTCACTTCGATGAAGGCTTCATATATTCGTCCTAAACCATGCAGGGAGTTACCACAAACCAAAAATAAAAGCCGATTATCCTAACTCAACAAACTGAATCGCTGCGTGTTGAGTGATTGTTTAAAACTTAAAATTCTCCGGAATTCGTTTTCCCCGGTTGACGAGAATTCATAAAATCTGCTACTTACGTACATAAGATATTCAAATCCCTTAAGTGCACGTTGCGGTTGGATGGTGAGAAAACGTTCATTTTGAAACGCTGTAAAACTCCTTATTATTTCAGTTTTGCATGTGTCTTTGAAGAACAGCAAGGTAGAACCAAAATTGTTATAAAATACACTTATATCCATTAAAGCACCGTCTTGCTCGCAAAATGAAAAATAGCGGTAAAGGGAGGTCTAAAACTTTTTACGGCAAACCTTAAGTCAGCAATCTATGTCACCAATATAAAATTTAATGCACAAAATATTCACGTATCTACGTTGTAATGTCGTATTCATACTTAGGTGCCGTGCATAGATGGCGCGGTGCGAGTTTTTACGACGCTATAAATTTTTAACGTCGCAAAAAGTCTCTTCGGCTTCAAGTACGAAACATAGTCCGCCAGTAAACGCTACTTGTGACTACTACATAAATATTGAGATTTCTCTTAAAAATACTTAAGATGCCATCTTGTGCCCATAGGAATTATTTGCTATATTTTTTGTGTGATTTGGTAACAAACATTCATCCATTCTCACAAATTTTCGCATTTATAACAGTAGTAGAATTATGAAATAGGTAATACGTAGCTGTTGTCAGCTCGACGTAAATCAATATTTTGCTTAATTGCTTTGGACGATAGCACATTGTAGGGTCAACGTTGGAAATTTATTAGATTCCGGGCAAACCTCAATCGGGAAATATATTTTTCGGAACACGGTCTCAGCGCATTTAATTGAATAACACACTGGGGCTTTGATGTCGGATTTTTTATGGTATGGTGAAAGCTAAATGCTGAGTGCTGGTTTGAAGGCCTTTGTTTGGTCTATTGGTATCCATTAGTGGACTTTTTGTAGGGCAGTATCCCATTTTTACATCATATTGTACATTTTAGTAAAATTTTTGCAGTTCCTTTTAAGAAGAAGTTTTTTAAATATGGCAAAAAAATTTGACGAAATCTAAGACTGCATCATTGGATTTTTGAAAAATCAATATTGAACCCGTTGATATTTTTCGATTCGTCACTAAAAAAATATTTTTAACTCAAAAACCTCAACTGATTAGGTATGCCAAGCCGGATTGGACGACTCAACTATTGCGTTTAGGTTAACATATTTCCCTTAAACGTCAAATGTTTTACTGACCAAAGTTCTTTCTGTTCACAGTTGTTCGGCGTGTCCATATTCGCGCTCTGCCTATGGATCTGCATAGAGCCAGGGTTCAACGAGTGGATGCGGATCTTGGAGCTGCAGCGGTACTTCATCGGCATCTACATCATCCTGATCGCCTCCCTCGGGATCATGGTGGTTGCGTTCCTTGGTTGCGGGTCTGCGCTTATGGAAAATGTTTTGCTCCTCTATGCGGTTAGTAGGCTATGTTAAGAAGGTTATTTTATCAGCAATAGTTTCAAAAATCCACGGGTTCAAAAATCCACAAATGAAGGTGATCGGCATAGCTCTCAAAAATTGCAAATTTAAATTGCAATGGGCTGGACTGACATCCGACCGACAGGCGGACAGACGAACTGAAGAAGACAGCGGGGAAACCTTTGGAATCAGAGAGCTCAGGATCAGACGTAGTGGCGTCGATTAGAGGACGCCCATATCCAGCAGTGGACTACGAAGAGCTGAAAGGATGGAATTTATTAAAATATTTTAAGATTTAGGGTTAATATGCTCAACAAACTTAACATGCTCTCAATTTTTTTAACGATTTCAAATTTATTTTCAGTTTATAGGCACACAAGTAGGACTGTTCGTGTTTGGGCTGGTAGGCGCATGCGTGGTCCTCGACTTCTCCACATACGACTCAAGCATCCAACCTATCATCAGAGATGTCATCGTCAGGCTGATTAACAACCCCCAGCACGAGGGAAGCAGAGAGATTCTCAGGATGGTGCAAGAAGGGGTAAGAATTTTGTAAGAATATTTAACTTCTGGAAACGCGATCAATTTGGAAATCTCCCATTTCATAAACGTATATAGCTTATAGTCAACTACTTTGTTGCCAAGAAGTGACGATAAAAACACTTAAGTGTAGAATTCATAACAAGTTATAATTTTCATATAAAAGGTCAACCCGCTATATAGTTTTCTTGTCGTTAAAATATTATTAATAAATCTTAATAAAATCAATAAGTAGGTTGTATCATATCGTACTTATTATATTCTGCAAGTGCATACCGAGGCTATAAAACTCACGTTTAAACTACAATATTATCACGACTTATAAGCACGGTGCAGTAATAATCTGAGTAATTATTCAGCAAATCTAATGTAGAGTTAATAACTAAGAATTAGCAATGGATCGTGTCCATTCTCAGCTTGAAATAAATGCGGTTAAATGCTATTTGTTAATAATTAAATCCGTAAGTGCTAACGCTAAATCAACCAAGCCCATTTAACCGGCGGACAGTTGACGTGGAACTGAAAATAGAAGGCTCCAGGCGACGCAATGGGCCACTGGCCGTTTATGACGCAGCAATAATTGAATAACGGCGTGCATGTCCCTTGCTGTCCGATTGAATATTGCCGCACTCAAAAGTCCTCGGGGATCAAATGTCCGGTAAAAATTCAGTTTGAAATTAACACTAGCACGCCTCTGTTCCGTTCAGGTTTTTGGGTGTTTTACGTCTTGACGTGTGTGTAATTTACTGATGTAGATTTTAAAGGAAATATCTGAAACATACATATATCGTCAGTGAACAGCGTTTTGCTTTTTTCGTGTCTTTAAAAAGGTAACCTCACTTTAAGAAACGGCGTCCTTTAGGTCCCGCCCGGTTGAGTATTGCCGAATCCAAAAGCCCTCGAGGACGGAAATATAACCGAAAAACGGAATTAATTTTACATTCATATACTTACTTAATATAGTTCCAGAAAGAAAATTTGAGATCATCGCCATCCTCTTACTAAAAGAATGTATATTTCAAATTATCGCTTCTTTATTTCAGATCGGATGCTGTGGAGCAGATGGGCCGATGGACTTCATCAACCTAAACAAGCCTCTGCCAGCTGAATGCCGTGATTCCGTGACTGGCAACGCTTACTTCCACGGCTGCGTGGATGAACTGACCTGGTACCTGGAGGGCAAAACTGGTTGGCTCGCGGGAATCGTCCTCGCTTCCTGCATGATCTGTGTAAGTTTGCCGGCCTTGGCCAAAATTCGTCAGTCATGAGAGTCATTTGTCGAAGTCCACTGCTGTGCATAAGTGCCAGACTCTATTAAACCATCTGAACATATATTTTGTATTCCGACTTATTTACCGTTAGTAGGTACCGGGCAAACAAAATATTAATTTTAAAAGAAGTCATTTCATTATGGAATAAGCAGTACCTGTATACCACATTACTTACTATTATGGATTTTACCTCTTTAGACGTTAAATAAAGAAATTCATCTGTTGCAGGTGGTGAACGCCGTAATGTCTCTTGTCCTCATTCAGGCCGTGAAGAAAGAAGAGGAAGAGTCTGTAGTCTTTAAAAATTAGAATATTATATCTTAACAAGTACAATATTTAGATTTTAAGACACTAAGGTCTTTTTCCCGAGGAGTTTGCTAACGCGACTGGAACAAATAGAAAAATCGTACAACAACTCACAAGTGATTTAATTTCTTAAGCATAACTTTAATATCGTGGGAGAAAGACCTCACTTATAAGCGTATCAAATTTATTTTTATATCCGATGCAAATGTTTCGCGTTTCTAACGCAACAAAGTCAACCACCGTTTTGTATTTTTAAGTATTTTAGAAAATAACATGGTAATAACTTAAAATAAATTTCTAAAATAAAAAGAAAATGTTTATTTTTGTTTTTATGTAAAAAAAATCCAAAATCCAATGAGAACACTTCGGTTCATGCTGCGTTTAGTGTGTGTAATTTGAAACATGACACAGGGAACCGCAGTGTTTCGAGTTTCGAGTGAGCTTTTGCCACCTGAAAAAACAAATAGACAAATAAATAATTGTACTCATAAATACATGCATGTTGCCTAATGATTCAAATCGAAAGATTGTGTCACTGTTAAAAAAAACCTTAATAATTATTATCAGTAGTTACTTTAACAAATACAAACTACGATATCGTATCCTGGAATATAATATCATCCGTGTACCGAATACGAATAAACAGAACTTCAAAGTTGTTGGACTCGATGTTGACATCGCGCCAAAGCTGAGTTTCAAGTGTAGTTCAATCCTGACTGAACACTCGTTAAGGTGTTCTGCCCAAATGAGAAATAATTGCCAAAGTTGTCCGAGGTTGTTCGATAATCGAGTACTGGATTGTCGCCAAGATACGCCCCTTGGGGACCAAGGATAATGTTACGCAACATATTTCCATAGGTGGATCTACCAACATTACAACCGTGACTACCGACCGAGGAGCCAACAAACCGTTATGTTTAAAATATCGTTACTGCAAAGTAGAACTTGTCAGTAACCCAGGTAAAAAAATGTTCTCAAAGGCATGTGAAGTCCACCAACCCACAGTGGACCAGCGTGGTGGACGACGGCCTACATCCCTCTCATTGTGAGAGGAGACCCGACCCTGTAGTGTTTCATTAATGGGTTACTGACAATAGTAGAACTTATAAGACTAATAATCATTTAACGCCGGAAATTAATAACCGATCTTCAGATTATGAATTTTCTAAATGACATATGGTTGCCAGGCCATATGGAGTCTTTCGAGTATCTTGGTAACCAAACATTTTATCAATCGGTTACTACTTTCGGGCACTACTGACACAAAAACTTCATAGAAATAAAGACTACCCATAAAAACATATAGATACCTACAAATTGAGGTAATGACACAGAAGAAATATTCTTAAGAGCAAGACGCGTGCGAAAGCATTAACAAAATTACACAAAACTTATTTACCTCCGGTATCCACAAGTCCCAAAAGACATATGTTTCACGTTTGTACTCCTTACCCCCTCATGTTAGTACCACGTATACTGCGCATATAACGAATGAAGTCAAAGTTTCTTCTTATTTTAACTTGTACAATATTTTAACCCCTCACGTAGAGATGGGATAAGTCTCCTCGGCTTTGCTCATGACCGAATGCCGAGTTTTACTCGATAAAATCGGCTGATTACTCGGTCGACTCGCTCAGCATGGTGAAATGAGATATAGGTACGAGTAACTCTTGCTTTATCACTACACCTATTCCTGATTGATGGATAGCAATTCTTCTCAAATTGTAAATATAATATTGTTAAAAGATGAATTCAAAGTTATGAACTTTCGAGTTCAAATAAATACCATTTTAGCTTTTATGTAGATCTGATTATAAACTTGCTGTTGCGTTGCATTTACGTTTACTTTACCTTATACCGTATATACCGTATGCCTAGTATACGGTAAAATTAAGGAAATCGGTTAATTTTATCATTTTAAGTAGTAATAATCGCTCAATATACTCGGTATAGCCAAGTACCGATCTATAACCGAGTACTTGGCCCAGGATTCACTAATACTCCGTCACTTGTTTTAATGTAATTGTTTGTGATTGCTCCTGGGGAAAAACAGAGTCGACAACAAAACAGCGCTATACATTATACATCGTAACGAACATTAAATTTATTGCCCGTTGTCGATACGATTCTTTATGAAGATGTGTATCTATAATGTAGGCCATGTACGAGTATATTCGTATGTTCGTAACCCTTATTGTTTTACTGCCAAGCTTTGCCTATTTTCTTTGGTGACATGATGATAATATCACATAGAATTCGTAATTTGAGCTAAGAGCTGTCCTATAACTATGTCGCAACAATAGTTCGTGTCCATGTCCAAAGACCATGTCGATTGATTATGCCAGCCAAATTGAACAAGCTGAGTAGTATCTGAGACTTACTTGAAATAATAATTAGGATATTTTATGTATAAAAAAGTAAATCTTTTTGTGCGTAAAAAAATTGTTCCCGGAGAACCGACCAGAGAGAGTCGAAAACGAACTAACTAGACACTAGCACATGTAAATATTGATATGTTTTGTGAATAAGGTTAGTTGTTAGTTGTAGTCTTTGTAAGGTATATGTCAACCAATATTAGAATGGAATAGACCAATTTATTGAATATAAAGGTTTCCATAAAAAAATATGAAAATAGTAAACATTTCAGTTATTTCAGAATATTAACAGACTATTTCGGCTTTTATACAACAAGAAAAAATCATTAGTAAAAAATACACAAGGATGACTTGGGGGGTAAGAGTCTGACGATGCTTGCAGTAAGTTAGGTACATACTTGTCTGATCTTTAATTGCACTACGGTTATTATAACTAATCTAAAGAATATAAAAGTAGTTCAAACATAAAACAGGAATAGAGGGAGCCTGGATCTAAAAGTTTTATAATCTCATTAATGCCGAGAGTGTGCCGTCAAGTTTTATTGGGGAGGGGGGGTATATCCACTCTCGGTCATCACGTGATTTCGTATAATAGTCTTGTTTTTGCCTCCCAAATTGCCGGAGATAAAGTAGGGAATAACTTGGAGGGTTACTTTTGCGATAACTTGATGTAAACACGTAGTAATATAATGTTGTTTAATAGCTGGAGTTTTGGCTTTGGCGAGCCTTACACAAATACATTCAGAAAAAGGTTATCACCACATTGAGGTTATATGCGGGTGCTTTGCTACTTATGAGGACTAAGATGTTCGCCTGTGTTCCGGACAAACTCCAAGATATGAAGAACATGCTGCTTTGCGACGGATTAAAAAGATGACGGTAGGTTATTTCAGACGACGCAATACTATTGCGTTATAAAGTATATCAGAAAAGGACCTTTATAGCATGACGTTTACATACGCGATATTATCGCAAGCGTTTAAAGTATATATCAAATCAAGCTCAGTCGACCGCGATCTTTGAAGAGTTTGCGGTACGGCCGGGGGGTGAGGGAGGAGGAAGAGGGCGGCGCGCGATATAGCATAGCATGAATTCTGCGCATCGCACCAGTTTATAGCGTATAGTCAGCCAATAATATATAGTACAGTACAATGTGAACGTGTCCATAACAATGTATGGAGCGCGATATTTTTGTGCTATGAGCTATGTACTATTATGCTATTTTATTACACCGTCGTCTGAAACTTACTTGAGATATCTCCCACGACGAGCTACTACGACTCTACCACCTGATCTAGAACATAATCTAAAACAAAAATTTGCCACAGAAACTAGAACATAATCTTCTTATCAAACTCTTCTTATCATCAGCAAAAACGTAAAAAAATATTTTAACTCAATTGATGTTTAAAATGTCACTCAGTTCCGACTCCATCGTAATGTTTTACGAAGCACAAAATCAGTCGATTGAAAACACGTAGCAAACTCGTTTGAACTTTCTTACAAGTTCAAGGAAGGGAGTTTTTTCTTATGGATAACTTCTAATTTATCAAAGCCTTTGGAACATTTTGCGTATTTACACTTTTTAGTATTTTTCCCTTTATTATAAGATATTTTAAGCCCGTTAAGGTTCGTCTTTTCTTTGACTGACTGATACTGTAGAAATGTTTTGAAGAAAATATAAAAGTGTAATATATAAATAATTAGAGATGGCATATTATTTACGAGTACTATCTGGTTGTCACTAGGAGCTAAGACCAAATAACAAATCCGAATTATGTTGTTAAATATGTATGTCGCTTCTAAAAGGAAAGCACATAGAAATTTCGTTTGATTTTACTCATAAAAGTATCTATAACAAGGTTCTTGATTTTTCAGAAATAATGATACATCTTATCACATGTTAATTTATTTGAGACGTCTGTTTTCCTTTGATTGTAACATTATACAAAGCTACAAAGAGCATATTTCTCATAATAATTGTTTTTTCCTTAACTAGGTCGTTTTGTTTACTAGGCCCTACCTTAGATTAGAAGAGATAAAATTATGTTCGTTGCCTGCTATTTTGTAGAAGCTCTTCCTTTACAATATCTGGCTATTGGTGAAAAAAAACTTAGTTACCTATCTGGCAAAAAAGGGACGTAATTAAGATTTTTTAAATAATTGTGTAAATACGAAAACATCGATAAAGCAAGGTAGCCTACACATTTTGCTTATTAACACTTGTGCTGTACCTTACAATAATTAATTTATAATACCTTACTCCAGTTTGAAAGCTTTATATGAAAATTAGAATTAATTATCCCATGGCCTTTGATCTAAACCGAGCGGCTTTAAATTTCAAATATTATAATACCTAACTAAATTGTAGCTAAACAATATAGAAGCAAAATAAAATTTTATGTTGAAATATTCACGTATTTCTCGTACATAGCATTGTCATATTCGTGTTTAGGAGCCTTAGGCGGTGAGTTTTTACGACGACGTGACGTGATAAATTTTTAATACCACAAAAAGTCTCCATTTGGCGAAAGTAAAAAACACTGCAAGGAAGAAGCAACTTGTGGCGGGAACATAAAATATTGAGATCGCCGAAAAGCGAGACATTTTTGACTTTCTGAGAGCTTACGAAGTGGTGCTTGGAATTGTTCTGACTATATTTTAGTATATTCTTTTTATGTTTGTTGCGAAAGGAAAAAACATAAAAAGAATCATCTACCTATGAATATAATCAATTTAAAGTTAAATGTTCACATTTCTTAATCGAGTTTTGGATATTTTAGTACAACTACATTTTACATCGACATAGTATTCCAGGTTTTTCCTTCAAAGTATATTTTGTATAATTTTATAGTTTAGATTCCTAATATTTGTGAAATCATTTTTGAAAAAGTTAAGGACATTATTTCTTGCATTCAAATATTTGATAAAACGATTATCATTTTTGAATCCAAGAGGTAATTGGACGGGAAAAACTTTTTAAGGCAAAATTTTGTCTAACCTATAGGTATAACTTAAAGGTATTTGCGAAGATACTACGTAGGTACCTACAAATTAATCGTAAGGAAGACTAACATTCTTGTAATTAAGCCGGCGCCAATAGCAAACTAGTCATTTATCATTGCATGTGTATCAGTAAGCGGTGGTCGGTTGGCCGAAGCAAATAAAGTCTCAAATTTTTAAAAGTCAAAAAAGTATTTCTGGCAACATGCCTCCTCCAAAACCAAAACACAAGACACGAGGAATATGCTTTACGACGAGCTAAGAGACCGGCGGTACGGTATATTCTACTCTCTGAGGTCTACCTTCCCGGGCGAATTACTATAGCTCTACCACCTAAAAACCATACCTTCTGTAATCTCACTATTTTATGGCAAAGCTTTGTAGACAAAGTATAATGATGCGTGCATACCGTTTTTGCTCCAGATAATGTGCCTATGGGTGAATTATGGCAGAACACGTAAAGCTATCGCGTCAACATAAATCAATTTTTTGCTTAATTGCTCGTTGATAGCGCTGGGCACGGTGAACTTTGGGCAATTTATTGCGTTTTACTTTTGGGCTTTCTACGCTGAGTGAGTTTTTCGGAACAACATCGTTGTTATTAGTTCATAATAATAAATTATGTCCGTCGCTGCTTTTAAGGAATCAATAACAAGAATACTAACTACTATTAAGACTACTACTACTATAACACCACTAATAAGAATAACAAGAATCTACTTCAAGTTAAGCCCAGAAGTTCACCTAAACAGTAGGTATAACCTACCTTTTGTTTAGGTTAACTTAGGTTTTTTACGGTATTTATGATCTTATAATTTACTTTTCCTTTTCTTTTCTTTTTTTAATTTTAAGATAAATATTGGTTAATATTTGTTTGTTTGCAGTAAAAACGGTAGCTACAACTTCCTTCAAAAAATTCTGACTGTAAAAAGCAATGACTCCCACTAAGGGTAGTGTTAAAAATAAAATATAATGAGTCCAAATGAGAGCTTCGTAATGTAACGCCTTGAGGGGTGTTCTCAAAGTTTAAGTACGGTTCAGGTAGCTCAATTTATAGTAATTTTTGGGTCACTGACATAACAAACAACTGCAGTATTTTTCAGCACATATTTAATTTTTTACCAGATAATTGACGTAGCAACCACTCATCACCATTAGCGACCTTCTTGGTGTTGCCGGCAACAGTGACCACTTTCCATCAGGTCGTCGCTTTGTCTGCTTTTCAAAAAATAAAAAGGTTTCAAGAAAGATAAATACATAGGTTTTACCACCTATTATACAAGGTGGTGATACATTATCGTTAAACACCGCAACGATGACGTTGTACAAACACACGAACAAATGTTCTACCGTTATGCTTTTAAGCTGATCAAATAAATTAGTGATATAAAAGCCGCAGTTGATGTGAACCGGTAATATACTGCTGGATTACTGAAAAGCTTTCAGTTAACGTGAAACGTTTTCTATTAATCCAGCAAACCCCAAAAAGGTTGCGTATTGTTATTTCCATCCATCCGCCACTTCTGGCGGCTTTAGGCCTGTTTTTTTTGCAGGCTACCGATTGTCAGGCTAAGTTTGCACGTGTCTTCTTACGAATTAATGCATATTAATGCGTACGTACACGTCCGAACAATCCCGGTCTTAGAAATACTGTAAAGAGTAAAAGTGTTAGTTCACTTCGTTTATATCTTGTAAAACACTACGAAACCACGGATTCTTATTAAAATTCTTCGTAATATCCTACTCGGGGTATCTTTCTGCAGAGTTTTATTTTTATTGCGATTTCGCATGAACGAAACTTGATTTAAAACCGTGTTGGACACTTTTTGCTTCACTTGAAAATATTTACAAACATATAGCTGGAAACTTCAGTGGCGATATTTACATAGCCCTATAAATTCAAATAGAATAGCTTCCTCTGCAGCGCCTGAGGCGAGAAATATTGCATCTTTTGGCGGCTTGGCAGATACTAACAAGAATGTAAATCAATAGCATGATATCGAAGAAAATAAAACATAACATTATAGAACTATATTCTGACCAAGACTCCGGTAACTCGGTTTATTAAAGGATCACACCGTCTATATGTCAGTTTTTAAATCGGCAGCCGAACGGTTTTTTATTTGTAATACAAAAGTAGCAAATGAGGGTGCGAATCTGATGTTGAATGGGCATTCAAGCCCAAAAGTCACTTTGAATATTAAACAGGACATTTTAAGGTCGAGATTGTTCGTGCGTGACCGTACTTATACGCACGAGATGAATTCGTACGAACACGCCTCCAAAAAAAGCGCTGACTCATGCTTCTGACAAGTTTGTTTATTGGCTTGTTTATTCAAATGTAATAATGCCCACATCTATACGCTAGAAGACATCTCGTACAAACAAATGCTTGGTACCGACTCATTCAAGGCTTTCATCGGTTCATTTGCCGTAACAAGTTGTAATAAGCCTACGCGACGTCATCGTATCTATACTGGGGAGTCTTCGAAGAAAACAACATTTGCATAAATAGCGACATGAGGTACTAACATGGGATTGCTATTCTGAATAAGTTATTCATTACTGCTATACCTTTTTTGTGTTGGGAAGCGCACATTGTTATATTTTGTTTTGCAAATAAAATAAAGCAGGCATAAATAGGTACCAGCGACGTTTGTGATCATAGTTCATTAAAGGCCCTTAAGTAGTGTTTGAGGTTGTATTTCAATGCATTACAACTTCATTAATCCCAGGAATTTATGGGGGCATATGCGACCGCAAAAAACAAAAAACCAAATCCCCCTACGGTTTTCCCAAATCCCAAACGGATTCAGTAGGAATAACTTCTATTGATGACCATGTTAAAATCACCCATTATGGATAGGATCTATTGGAATTACTCACAAATACTCGTATTTCAACGTAATCTAGTCCAAGGATCAGTAAAATAGCAAAAACAGTAATTTATTAGAAATCTCTTGTTTTTCCCATTAACTGAATCGTGTAAACATCGGAGGGAAAAAGTCGGAACTCAGTGGAACATACAGCGTCACGTCCGGTCTCGGCTAATATCCGGCTGAAGTATGTTTGTACCAACAAACACAACAAATACAATTATTTGTTTGGAAATCCGTCGTTGGTAGCGTGAATATAGGATTTTTTGTTAAAGTACTTGTACTATTATATGTGGTTAAAGGCAGGAGTAAAAAAAGTTTGAAATAGTTCAAATTAATTGCTGAATCAAATGGTACAGGATTTCGCCACCTGCTCCTTACTTGACAAAAATACTATGTCGGGAGAAGTTAAGTATCAATGAAAGTGACATAATAATTTCCTCCAAAATAAAAGTGATCTAAAAATAAAAGCTCCCTAATTTTATGTGTCCCATTTTGATATTTAAAAATGTTTGGTAACTAGTGACATTTGAGTTTGCCTGCCGATGGATAAACCACTGTACTCATAATCCGCCGTAATCGTGCCATAAGTACCTATATTCGTTCGCTCCTTTTCTATTACAAATTGTACACAAAACAAAGTTAAGATAACAAACACAGGTAAGTTTGTCATTAATATAGTAGATTATTAACTTTCGATAATACCCTATCGATCGATGTAATCGACAACGGGAAATCGACTCGCCTTAAGCAGCTCTTAATATCCGTTTATCTCAAGTGGAA
Source organism: Erynnis tages (assembly GCA_905147235.1). Lineage (NCBI taxonomy): Eukaryota > Metazoa > Arthropoda > Insecta > Lepidoptera > Hesperiidae > Erynnis > Erynnis tages. The sequence continues at coordinate 3,713,707 of LR990077.1, read as the reverse complement.
CAGTTTTTTCAAGCGCAATAACAAACTCGCTGTGACGCTACAACCAGACAGCCCGAGGCTTAAACCAATGTCTGTATCAACACGCCTTTGCTGAACCTTATTCAATATAAAGCCTAGTATTGCGCTATTCGCTGTTTTGTTAAACAAAATACCAATAGCTTACTCGTGGAACTTGAAAGGCGGTGAAATAGACCTGTATTGTATTTATTAAAGTTATCTAAAAATACGTATATAGCTTTCGTATACAACTTTCGTATATTTTAGTTAATTAAACAAGTATATCAGTGATCACTTTACATCAAGTGACCCGCAGGAATTCTGCAAGACCGCAATTGTTAACCCAAAAAGCGCCTTGGGTAGTGTATTGTTAGAGAGCACTCAGGCGAGGAGAAAATTCTCGAAGCCTGTAACCCCACAATCATACGGCAAAAACCGCCACAGCTATTCTATTAATGACCGCAATGCACGAAAAAACAACGACAAAAATGCACTCGAAAAGGCATGAGATTTTTTGGTATTTAAAATCGAGTAGGTATTCTAGTCTAGTTCTGGTTAGGTCTACTCAGTAAAACGAATACTTCCCATCTAGGGGCAGATGCAGTAAAACACGTATAAATATGCCACATCATAGTGAATTTTATTAATAATTTTTTTACAAAGTTAGTTTTGTAAAAAGTTGATTACACCTACACTACAATTGATTATGGTAACCAAAACAAGCAGGATTATATATTATTTACCGAAGCTTTCTGTACGCCATCAATCGTATTAAGTGTACCCAATGCCCATCCAATTAGACTGCGAGCCTCCGGGATGTACTCGCATCCACGGCAACGCCATCAATGATCTAATGTGTGCCAAGTGCTCGCTACGTAAATTTACACAACGTAAATACACAGTTTACTACTAGCCACGGCTTGTAATTTAGGTAACTAAAATAGATTTTCGTAAGAGTATATGTAGATATAGATGGAGGTTTTGTAAATAAGGTAACTAATACATATATTATATGAATAAGGTTTACCTACTTGAAATTAAAGTATAACGTCAATATTACAGAAACTTATTTCACCTTCTTCTTCAAACAATGATGACAGGTGCCTAGTGGCCGACCGCTGTAAGTGCCACTCTCCCATGGTTTGCGGGGTGCAGGGGGGAACGATACTGACCAATAAGCGAATGTTCTGCCAGCCGCCGACGACTTTGAAATAAGAATCGGGCGTTTTGTATCGGGTTAGTCGCTCTTACGGCGATCTACCTCTAACAGAGGTTATCAGAAACAGAACTTGTAAGATACATAACATTAACAGAATGAAAATCATGTATGTAAGTAGTTACATTTATACTTTCATCAAATTTACCATGGTAAGACCATTTATTGGATTGTTGTTGTACCTTCGTAAGTTGTCTTACAAACGAGACATTAAATACTGACAATCTAACTTGAGCTAATCGTAAACCCTCGGACACAACCTCTGTTAAAGGTTGAATATCTCGGTCTATTGTTGGACAAGGATAACCGAACTACTTAATTGCTGTTTATACTTTAATACTATAAAAAATCAATTGGGCTTAATATCTTAACAAAAATTATAATGCAACTTAAAAAAATCCAAACAAATCCAAACCAGAAAATTGGTAAGTATGTACTTGTATTTTAAACGTCCCGGCTATATGCTTTTGGTAACTCGTATATTCTGAACGTACCGCTGTATGGTGATATATGCCGCATAAATATCGGTTCTAAATGTCCCTAAATCATCGTTCAACCAATATGGAGAACTGCAGTTCTGTCGCCGACGTAATTACAGCTACATTGGTCGGACTGTGTATCTGTCGAACAAATTTACCGTCGTTGCGCAATGGGATTCACCGATGCGATCTGTGTTTAATGTTGACCCATTCACTCCTCTGGCCATTTTGTATAAATACTGAAAATAATGAAAATCTAGATACTGCTTAAAATGGAAAGTGTGCCGAAAGTGTTCAGTCTCCAGTATGTTAGTTCTTTTAAAACAGCAACAGTAAAACAGTAACAGCGTTGTGTTCAGGTAAATAATTGCAAATTAATATTCACTAAAAAAGAGCTTGAAGAAAAAAAGCAATGAACATCTGTAGTAATAAAAGCGATAAAACACAACAATATGAGAAAGTAGGAGTAAAATGTATTGAAGTAGTATATTTTACTTCAGTTTAACGTACAAATTTAACCAAGACTATTACTCAGTATATTATTATTATAATTATACTATCCTTGACTTAAATATCCTTCCCAGTTCCAATTTCCAATACCACAGAACAATACAGATCTTAATATAAACGTCTTGAATCTGAAATCTAGGTACTCCTTCGTTACAATAGGAAAGCATAAAACATAATATTGAAATAATATTATGTTTTATGCTTTCCTATTGTAACGTAACAATTACTTCTACATAACTAACCGATATGCTAACCGTATTTAGGTACATCTATTTACTATGTGACTATATTATATGCTCTCAACTATGACGATTGCAATTCCAATGCTACTACTCGTAGCTCTGGAATTCACTGCTTCGTTATGAATTGGAAGCATTACATTGAATATTGAGGTATTTGCTTGAGCAGTTGTGAAATACCATTTCTCAAGTCGCATTTCACCTACAGTGGACGTTTGTGCTATTAAATTGCAACATAGTGGAAATTGCTCCATATATTAATGTAAGCCACAATGACAGCGGTGATAGCCCAGTGGCTTAGAATTCGACTTCGAATCGAGGGGTCCGGGTTCGAATCCAAGTGGCACGCACCAATGACTTTGTAAAAAAGTTATGTGCGATTTATATATCACTTGCTGTTACGGTGAAGGAAAACATCGTGAGGAAACCAGCATAAGAGAGTGAGAGTTCACAAAAAAATGATCTCAAAGGTATGTGAAGTCCACCAACCCGCAGTAGGCCAGCGTGATGGACTAAGACCTACATCCTTCTCATTGTGAGAGGAGACCCGATCCTGTAGTGGGTCATTAATGGGTTACTGGCATGGCATGGCAAGCCACAATGCCTGACATCTTAATTACCAAATGTATTCTACTTCCAACTTGTAAAATGAGGCAATAAATGATTAGAAAAAAATTCAGAGCGACAGCAAAAGGAATAACATAGGTACTCGTAGTTATGGGTGGTTGGATGTGTGGTGACAAACACACAAAAAAAATTAGTTTGATTTTAAAAATCAGATATGTTATACTAAAGCACACTTATTACTTTTATTCTTAATAATAATAGACTTCTGTGGCTTCCATATACAAATCATAAATAGGGACCCAGAATTGAACTTTTAATAGTTATCTAAACCTACACCTCATAAACAAGTTAAATTTATCATAATATTGCGCAATCAGGGAGATTCATTCATCACATTTTAAAAGAACCAAAATTCTAACAAATCTCTTTATAACAACAGTAGACCGAGCCCATTTCTACATAAAGACTTATTTTATTGTATTTACGTATAAATAACAGAAAAGGAAATTGTGATTAACTTGCATTCCTCTTAACCCACACAGAGGTGCATACTGTAGGATATTGAGCAATTTCCTCGCACACGTTATTGCTTTGCTACAGCGAGGTGTGAGCGAAGGTTAATCAGGATACACATCTTGTTTATGAACCAAGGAAAAGCAATTTATAATATTTAACCCTTGATTGCCTACATTCACCTTTGTTACGTTCAATTTGGAGTTTTTGAGCAATAAAGTGATAACTTATTTGTTTATTTTGCTTAACATTTAAATGGTACTTCTCTATGTGGTACTTTTTTTAAATAATCGATATGAGCTTTACAAAATTAAATATCAACTGCTGTAACGATGAAAGTCCACCGACCCGCATTAGGCCTGCATAGTAGGCTAAGGCTTACACCTCTATCTTTGTGAGAAGAGACCAGGGCCGGCCCTGCTTTACATACAAACATATATTATGTTTGTATGTAAGGCAGGGCCTGAGTTACAAACAAACATCTATTATGTTTGTATGTAACTCATGGTTTACAAGCAAACATGTAAGCTGTTTGTTAAAAATAAAATTAATGTAGTCTCCATAAATCCAATCAATGAACTGCAAAAATGCCCTTGCGATTGTTTGCTTACAAAAAAAAATAAGAAAATAATTTTAAAAAATATAAGGGCTTAAATATCAAGCAAAAAACACCCAACTCAAGAAACCCGACACAACAAAAACATATCATAAAAACCCTGAATATTTTCTGAGTGAAAACAATCTGATTAACCTCTAAATAAATCAGCATTTTAGCTATCTGCGAAGTTCACTTCAAGTCCGTAACTTAAGAACTCAAGTCTAAAACTGGAACCAAATCTCTTAAAACTTGTTCCAACATTCAAGCCTTATCGCTTCTGAAAAACTCTCAATCGTATTCAGCCTTTACTAGCCTAAAAGGAGATTTCTTCCTTTGTGCAAAATAGCTGAAAATGGACATCTAGCCTGGATGTTAATGGAGAACCTATTTCAAATGTCTGTAGTCCATTTAAATTTATTTATGCTTCCTGAAAACAGAGAAAACTACCTCAAATTAGAATTTCTAGTGAAATTTCCTTATAACTCTTTTTATACGATACTCTGCAACAGATATTTATTGTTTATTTGTGTACAAATTCATGTGTGTCTGCGAGTTATCACTAATCATCATTAATTACGGAATTTATACTCTAATTCATTCAAAACTAAACCTATGTTAGTATAAGATGTAAGAAAAAAAAATGTGCTACACTCTGGAATGATCAAGAAGACACAATTGAATGCTCAAGAAGACAGAAAAGATCACAACACAGTGAAAATTGAAATTGTAAATCGTTTATAGACTGGTCCGAATCCAAATCCAACAGTATTGGAAAGGCCAACTTGATTGAAATTTATCACCTTTTCCTTTCAAACTAATGAAGTTCTATTGCATTTCTAGAGGCGTAATGTACACTATAAATAACAATTCCCGTTCAATGTTTCGTTAATGCATGTCTGCCTTTGGAATGTGTATCTATTAGTTCACTACGCAATGCGAAACTCACTTTAAAACCATTAGTATAGATTATAGCCTTACACCCAAAATAGTATGGGTATAGCACTTAATTATTAGGGCAAATATGGGCTATTATAGTTCTTTTAACATAACAAACAATTTTAGGTATAGGTTATATTTCTTCCTTGAATTTAAGTTGGAAAGGTTAGGAAGTGTTACCCAGAACCCAGCTATCTATCGTGATTGTTACCCAGATACGATCTCGATAGGATTTCTATCCAAAGTCATACGAGGGTGTGTGTGAATCATTAACTATTTAAAAACACGGCAGTCGTAAATTAACGAACTCTAGGGACAAAGGCCCTATAAGAACACCCGACAAGATTTGGTCCATAGCCTGCACGTCCACAAATCGTCCACATTAGAACAACTAGACGAACAACAAACAGAACGAGACAAACATACAACTTAGTAATAATGGGTTTCAATACCACATTCAAATCGCAACTCGAAAATATACCGAACAAACCATAATAATACATATTATTATGTATTGTACAGTGTACATATTAATATTCTCGTACCTATTAAAAATACGAATACTTATAATTAGCTGCTGCTGAAAGGTAATTATCTAACATCAACCTATTATTTACATCAAATCTAAACACAACCGATAAACCTAAAATATTAATAATCTTAATTATTAATACTCAAAGGTAATTTGTGCTTAATTACCTTTGAGTATGGGTATCAACGTGTTATTTACATCAAATCGTGACGTGCTCGTTTAAATTTGGTTATTCCGACCTCAAGCCTGCCTCATTCGATTCCCAGTAATTGATCTTCACTTAGGAAACTACAAAAGTGATTCCCGAGGGATCTCCAATTAGGACTAACGACGGAAGGTAATGCGAGGCGGTGATTGATTAGAGTACATCGTTGTTAGGGATTGCGTTCGGCTTTTATATGATATTTAATTATAAATAAACCGTTATAATTTAATGAGACTTCAGGATTATTGAGTTTTTTTTTTAAGTAATTGAGTAGCAAAACTGCATGCAGGCCAACCGATGTTAAGTGGTCAGTGCAGCCCATGGACGCCCGCATCCAACCCCAAACTCAAACTCAAACTCAAACTCAAAAGCTTTTATTCATTATTAGGTACAATTTGTGCACACTTAATGAAAGTCATACAGACAAATTATACATTCTACATTCATCCGCTTTGATCGCCCCTCAGGCAAAACGTAGACTGGGAGAAAAAAGCGGGCGGAAAAAAACTCCCAGCACTCTTTTAAAAGTAAATAAAACAAATAGAGAAAAAATCCTAACCTAGGTTGTTTGTATGCTTTGCTACTCATGTGGACTAAGGTGTTCACATTAAATAAAGTACTTAGCCCCGGCAAGCCGAAACACAAGACTTGAAGAACAACCTGTTTTAGAACGGGAGGCTGGCTGTAAAATTCTCGTACCTTCCTGAACGAGTTACTATTGCTCTTTCGCCTGAAGAGTTTATGGATGTTTGTTCATTTGTTTTTTTGTACTGGTACTGTACAGGTACTTATAGGCGGTTGGATAGTTGTAGTTTACCTAGTGAGGTACCTACCTGAACTACCGCCACCGTCATAACCTGCCTTCTGCCAGAAGAACCCATCTAATAAAAAAAACCTTAACAGGTGGCAATTACCTTGGACGAGAGACTGGGTGGCGCAGTGGTTAATACAATGGTGCACTGCGTTGAGGGTCCTGGGTTCGATTCCCAGCAGAGCAGAGTTTTGAATGATGCATTTGAATTTCTGTTTCTGGTCTGGGTGTGTTGTGTTCTTGTTTGTGTGTGTCCATGGCACCCACGTGTGTCGTGTGAAATACTAGTGTGGGGTGGGACTATGAGTGTGAAGCGTTATTAACGAATAAGTAAAAAATATGCAAGTGTTGAGAACACTAGCTAAGTTTCAGTCTATAATATATTTCACTTTTTCATGATGGCTTGTCAGATATTCACAATAACGGCGTGGGTGCTGAACTAAGCTGAAATCAAAATGAACACTCCACATTCAATATACGTAAACGAGTGACGTCACATGTCAGTCAGCAGTTGCGAAATAAAACCACCGACGGCCCCCAATCCCAATATTACTCGCAGTCATATTGGTACGTGAGCCAGCGACAGGTTTACGTGATCAATTTACTCCCGGTTTATAACTTGTAGAATGCTTAAATTAAAAGAGTAAAACTAATAAGCCTGGTGACCGTGAGCTGCGACTCCATGGGTGGGTTGAGTAGCGGCAGCCGCAGCCTCAGAAATATGTAGAAAAAAAAGTAGTCATTTCCTTTTGATTTTTTTTATAAATTATAGCTTGCCCACTATAGCAACGAAAAAACCGTCAGCGATGTTAAGTGGTAGATTATTTATATTTCTACTGGATAAATGATCATGACAAAAATATTTTTGTACATACTTTGGAGGCTGCCACTGCTCAGCGCCCATGGAGCCGACACTAACGAACAGTGGGCATCTTCTTAGTTCTCCTCTCTACGAAGTTGCCGAAATTTGCCCCTGGCTCAGGGACCATATGGAGTCTTACCTGTCAACTCATAACGTATGACAAGAGACAGAGCTCAGGAGTGATTCAATATGAACGAACGTCACATCTCCTGTCATTCAGCCAACATTGGTAAAAATACCTTCCAAAAATTGTATTGATAAACCAACATTATTTCCAGCACCTTAGAAGTTGTAGAATTATATTAAAGCCAAGGTGCATGTAAATATTGCCCTTTCAATCATTCTTTTTGGTTTTCATACCTGTACTGTATTTTAAAATTTTCAATTTGATCCAGGCAGACGAAGATATAGACGTTCAAAAGTTCCATAGATAATATCGAAGCACACCTACAGGTGTCCGGAAACTCAACGTCAAGTGGGCCGGATGATAGGTTAGGTCGTAACAGTCCTGAGAAAATATAAAAAAATAATTTTGACCGTGATCTAAGTGGTATAGGGTGTAGAATTGTAGATCATTATCATTTTCATAAATATCATTATTTTACAACGTCAGGTTGAACCTCGTGCCCGCTTGATATTGAGTCTCGGGCCACCTTTATAACAATATACTCAGGTGAAGCTAGTGAGTTAAGTGTAAGAAATTACGGTCCACTTATTTTATGTATCATCCCTGTCTTGACGCTATTTAGTCACAGGTGTGAGACCGCCAAGACGATTCAATGATTTGACAGTTACGTAATGGTGAAGGGAGATGAAATTTAATGTGACAACAAAATACTTACTTTTCGGCTTTCTGACGGAATTTGTGGAGATCTTGATATTTGAGCTCTACAAATACGGATTAAGGAGGCTTTGTTTAGTTGTAGGAATCAGTGTAGAGCTTTTAGGATTTATAATTATATGGAGCAGTTTGAAAAACTTTATTCCTTTATTTACACTTTAACAATTAGAGATCTCCCATCTGGTAACGTGATCGTGCTTGGGGACCGTTCTCTGATGAAGTCATCGCGGAGTTTTGAATGTATGCCAGCGATATACCCGGATATGATAGGATACCCGTGGCGCCATCTCCTAATGAGTAGTGGAAGCCGCCACAATACAATAAGAATTTTAACTACATTGTGTAGAAAGACAAGACTATGTAGGTTGTCTAGTATTGGTTTGGTAAGTATCAGTAAGACTAAGTATCAGTAAGCGGTGATAGTTAGTTAGTTATTGTATTTAATGTGGTAAATAAAATTCGAAAATGTTAAAGGCAATCAATTTAAAACCTCCATTCCGCTAACGCGCTTATAAATTTTATTCATAGAATAAGCCGTTAATTTCGGTCCAGAAACAATAACACATAATAAAACTCTTTGGGATTCGAGTAAAGAGGGCCGACAAAGGGCTGGCTTAATTAAATACAACGTCGAACAATTCCACCGTCGATTACAATGTTATTAAATTGTTCGACGGGCACCTAACATGCTACTTTATGATCTACTCCAATATCCGAGATTTTATTCGAGTTCGTAATCAAATGTATTTTGATACAGGGTGGAACGGTTTTAATTTGCCGTTCGCCGCTGGCTTTTATTTCGGTCATGATTCATGTAGCTTTGAATTGCTAAATTGCTTAGCTTTACTGCTGTGTTTTGGTCGAAATTGATTAATACTACCGTATTTAATTATAGATATATTTTATGATACATTCAGCTATCTGTAGAAGTAATTATGCTTTCTTCAATCGTACGTCACGTAGAAACTACGCTTAAGCTATCTAGTACAAAATATTAAAATTTCGTTGAATGTCGCTGAGAGGGTTTCAGGTACTTTGCAAATTGAATCTAAGTAATGAAATTAAAAAAATTATTGAAGTGACAAGTCGCGATCCAATCAACTTAATGGTCCCTTTTAAGGCGAACTTTTATAATAATTCAGATTGAACCTCATTTTGTTCATATTCTTACAAAAAGGCTTTTAGCAAAGAAACGTAGGTATAAATCAACCAACTTTCGTAAATTATTTATTTTCGATATTATAATTTTATGTGAATATTTTGTTGTTGGAATGGTTGCAGCAAAATCCAATAAAAAATTTAAAAAGCCTTCTCTATAATCACGAAAGCATACTAATAATAATATATTATACAATATAAGAAGAATTAGGTATAAATTAATTTCCGAATTGAATTCTTGAAGTCGCTTGAAGTGCTGAGTGGCAAAACCTAATTGAAATGTCAAGTAATGCGAATGCGATTGACGATAAACATGTAAGGCCTCTTAAAAGGAATCATATTATTAAGGGTTTTTCATTTTATTTTAAACCATTTTATTATAATGTACCTATGAAGTGTGTGATAAAAAGTTAAGTTTGTTTATTTTTCGCGTTTCTGTTTTGAAATCTGTTTTAACCTCTTCCTTTTCTATGGACATGACAACATTACTTGGTCTCTGCATCTCTTTGCATAATCATGCAAAGAAGATCTTTGGCTAAGCTGTTATTTTAGGTCAAAAAATAAACTTATTAACAGCAGTAAAGAAGTAACGACTCCTTTCCTTAGAAGTTTGCTACCAGCATAATGGGGAAACGTCACTTTTAACTTTCCTGTTTTGTTATTGCCCAACATTATTTTGTATAGCTCATTTGATGCAGCGTTGTTCTTCATTGCCTTACTTTTGTGATTATTAGTTTGTATTTTTTGTGAGTATTACCGAGATGAGGAAGATGTAACGGACGTTGTAAACTCACACGCATTTCTATACACGCGTTGCTATATAATTATGTACCTATTCACGCCTAATATTAGATATTATTGCAACAAATTCTGGAGTATGAATAAATGTGGAAAATTTTATAATGCACAAAATGCTGAACAAACGAACGTATAAGGAAAATAAATGAACACTAAGAAAAGCATCATAGGCTTGATCCTGAAAGACTTGCTAAATCCCGAAAGACAGACTTTACTTTTAATCTCTCGAAAAAATAACCGCGATATTCTCAAAAACGTGGGAACAGTAAAAAATCCATTTTAGGTACTCATAACTACTCATAAAACCTCTGGTACCTGCAACGCCAATGAACCTTTTAATTCTCGTGCCATCGTGCCTCACGTTATTATGCATAATAAAGCAAATGGAATAATGAAAGGGCAAATTCGATTAAAGAATCTATAATTTCATCAATTATTTATAAATAGATAAATGCCGGTCATATTGCATGTACCTTAAATTGACTTTCTGGGTTTGTTCCGTATTAAAATGTCAAGGGAAAGGAAAGGGAAAGGAATATAAGGAATATAAGAAAATACAAATAACAAGTATGGAATAGTACGGTGAACTTAAAGCCAAAGGGGCAAAGAAATTCGACATAAGTTTAAGTGCTATGAGTTTGTGAAAGTAAACCAAACCGACCCTTATAAAACATAGGTAGGGTAGGGTAGGTTAGATACAAAGATCAGTCATAATATGGCAATAACTAAAAATGTTAGAAAAAAGAATAAAACACCAGAATACACATAGCAGACTGGCTCTGACGTTCAAACGTTCCAAAGTCTAATTCTAGTCCATAAAACTCCGGAGTTGAGTAAGTAATTTAAAAACGCTGAACATTTCAATCGAATTCTGTTCAAGCGAGATCGCCGGCTAAGCAGTGCCAAGTAGTATAGAATATTCATTCAATCGAGTAACATTAGATTTTACGTTTTCTACGTCTCGGCAATAAGTTGGTACATTCATATAACGACTGCTGAACCCGCAGTGGCTGCTCAAACGGCTTTATTCTATTACAGGGCTAAGTTTAAAGAGAAAGCTGGAACACCAATAAGCACTAAATCAAAACTTTCCGTCCTACTCGGTCCTCGAATGTTCAAGAGGTTTGGCTTTACCGAATTATTTGCTTTTCCTTTACGGACCGATTTGAGAACTAAATCTACAAAGGTTATCTATCCATCAAATCCTAAGCTCTAAGTTGTGGGAATTTAATAGTATTAAACTGATTTATTCAGCGATAATTCAAGGTATTTAACCTACGTCGGCTTATTTGCAGATCCAAATTCTTTAGTTGTCTTCTGTATGCTAGGCGCTTTTGAAATGCGATGTTAACAGAAATATTCAACACATCTTAAGACGTGTCCCACTAATGTGTCAATATCATGGGAGCAAAACATTTTTTTATATTGCCAATTTTTACTGATATTTAAACTATCTGCTGCATACTTTAGATACACGTGATCTATCGAGTGAGATCATGATTTATTGCCGTTGACCATGTGAACGGCACAAGAAACGGAAGCAGATTCCAAATCCAATGATGTCATGGAATATAATGTCCCAACCTGGTATACAGTACACATGCGTACAAATCTAAATAAAGCACATAGGCATGAAACAACTTTATTCTATTATTAAAATTTATTATTAAAAGTGCCGTGATATAACCAATACCTAAATCAAAACGTTCCAGTTCATTACTCGAATATTTGACGGGTCTAGCTTTATCAAACTATTTGCTTTTCAGTAACAGACAATTTTGAGGTAATCTACAAAGGTAATCTGTCCGTCGAATTATCTGGTCCGAGTGGACTACCGCGGCTATGTTCTCCACCAGAGTGACCGATTTGGAAATGGTTATTGGTACGATTTGAATAGTTACGGTGAATAATAGACGCTTGATAGACGCTTATTTTATAGTTGAATTATTTCTCGTGATTAATGTTAATTTAGTGTCTTGGTTCTAGCATTTATTCTTACATTCTAATCTGTTCAGCCTTAAAGAGTAACAAACATCACTCCACCAATCCTCACAAACTTTCGCACTTATAGTAAAGTTAAAGGTATAGGTAAATAATACTAAGATATACTCACATACTGCACATATTATACCCAAAGAAATAATAAAGCATGGAATCGACAAGCCGGCTCGTCTATTAATAACGTCACACGCATCGTGGCCCTAATATGTCAATTAATAGTTCTGTCTGTCCGTCACGATCCATTGGCAGGCTCGTTAGCAACTGATATTTGTCACTAAACTGTCCGAATTACTGATATTTGTTGTATAGATATTGGTGATGCCAAATGACCCGCCGCAGCCATTAATTTTGACCAACCAAAGCACGAATTTAGGTTAATCCAGCCAATTATCGTTTTAATACACATATACTCGTAGATTACAAATTTAACTAACACTCTTGAAAATTGAAAAAGTAGTTTTATAAGTGCCAATATAAATTCGATTTACTATTATATTATTTAAACATTTCTCAACTCAAACTCAAGCTCAAAAGCTTTTAATCATTATCAGGAACAATTTGTGTACACTCAACGAACGTCATACATATTATTGCATTATAAATTATACATTCATCATTTACTCAAGGGTGTTTAATATTATTTCTTTCTATTTCAACCTTGTTATTACTTCTCGTTTAATATCTCTACATCCATTATTTAGTGTGTAGCATGTTGCCTGTCATTTGAGTTTGGAAGACTGTGTTTTAACACAAACAGGCCTTAAAATCAGCTTGATATAGCATATAAAGACGTCCAAGCTCAACCAGGGATCCTACTCGATAAGGTCGCAGTTAAGTATCTTCGTTGCGAGTGCGTTGTTACTCATAAAATCACCTTTAAAAAAGTATCTTTGGCAATCACACCTCACCGAGACACACATTTAGGACGTGTCGCATCGTGGCTGGTGGGTGAAAGAATTTGAAAAAAATGCGAGGAAAATAAAAAATAAAAATGTATTTGGAAGAGTAAGTCAAAGAAATTAGAAAGTCTGCCAGCTCAGCTTATAGTTCCATACAGACTTACCTTGCATTTTAATACCCTCCTGAAATAAGAAAACCTGAAAAGCCCATTTAAAAAAGAGATTAAGCATTGCATTGCATACAACAGTAAGCATTCGACATCATGTAGTTTGCATGGTAATTTGCTGCTACCATAAAAACCATCAGCTTTTCACACAGATATGATTTCACCTTCAACATGACTGTCACATCACATGTTGCGCGTCTGTCACCAATGCCGTGAATTTATTATACCGTGTGCGTGATTGATGGACGGTATATTAAATAAACCACCCCGATATTGCGTTTCAAACGTATCATTTTCTATTACATGCCTAAAATTGATTGATCAGTTCGAGGCCGGAAAACAAGCGTCGTCTTATTTCTGTCACTCACTTTAACGAGATGCGATATCGCAGCTGAATGCGAAATCGGATTTTGTTAATTTTTGTTTTAGTTATATGAAGAATAATTAGTGAAACAAGTACAGTAGCGTAGCAAGCCAAGATTGCATAAGATAATAAATAGATGGAGTAGAGTAAGAGCCCGTGAACCCCAGATCTTTGTTATTTTATAACAGCTGAAAGGTAAGAGTTATCGTGGCTTTGGCAGGTAAACAGTACTAAACTGTTGTAATGCAACTTTTGTCAACATGAGTTTTGAGGTGACATGAGGTGGTTTGAACGGATGTATTTTACTCCCTAAAATAAAATTTTGAAATCTAATTAATTGTTTTAGAAATCATCTGTCGTGACGCATAACGCACGGAAGGCCTCAGTTGATATAACTACAATAACCTATCCAAGAATATAAAATCTGCAAACTCAATAAGTGTCCCTAATTAATCGCTAATAAAAACTAAAGTAAGGTGAAGCCAGAAAACAAAGAAATATTTCACTCGTGTAATGGATTGAAGTGAGCTTCAAACTTTTCACATTCAGCAAGTTTTCGAACAAATTTATCTCTAGAGGAACGAGCGCAAATACATCAAACTTGAAGCAATTTCGAACACTTGTTTCATGAGGGCGTTTACAAGTCGTTGAAATTAATTCTGTGCACTTAAGAGAAACATTTGCCACGTTTGAATGTTATATCATTAAATCGTTACCGTACCTGCCATACCTTGCCGTCTATCTTAAACTTAGTCGCAACCTCCGTTACGCTTGAGAGCATCTAAACCGCATAGTTATTGCTTAGTTCTAACTCTTCGTAGTTTCTCCGTTCTCAGTCGCAAATTTAGATTCTAAATTACAAAATTAGATTTTGGTTTGATAAATCTCTATGTTATCTGTAACTTGTGTGTTAAAAGTTGTCTAAATTTTGTTCCTTCTTCGGTAAATTTTTTTATCTTAAATAGCCGAATTTTGTGTTACGATAAATCTCTATCAGTTACAATATCCCAAAAAAATTGTTTGTCCTGGCGCTTTACGAGGAGGACGGTGGTACTTTCCCGGCCAAGCTTAATTTTTTTATCAAAATTTGCATGACGCTGACACGATTTTTACAATTGCTACTAAACATTTGAGTAAAAGTTACATATGAAATCAATTGTAAAACATTTCGGATACATATTACATACACGTACATTTTCCGTAATATCTAGACGTAGTTTGCGAACTTCAGTTTAGATTCTATTTACGAAACTTTAGTCATTAAATAAGCTCCCTTAATCTGACTATTTGACCTGCTCTTTACTCATCGAGGCAAACGGAGTCGGTTAGTTATATAACTTTGGTGACGTAAAGTTGTAAAGAAGCGAAGTTGGATAGTTGATCCCGAGGTGTCGGAGCCTTGCGTTGTTTAATGGCGAAGTTTTGATTTATCGCCCAGCCTTAGATTGAGACAGTCATTATTTATTTAATAGCCTCAATCAAATCATTCTAGCCAAGAATGGATGGCTTAAACTCTTTTTAATAATTATAGAGCCTCCGTTTGTTACATACCAACAAACTGTAAGATTGGAGTTGGACTAAAACCCCTACGGTGTTCCGCTTTGTATCTACCGGGGCCCCAAACAAGCTCCAAATGATTCTAGCTCAAAGTGCTGAAAGCCAGAAAGTACGCATATAGTGATCACATTTCTGAATTATGGAAGTACGGTACGAACGTTTTATATCTCGCTTTCCAAGAATGGTACCCCATTCTTGGAAAGCTTGAAGAATCATCCGCCACGTTGTCCCATGCAGATTAAATCAATCGAATCAAATCACAGAAAATAGCACAATAAAAAGGAAGAGATGTTCGACAAACGATATAAAAACAAGCCAATTTTGTTAACACTGTAAATTGTTTTTCCTTTTTTTAACAGACCAAGGTATCGTACAGTTCCAGCTTTGCTTATTGCTTGTTCAATGTGTCGCAAGTTTGTTAGACATAAAACTTTGGCGACAAAGTTGTAAACAAAGTCAGATAGTTGATCCCGAGGTGTCGCGGTCTCCCGTTGTATAATAGCAAAGTTTTGATTTATCGCCCGCCTACCAACCAGGCAGACACATTTTAACTACACTCCTCTAGACTGCTCTTATTCTCTTTGAACGAATTCAAAAAACAACAAAGCAAAAAAGAGGAAGCAATATTCGAAAGCATACATACATTTTGTGATTAAAACTACTGCCATTTGCGGAATTTCCACTTTGTAACTGGGATTTTTAAAATGTTTATATTCGAAAGCTCAAATATAGATAATAGTCAATGTGCAGAAAAGGACAATAAATTTTTGAATGTTTTAGCCAAAGCATCCATAGTAGAATGTTACTGACTTAGCTTTTAAAAATTGCTTGTTCAACGTGTCGCAAGTTTGCAAGACATAAAACTTTGGCGACAAAGTTGTAAACAAAGTCAGATAGTTGATCCCGAGGTGTCGCGGCCTCCCGTTGTATAATGGAAAAGTTTTGATTTATCGCTCGCCATCGAAGCGGTCACACTTTCTAATTGCTTCAATCAAATTACCCATTTCATTTGGACTCCAGAGTTATAAGGCGCTTGCTGACAGGAAATTATTCAAAATATTGTCGTTTCCATCAGCGATAGCTTTCGAAGCTTCTAGCGCCTCAAATTAATTGGCCGAAAGTTATTATGAAACTTGGAAATGTGATAAAGTATTTAAAAAAAAATGGGGTTTTCGAATTTGTTTCTCCGACCACATGACATCTCCAAGGAAAACAAAACATGAAAATCATGTTCCTCGGTAGGGTCGTCGGCAGTAAATATGATATGAATGATGTGTAATCGATATTAGTAGCCATTTCGAAAGCACAATCTCATGCCATAAACATCAATTTATCCATTTGAAAATGCAGCCAATTTCATACATCGATGAGATACAAAACAAACAGAGTCATTTTAATTTGCAACGCCGTAGTAGGTAGTCCGATTACTGCCTTCAATAAGCAAATTGTATTGCAGTGAATTGTGGTTGTCCATTATAAAATGACACTCGGCTGTACGCTTCATACCCTCGCTGACATTGTTTTACCATATATTGGAGAGAGGGGAGGAGGGTATCGGTGTTCTGGACGTGTGCTTCAACCTATCGATGCAGTCACAATGCTCTGAGATTTAACTTGTCAGCCATGGCAGCCGCGGTCCGTAAGTAAATTATGATTAGTCAAATGTTTTTAATTAATCAGGCTTGTACGTTTATGCTCATTATATCGTATACGATTATTATATTATTATCAAATAAATAGTGACCTGAGCTTGTCAGATCAACCGAACCATAAGAATATGTTCTTCGATCGGCGAGCTTTATTGATTTCTTCAAGAACGGGTTATCAGTACATACACAATAGTGTATCAAACTATGTATATACCTATGTATGCATCTATATACCTAATACATCTTCTGTTGCCGAAATACTATCCTGTCTTATCCCGTGCCCTTAAATCCCATTGGTTAACCGCTATCTAATTCAGACCAATTAGTCCTTTCTAGGGCAGGACGATACTTCCCTACTTATCTGTAATGCGGGTTTGCTATAATTGCTCAATAATTCTGACGCGATTTGGCCTCACAACAATCCGCATTAAAGTTGCATGGTATAATGTCCTCCAACCTTTCTTCTAATGTGAAGAGAAACCAGTGTCCATAAGTGAGGCGTAAAGAGGATTGCAGACATGAGGATGACAGATGCCGTTATCCGTGGATACATGGATAACGGCATCTTTCATAGTAGAATTCAGACTGCGCCTACAATAAGAAGGCAGTCAGGACGATCCCTGACAATTTGGTAACTTCGAAGAGCTTTAAACTGTAGCGTCGGGCTCCATTGCAAGGCGGAAAAATTGATCCACCAATCTGCATTAGACCTGCCAGTTAGGTAGGATATTCTTCTTCTGTGTGGGAGCTAGTCGTGCTCGCTGACTTGCAAAGGTTACATACAAGAGGGTTTTAGGCTTGTAGTCCTGCCAATGAACAGTAAAATGAGCGATCCACCTGGGTCACTGGGTTAGAAACCTAGCCAATTACGCACAAACATTTAAAAATAAAACGACCACCCCGCTTTTATTCTTTATTTGGGAGTCACTGTAATTTTCGCTAGAGTACCTATAATATTTTGATAGTTCAGCAATATGTAAACCTACTAACAACTACCATTTAATTCCATTCCACACGACAGTAATATCTTAAGCAAAACCGTCAACCGATAGCACCTGACGACCATACGAGTAGCAGGCGCGAGGGTCTGTTTATACGGTGCTTAAACCTGTTCCTCATCAATCACCCGAAACCCCAGTTTTTCAGGGCTATCGTTCCCTTAGGAATATTGCTGGCAAATGCCAGTTACGAGTCACATTCAAAGGCAAAAAATTCTCTGAAATACTACAATTGCAGTACGTGCTCTGCTCGCTTTTTGCTTTATGACTCGGTAGAGCTAAAGCTGTAATTCTTGTAATTCTTACTATAGTCTTACGCCGGAAATCAATTACCGATCTTCAGATCATGGATCGCCTAGATGACGTTTGGTTGCCATGCAACATTGATTATTTTAAAGAAATTATAACGAGTATTTGTCAACTTAACAGTATCCATCTCAATCCAAATCGCAGATCGTTTATTAATTTCAGGCGTTAAGTAGCAACTTTAATATGCTATACGGCTTTTTATTGACACCATTTGAAGGGCACAATCTATCAACGCAAAGAGGATAAGTGGAGACAATAATCTTAATCATATGGGAATCAAAGCAAATTTGATGTTTTTTAGTTGGCAATAGTTTGTAGTCTTCAAGAATCTATTAACTATCCGGTACATGTGGTGAGCAACAATAGACACAACAAAATGTACTTGAGCAAGACTACTCAAGTACTATCATTCATTAATCGATAAAACGTAAAAATAAATTGGAGCCGACAAAAAATGTTTTATTACAAGGGGAAAAGCCTAGCCATTGCAAAATCCAATAATTCGCCTCATTGGTCTGGCAACACTAACCAGAATGTTTGCAGCCGACGCCGGCGGGCCGCTTAAAAACTCTTCTATGAATCCACTGTCCACAGGGACCAGAATTGGTTTATTTCCTTTTATTTTCAAACCAGCATATGCCCGCGCAATCCGCTATTTTTTGCACTGTTTTTCAACTTCTTCGTATAGTTCCTGTTATTTCAAAGCTATGTATATTTTTGCCGATTTCAATCGTGCACTATTCAAACTTTTGAAACACACGCTATATATAACTGCAACAGTAAAATGAAGGGGCGTAGCTAAATTGAAAAATTGAGTGCTACTGCTTATCATCCCAAGTATTGGTTCGGACGGGTAACTACCGGCACGCTCATCACTCGCCACGCAAGCAAGCGAGACCCGTGTTTTGTTTGAGGTTTTTCTCAGGGGGAAGACATCTTCAAAGCTCTTAGAAATAGCAATTTATAATTACAACTTAAAAGTATTTTATAATTACAACTTAAAACCGGTACATAGGTACCTACACGTAAATCATTTAAAATGAGGTAGATTGCCCTCGCGTTTGCTACTATCTTAAATTTGTAAAAATACTCCTCTTGAAATACCAATAAACCAGCGATAAAACGAAAAAGACATTTTTGAATAATATTTTCATCCATAAAACCGCGTTCCGTCTCTAATAGAGTAATTAAACTCTAAGGAAACGGAATTTTAGATTGATTTCTTGGAAGAAACGTGAATCGAACGCACTTAAAAAGACTTCTTTGCCCTCTTCCTCCAGAAACGTCTCCAAAGGGAAATAATTAGCACGGCTCAATGAAACTGTTGGACGTATTAACCTCAAAGGGCCTCAAAGCCGTGGCTCGTTACGCCCGCTGAAAAACACCAGTTTGGAAAAAAAGAAAAAGGCATCGCAGGAGTGAGCCGAAAAGGGTCATTACATCAGAAAAAAGGAAAGTAGGTAGTGTTGGTGAAAAAAGTAAATTGCATTTACGGGTTGGTTATCGTTACACTAATACTATAGTAAGTTTGAAGGTGATATAGGTGCGACCCTTTTATGGCCCACGGTTGGGCACGCGTCCCCACAACCGGGGGAGGCCTGGAGCTACTCCACCACGCTGTTCCAATGCGGATTGGTGGAGAAACAGGCTAGTGGGCAATCCGTGTCGGATGTTTTCAAACCGTCCATAAAGCCTCCGACAAGGCGTAATGACTGCTATCGTATCGTATCGATAACGGGACCGACAGCTTAATGTGCCTTACGAAGCCAGGATAAAGGTATAACCAAAACCAATCCATTGGAGCAGCGTGGCAGCAAGCAACGTCATAACTGCTTATGTGCCTACTAAGTACCTAATTGGTATAAAAGGTCTACGTAAAGCGCTTCGATCCTGTTGTATTAAAATCTTACTTTTCTTAGCCTAAAGAAATCAATAATTTACATATCAACAGACAGTTTCACTACGTGCGAATAAATCTTCTATGTGAAATTTATTTTAATTCACATTCATTCACAACCACGCAAATAATAAGTGTCATTTTTACAAAAGGTACATTATGGCAAGAAACACACGATTTCGATTTTTTTCAATTGGTAAGTATTATTAAGCGACGATAATATAGTACATAGTACATACTATCTATAAAAAAATGATAGTGTGATGTCCCATCACTAGCAGGCGTACTGCCTATGGTACTGCGAACTGCGATCGCAATGAATAGGTAGGTTTGGTAAACCTGTGAGCAATGAGTCCCGATCAAGTTTATCTTTAACTTTGAATCATCGTTTACTAATTAATACTAACTACGTTTTGCAAGCAGTATAAATTCTAGATGAAGTTATATGCCATATTATTATGCAAAGCGTGATATTTGCGCGCGTTTTGTGCAATTCATTAAAATAAAATAAAGTCAATCCGTAGCTACCTTAAATAAAATTACCTTTTT
Source organism: Erynnis tages (assembly GCA_905147235.1). Lineage (NCBI taxonomy): Eukaryota > Metazoa > Arthropoda > Insecta > Lepidoptera > Hesperiidae > Erynnis > Erynnis tages. The sequence continues at coordinate 3,693,055 of LR990077.1, read as the reverse complement.
GCCATGTTGGTATACACAATAATTTAATTAAGAGGAACCAAAAAATACAATTTTTACCTTTCCCAATTCGTACAACAGGAATGACAATATTTATTTTGCCGCCAGCTAATATCGGCGGGACGCATGCGCGATCTCAAAACGACCCGCAGTAAAACGACTGGTCACGTGACTCGACGCGGCATTCGTTCGCCGCCCCTCGGTAGTTGTCGGCGAACTCGCCGCTTGAACGGGTGTGTCCGCGCGCCTTATGGTGAAATATCACACAAATGTCAAATTGAGCGATTTCGTAAAAAAAATGTGACATGTGTTCCTCGGTGACGTAAACATTCACAACAACATTGCATTTTTTGGTTCTGTATTGTAGTTTCGGAGGTTTAATCTCGTTTATTCTTAAAATTATGTAGTGAAACTCGAGTACGGATCCGAAGCTGTGTTTCGCTAAAACATTCCAGGTATTGCGGGATCCTTATTTCGATGGCACTAGGAGTACGGTTATGTTTAGTCGTGTGGAGTGTTAGAAAAGAGTATTCGGAATAGAATATTAATGTTAACCATGGATCGAGTAAGTGGCGTCTGTAGGTTCGGTGGAGTGGTTTCGGCGGTGAGGACTCGCACTGGTCGAAGTAGGCGGCGGATGACGACGTCGCACCATCCAGTGGAAGAGATGCCGGAAGCTCCTCGAAGTGGTCTCGGAGCCATCCTCGTGCTTGCCTGCATCCTAGTCTACCACAACTGCCTGTACTGTGGCTTCGTGTTTGACGACATCAGTGCTATCAAAGAAAACAGAGACTTGAGACCCCAGACCCCGATATCAAGCATCTTCCTCAACGACTTTTGGGGAACACCTATACATAAGGCAAGTATATTGCGTATTTTATAATAATAATAGGAAAATTCATTCATTCGACGAAATTTGGGTCAACCACAACACGAAAATCGTAAAGTAGGTATCTCACGAATAACAATTTGCCGAAATCACAAATTAACAGAAGAGGGACGAATGTTTTGATGCATCATTTTTGGGGACCGAGTTTCAACGGGGGCTCAGAATTCGTCTGCTTACGTCGTCACTGTATCGTCACCGTATTTTTTATGAGCCGTGACTAAAAGCTATGTGGTTGATACACCAATGTTCATCTTAGTTACCTAGTTATTATGTAAGAACATGATTTGTCTACGATTAGTTATTTTAAATTGATACGTTTCACCAAATGGTTAAGTACCTTTTAGGTTTTTACATAGACCCTCAGAAGTACAATGACAAAGAAGTCTGTGTCGAATCATTTGTTGACCAAGACCTACGTCCTTCTCCGTGTGAGAGGAAACCTAACCCTGCAGTGGGTCAGTAATGGGGTTCTGATGAGTCGTTAGAAGAAAATAAAGTCAGCTAATCGCAGTGTTTTGCAATTATTTCTCAAATTATGCTTTTAGTTTTAGGATGTTACTATTGATGAGTAGCCCTACCAACCATTATATCTACTAACTAGTTAAGTGACAGGGATCAGATCTTATAATTTTGAGCAAGTTTGAAATAAAACGGATCGATCCCAACCGCCATTCTAACCTGATATTATTTTAATGTAAATAGGGGGATTTAGGAAAAACGAATGATTTGAGACCTAGGAACCAAATTATAATATTTCCATTTTTAATACGTAGTCAAACCGGTCCACACAAAAAAACTATGATCCTCTCGTTTTACATAATTCATACTTTTGTCACTTATAACAAATGGCTACTTTTACTTACTAATTACTGGCTTACTCACGTACAAAATTTTCGGATTAAACCGTGTCGGCCCGAAACTACTCGGGCCTCAACAGTATAAAATTCTAGATTAGACAAGAGTAGACTAGACTAGCATAGTTAGACGTTCTAGAAATAAAAGCATTACTAAAAACATTGTTTTAATTGATTTTAGTATTTAGTAGTTAACTTAGTTGTCAAATTGCAGGCAGTTTAATTTTATGACCACTGAAAGTTATCCTCTAACGTCGTACACTACTAAATATCTTAGTATTATGTATTCCACCACTAACAACGCAATAACTTATCTATCTTAAATTCAACGGGCTTGAAAAGTTATTCCTTCGTGTTAGCAAGTCACTAGAATACCTCGCTATAAAAATGAATGAAAATGGAATTTACATAACACTACAAACTCGACTCGTGGGGTATTGAAGAGAGTCGTACATATTGCGCGACATTGCCTTTGTGTCTGTTAAATAAATCAACCATTTACGTTTACGTGTTCCAGGTAAAAGCACAATTTATGGACGTAATCATCGTGCATGTTCCATCCGGCTGCATTACTTGATTGAACTTGATTAACTAGTTAACATATCGCGTTCATTTAGTTGTTCCATTAATCTCATAAACTACATACAAAGGATACCTTACAAAAAGATGGGATCGATTTTCTACATGTGATGTTTGTTTCATGAAGGCCGCATTTTTAATGGCGCGCTTTAAAACGCCTTCTTTCATTTTAAGTTAAGTGATACAAGCAAAAAAGTTACCTGAAGTTCATTCAAAAGTGCACCCTACAGACGTACGACCACAAATGACAGAAATCCTGTGAAAAATATTTTCATATTCTTGATTGTAGCTTCAATTAAAATAAAATGTCACACCTCGCCATCCACAAGACATGAACATTACAATTGCTTCACTTTGATATGCATTTTTTTCGCCTAATCTAAAGCATCTAGATTTTTTCATAAAAAAATAATCTACATTAATATTGCATCTAGATTTGTTTATTATGAATCTAGATGCTATAGATTAGGTGTTCACACTCATAGCCCCACGAGTGTCGCGGGTGCACGGGAAGCATACACACAAGTCAAGAACACTCACATCCAGACCAGAAACAAAAATTTACACTCAACCATCAAATCTCTGCTCCTCCGGTGGGAATCGAACCCAGGACCTGCCGTGTAGCGCACCGGCGACTTTAACCACTGCGCTTTTCGGGTCGTCCATTAAATGATACCATACAATTTTTAATTGAAACACGAAACATTATCCCAACGGACGAAAAGTTTATGGGAACGTGCCAAATCAAGGCAGTTATACGGGGTGTTATGTTAAAAAAATTAAAACCCAAAAACAGCCCTTTTGATGACCATGTCTAATTCACCCAGCCCGCCCCTCGTTAGACGCGTGTAATTGACATATCCCCATATTAATGCGCACCGTAATCACTGAATACGACAGATACGACGCTGGGGACACGGAGATATTACTGTACATACTTCTATTATAGTACCCTGGAGGTATGAACGGTATATAAGGAGAAGTATATAATTCATCGATTGTACAGAGTGATGGGTTTTTCTTCCTCAAATGTATTTCGCCCGAAGCGTTAAATGGAAGCAAGGGTGCGGAGTTCAAATTACTTCAGCGTCTCTTGTTTGATGTCTTTATAAAGCAGCACGGTAGGCTACCAAAAACAACTGACCCTGGCGACGTATAACGGACGAACTCTGAGGCTTGACGAAAACTTAGCTGAACTCGAAGTAGAGCTAGAGAAGATCAACTGGCAGATTTTGGGGTTATGTGAAGTCCGAAGACAGGGGGAGGATACCATAACCCTAAAGTCCGGACATCTCCTCTACTATCGAGAGGGTGACTACCTCTCCCAAGGCGGTGTCGGATTCCTCGTCAACAAAGCCCTCATCGGCAGCGTTGAAGAAATATCCAGTGTGTCGACTCGGGTGGCATATATTGTACTTAAGCTAACCGAGAGGTACTACCTGAAGGTCGTACAAGTATATGCGCCAACCTCGACACACTTGGATGAAGAGGTAGAATCCATGTATGAGGACATAGCGCGAGCATTAAACACCAAAAAGGCTCACTTCAACGTTGTCATGGGGGACTTCAATGCCAAAGTGGGTGCACAAATCGGTATCGAAACAGCGATCGGACCCTACGGTTATGGGAGGAGAAACCAGAGAGGGCAGATGCTGGTAAATTTCCTCGAGAGCCAGGGGCTTTTCCTGATGAACTCTTTTTTCAAGAAAACGCCCCAAAGGAAATGGACCTGGCGGAGCCCTGATGGTATGTCAAAAAACGAGATAGACTTCATCATAACGGACAAAAAGCGGATATTTAGAGACGTCTCAGTGATCAACAGGTTCAATACCGGCAGCGATCACCGACTTGTCCGAGGCTCTCTAAATATCAACGTTAAACTGGAAAGACTACGTATGATGAAGTCTACGCTCCGACCGACTCCTATCCAAACCGTAGTGGGTTCTGAAAAGTTCCAGCTTCAGCTGAAAAACCGGTTTAGTGCCCTGACACCCACAATGAATGTTGACGAGGATTTCGAAAACGTGGCAAAAATTCTCAGGGAGGAGGGGCAAAGGCTTTGCAGGAAAAGGCATACGGGTAAGAAGTCTAGACTCTCGGATGAGACTCTAGCGCTAATGCAGAAGAGACGCGAGCAGATAAACCCAACACCGTCAGACCTCCAAATACTAAATAAGACTATTAAGACGCTAATACGCAGAGACCTCCGGCGCTCAAATACAGAACAAATAAAACGAGCGATTGAGCAAAACCGGGGGTCGAAAGTATTCTCGCATCGTCTCGCAAGGAGCAATCTGACGAGGTTGAAGACACAAAATGGTAGCACCGTCTCTTCCAAGCCGGAGATACTCTCCGAAGTCGAAAGCTTCTATACCCGATTGTATGCCTCAAAAGTACCTCAGCCTAGCGCCCCGGACACGGATCCCAGAGCCACGTTAACGCGCCACTTCACAGACGAGCTTCCAGATGTCAGTCTTGAGGAGGTCGTGCTGGCCCTCAGGCAACTTAAAAATGGAAAAGCCCCTGGAGAGGACGGAGTTACTGCCGAACTTTTAAAAGCAGGAGGCAAACCAGTTCTTCAAGAACTCGCTAAGATCTTTAACTCCGTCATACATTCAGGGAGAACTCCAAGGGCGTGGAACAGGAGCATAGTCGTTTTGTTCCACAAAAAAGGGGACAAAACGTTACTCAAGAATTACCGGCCCATCTCGCTCCTGAGCCACGTCTATAAGTTGTTCTCGAGGGTTGTCACGAACCGACTCGCAAGAAGACTCGACGAATTTCAGCCTCCCGAACAGGCCGGGTTTCGAAGAGATTATGGAACCGTAGACCACATCCACACAGTGCGGCAAATTATTCAGAAGACCGAAGAATATAATCAGCCCCTGTGCATGGCGTTTGTGGACTACGAAAAAGCCTTCGACTCTATCGAAACCTGGGCTGTTCTGGAATCCTTGCAGCGATGTCAAGTCGACTGGCGCTATATCGAAGTGTTGAGATGCCTTTACAGCGCAGCTACTATGACCGTCCAAATCCAGAACATCCAGACAAGGCCCATCCAGTTGCACAGAGGTGTGAGACAGGGCGACGTCCTATCGCCGAAACTGTTCACCAGTGCACTGGAGGATGTCTTCAAACTACTGGATTGGAAAGGGCGAGGCATCAACATAGATGGTGACCGCATCTCGCACTTACGCTTTGCCGACGACATCGTCATTATGACAGAATCGCTGCAGGAGCTGCAAGAAATGCTGACCAGCCTAAATGAAGCCTCACAACGGGTAGGACTCGGGATGAACTTAGATAAAACTAAGGTAATGCTTAATGCGCATGTAGCCCCGAGTCCTATAATCGTAGGTGGCACACCTCTCGAAGTTGTTCACGAGTACACTTACCTCGGGCAAATAATGCGATTGGGTAAAAACAACTTCGAGAGCGAAGTCAACAGGAGGATTCAGTTGGGCTGGGCAGCATTTGGAAAACTTCGTCACATCTTCTCGTCGCCTATACCGCAGAGCTTGAAGACCAAGGTCTTCAATCAGTGCGTCCTACCGGTGATGACCTACGCGGCCGAGACGTGGACACTCACGGTGGGGCTAGTCCACAGGCTTAAAGTCGCTCAGCGAGCTATGGAAAGGGCTATGCTCGGTGTGTCCCTCAAAGACAAAATTCGAAATGATGAAATTCGATTGAGGACCAAAGTCACCGACATAGCTCTAAAGGCTAGCAGGCTGAAGTGGCAGTGGGCTGGCCACATCTGTCGTAGATCCGACGGACGATGGAGCAAACGGCTGTTAGAGTGGAGACCGCGGCTCGGCAAACGTAGTGTGGGACGCCCTCCTGCTCGATGGCGCGACGATCTGCGTCGGGCGGCGGGAAGCAACTGGATGAGGAGAGCCGAAGATCGGGCTCAGTGGCGTGCCTTGGGAGAGGCCTATGTCCAGCAGTGGATCAATGTCGGCTGAAGAGAGATAAAGCAGCATAAGTAATTCAGCGAATAGCAAGACTGCCCTTGTAAATAATAAATCTAAGTAAATAGCATCTCATTTATTTTTGTGTTGTCAATATAACTGCAAATGTAACTTTGTAATCCTGTACATTTGTATGGGTTTACAAAGTTATTTATGCAGTTGGTGTATCTAAGAAACTGGGCCGAAATTGAAATTTTTTAAAGTTTTTCCTCGACTTATGCACTAAACACTAATTGTATTCTAAATTTGAAGCTTCTATGTTTGCTAGAAGTGTCTTAGAATTTTCATGATCGATGAGTGAGTGAGTGACTAAACTTAAGAAACTAGTAATAGTTCTTAAACTACTGGCTCTAATCTCAACTTGTTGGGGGCACTGCCGTGCCCCCAGATGAATTTGCTTAAAAAACAAAAGCCGTCATGGGCACATACATACGTATATTTTGATTCTACTTTTGGTAGATACTTTGAAAGCAACCAACTTAACATAGAAAGAAACAAATGAGATTTATTACATTAAATTAAACATCATTTTATTATGTCCAAATACCCTTCACCAATAAAATTTAAAGATAACTATAATATTTGGTATTATATTTACACATATATCTACACACATCATGTCAATTAGTTAATACAATTTATTCTGATACAGAAGTTGGTTCATTCATTTTAATGTTATCGTATTACCTGGTAATTAAGTAATTACTCAAAATAATGTGAAACATTCAATATTAACGCAAATTTGTAATATTATATCAAATCATAAACCGATTATGTAAATATTTTAAGTTTGAAATTAAATGCAATTAATGTTAATGAAGCTCGGTTGTTCTGTTTAGTATCAGTATAGATATTATAATAGTTATTTTGTTATAATTTAGATGGTAGAGCCACGTGGCTCGCCCGGTGAGGATCCCTCCCGTCATAAAGAAGCATGTTCTTCATGTCTTGTGTTTCGGCTGGGGAAGTACGGTTGCCGGAGATACTTTATTTGAGACGAACTTCTTAGTAGTTAATCATTAGTAGCTAAGCACCCGCATACGACGTCAGATAGGATTTCTTCTCTATTTATGGTTGGAAGTGCATAAGCTGCAGTGATCACCTATATATAACTTTAGGTGATCAGCACGGCCGTTTGCTACTCAATTGCTTTAGTTACTCGTAGTTACTATGAGTTTGAATTCAATCTCACAAAAACTGCATTTTAATTCAAATAACTAGCGTGATGTCTAGAAAAGAAAAGCCTAAAGGCTGATAAAAATAAAATAAGTACATGTAACTAACAATAGTTACTCAAGTCTGAAAGAGCTGAATTGAATGAGTTTAAATTATGATATTTTTCCTGTTATAACGACAACAACGTTTAAGTTATATTTATATTTATTGACGCCTAAGTCCACCCCATAAAACGTTGTGTACCTGGATGTAGGTGATTATAAAAAACAAAATCTAAGTGAACACAGCCATCAGCACGTGTTCGTCTCAAATAAAAACTCGGAACACCCCACTATTTGGTCGGGTGTTAAACGAATCCTGGCAATGAACCACGACAGGGGTGACACGGGACTAATAGCACAAGAGCTTGCAGACACCTTTCGCGAAGTATTTAAACCCGACTCGGTGTTGTGGCTGTATTTTTTTTTATTTCTTAATTAAACTAAATTTAATGTTTAAATTATAAAACGCCTCAACAATTTTTTATTCGCAATATAAATCTTTTTCTTTCATAAACGGTAACTTAACTTAACTAGATTCCATTTCCCGCCAGTCTTAATTTTTGGTGTTCGGATATCACAAAAAATCGATACAACATATTTTGTGATCCCTCAAAGACTTCTCGAAAAATGTCTGCCAGCTCTTGTGCTATAAGTATTTAGATAAGAGATTAGAGCTGTTTCACACGTCGACTTAGCTGAACTTATGAACATTTTATAACAAACCATTTGTACCGCTAACAATGAGTCTTTTTCATTTTAATCCGGGACGAATTAAAGAATGTATGTAAGTACAATAACAAAATGATTTTTATATTGCCGGGAGTAAATCTGAGTTCTCCAGGCAAGGTACTTTCCGTCGCCTTTATAGCCCGTCTTTTAACAGATATTCTTCATATTGGTGTTTCGCTTGGAGATGTATCCCCTATTAATGATGACAACATTTTGCCTGCAGAATAACTACTATCACAATAACTAAACATCGGGTATGTATCACATGAGACTCAAGAGACAGCTAAGTGATTAAAATTGCATAGACTTTATAGCCGGTTATCGTATTGAGATTTTTTTTAAATAACAAAAGACTGAAAACGCATTTTTCTATTTAAATAACATTTATGTACAATATATTATAGGATGTATATCACTACTAACAGTAAGAGCCATGTTTAAGAGTTTAGTTTTTACATTAGATAAAGTTTTTTCCGTGCAAGGAAATAATAACATCCCACAAAAAAATGAACATCGTCGTACTCGTATGAAGAAGCACCCCGCAAACACAATTAATTGTTCAGTTAGGGAAACGGGACAAAGTATTTAAATAAGAGATTAGCTCCGTCGGACACTTCACACGTCGGCTTACCGCGCAGATTAATATTTTTTTAACGCACGTGGATATTTTACACCGATGCAGCTTTACGTCACTTATCTGCGGCGCGAAAATTATGAGCAAATTTAATTTTAAGGCGTTTCCCAAGGATAAACGCTGGAAATTTTGACAGGTAAAGGTTTTGCGGTGGTAAACGCTTTTCTAGTACAATTTGATGCTACTGTTTAGCGCTGTATTGTCAAAACGTCTGTTTATAATGACAGATAACTAATTTGGTGACGAAGTTGATCTACCAAAGTGCATTAGAAGTCACGAACTTTAGCAAATAATGTATTTCTTTGTGTCCTTTATCGTATTCAAAATACCTAACAACCTTCAATCAGAGGGCAATCCACATTGAATTTGATGCAATGGCACAAAATATGGCAATGGCTCGAAAGAAATGATAAATGATAAACTAGAGATGCTTTTTTCCCCTTAATATTTGCATACCTAAAAATGGTTAATATAGATTGATCTAAATAATTTGTGTTGTCTTTACTTATCTTGGCGCGCGGTGCTATGTGTGTGTGTGCTTATCTAAGAAGTTTTGTATTGTCTCTTATTCGTTGCGACACGAGTACCTATTACCATAAACACACTCGCGCATACATATGTAACAGTTATCAATAACATTTATAAATTTTTAAAACAGAAGTTTGGACTGAACACATCAAATAAATCGAGATAAAAAGTTGATATCATTTTGACCTCCCAACAGGTTAGCTATCTTTCAGAAATTCCTTTTTATTTAATCCAAGATTCTCTTTTCACGTTAACTTCTAGAACAATTTTAGGCTAATTTAAAATTTTATTCAATTTATTCGAGACTAGCGGCGCTTGCACGCCTTTGTTCTATTGTATTCGTGCTGTTGCTTTCTGGCTTATCTTACAAGCAACCTGAACTTGAGTTTATTGAAAATTGAAAAAGGATTTTTGCTTCACATTATTTTAAGTAAACAAGTAGCAAAGGGGCATGCAGGCATGGTTGGAGCCGTCAGGGGTAATGTCAGAACCTTACTGACTAAAACCCTACGGTGTTCCTGTCGATGCTCAGGCCTCGAGGCCACTAGTCACACTATTGACATCTTCCGCAACCTTAACAGCATTAGCTTCTTAACCTCTCATATTTTATGGGATGGAACTGGGGTTTGTCCACCCTGTGTCCACTTATGGAAAAACCGCACAAAGACATAAAGAAGAACACACTACTTCGCGGCGGATTACGTGGCTGTCGGTAAGGCGTCCTCCCGATAGGCTGACTCAGTACGAATCAAATACGCGGTAGGTAGCCTATAAATGTTTCTAGGAATAAAATTTCAGTAAGCAAAGGATAATGCAAAGTCACTCAATATTGGATTATCAAGCGCAAAAATAGAGGTCTGAGTTGAGATAAAAGCATCAAAAGCGCAACTCCGGTCCAGTTCGAATTTAAGTTAAAAATCCGAACGTTAGTCGCTTCCATCCATCAATGTCAGTCGAACAAGTTTTTCGTTGCATTTCCGTTGAAAACGTCACTTCACTATTTTTGTTAGCAGACTTTCAACCAGTGTAATTTTGAATATTGGCTCTCGAAACTGTTATTTATCACTCGAACGTCAACAGTCTTGTTGCCTGTTTGGTCCTGAACGTTTCATTCCACTCGCTCAACTTTTATCTAGTTCCATGTTTGTTTATTTTTTATCTGTTTGCGTATTTACATCATACAATGGCGTTTGAATTTGTTTGGGAAGGCTTCTATCAAACAACAAACAACAAGCTCCGAATTTTTTGCGAATAAATTTCAGTCAGCGCAAAAACTTTTATCTTTGAACTGTTAAAAAAATAAAAGTGCTAAATAGAATAATCTATGTTACAGTGCTGTTAATGTTTGTATAACCCTTTGATGAAATATACATATATTATATTGTATCTTGTTTTGTGCGGTATATTACAATATACTATTACAATATGCTATTTCTTTTTTTACTTACTGATTTTTTATGTAAGGGCTTTTAAATAAGTTTCAATACTTATTTAAAGGCAATATACTTTTTTGTGTGTTTTTCAATAATTAAATTAAAAAGGCCAAGTAACCAGGTAAAGCCAAGGTAAGGCCACCTCATGCTGGTATGGTATAGTAATTGTTGGTCACCACCATTGCCTATTGCGACAAACAACACCCAAGGAGACGCCAGTGTTGCCGGCTTTGAATGAGACTCTACGTTCTTTTAAGTTTGTTTTCTCAACGACGGCTACTAATCCTCCTTTTTTTATGATTAGGTTTTTAATATTTAATTCATCTGTTTCATAGTCAAAACTGCCTTTTTAAAAAACAATAATGTTAGCATTCACATCACAGCGGCACAAACTTAATGTGAAATGTCATAAATATGAAAGCGGACAACCCAATCGAGTATTTTGTCAGTCGACAATTTTGTTTCGACCGGATTTATGGGAAGCTGTGTCATGTAGCCACTGCCCTTTTACATCCATGAAAAAATTAATCGACACGCAATTTTCGTGTTTGAGTTTTACTTTTATTCTGATTTTTTCACGTGATTTATTCGCTTTATCAAATAACGAAGCAAATTTACTGCTCTTTTGCACGGTCACACTCTGATATTTTTTGGATAGTATTATGTAATAACACTAGTATAAAAGCATTTTTGAGAAAAATCATTATAGGTTTATACTATAAATCTATAACGATTTTTCTCAAAAATTCTTTCACAATATTATCTTTTTGCATGCAAACATATTAATGCCAAAAAAATAAAAGTAATTTAGAAAAAAATATATTTTTATTTGCCAGTGCTAATGGTAACTATCTATTTCGGTTTATCTCTGAAAAGTTTGTGTTATAATAAGCAACTTGGCTTCTTATTTTACTCTATTGTTAAACTTGACAAAATTACAAGTAACAGCCATTAGTAATAAATATATGATAGGCTTCGTCGCTGTGGCGTGACACGGGCAGGAACACGTGAACTTATAATTTTGGCCGACCTTTTAAAGAAATTCATTTGCCCTAAGTTATTTATGAGCTCGCGTGTCGACGGGGCTATGAGGCCATTGAATAGTTAAGGCTGTTTATTAACCCATTGAAATAATGGTCGCCACAACTCGCCAGCAACTACAATACTGGGTTTTATTTACATCAAAATGGTTGAACTTAATTAGGTTAGATATAGGTACTTAACTAGTGTAAAGTAGGTAGGTCTGTCTGTAACTCATTACTAACCCACTACAGGCATGGGTCTCCTCGCACTATTAGGCTTTAATCGACCACGCTGGCCGAATGCGGGTTTCCCTTCACCGTTACAGCAAGCGAAAACTATTTAATTTCATAAAAGTTAGTGGTAAGTGTCACTGGGATTTGAACCCGGATCCCTCGAGAAACAGTCTGAATTCTTAGCCACTGGGCTATCACCATTTTTGTCGAGGTCACATTATATATTTTGTAAAGAACCATACTTTTACCAAAAATCTTTATAACCTTATTATTTCATTGGAGGAGAGTAGTTATGAAATGATAATTATTAATTTTGCTCTCTTGCAAATAATAAAGCTATAAAATGTTCCATATTAATATTTGCATTTCGTAAATTATTGTCATTATGCAAGGCAGGCATTTTGCTTGCTTTTCATACTCGTAATAATACAATGTCGATGTATTGACCTGACACATACAGGTTGGATGTTTTTCATAATTAATAACGTTAAGTCATAACAAAAAGTGACATTCCAGTTATTTTAAATTGTATCCATTGTATTTAAAGCTTTGTTTTATGAAATTTCATGTATATCACGACAATATTTTAATGCAAAGAGGATTTAATTAATTGTGTTTTTCGCTGACAACTACGCTGACAATTAGCTCACGCAATTGTTACTCATGAGGAACTCCGGCAATAATGCAACAATGTGTTTGCGGCATTCACAGCCCCTAAACTGAAGGGTGGAAGACATGAATAACATGTAGCTACACGGCGGCTTAAGAGGGTGGCAATAAGGTTTAGGCCTATCTAGCCTATATCCTAATTGGCTGACATAACCGACCAACACGACAAAATTTTAACAATGGAGTCTGGATGAAGCTGTGCAAATTGAAATACGCACTGACATGTATGAAATGACGTTGTCGTACGAACAACTTTTGCGTTCGACAGAGCAATGAAAACACGGGGTAAGTAAAAAATAAATACATATTACTTTAGTACATAAGAATCATTTTTTGCATTTTAGTTCTGTCTAGATTCTCACATTTGAAACGTAATCCATGACGTATTTCCGTCGTGTTTCTGCCAACATGTAGCTCCGCTAATGGCCTAGATAGCGTCGCACACCAAAACATCGTGAAGATAACTAGCCGTTATCTTGAATATAAACTTATTCTTGAAATATAAATCGCGCTATTAACTTCCTTTGGGTACCTATTATCATATTGTCGATATACCTAGCTTCAAAATATTTAATAGTGGGCATGGGACCAGATGCTTACTGAAAAGTATTTCTTTGCAATCTTTTGTACCACCTACAATCAATGTATCATCACTGGCACATCACTGCCAAGTATCATCACTGTCACTGATATCTTGATGATATTTCTGTTTGCTTCTCATAAGTGACCCACAGAAAAAGTCTCCTCTCAAAAAGGACATTATTGCCAATCGAAAACTTTGCTGCACTACTGCCAAAGCTAGTGGCCAACCCGCGTTGGGCGCTCCCATATCGCTGCGATGTTTAACGATTGTAATCTATCGAAAGAATCTGCTATTGATGGCTTAACACACCCTCGAAAGCTTGGAGACGCGAATTATAACCGTCTCTTGCGGGATCCCTCATCGAAGTCTGCGTTTCAAGGATCTTTGCAACAGACGTTCCTGACACTATCCAAAAATGCGATTCTTTGGATAAATCGCGTGCCGAACGCTTAGAAACACGTCGATTGAGTTGGAAACGTTTTTATGACAGCTTATTGCCATTAGTGCCATGTCTTAACAAAGAACTGTCAGTCTTTAGCCAAATATAGGACAACCGAGATACCAGCGTTAAAACCGTATCCCCACTTTGCATGTCCTGAATCGCGATGTTTCCGCGGCAATTTCTCCGGGTAATTTGTAGTGTGCATTAGACGCGTTATCGCGACCGGTGTCCCGGATGAAGCAGACTCTGGAGCCGGCTGTCTCCGACAAACAAACGGAGACATAAATCAACGTCAGCACACCAAGTTTATCTCGCCTTCGAGCTTTGCCTCGGGACGAACGCGGGATGCTTTAATGTGTTTGTTCTGCGGAGGTGGAAAAAGTTTCACGTTATGCAGATACCGACTATCTGAGTTCAACTTGATGAAACTTGACTCATTATTGTTAACTGTGTTAACCTACACCGCAGAGAAGGAAGTTAATACTACGTAGCTGTTATACTTACCGTCGTCGTCGAGGTGTAATTAAGGAGACTTAGTTAATTACATGAGTAAGGGAAAAAAAGGTTCAAGCTAAACCTTATACAATCTCACTCAAAAACACATGTCTGTTCTATTTTTCTTTATTAAAAGTACGAAGTTTGTGAAATCTCTTGTGAGATAAGGAATTTCAGGGGCAAAATGACCATTGGCAAAATGACCATTTTGTTCCAGGTGACTGTTGTTCTCCTCATAAGTAGTAACGCATATACAATCTAAGAATAATTTTCCATTCCATTTCAATTTGACATGCCAGACTACTCAACAATAAAAAACCGGCTACATCTGTATCTGAACTCAACTTGACGAAAAATTCATTATTTCAAACTCTGTTAATACTTACCTAACGTTTTCGCGGTACATAGTTTCCCTGGTGTGTACTTGCAGCATACATTACTCATTTACCTGTTACAAAGGACATTCGCTATCTAGTGTTCGCTCTACGTTACTGGGTTAGCTTGATGTTCCTGTATTCTTTATGTTCTCAGTACAAGCAAGTCAAAAGCGAGGAGGGAATTAAATAAACAACGAAGTTACCATAATAGGTATGTAAGTACGAAGATTGAGATACCTAGTAGACTATGCGACGATTTTTGCGTTTTCTGAATTTTATAAATACCATACTCAACAAAATGATATGAATTATTCTGAGCTTCGAGTCGGATGGCATCCGAATGCACACAGCAGTGACCCATTGTGGTCAGATGTCCTCTCAGCATGAGAAATATTCGTAAATATGTCTGTAGAATATTAAGCGGTGCATAACTTTAAAGTATATAGTCAGTGCCATTGTCATTTGAACCTAGGCCAGTCGAGTAAGAGACCAAATTTATCGACAATTTCAAACATACACTCGTATATCTAGAGAAAGGCTGTTAGTTATTTTGGATGTAAACAATTAACCACTGGATGTGAAATTTTGATACAGAACTTCAAATTGCAAAAATTTCGACTCAATGGTTCGCGAAACTAACGATTTGCTAACTTTTTTAGCCTAAATTTAGCGCAGTGACCACCGAGTTAGCTTTAACGAGATTTTATTCATTCGGTTAAATCTCTCTATAACAAATAAATCGTAGAATCTTTATTGTACAGTTACAGAATTATTCGTAGTAAGAATACCTAATACTGTCATATTGATATAATGACTGTAGAAGTTTTAGTGGATGGATATACGAGTATGTTACTGTTTAACACAAAACCGCCAATAACTAAACATCATGCAGTTACAATCATTTCAGCAGTCCATCTTGTTTTGAATCCAAATTTAATCCCAGAACAACGAGAGAGAAAAGAAAGTGTAAACTCCTTACCTGAGCCCGCGAACAAAAGCAAGACATATAAGTCCTAAGTACCCAAGAAACCCAACATTGTGCTGAACAACAATAACAAGCTGACTACTTAAATGGTTTCAGCTGAATTTGAACAGTAAAGTTTTCCCCTTTCTTTCCAAGTAGTCTCCGGGAAGACGAATGCGGGTAAACGAGAAGATTCTGTATGGTAAAGAAACATTCCGAGTTTTCCTGTGTACAAATGTTCGCGTACCTTCCTTCGGCGAAGATGAGTATTTGACGAGCGAAGTTTTAATTATTTTGTGTTACTTTTCATAACACCTAGTTGGCTTTGTCCGATTCGTTTCACGCATATAACATTAAAATGTTCTAATCTACTAACAGACAGCCTACCAAATGGTAAGTAGTCGCATCTATGGCAATCTATGGCGATTCTAATCGAATATCCTACCACAAATAGTTTTGAAGGACTGGCTTACAATTGAAGAAGAATGTATTACCACTGCAGAATTCTAAGACGCTTTATATTTTTGCTAGCAACGCCCACTCCATAACTGAAATGCAACATCTTGTTTAGTTACTTCGGACCTCGGTGGCAGTGTTAGTGTGTGAGTGATCATACTTTCCTAAATTCTGAATTATGATAATCTTGCCAAAACCCGCTGTGGCTTTGAGATAGAATTAGCGTATGTCACTTGCCGTGCCCATAAACTATCTTCTTGTCCTTCTTTTTCGCAACAACCGAATAACGTATTGGAGTAATATTTTGCTAGGGATAGTTTATGGTCTGGAGTGACAGATTTACTCGTACACCAAAAACCAGCGTCCCAATTATTCATTATCGGTTCAGTGTTTTGACTTAACTGATTTATTGGGCACGGAGCTCTCTCCATGACATGGGGACATGGGTACTTTTTGATGCTCCTATTCCTAATATCCTGTGCTATGTGTATCCTGATATCCATTCCTGAAGGTGTGCCGGACTTCTACGGGCTAAAACCCCTGAAGACGCTGGAGTTCCTTCATACCAGCTGCTTTAAGAGGTGTACGGAAATAATGCGTCATCTTTAGGCCTTCTCATATGGCGATAGAACTCTTCACGAACACCACTTAGGCCACACTGCCCCCTACCTTGATTTCTGTCTCTATGCGCGCTTCAATAATCGTTACAGCAGATGGTTATGGTTTCTGATTCATCAGAAATGAGGATACTTTGGTGAACAACTCGCGTGCCAACACTTACTAAACACGTCGATTGAGGTGGAAACGTGCCTACGGCAGATAATGGCCATAAGTGCCATGGGTGAACGAAACAATGATTATAACATTCAATTCCGCTAATTAATATGAAAACGAAGTGGTCAAATAGTAATTACTGATCTGATGATAGTAGATAAATTCGTTTACGTAACATTCGCTTTTGATAAGAACTTTATTGTGGTTACATTTAGTAAAACTAACATTAACAAAGGGTGTAACTAATATTTCAAACTATCGGAAGTTATTGTTGTCTTAGTCTTGATACACTGCTAAGCAAGTTCTTGTGTTAATTTTGAAAGACAAATATTGCGAACAAAAAACTTTAGGAGCTTTTAAAGTGCTTTATAGCTGTCAATAAATAAATTTCATAAATTTTGCCTAATTTTTATATGTAACCGAATCAGGTCACTCGTAAAGTTCTCCGAAAAGTATTTATGGACGAAAACCTGAATAGTTATTAAAAAGTTCTAAAAAGCGTCTATTTACAGCTATAAAAACAACCTATCCAAATTCGAATTTCCTCATATTAAAAAATACTCCGTAGGTAATCAGAATAATCCTGAATTCGTTCGAGAGTTGCATTCGGAAAATTGTAATGGACATCATAAAGTAGATTACAGTTAACGTTCTGCCAAAGAAAGTGCCTCCGAAATGCTGAAAATATTTAAATGGATCGTTCAGCAGGCATTGTTTTAACGACATGTTCAACTCGTTCGACTGTTCCTCGTTCAATCCTGGCGCAGAATTTCCTACGATTACTGTTTCAATCGTTAGGGTCTTGTTCCACGGCTGGAGAGATCATGCAATATGCCTCTAAAAATATTGATATATTAATCAACATGTAGTATGTGAATGTATGTAGTTGCAAATTAAAGTGGCAATGGGCTGGCCACATAGTTCAAAGGACCGACAGCCGAAGAAACGTCCTGGAATGACGACGTCTATGCTAAAAGAGTATATGCTGTCCTTAGACCAGGTGAACTGAAGACCTAAAGAAGACGGTGGGATACGGTTGGATTCAAAGGAACCAGGACCTGACGGACAGGACGGGCGGATTAGCGTCCATTAGGGCAGGCCTATGTGCAGCAGTGGACTACGAGGGGCTGAAAGGAAGGAAGTATGTGAAGTAAGTATGTAATGCAAAATTAATTGCTTTCTTCGCCAGTCAACTGTGAACGAATGTTTCGCTTGCTCGCTAGGGATGATCAAGGTGTTAGTTTCCTCCATTCTACGTGGGTTTTATTGTTAACGACAGCTCTGTTTACTCGCCGAACGATTTACAGCGAGTAAGGTGAATAGGGACTTTATAGCTTAACAGAAAATATGCTGAATAATTGATTTGGAACGTCCGTTTACGAGTTACCATTTCCCCAGGTCGGATTAACTTTAACCGACGTTTATTTCGTGTGTGAGCAGAAATAAGGGGAAACGGAATGAAATGGTGTCCTTTTTCGGAATTTGGAATTCTTGACTTGAGAATGTGTGAAAGCCAGGAATAACTTGTGTTTTAGACAGCTACCAGTCTCAAAATTTCAATTCCACGTTAAAATGGAACGCAGTTTCCCTGTTAGCTGCTCATTGCGAAAATTCTTCATGGACTCGCAAAAGTAGAGCAGGGAGTACTATGTAACCGATTGTACATACGCATGTCAGGAACATGCGCCGAGATTAATTGCTGCTGCGTCAAAAACAACGCCACAAAGAAACGGCAACGAGTGGTTCTGCTATTAAGCCAGTAGGACGTTATTCGTTCCAAAGCAACAGTTCAACCTTTCAGCTGGGGACTGAGACCCTAACCAAGCTCTCCAGTGGAGTCAATACACAAGTAACCCATTAAAACATCGCGTGAGCTCTATACGTGTGACAGATGTCAAGAGCGCTGGGGGCTTTTGTTTCGAGAGTCTCAATGGGGACCAACATGACCAACAAATGAATTAAAATTATGTACTTATTATGTACTCTCATTATGCGGTCATTATACATTTTACAATTTAAGGTGTACATTAATATTCCCTTCCAAAATGTTTATGTAATCAATAATCTCTGAGCAGATGGACTTAAGAAGACGGCGGGAAACCGTTAGCCGGACCGGGGGCGACATTTAGATGAGACCAATGTCTTGCAGTAGGAAACGAGGCTGAAAAGAAGTAACCAAGAAAGAAATCCATAATCTCAAATAATGCGATGGTACCAATTAACAATGCGTCATAAACCTAGGTCAATATGACTGGTGATGGCGTTATATCGAACTAGTTTACTTGTGCTTCCTCTAATGGATGCGAAATATTTAACGCTGCATCTACGAGTGCACGGAGTGCATACAACGAAACGAGGTGGAATAGCTTGTGCCATTAAACCAGCCTGTACGCTATAATTCATTCCGAAGCACCCGTACGACCTCCGTTTGGAATTGAGACCATAACCAAGGGAAACATCTTCCAGCTTGGCGTTGAGTCAATACACACGTAAGGCGCAGTGCCAAACTTTAGTCTCAGTCGTCGTTGCCTTAATTTGTTATGGGTGTATCGTTGAAGACGGGTTACGTGATCCTAACAGTACAATGCCGATATTGGTGTATTTACGTACATTGTTGTTTATAACTAAGTAGTTTAAGGGGCAAGAGATTAACATACAGAGTTGTTGATAGCCAATATCATTACAAATCTTGCGATACATTTTATGTACACAAAATTTCGGACCAAAATGACTGGTAAGCCGACGAAGGTACCTACTCCGTTTGCCCTCGAAGTTTTGAATATAAGCCGAATGTTTACAAAACGTCAATAGCGTGTTTTAGGTGACTCGTGGCGCTATCACTTGGTGAGTGGCGAGAGTCGCAACAAGTATTTAGTTGGAAATATAATACGGCTGGCGACAGTATCAAGTTGCGCGATGCCTGCTCCAAAGCCCATTTAGGTCACAATAGCGGAAGGGAACAACGACCGCGGCCGATGGCATGTACGAGAAAACCTTTACCTACGCTCTAGACATATGTATATTTGTAAAATTTTTAATAAATAATATCTGCTTAAAGATTTATCATTTTTGCTCAAAGGTTTATCTGTCAAAAAACACCTTTTAGTTGGCCACCCTGCTAGCGACATCAAGGACGTTGACATTTAGTCAGTAGCGAACATTGCCCGCTATGTATTTCTTTGCTTACTAGGCTATTCTGCTTGCGTGGGCTAATGTTGCCCTATTTAGAGCTTCTTGTGTTTTTGAACGAGCGAAACAAAAAAAGTGGAATTTGGACGTGGTGACAAGATAGGTACATACCGGATGAGCTACCTACAAAGTTTATTCCACATTAAAAAAAAATATCTATTACCTACTATCAACCTGAAACCTAAAACTCCAGAACCCCTGGACAGATTTGTAGAAATTTCTATATTTCGCAGAACGAAGTGTGCTGGCACAGCTAGTTTTAATAAAAGAAACCAGAAACTGCGGATACCAATCTACCTAAACCATTAGTTAGAAAGTGTGACGTTATTTTTTTTTGTAACATAATTACCGAGTTCATTGACACTGACTGTCGCGACACCGCTGCTCCCGATCATCGAGTACCTACCACTTCAGCTGCAGACTTCAAGCAGCCTTTTCATTAGCAAGGTACAACCTTTCAAAGGTTGGTACGTGTTTTATCTGCATGGCTACTGGAAATGAAAATATTTGCCACAAAGCGCAAAACCTTTGGTCAAAGAATGCACCAAAATATTCATTAACCTTTTTTGGTACTTTCAGAAGGTGATAGAATTGTTGTACTTTTCCCAATGGGACAACAATTGTGTGTGTCACTGGGATTTGAACTTCTTTTGCAATTCTTAGCAACTTGACTATTAATTTGATATTTATGGGTTTGAATAGGTACTCATTCGAGTAACTCTTCATAACTATTATATTCTTATGTCAAAAATGAACTAACAAACAGGCACCATCTCTAACCAAACAAATCAAGCGAGATAATAATATTTTCCTTCGCTTCATTTTATTTCCACTGAGCTTGTTATTACGTATATTATACGAGTCTATGGAGTCGTGCAACAATAGCTAAAACACAAACAAGATTACGCTGCAAATGTGTACTCAGTGCGGGGTGCATGTTAAGGGCACAATAAGTAGGGACTCCATTCTTCTCCCTATCCCTACGCATTTTTGTAGGGACTTTTAGGACGTTGCCCTTTTGACACGGATTTGTAGAGCCGATGTTGGTATCTTTCCGTCGGGCCTATAAGTTGGCTTTTCCATTAGCTTGGCTTGGTTTGCAATCCGCTTTATGTCCCACTGTGAACGCGTGTTTAACAACAGAGGTGAGTATGGCACATAGTTCGCCACGGCTCTCCCATGCAAATTGGGATATGGACTTCATTCACAATTAATTTCAACATTCACTCGTAACAACCATTAAAGAGTGCTTTCAGAAACGTTTAAAAACTAAAAATCTTAAAAAAATATTTTTTATTGCATACAAAAACAAAACCACAATAAAACATAGACTTTGTATGACGAGCTTGGGTTGACGTCATTTTTCGTTTTTGACAGTTATATAATGCGCTATGATAATCCTGGATTCGATATTCAAGTCTGGATATCTGTGTGATAGTCTTGTGTGTTGGGACATAAGTATGCTAGTGACCGTTGTTTAAATTAGTTTTTCGCCCTAATCACCAAACCAGAACGTCCAGGACCATTTAGATAATAACCCAAAGGACTCATCGTCAAAGTGCATCTAAAGACTTGCAATGGCTAGCCCACCTGTTTTGTTAAGATACCTTGATCAGGTACGGAGTTCTATTGTCTATCTTCCATCTCGAGCGCAGTTAAATGGTATCTGTACATCTGTGTCATCGGCCCTCGATACGTGTGCCAGTTTTCGGTTAATCCATCTTAGGCTAGTACAAATTGTGTCTGAAGATTCCCTTAACATAGATGAGAAATAACAAGATTGACTATCGCTAACCTATCAAAAACAAGCGAAAAACCATCATTCTGTGTATTGTCGTTCTGGATAGTGTCTGTAACTTGTACGTAAATTGTACGTAGGTACTAAGGGCGGAAAGAAAACGATTTTGTTTGAGGGAGCACAATTGTATAATAAATTGCCAAATGACATTAAAGAATGTAATAATTTTAATAAGTATAAAACAAAATTGAAAAAGTGTATAAGTGCAATATAATATAATAATATAAGTAAAATATAATAAATATAACTATAATAAATAATAATAAATTGTGATATTTATATATATTTAAATTTTATATAGCTTCAGAGGCACATATCGTTACTATATTGTTTTTCTGTATATCTCATTGTAAGTGAAACTCTATGTTTTTTATGAGAAATAAATTCTCTTTAAACCTAACTTAACTAACTAAAGATAGTTGTTATACTTCTAACTTAACTTGTTTTTTTAGCCCTAGAATAGAACAAACATTGAACTTTATCCGAACTTGTATCGTAATAGAGCAGTGTCAGAAGATTCCCTTACATAACTGAATGAGAAATAACAAGAAAGATTGACAAAAAATAACAATGTGTCAAAAAACATTTTGGGTACTTTAGTTCTGGATAGTGTCTCTAACTATACTAATGTTAACCCTAGAACAAACATTGAACTTATCCGAACTTGTATCGTAATAGAGCATAGATCAGCATTGTACAAGGAAAAGTTCTCAACTTGTGTCTAAAAGTGTCTCCGGGGACGCGAAAAAATGTCGCAAAACTCTCGGACCGATCGACTTCTTATCAAAATATTTCCCTTTATGGGAAAGTTTAAGTGGGTCGGCCATTGTGCCAGTGTCTGTGAACCGAATGACAATACGGTGAGATGCTGCGAAAGTTTGGTTCTCTTCAATGGCGTTTGAAAATTGCGCATTTGCTGCGAACTAATGGTCCGTTAGCCAGCGACAGGTTTTGGTGACCAATTTCCTCCCAGCCAATAGTTGTAATATGTAGAATACTTAAAAAATCAGAGTATAAATTAACCTGATGATCGGCAACCTCCGAAATATACAGAAATTAAAATTTAGGCATTTCTTATCAAAACTTTTTGTTTAATTACACCAGGCTCAATAACGAAAAAATCGTCAATAAAATGTTAGATTTTATGCTGATTATGCGAAAATGGCATAAATATTTTGTCATAATTTAAAATTTGACAGATGATAGATTGTTTGTTACTATAAATAAAAACATAAACTGGCTATATTGTTTGTACATAAGTACAAACAATATAGGTAGGTATATGTAGGTTTGGAGTCTGCTGTCAACCCACCCATGAAACGAATGCTGATAGTTATTGGCCTGGAGGAAGTGATTGACGAAATTTGCGCCTGGCTCAGAGACCATAAGGGACTCGCATCTGTCATTGTCAGGAAACTTTATCACTCGGTGCTACAGAAATCTGTCAAGTGTTCGACGGTATAAATCTTATTTATCCACTACTCGTCCTGTTTTTACAAGTGACCTAGTTAACAGGCTATACGATCACAGGATCGTAAGTGAACATACTCCTAGTTTATCACCAGTAGGCGCGAGCCAAGCCATAGAAATATTTACTAACCAGAGAATTCTTTACGTACCTAATCATACCGCGGGAATTTTCGGAAGTCGACATACTATTTACCACTGAGTAGTGTGGTTTTCCTTGTTCACACTCTATGAGCATCGCAAAGTGAAAAGTCCCTCGAGCCGTACGAGCAGTCAAAAATATCAAATCTCATCAGATTTTAAAAATATATTTTAAGGCCGTTAAAAAGTTTGGGGATTTTTGAGAATTCACTAATCAAAACTTTATTTTATCTTTGATCATTTTCAATAGCACATTTGGTGTTTACGAAGAGCATCAGTCATTGTCAGCGAAGTTTATCACTCGGCGCGGTGCAGAAGCAACCAAATGTGTTTTTTGCTCGCCAACATCGAAACGGCCTGAATGTATTTATTTAATTTAAAAACTTGATTGAACCAAATACCCAAAAAGTGCACAAAAGGCGGGCTTAATGACCGAGTTTCGTTGTGTTGAAAGTTTTTAACCTATTTTAAAGTCTGCTTTTCTCACCAACAAATATCTCATATAAGAGGGCATAGCCTCGATGGACTTTAGTAATCGAAAAATTTAAGTGAGTCAGTCAGTGGTGGATTACAACCGTGGAGTATGCTCCAAGCCTCCGCTTCAGCACCTGAATGGTTATCGATTAGTGATAAATAACAACCCTTTTCCATTCCGTTTTGTGCTTTTTTCCATGGGATATGTTTCAGGCCTTCAGGTTGTGCGAAAGGCCATGCCGACTTTTGGGACACAGTCATTACCTACTGGTGAAGTCTTGTCTATTCTTGAAATGATACTTTCATGTCTTGTGTTCATGCTAGGATGGTATGGTTGCTGAAGATACATTATTTGAGGCGAACATTTTAGTCCTCATGAATAACAAAGCACCCGCATGCAACCTCAGATAGGAATTCTTCTCTATTTAAGGTTGGAAGTGGGTGTCCGTGGGCTGCAGTGACCACTTAATATCAGGTGGTCTCCAAGCCTTTTAGCTACTCAATTACTAAAAAGACTGATAACTGTAAAAATACTAGATTAGAATTTGAAAAGCGTATAATAAGAACAAGGCAACCTAAACCACCTTAAAAATAGAAGTCTCAAACTGAATAGCCGTCTATCAAAAAGTTAAAGCAAAGTTTAATTTAAGGGTGACTCAGACTTCATATAAAACGGCTTATCCCGGGGAGTTCGAGCGCCATTTGCATCCTGGACCGAGAACTTCATCTTCATAAACGTAACGTGGAACGTATTAGCTATACTTATTCTCATTAAATATTTTAAGCCGTATCAGTGTACTAGTGCAATAATGTAATGTATTTTAATGGAACACTGCTGTAGAGTAGTAGCAGGTAATTTTTTTTATCAATCAATTTTTGATATCATCGAAAATTTTAATAAATCAAGTTCAATGTGATCGAAACTTCCATAGTTTCGATAGCACTATACATACATAAATAGATTAAACTTATGAAAAAAAATGCATGATTTTTTTACGTTAAGCAGCATTTGTAAACATTTTTTGCCAGCTATAAAATCTCATCCTTTTTCGTTAAAGAACTGGTAACAAACAATCCATAATTTTTCAACCCACAAAATTATAAAGAGTTAAAGCTGAAGTTATAAAGAGTTAACTGAAGGAGAGTAAACACTCAATTTATCCTTACAGTGATCAGGTGAGTTCCACTAGTGGATTAATGGCGACTACTAAACGATTAACCCCGGTTACGCGGCGATTATGGCGAAGATTGGAATCTAAATCTTGAACCGCAAGAATCCGCGTTGGAACCCTTTGATAGCGAGGCTTCATTGAGACTAGGATTTATTCCGTTAGCTTGAAGAAAGAGTAAAATTAAATTTTGAATGAATCGATTATTAATTTCGGTGTTAGTATACCACACGTACTACATAATGTCGAATTAATCTAAAGAATGAAGCTCATGACTATTTTCAATAAAAAAAAATTTTTTTGATTTAATATTATGATATCAAATTAAAAAAATTTAATAAATCCACTTTATGAGATCGTTACTTCCATAGGTCATAAAATCTATTTGGTTTAATAGTAGAATGAGTAAAATGAAATATTGAATAATTACCGAACAAATGTGCGGACTTATGTTATGTTATAAATGGTTACTGCACCTCATAGAAAAAGCGATGTTGTCCCGGTGACCTAGAATTCGAAAGGTAGGTTTTTTGAGTTATGTTCGATTTATGATAAATTAAATGTCACGTTTGTAATTCTGAACCTCTGTATCGAAAAGCCGAGCAAAAGTTAAATAAAGAAAACTTAAATAGAATTTTGAAATTGAATTATTGGCAAACGCTTTCACGGGCACATAAAGTGACGAAGTTGAAAGAGATTTAAACTTATTTATTTGAACAGCTAGATTGGTATCCTGCCTTCAATTTCTCAAAGTGTTACAGCTATTCTCAACCTATACATACATGCCCATATTTTTCTTTTCATTGCAGTCATTCTCGTAGTTTTAGGAAACTTCTCGTTGTCTTCAATAGTCACAAGTACAAAACGCGAGGAGAGATACAAAGTAAGCTCTAAGAAAATTTGTTATCAAATATTTAGACCTTTTATTATTGCACGGGTTTACTATTTCGTTTAATAGGTAATGAGTCACTTATTCGACGCAATGACGTGCATTTTAAAACGATACTTTATTCAAATATTCCGATTCAATTTCGCCAGTTAACTTTAAAGACTTTATATTTCAACTCGTAAACACTGAGTTATTTCTCACTAAAACGGACTCTTGCCCGATCGATGTGACTCATAACCAATAAGCTTTGAGAATCGCTGCGCCAAAGTCCCGCCATCAATAAAGCTTCGCAGGTGGAGTAATGGAGTTCGCGGCTAGAGCTCCTTCTTTAGGATTACAAACAAGACGGAAGGTCTGAACCAGGTCAGAGGTGGATCTTATTACACTTTAGCGCCAGCAAATTAAGTTCTGAAGTGTGTTTTCTTTGAGATGTTTTCTTTTGATTTAAGAAATCGTTTCACTTGATAGTCGTTGCTTACTAGATACAGCATTTTCTGATTACGTCATTGTTTATATGACACAATTATGTAATGCCGCCGGAGCCAGAGATAGTTTATTTCAGGCGAATATCTCAGTCCTCGGTCGGTCGGTCTCAGTGAGGAGCAAATCATGCACATGTATACAAGCTATAAGATGTCTAATATGTCTATTTGAGGTTGGACGTCGATGTCTATGGGCTGCACTGACAACTTAATGCTAGTAATTTAAAACTAGTAAGTATATCTAAAGGTGATTTTCAACTCCAGAGCCTGAACTTCCCGCCAAACTTCTATGGCACTACTTCTTCAGATATTCAGCCGATGCCAAATGCAGACAGAATGGTTTTTGGACCTTTCTGTCAATTTGGATCGTTTTATTAAAATCCACCGATAGATATAAATTCGAATTGTTTTTAATATCGTATACGCAAGTAGATATTGAATTTTAATTTACGAGTTCCTATTCCGTTACATCAGAATTTCTTCCCCGTTAGTTATCTGCATGAAAGAACCATTTCATTCTTTAAAACGTATAGTTTTGATTAAATCGACCCTAAGTAGATTTAATTTTTCTATTATTCTACTAAATCAATCCCAGACTCGTTGAAGACTCACTATCAATAAGGCTTCTAGTGGGTTCTTGCGGTACAAGATTTAGATTCCGATCTTCGCCGTAATCACCGGGAAGGCAGGGTTAATCGCTGAGTACACGCAATTAATTCTCTGGTACCTGAATGCGATTATCATGATGGGGAACTCAGTATTAAGTTTTATAAGTATTTTTACATTAAATCAATCCTAGATGCTTGAACGTCACAAATGGACATTAGTTACCTTAATCACCACCACTCTGCGAAATTTCTAAATTTTTGCTATTTAAACCATCAGGTTTCTGCTGTCTTCTTGAGACCATCAGCCAACAATTTGGATGAACCCCTGTAACAAGCCCTGAAGGCTAGGAGATTTAGTCAGTACTTTGTAGTTAAGGTTAATTAATAAATCGATTTGTAGTCACCATGTAGGTACGTACATGACTGAAAGAGATGCATTGAGTTTGTGTGTGTGTTTTACTACAATATTACAATTGTTTGTTAGAAAACAATCTTCAAGAGAGTAAAAGACCTCCCTGACCCTGAAGGAGTAAGGAGGAAGGTACCTCCAACGCTTCGTGTTGAGGGTGCAATAAAATAGCCTTTTTACTTAAGACAAAAGTCCCTTTGGAAAACCATTCATAAATCAAGCCCTTAATCTTATCACGGCGTGAAATTTTTCCTTATTATGCCCCCATTCCTTTCGCATGATTGAGTCTTCCACGTACCTAAGCGAATTACATGTCAATTACGGGAAATAGGGAAATGACGAGAAATTATTTTGCGGAAATTTACAATAAAGGTAAAGTAAACAAGTGTCTACCTATGATTTCGGTAGGCTTAAGGCATCATAACAATTTGTTGTGAGTTTGAAGTTTAGTGTGTAAGGGTTAAAAGAAAAACAACTTCACACCGTAAATATTTTCTCGTGTTCAAATACTGCACATATACTCAGTTCACACAACAATCTAGTTCTATATAATAATTATAATCGTGATACACAAAATTGGACGCAGAGCAGTTTTTTTAACTTTTCAAAGCATGGCGTCAAGGAGGAGAAAAAAAGGCTGCCAACATAACAAAAATCAAGTTGACAATGTACTAAATTTAGGGTTGCCATATTTCAATCGAGTTGCGACAGAGTCGCCACACCACCCCCCCACGGAGAAAGATAACCCAACATAAATATAAAGATAACCCAATAGTAACTTAATAATCAAAGACTTTGAAGTGTACACGTCTGCCAGACCTTGTGGTATATGGCTGTTTGGGCTGATTTGTGGGTGAAGATGGAAATGGAGTAGATGTGGGAAAAGTAGCTGCTGTGGATGAGTCAGGCGGTTGCTGAGGTGGAGAAGATGAGGTATTTTCGACGTAGGCTGGTTTCAGTCTGTCGACGCTGACAACAACGGCCTTGCCCTTGACATTGATGGTGATGGTTTTGTTGTCAGTGGCCCGTTCGATGACTTGATACGGACCATTGTAAGGAGGTTGTAAGGGGCGGCGGACAGTATCGTCTCGCAAAAATACATGCGAGGATGTAGCCAGGTCTTTAAACACAAAAGTGGATGGTACGGAGTGTCGTGAAGCTGGAACAGGTCGAATGGATGCCATGTGGGTACGAAGTTTCGACACAAGGTCGGTAGGGTCCTCGAACTTGTTCGAGTCAGTCACTGGAACCAGAATTTCTCCAGGGAGACGTAGGGTTTCACCGTAAACCATTTCAGCAGCTGTGGCCTTCAAATCTTCCTTAAAAGCTGAGCGTATGCCAAGCAAGACGAGAGGGAGAGCCTTGATCCAGGAATCACCATGGCACATTAGGGATGCCTTTAATTGCCGGTGGACGCGCTCTATCATTCCATTAGCGCTCGGATGGAATGCCGTCGTACGAATGCGTTTCGTAGCGAAATTTTGCAAGAGACGGCGGAACAGGTCGGACTCAAATTGAGTACCACGATCCGTGGTTATAATAGACGGAACGCCGAACCGAGGTATCCACTCTCTCGTAAAAGTGTCAGCAACTTCTTCAGCTGTGATGGAACGCATGGGCCAGACTTCAGGCCATCTAGTGACTCGATCAATTGCTGTAAGGCAATAACGATACTCGGAGCAAATCGGTAACGGTCCAATAATATCCATGTGGATGTGAGAGAACCGGCCGGATGGAGTGTCGAAGGTGCCTAAGGGAGCAGAAACATGTCTCGTGACCTTACAACGCTGACAAGCTTCGCAAGTGCGGGCCCACTCTCTACAATCTTTGTTGATGGAGGGCCATACGTAACGGTCAGCTACGAGACGAGCCGAGCCCCTAATACTAGGATGGCTCAGGTTATGCAGCTTGTTAAAAATTGAACGACGTAAGTCACGGGGTACGTAAGGTCGAGGCTTGCCGGTCGCAAGGTCGCAATACAGGGAGAAACTTGTACCGGGTACGGGTAATTTTACCAACTTGAGACTAGAATTGTCGTCAAGTAATTGGGCCAACTCCCTGTCTGCTCCCTGGGACGCGGCAAGGGCTTCATACTCCTGCTCTAAGGAAATGGCTTCAACCCGAGACATTGCGTCAGCGACGATATTGTCCTCACCTCTTATATATTTGATGTCCGTCGTGAACTGGCTAATAAAAGACAGTTGATTAAGCTGTGGTGGGGGAAGCTTCTCGCGGCGTTGTACGAAAGCGTACAGCAATGGCTTGTGGTCAGTAAATATTGTCACGTGTTGGACTTCCACAACGTGTCGAAAATGCTGTACACTTTCGTACACGGCCAAAAGTTCGCGGTAATAAGCCGGCCACTCACACTGCTTAGGCGTCAACTTCTTGCTGAAAAAGGCAAGTGGGACCCAATTTCCGTCAACCAACTGTTGGAGGCAAGCACCAATATGAAGGCTGGATGCATCGGTAAACAAACCAAGGGGTGCATCTTCTACAGGATGGTGAAGGATAGTCGCATCGGAAAGGCTTTTCTTACAGTCCTCGAAATTCTGCAGCAGTTCAGGCGTCCAAGGGTATGGTTTGGAACCTTTACTCTTTGTAGCGGCCAAAGTCTCGATAAGTGGAGCCTGAAATTTTGCAGCTTGAGGAATAAAACGCCTGTAATAATTGAGCATGCCAAGGAACCTGCGCATACCTTGAACATCCTCAGGTGGTTTAAAATCTAACAGGGCTTGGATACGGTCCTGGGGTGGGCGCGTACCATCGGCGCAAATGGAATAGCCGAGGAACACAACCTCGCTGGCACCAAGAATGCACTTGGACGGGTTTAAGACCACACCATATTCTTGGAGGCGTCCAAAGAGAGTGCGTAGGTGTTTCTGGTGAGTATCCTCGTCTGGTGAAAAGATCAAAATGTCATCGATATAGGGGAAACAAAAATCGAGACCCCGTGTGACCTCATCGATAAATCTTTGAAAGGTCTGACCAGCGTTGCGTAGACCGAAGGTCATATATGGAAATTCGAAGAGGCCAAACGGAGTCACGATGGCAGTCTTCGGAATATCGTCCTTGAAAACGGGGATCTGATGATAGGCCTTCACCAGATCGAGGGTACTGAAGATTTTGGCACCAGAAAGGTTATGCGTAAAATCGTTAATGTGACGAACCGGATACTTGTCCGGAACAGTCCTGGCATTCAAGCCCCGGTAGTCGCCACAAGGTCGCCACATGCCGTCCTTCTTGAGCACCATCTGTAAAGGAGCGGCCCAGTCACTTTCTGATGGTCTGGCTATTCCGCATTTCATCATGTCCTCAAACTCCTTCTTGGCTGAAACAAGCTTTTGTGGTGCCAAACGGCGAGGACGATAGGAAACAGGAGGGCCATCAGTTGTCTGGATATAGTGGACAGTGTTATGCTTCACAACTCGGGGTAAACCAGGAGGATGTGTGATGTCAGGGAACTCGGCAAGCACCTGTGCAAGAGTCGAGTTGTTACAGGCTACGGCCTTGACACTGTCCTGTGAAATTTGAGCTGTAACAGCAGACACAAATAAGTTTGAATTACCGTCGACAAGACGCTTCAGTCGGCAATCTGGCCAAAGGTTATAATAACTAAGGAAGTCTGAACCAATGATAGGAGTGTTAACATCAGCGATGACAAAATTCCAATGGAAGTCGCGACGAAGGCCCAAGTTGAGATGCATGGAAATACTTCCATACGTCTTGATGGAGCTACCGTTCGCAGCGCTAAGGTTGTATTCGTTGTCAGTAAACCGACCTTTGAGGAGCCGCCGAGGGAAACAGCAGAGGTCTGAGCCAGTGTCGATGAGATACTGGTGCTTAGACTTCTGATCAGTGACAAAGAGTCTAGTCTGGCGGCTGGGTTGGTAACAATCAGCGGCCGCCTCTACTGACTGTTGTTGGCGTTTCCCTGCGGCGCTGACCAGCTGCAAGGTTGAATGCATTTAGTTGCCTTGGTGTTGAACTTCTTGTGGTACCAACACATTTTCCCGGGGGCGCCAGGTGTTGAAGTACGGGAGCGTCGACCAGCAGATGCGTTGCGGCTGCGCGAACGTCCAGGTCTTTGGTGAGTCAAAGACGCGACTTGTTTGCTTAGTTCGTCGACCCTTGCCAGAAGAGTGTCGAAGACAGTAGATGACGAAGACGTGGCTGGGGCAGAGCAAGTAAAAACTTTGCTTGGTCCAGCAATCTCAATGACCTTGTCGGCCAGGTCTGCCAGTTTTTCCAGGGTTAGGTCAGTTTGTGAGACCAAAATAGCCTGTACTTGCTGGGGTAGACGGCGCATCCACAATTGTCTTAGGATGCTTTCGTCTGTCAGGGCATTGTTCGACAGCGAGCGGAGGTGCCGGAGAAACTGGGAAGGTTTTCTGTCACCCAGTTCCTCGTCACCAACAAGCTGCCGTACTCTTTGCTCTTCGGACATGGAAAGTCGACGGATTAATTCCTCCTTCAGTTTGGTGTACTTGGTACCATCGGTTGGAGGGGCAGTTATAATGTCGTCCACCTCTCCAGCTAATTTTTGATCGAGCTGTGAAATGATGTAATTAAACATTGTGGTATCAGACTTGATCCCGGAGAGCTCAAACTGAGCCTCTACTTGTGCGAACCAAACTTTTGGCTTGTTCATCCAGAACGGTGGGAGCTTCACAGAAACTTTGCATATTTCTGGTTTATTTTCCCGTTCCAGTCTTTGCTGTAATGCTGCTTTCTCAGCTTCCAATCGAAGAATAGTCTGTTCGGGAGTTTCAGCCATTGTTAGTGATTAATAACTACAACCAAAGATCACAGACGTGCAGTGTGGAAAAACAAAACAAACCAAAAATTGTAAAAAAAAAAAAAACCAGGTGTGGCAACACTAGTAACAAGATGCAGTTATTAGGTAAGTATAAGTACCTATGTACAACACCAGTAAACAATTTCTAATAAAAGAGTAACGATTAAAGATTAAAAATTAAAATTAAGTTTTATAATTATATTTACATAATTTTGTAAAGTTTTAAGAAATTAATATTCAAACCCAATAGGAAACGTGCCTGTTGTTATAGCTAGCAAGTTAATAAAACGGAATGTTATAATTAAAGCGAAATAACGTTAAAACAAAGTTATTGTTTATAAAAATTTCGAAAACCAAAACACAAGGCAGATTATGCAAAAAACAACATAAAAACACACAAAAGATACCATAGGCTGTTAGAACCACGTTATATACAGCAAATTATAATAGAAATATTCAGCATAAAACTAAGAAACAAAGGTTGGTTTAAGTTAGAACAACTCCGACAGGTAACAGTTAAAATAAGCAAAATATCAATAAAAACTTACCGAAATGATGTTGTTGTAACTCAAAACCAAACAACTTACTGTAATTTCCCGATTAAATCTAATTAAAAGTCAAAATATGAGTCGAAAACCACTTTTGCACTGTTTCACGAGTGTTTGTTTACGTTTTCAAGTTTTGACAGTTAGAGATATACCGTTGAATGGAAAATCGGAAAGTCTCCGAATCGATTCACTGCGTATCCGAGAATCACGGAATAGACAATTCAAGATCGCAATACGGCACAGCACTATTCACACGGAAATTGATTGCAGAGAAAATTCCAATAATTGCCGAAAGATGGCGTAGGCGTCCAGTCAGAAACCTCTTGAATGAAAATTTCTTCACAGAATTTCTCCCAAATCCTGCTGGGAATGACCGGGTTTGATGTGTTTCAGCTAGGAGAACGTAGAAAGTTGCAGAAAAAGAGTGTCCTGTGTCGAATTCCTTGTTGATCCTGATTGTGGCGGTCAAATAATGGATTCGCCCGCGCGTTTTGCAGCAAACGCAGTTACGGAATGTAGCGGGCAGGTATAATCCTTCTTCCCGAAGTCCGAATGGCAGCGTCGTGTGGTCGTTGAGCCAGGAGCTAGGCACAGATGAGCGGTCACCTCTTTAGTGTGTAAGGGTTAAAAGAAAAACAACTTCACACCGTAAATATTTTCTCGTGTTCAAATACTGCACATATACTCAGTTCACACAACAATCTAGTTCTATATAATAATTATAATCGTGATACACAAAATTGGACGCAGAGCAGTTTTTTTAACTTTTCAAAGCATGGCGTCAAGGAGGAGAAAAAAAGGCTGCCAACATAACAAAAATCAAGTTGACAATGTACTAAATTTAGGGTTGCCATATTTCAATCGAGTTGCGACAGAGTCGCCACAGAAGTTATATTAGTTTAGTTGATGTTTTTAGAATTCTTGACCGTCAGTCTGTTTGTTTGTTTTAGAATTAACAAAATTACTACATCAAATTAGGTATTACACATTTGTGTGAATAAAATTGATTAAAATGTCTTAGCAATACTTACATAAAATACAAGTGCCCTCTTCTAAGCACATTACCTCAATTTAATTTTAATACTTACCTATAGTTTTAAAGGACGTGAAAGTTAACTAAAGTGTAGCGTTAAAACCATAAATATTGTCTCATAAAATTGTAACATTTTCCGCGCGAAGTAAAAGTTGAAAGTATTTTACGGCCTTTTCTACTTCACGCTCTACTTACTTAGTGGAAAATAAAATGTGCATTTTCATTGAAAAGATAATAAAATACAGGGTTCGAGATAGGTCTATAATTCTTGCGCCTAAATCCAAATTAATTCGCGCGACGGGAGATTACCAGAGAGGGTAGGTAATTCGATCCAATTACCCATGTGTTGATATAAGTACGTTGTTATGCTTCTAAATCTGGAATTACGCCATGAAAGATCCATATTCCAAATTAAATTATTTCTTTCCTTATACCAGGTTCGGGTAGCAGTGTTTCCATTTATACATTTTATGCCGTTCGGGCCGATAGCAAAGTTGACGGAAAAAAATAATTTTACTTCATGTCTTTGTCATATTCAAGAAGTACCTACAATTTCTAAATCATACTTAATCATTTGATGGACAAAAAACAATTTTACTTTAACTATGTGTATCATTATGCAAGAATTCAAAGAACATCCTGTTGCTAAATAAAAGCCAGTCTAACTATGGTTTTTTTTTCTATTATTCTGGTCAAAATTGTATCTTTTATTTAGACGGATATTTGCTGACGTCAGTCCAATCAAGTGAATCAGTCCAATAATTACTGACAAGTGAAAAACAATGACAGTATAATGAACTTAAACTGGTTTAATTTCATCAAAACATCAATTTCCAATGGCGAACAGTAATGTGCGTCAAATCAGAGTGGGGCTTTGCGTGCGAGTCTATTAGATTAACGTTCGATGATCCCTTTAGCTCTGAGCTTCGCGGTAAATGAACAAAATTACTTTACCTTGGGGTTTAAAGAGTTTTATAGGTTGTATATCTATTGGAGTTCGCCCAGGGAGATACTTGCGTTACCCTCTTTACGTGGTAAAAGTAACCTAATTAAAAATACCTATACCGGCTTACACAAATAAGGTGGTTGTTACAAAAATAAGATTGTTCAAATGGTATAGCCATAGTAGCTTGCCCGTGGAGGTACCTTACCGCCACCCTCTTAACCCGTCGTAAAGCAGCATGTTCTTCGTGACTTGTGTTTCGGCTGAGGAGGTAAGTATGGTTGCCGGAGTACTTTATTTGAGGCACACAGCAGCCGCATATAACCTTAGATAGGATCTTTTCTCTCTGAGGTCGGATGTAGATGTCCATGGGTTACAATGACCATGTAATATCAGGTGGCTTGTATGCCCACCCTGCATGACGCAGATTACAAGCACACTTATAAGCACGCGTCTACATATATGATTGGATAATAATGTGTATTAGGGTGCTTTTTGTGTGTGAAATATTAAAAATTGCATATTTAATTTGAATTTAATGTAATCGTATATGAAAATTGCCCAAAGGAGACGGGCCACGACCCAATTTCAAAGGGCAAACGTAATTAATAAAACGTTAATCCACTTACATTTGGTGTTCGACTCTTAAATAAATCGAGACCCGTTTAAAAATGTGTTATGGCCAGGTATAATGTGGATGAACCCGATAACTAGGGAAGAAAGGCCCGAATAGAGACTACGTCATTCTACTCCTTGTGCAGATTTCATGGCCCACGTCTCAAAAAGATTATCGACAGGTCGCCCTCCAACCAGTGGAAGTGAGTTGGACTGATGACGTAAAAAGGACAGTGAGAAGAATGAAAAATGTTTGAATTAAATAAATGATAACTAAAATGTTATTTGGGACTCTTGTCATGTCAGTACCCATTAATGACCCATTACAGGGTCGGGTCTCCTCTCACAATGAGGGATGTAGGCCTTAGTCCACCACGCTGGCCTACTGCGGGTTGGGACTCTTAAGGTTGGCTTAAATGATAACTAAAATGTTATTTGTGACTCTTAAGGCCGGCTACCATTTAACAAAATCACTTTCTAAAAACAAAATTAGTTAATTTTGTAAAATATTAACATTCAACATTCACTTGAAAAAATAATTCCGTCATGTAACATGAGTTTGACATAATTTTCTGTGTGGCAATCTGGAACGGAAAATGACATTACGAATACGTGGTGCCCTCTGACACTAATTTGACGCCCTATTTAGGTCGCGCTCGGGGACTAATGAGGCAATATTTAACATACAACCTATCACACAATTTGTATAGGTAAGTTGCAATTAAAGTGATAAAACATGGAAATTATACATTTCTAGGCATTAAATTGTGGTAAATATTCCACGATTACAGCTTTTAATCTAGCATTTATAAACGATCTATTAGCATTTAAGTAATCTCTGTTTGCAATCTAAACGTGAGAAGAGTCGCGGGCACGGTTCGTAAAAATAAAAGCGTGTTAAAATCGTGCTTAACCCCGCTGCTGTAGATTGCAAGCGATCAACCAAGTTCAGCGACCTCGGACGCGGTCAGTGTTTAAAGGCTCCAATCTCTAAAAATCTTTTATTGCACAGTGTGACCTAAACCCGCAGTTTACGCACGCTTCTCCAGTCCGGGCGGCTTTATGTCACACTTGTTATAAAATAGTATACGATACTTGTGACCAAAGTTGTCTATTATTGCACGGCTCGCCCTCGGCCTCGCTACGCTCGGGCGCTAACTTCACGCCGTGAAATAATAGGCCACTTATTAAATTTGGAATTTGCTCCAGAGGGTTGAAGATAAGATAAGAGAAAAGATAAGAGATTCGTGAGCGCGTTAAATAAAAAAAGAAAATATGCACGGAACCCAAAAAGAACTGAACTAAAACAAAATGGATGTGTTTTTCTCTAAGAATAGAATTTCTTTTAAAGTACAAAGAATATTTATATCGTACCGGTAGGTTAAGGTTATCATCTAGTTACAAGTATTGTAATGTTAAAGGTATCTACTCAAATCTAGTGTATTAGCTCAATTTTATGTTCTTTTCCTTTTTTAATACAGTTTATAATATACAATAAATACAAACATAGAAGCGATTTTTATTAAAACAGGTATAACGAATCGCCAACAATAAACGTTTAAAAACGATTATAAACGGACAATAGCACACACTATCGTTTAAAACACCACTACTTTAACTGTTTACAATCTATTAAAAATGACGTTTAAATAATGCAGAATAAACGTGGTCTTAATGAAAACAGCGTTTATAACCTTTAAATAAAATCGGCCGAAAACGTGTAAGTAGGTATAATTATTTTCATAGATTCGTATCATAGACTTTGATATTATTATCATCGCTAATGGTTCAAATTTAAGTTTGATTAAAGTTATGGTTAGGATATGCTGATTAGTACAGTAATAAATGCATGTAGGTACCTACTCGTATTTCGCTTAGATAATGTTTAATTAACATGGAAAATATACATACCTCGTAGGCATGTATAATTTCCATGTTAATTTACGACCTATGCATATCTATTTCTAAAAAATAAATTCAGTTTAAATCTAAAACAATAAAAACGAAAAAGACGAGAATTTTATTTGAACAGGAATACTCACCGCATTGCAATAACATGCACTTAATCGTTTAAAAACACCACAACTTTAACTGTTTACTAGTAATCCGCCTGAAACACGACGATTGAATGGACGTTTAAATAATGCAAAATAAACGACGGTTGTAATAAACACAGCGTTTACAGCTTTTAAATAAATTCAGCCACAAACGTGTCTGGCGCAAGTTAATTAAAAAGCTTGCGTTTTTCACAGCTCCGTATCACGCTTTTGATATGTTTCAAACTACTCCTGTTCAAATTTTATTGGAGCTGTAAGAGTTTTCATTGAATTAAACGTGAAAAACATAAGAACGCTATACATGAGATATAAAGGAAGGTTGCAGGTTTAAATCTTTTGTAATGTAAATTTCTTATCTAAATTGGTTCCAATTCAATATTTTTCTGAAATGTAGCTATTTTATAGCTATATACCTACTTACCTTTTTTTAATCCGAGGTGTAGGTTCCAAAGTAATTTACGGAGACGATTCTGTTCAACTTCAATGTATTAAAATTAAATTGACTTTTAAAATTTATAGTGATTAAATACCATAAACCTAATTATTTAATGTTAATTATTTACCCAATTTAAAATTATTAATAAGTACATAGAACTCGCAAACAATTTCAAACATTTCACTGTTTCGAATATCGAACGCCGAACATGTTGCCATGTATGTTTAGAAATCAAACTCCCAAAACAGGAAAGCGAACTAAAACAAACCGAATTAACAAATGGATAAACTTTAGGGATGTCGGGAGTCAACAATAAGCTTTCACCGGCTTCCAAATTAGGGGCAACTATGTAATTACGGCGCATACGAGCTTTCATAAATAACTTTAAGACCTGCTCATTGGAGTCCTACGAGTATGTCTGAAATTTGATTCAAATTATCCTTCTGTAACCAGAAGAAGAGCAAAAATATTGGAAACGAAAAATATTGGAATCATAAGAAAACTCATAAGAAAGACGTCTATTATTCCGGATGCATTTAGAGTTATAAACTAACTTGCCGAAATTATGTAACATGTTTATTTTTTCTTTGTTGAGTGTATTTTGAAACAATTCAATTTCTGAAGTTCACAATTTATTAATGTTACATTAATAAAAATAAAAAAGAAGTCTCAAAATATAGTTAACGTTTCAGTATTCGAATATTATACAGAAAACAGTAAGTACCTAAATGAAAACAAAATAAGCATTTTAAGCAATTAGCTACATTTATACATTATTATAATTCCTAGTAATAAGTAACAATTCTAAGTCAATGAGCTTAAACATAATAAAAATACAACGTTTTATCGTGAACAAAAGCGAACAAAACTCAATTATAAAACAGCCGAGCAAGGCAATAACACTTTGCAACATGCAAATCGCATTAAATATTGGCACGCCAATTAAAGTCGGAAACTTTAATTGGTATTCATGGCCTCATAATGGGTACCAGGATTGAAAACTCGGAGCTTAATGTTATGCAGGATTGTTCGTCCTGACATTTGTATGGTGCTTTAAAAAAAATCACTTTGTAATTATGTGGTGCTATTTATTGATACAGTTCAATTTTGATAGACCCATTCAAATGTGATTGTATGTCGAATATTTTGCTTGTTCTCATGTGGACTTCTTCAGTGCCATAATCGCCAGTCAAAGTATGTCATATGTCAGTCTGTATGACATCATCCCATGCTCATGGCTAACGTTTACTATACGATATTTTGACGATAGTATGTACATACTGCTAAATTATTCGATGCCGTTCGATGATACTTTTCGATGTATCGAAAAAATCTAGCATCGAGAGACACCAATCGTAGCTTCTAGATTCTTCCAATTTTTCCAATTTAATGCCCAAGGGATTCAACCAATCCGCAGATGTAGGCCATTCTCTCATAAGATATCTGTGGAACACCTCCACAGACGTGGGATGTCGTTTCAGATTATCAAACAGTACCTTCATGTGTATAATGGCATCTGCTTCCATCTCCACTGCTCCGCTGGGATCGCCCTCTGGGAGCGTGTACCTTCCCACGTCTTTCAATCCAGCCGAAAAGATAATAGTTGCTTACCTTACAGTCAACTAATACCTAGATCTATATCGATATGTTAGTCAAATATTTTAAAAATAATATCTGCTGCCTGCGACTTTGGACGAACTTTGGAATTACGTGTTGAAAAGAGTCGGATGCCTAAATCTAGATTATAAAGTATACCTAAAATACATCCAAATTTACTATTTTTTACAAAATAGTAACAATCATGCCCCATTATACGCTCGCATTATGAATGTACTTATATATTAGCTGTATAATCTGATATATATTTAAAAATAATTGCAATTGGCGATAAAATCCTTATTTTAAATCACAATGTGTAATGGTAATGGAACAAATACAATTTAGATACAATAATAAATAGAACTTTGAACTACCCTTTCGCAATAACAGAAGTTAATTCTTAGTGGGTCGGGTTCGTGACTTCGCATACGTTATTATTCTTCTACAACTAGCACGGATGTTATTAAATTACTTAAGTCAAGCGTTGTGTAGCGGAGTATTTCTTTGAAATTCTTCCAACAGTTTATCAGGACTACCGTTCTGATGAATTCATAAAATATATTCTTTGTTAAATTTTCGAGGAGAACATTTATATTGTTATTGTTAGAATTACCTGTTCTTTGAAATTATTCTAATGCGTCTCATATAATACTGCTCACGTAGTGTAATATTTGACCTCTATAGATATTAAAATCGGACAAAAAATATTAAAAATATAGAGCTCTAAAGGTCAGATATCATTTTTGTTCGAAACGAGTTACCATTATTATTACTTTAACCATTAGTAACCATTATTATCATATACATTTTTAACAGATAAAATATAACGAACATTAACGAAAGTTAGGTACGTTACATTTAATCAGTTTTTCTTCAACAAGAATAGAAGCTCGCCCCACGCACTCCTACGTAAACGAAACAAAAGATTATTATTGTATTTCAAAGTAATTCTCCAAATTTCCTTTTAATTCATCCAATTTGATACATTGTAAAACTGTGACTAGAGCGTACACTATATTCAAAGTATTCATATAGTTAACGTGTGCCATTAGTATGGGGAGATGTGAGACATATGACATACTAATGACTGACGTTTATATCAGTCTGTCTGATACTACATATACGAATACTTTCACGATAGCGTTCATGCTCACGGCACTGATGACGAGGCTGTGGTATAAATGCGTCTGTGGCGAAACTAATGCACATGCAATTAGATTACCTGAGTGCACACTCAGCGCCACATGGCTGTCTAGCCGCCGCCAATTTTGTAACAACACGTCTAGTTCAAAATGCAGCGATGGTTAAAACTTTGAAGTTTGTCAAACGTGGTTAAAATTATACTATGCCAGGTTTGATTACATTATAAATTCTATAAATACGCTGTTTACGTCTGGGTTAGGTTATGAGGACGTTTATTAATATGCTTTTCGTTTTTCGAATTAGTTATGCGCTTAAGTTTAATGAGATGATTTTTTGACCCTGTTTGTGTGTTTTATTCATTTATTGTCTTTGCTGTATCTGCTGGTGTTTGCCTTAGTAACATCTTAGTAGGAACAAATAGTGTAATTTTCATATTAATAACTAAGAGAAAACTGTCGATAAGTTTTGACACGCTTTCTGTAAACTTACTCGCAGCTGTATCTATGTATTATATCATTAGTATATGTGTTAATGGGTTCATGAGGCGCCATCGTAATTGACGGGTTCAAACTTTCCTAAGCTGATGGGACCGGGTAAGCTTCCAATTTAACTTACTAATTTAAAAACATTTTTTGTCTGAGGCGGGCGGGCGAGGGCGGAGCAGGTAGGATGAAATGGAGTCACCATTAAAGGTTGGCGAAAGCACTTCAGCATTTTATCGGAAATAGACTTAACGGTGACTTTGGGGTCTCAAATTGACATGAATATTTATGAGCCGTTCTTTCCGACGTAACTTGACTTACAAGCCTGACGGGCTCTTTATACACTTATTTAATTAATAGATAGTTATGATTCATTATTCTTTCAGCCGCCTCGAGGTAATATTCTCGTCACGTAACGCCAACTCGCTTAATCCTCGCGCGCATTTTACCTATTTTTTTTCAGGGTTTCAATCTGAAATTTTAGGAGGATATTTTGGTAAAGCATATATTTTTTTATAATGCTATCCGACAAGGACTACTACGTTGACCAAATAAAACATTTAAAGGTTGAGGAATCAATGTTTCGCCAAGTATTCTATCTAGCGAATAGTCCGTCGTCAAGGAAGAAATTCCTTGTGTTTTAGATGTACAGGAGAAGTCACAAATTCAAGATGCAACGCACCCATTTCAGTGCTTTTACCATAAAAATAGAATATTAACTCTTTCTATCCCTCTCATCGCAACTATGAGTGAGAGTGATAAGCTTAGAGCGTGAATGCGAAAGGATGTGAATGCCGCATGCTGAGCTCGCTACATTGATTCAGAACAGGTATTTTATTTGCCGTTATTTTACTTCCTTTTTCGGTGGCTTTAACACTCTTGTAGCTTATCCATGGACATAAACAGAAAAACCGGCGCGACAGTCTTTTTCTGTTTATTTGAACTTTTACTGTTTTGATCCTATTTTGATTTACAAATTCAATAGCAGTATACGACACTATCATTGACATTCCGTATTTGTCGTGTAAATGTTTTGTCTTCGCTGCCGCCCTCCCACCTTACACACACAAAGCCAGTTAGAATTGTTTGAAGAGGCTAATTCGCTTTCGTGTTGTGTTGATGTCTTCATGTTTAATATTAAATATGATATGAAACGTAAATTGAAACTCCTAGCGGCAACGAAGCTGTGATATTAAACTCGTGTACTCGCTAACTCTGTTTACTCGAAGACGTCATTTACGTTAACTCGTAGGTAGCAATATTCTGTTCATAATGAGATTACAGTTGAATGTTTTAGCAACCCTTTCATCGTTCTAATTATTTTATCTAATTTTGGTC
The DNA here is from genome assembly GCA_905147235.1 of Erynnis tages. Lineage (NCBI taxonomy): Eukaryota > Metazoa > Arthropoda > Insecta > Lepidoptera > Hesperiidae > Erynnis > Erynnis tages. The sequence continues at coordinate 3,650,590 of LR990077.1, read as the reverse complement.
TCGCACAACAGCCGTTGAGAAAATAAAGCCTGAACTGAACGAAAATGTCTATAATTAGTCCACCAACCCGCAGTAGGCCAGCGTGGTGGACTAAGGCCTACATCCCTCTCATTACGAGAAGGAAACCCGAAGTGGGTCAATAATGGGTTACTGGCATTGCTATAACTAAACCTGTTATTGACTATGGTGCAAAACAAAAGTTGAAAGTATTTCCTTTGTTTTTTTTCATAGGAATTGAGTAGAAACGGTATGCAGACCACCTGATGTTAGGTGGTCACTGCAGCCCATGGATACCTAAACTCATCCTCAAATGGAGTAGAAATCCTATTTTTTTTCCTTTTCCTTTGCTACTCATGAGGACTAAGGTGTTCGGCATTGCCCTGCTTTGGGTCTTGGGTTACAGACATAAGGGAAACATCTGATTCGCAAAGCATATTATCTCTACATGTGTTCGTCACCTACAACCACACTTCCACAACTGAAACACAAAACCCTCTTCACTGAGGGTAATTGTCAACTTGAATTTAATGTGGCTTCAGTAATAGGTTTGTAATCGGAAACGTTCTACTTAAAACAGAGGTATGAACAGTTCTGTGCCGGAGTATGAACACTGTCGTCAAAGTATGTGTACGGTGAACGTCGTCATAAGCATGTCATATGTATGTCAATCTGTCTGATTTTCCTTACTAATGGCACACGTTAATTAAATAAAGGAACGCCCTGGACGATCCAAAGAGACACCGAGCCAAAATTGACAAAGAACTTTTTCTGGAGCAATTATATTACTAGTAACGTGATGCAAAAAAAGGCACGGACCTAGAGTCTGTGGATAGCAATTAAAAAAAAAAATAACGCTTCATACTCATAGCCCCACACTAGGATACCCTGTGTCGTGGGTGCTATGGACACACACAAAACACGAAAACACCACACCCAGACTAGCAACGGAAATTCAGTCATCATTCAAATCTCTGCTCTGGTGGAAATCGAACCCAGGACCTTCCGCGCAGCGCACCGGTGTCTGTTTTAACCACTGCGCCACATGGGTCGTCAGATACTTAACCCTTTAACCGCCGGCCTTCGTATCAGTTATCCGGCCCCTGACGCCAGGCACAGTAAAGTCTAAATAAATACCTACAAAAAAAAAGGGATGTGCCCTGTGCACTTTTTGGAAATCGATATTTCGTAACAATGATATGTGTTCATGTTAACACCTGTAACACCTGTTCATGTTAACACCTGTAACACCTGTTCATGTTAACACCAAAGTACAAATTACGATATACATACCTATACAGGTTTTCTTTAAAAGTTTTCTACAAATCAAGCCCCAGGGTCATACAAAGTTAACCAATACCCTTTACTCAATTTTAAAGGAATTAAATGAAAAACACAAATATCTGTAGAGATACGTTTTATTCACAATTGCTGCATTTGTTTTGGGACTATTTTATTTGTATTACTAAACTTTGGCATAGGCCCCATCCCTAATGTCGGGTTTTGCCGTCGCTGGCGGTGTAGGTTAATGCAAATTTCGAGAAATAATACGAGTAATTTATCGAACTGTTGACATTGTTTTTAGGGCTTCTAATTAAAAAGAATAAAGTGTATTACATTGTAAATTATTATTTAATTAACTTTTTACCTAATACAAACATATTCTTCTTAGAATACAGATTAATTAAATAAAAAATAAAGATTAAACGAGATGGTGTATTTGGTCGTGAATATACGACGCTGGCGAAATGGACACGATTATGTTTGTCGGATTAATCCGACTTTGGCGGTTAAAGGGTTAAACAGTTAGTCGTTATACAGATACTTTGATGACAATGTTCATGCTCAAGACTACTTCCCGTTTGCCTAATTGCTTAGTTATCACATAAAAAGAAACTACTTATAAAACATCAAAGCATAATGGATAGCAAGCATGTCGCTATATTATACTATTAATAGTATATCAAGTATGGATTTGCTGAAATAAACTTTTCTATATTTACCCAAACTCCTCTAGGAATAAATCTTCACAGAATAAGGCGAGACGCTCGCGGGCGTTCCACCGATGCATTCGAGAATACATACGAAATCGAGTAATAAAAGAATTGGCAGAACTCTGAATTTCTCCCTTCAATAATGGGGTTGTTGACGTGAACACTCCAGTACGAACCCCTCTGTCAGAAGCTATGATTGAGTTCGAATCTTATTTACAGAAAATAGATTTGATAATACTGATATTATTACGTTTGATTAAACTGCAGAATGTTCTTTGAACATCGTTTTTGGAATAACTTATGTTACATCTATTTGAAAAAGTAACGCACGTTCTTGGTTCGTACGTGCAAACTTTGGAACAATCTCCCAACTGATGTATTTCCGCAGGACATATGACATGGGGTTCTTCAAAAAGAACGTAAACAGAACTCTTCTCAAAAGCCACATACGCACTGGCGACTCCTCTGGTGGCGATGGTGACCGCTTACCATCGGGTGGCCTGTCTGCCTGATTGCCTGGTCATTTTATTAAAAAAAATTAGAACAGATAAAAGAAAGCAATGTTATTATTCTTTTGTTGATAAGTTAGTAAGGTAAGGTATATTTGTTGATTATACTCGTAGGTAGTAGAATTGTTTGACAAAAACGGTTCGGTGAAAGTTATATGTAAAATATTCCTTATAACGTTCCAAAAGAGACGCTCCGAGAATATGTAATCTTAATCTCAAGAAAACGTCCCTCGCTTCATAATCAAGCTCTGCAGAGTCCGGATCTGAAGACGGAATGTGTAAATGAAGCACTCGTGACAACAAAGTTACGCATAATTGTTTCAGACTTCCATTTTGTCATCAACAACGTATTAGGGTTTGTACGGCAAAAAGGCAGAGCCCAGGCGGGCATTTGTTAAGATGTAAATTTATTCTGGGGAACAAAGAGCGGTCGAGTCGACGTCTACCACAAAAACTATATGAGTTTAATGGGAGAGAAATGTATTCTGGCCAGATTACCATTAACATCATCACTCGAGCCTAATTTTCAAACAATAGGTGATGAGGACTTTCATTAAACGTTCCACAATTTCTTGCCAATATACGAAATGAGTTTAAGCCCTACCAGGAATTAATTTGTAGCAGATTAATCTCGGAATTTCGATGGAAATTTTCTCTCGTAAGAAAAGCATTCTGCTCGCTTGAATTTAAATGGTCACTAAAACCCATTGACAAGTTGAAAACAATTGATTTGCTAAGTATGGATCTTACATACTTAGGAGGCCTTCTACGTCTTGTAGCTGACATACGGGCTTGCTTTAAAAGTACATAAAATAACCACTTTCCAAAATCAGAAGCTCTTTTCTTTAATATCCAAAACTACTTACATGTAAAATGCCTATTGAAAAGGCTGTGATATGGAGCGTAAAATTTAATATCTTCGTATAGGGACCGGAATCATAATAAACATTATTCACACTTCGTGTAAGTACATACGCATGCCTGGTTGTCGGTGAAGATGGATGGTTATACCCCGTTATATAAGAACCCCGATCTTAGACATATATTTTTGGTAACTGTTAAAAAGTCACACGTGATTTTAAAATTCATGTTATCAATTAGGTAGGCGATCGATTAACAGCTTATTTTCATCTTAAACAATCAAATGTTTGAGAAGAACGGAGGTTTTGGAAGCTACCAAATCCCAAGTGGTTGACATCTTTCATGTTTTTTAGGTTTTTATTTTTTGTTTCATTGTTGTGATTGTTAATCGATTTCTTTGTATGTTCATTCTTTGTACTGTCATAGTTTTCTAAAGGTTTTTGAGAGAAGTCACTTCATCTCTTCATAACGATAAGAGAATTAACTAAGGTTTAATTGATTTTGTACTTAGTTCAGTATAGACTCGACCTACCTTATAACCTATTTAGAGACAGTAATACAGTTTACGTAATTCCCACGTTATAAAATTTAGTTCTCTAGGAAAACAAAGAAGTTGCTTCCATTTCGTAATTTGTTCATAATATATTCACAGGTAACTTATGTTCTGCCTTTTATTTACCTTTTAGTGCACTTGCGGTGAGCAACAGCGCGGGGCTTCGCTAAGCTTGCAACTCGTATTTCAGCGTAAATGATGCAGTTTCTTCCGCAATCATAGAAAATTGTTGATTTTTTACTCTGAAAAGTATGTGAATAAAGTGTTCTCTTGAAAAACGAATATAAGTACATATTATTATATGTAGTCGTAGATAAAAATCTGTTAGTGACTGAAAAAATAAATAAATTTGAAATTTTCTGACTTGATAGTACCTAGACAGATATACCTAAATGTGTTGGTACCTTTATTCCCGGCGTATATTTAGTTTTGTTATTCCCGCGTTTTTGTTTATCAGGGCTTCACGCTGTCAAGGTTTTATTTGTACCTATAATGGTTTTTGCTTTATTGAGAAATACCTTCATTTTGTGATTTAAATAAAGATACTCTTAACTTTGCAATCCCTATTAACATTATGATTGCCCTTATTTAGGGTTTTTGATTTGTGAAAAATATTCTAGTCATAGAAAAAAATTGTGTCGCATTGGATGTGTTTTATCAAAATTAGATCATAATTATTTATAAAGCACTCTTGGTATATTTAGAAGTACTTACTTATCCCAGAGTTAGTGATATCTGCGACCAGACTTGCACATATTTCTGTGTCTGTATCATTAATATACAAAATGAAAACGAAACAAAACGTTTGTCATAACATTCTTCTCCCTTCTGCTCAGCACGTGTCTTTGAATACTACCATTTGTGTGCATCTGACATTGCAATAATAAATTTCTGCATAAAGACAATAAACAGTATTCTTTAAGTATCAGTGTCTGTTTATCTCACAGAATTCCTAAGCATATAATAGGGACAGACAGCGGGAAGCGACTTTGTTTTATACTGTGTAGTGATTTCGACCTGCCTACTGAATTTAATAACATCTTGTTTTTTCTTCACAGATACACTACAATCAGTAATAAATCCAATGTCATTGCCCACTTTTTTCCTCCATTTCTGTTTAAAAAATAACTCTGTCTTTCTCTCTTTCTTTTCTCGAAATTCTTCTCAGTTTGAAACAAGCGTTGTTGGTTCTGCTCGGTGTCTGTCCTCGGATACGTGTGCGGATGACAGCGCAATAATAACCACTCCTCAACGGCTATTCGTAATCGCTTTAAAGATGTTTGAATAACAAAGCCCGTGTTGTTATCCAATTTTAATAGCACCACCCCGTTAACGAGCTGGAATTGAATAAGGGTTGTTTGTATTGCAAATATCAAATTGATTTCTTAAGCAATGTTTCTTGTTTTTGATGACCGCGTTTTCTTTTATTGAGTATTTGCTTTCACGGTGGTTAAACCTGGCTTAGTACATATATTCAAAGGAACTCGTGGTCAAAACAGATTTTGCAAATTGCAGATTTTGCAATTTTGCAAATTTAGAAAGGTTGTTACTGGGTTTATCTTTATGGACATGAAACATATAAACCTAGTTTCTCCAGGGAGTGAAACTTTAAACTATAACAGCTGCAGCGTTTCAGATTATAAAACTTTGTTGCTCTAGGAAAAATCCAGCAATAGTGATAATCAAGATAGATTTAAATACAGTTTTACCAATCATTATTTTTTTAAGAAAATATTAACCCGGTTTTTGTATACGCTCTACAAAATAAACCACTTTCAACCGTTTTTGCCTAATTCCATTACAATACTTGCCTCGTCTAAAATCGAAAGCACAAAAAGTAGCTTGATCTAAAATTTTGAAACTAAATTCTGAAGCCAAAGCGGAAAATTTTAATTTCATTAAACCTTTATCGAACAATGTTCAATTTTTCGATCAGCGGTTTTGAGAAGTTTCTAGATATTTTTGTTCTGGAACGGTTAAATGGATTAAATATAACTTCTAACACTAGAAAGGTTTACGTATAACTAACTATTCAATGTTTTTGTTATAACTTTTTCAGTACCACATGTTAAGTACGTATCACTTTTTTAATAACAAAGAAAAAAAAGCTTGAGCAAAACGTATTGAATCAATCTTACTTTTTCTGTTTTGTACAAATATTATCTACCAGGAGCATAGCTTCATACTTTACGTATTTGATATCAAAATTAGGTCCAGAAATTAATTAAAAGTACGTACCGATAGATTTACTTTTCTTTTTTATTAACTTTAACCTCAGCAAATTGTGTAGTATCTAAACCTACCTTTGAGCAAATGATGTTTACAGGATTTTTTATTAAACTCTCGGCATTCCAAGCACAAAGCCCAAACGCGGTGTGCATACCAACAAACAAACTACAACTTTTGTGCAATCATTATGCCCCAAAATAAGCAAGATGTCGTCATCCCCTGTTCGTTCCATCCCCTGTGTTTCCATTCGCAATGTTTTGTCCTTTGTTTCTTGCGAACAACATCCGCTTTGTCTAAGCCTCAGCCGTTTGCGGCACATGCAAATATTTACCTAGCCGAGGTTTATGCTTTGACGTTCGTATATTATTCCGACTTCGCAACCTTTATCTAACTGTCGACGTCTTTTCTGTTTGCATCAAAAATATATGTCTTTAGCGGACGGTAACTTAGAAAGGACTAAGTTATTGTCAAGAGTTAAAAACCTTTGGAAAAATTCCTCGACCATTGTCGAATTAAATATTATCAGTATCAAGTACATACTAGTCTACGGCGTAGCGACATGGACCTATAGTTTGGTGTCAGCCTTATCCACAAGCCCCAATTGGCTATACTTGGTATTCTCTCGAAATTCCACTTAAAGTGGCGTCGATGTCTACATATCTAGCAGCGGACCTGATAAATAAATGCATGTTCCAGATTGTGTTATCTAAGGATCGAAACATATTCTTATTGCTATTTGCCTCTATCCTATCTTAGCCTATTCTATTCAAAAACTCTTTATCACTCCTCTATGTATATTGTAAAATTACCCATTTTTTTCAATAATCCACGGAAATAGCAAAAGATTATTTAGATGTTCTAACTGAAATTGTTTTCTTGTTTCAGGTAACAAATAATTATGCACATCAGACTTAGTAAAAAACATTCAGTGGAGCTGAGATTGTTGAGGTAATATGGCAATGCTGTATTTGACTTAGTATTGTTAGGTCTTATTAGTTTTTACGATGATGGTGAATTGTAACGTAACAATAATTGTACATCTATACTAATATTATAAAGAGGAAACATTTGTATTTTTGTATGTTTGTAACAAATAAACTCAAAAACTACTGGACCGATTTCAAAAATTCTTTCACCATTGGAAAGCTACATTCAGCTTGAGTGACATAGGCTATTAAATTAAAAAAAAAAATAAAAAAAAATTCATTGGCAGAGCGAAGCCTGCTGGGTCAGCTAGTCAGTCATATTTTAGGAACAAATAAAAAACATAAAAAATGTTTCAATCACTTTGCGTGTCAAACACAACTCCCCGAGTCAAATACAATGTTTCAACCATATCGTAAATAAGATAAAAATAGGCCGTAAAGGTTGTGTGGGCGTTTGCCATTGAGTATCCTATTCGTAGCTCGTCAATATCGGCTTATTTCGAAATTTATTAAAGGATTCACGACATTCTTGGGAAATTCCCCACGATTATATGAATGAAAATAAATCATGAAGACCGTATCTCTACGGGGATGAAATTCCGTAATGCCACCGACGATTGGGATTGGACGGATAAGGGATAGGTATCGAAGTAACGAAGACCGATTTCGTTTCCATACCTTTTATTGAGGTACCTGCTCGTACCTAATACAATACCAAAAATATTTTAAGTATTAATTAAGAGTCATTCATCTGTTGAAGTTAAATTATGAAAGGAAACTGGACATCTGTTGCTAAGTACAAATGGAAATTAAATATGAAAAATATTATATAAAAATAATAATATCATCGGATAAATGCTGCCTTGATACACAGTTCTGAAGATAGATGACCTAATATCTAAATATCTAGGAAAAGAATAGGAACAAAGACGTCACAATATTCATCCTACAACGCCAACTTTAATAAGTTTCTTAATAATTTTCTCGCCGATATATTTCCCAAAGTAGGTTAAATGTTCCGAAAGGCAATCTCATAAGACACGGCGTTCATACCTGCATTGTTTGCGGGAACATTTAATATTTCATGCGATCTTCCGGTCGCCGTGTAATCTTTAGAATTCAGTGCAGACAAGACTGCTCGTAATTTTGTGTTACAATTTTGTGTAACATACAACTACCGCTTTTATGTGAGAAATTCTATTTTTAGGATGGCTTTTGTTGCGAGTTTCAATGAACAGCGCTGGGAGTTATTTGTGTAAAAATAAATTTAAAAGGTTGCTGATTTACTCATGCTTAGAATTTTAACTTTAAAATATTTCATTTATCTTTATGTGACAAGGTTTTCAACACGTTTTTATGTATTGGTTGCATACTTCCTACTATGAACACTGTCCACCATTGGTAGTAATAGTATGTGTTCACTATAGTAAGGCCCTTAATCCATCACCTCTTTTGAATTGCATCACAAGGATGTTTGTGAGTTTACGTTACTTTTATTATAAGCACTGAGCACCCTCAACATCAGAAAGGATTCTGGAGCATACTTCACCACGCTGTTCCAATATTCCATTGGTGTTTTTTACCCATGAACGTTAACCTAGAACAAAAACAATCGAAGCCGAAGAAAAAATGTAAGTACCTAACCTTTGTTTTTCTAAATTCAGACCATTAAATAAAATATCTCATTTAAAGTGTTTTTCAAACATGAATCTGGTGAATTCCACCTAAAAGTGTCGAAGCACATAGTCAGTCCAATCCATAGATATCTTATATCTCACCGATATCGAAAGTCAGTTTCTCAAGTCATGAGTAAATCGAGCAAACTAAAATAAATGGCACATAGTTGGGAGCTCTCAGGGAGATGAAATTCCGGGTCATCCCCTCGCCTCGATATGATCAAATACCCCCGCCCGCCCCACGGTATGTGTAAGTTACGTCTCGAGGAATCCATAGAAACAACTGCCGCCCAGGATATAAATAAACAAATGAACAAGGACTGAAGTATTGGGGATTGGTAAGATTAATGTTTGGGGAATTTATATGCGGTGGTCCCATAAGAAGGTTTTCACTTTTTTCTTTTTCAATTGTGGTAAATATAATCAACCGTGCTAGAAACCAAATAACAGTTGATATCTTTAGTTTATTTATGTGGGTACTTGAATTTAAACCTCAAATAATTAAGTTGCATTCATGGTAATCTGTCAATCAGTTAGCGTAGGTACACCAATTTAACAGCTCACCGCACCAGAGTCTGTTTTCAATTAAATGTTTTGCATGCAATTTGAAACTGATTTTTAAGTAGAGTCAGTAGAGTGAACTGGCAGAAAATGTCACATATAGAAAAAGCGTTACAATCTCTTTTTCTGTTTGTATGACCTACATATTGTGTAATGTACAATTCTTCATGTGTGTGAGGGTACATAATGGAATGTACTTGCACATGTGTCAGTGCGTTCGAAAGAGAGTGTAAAGGGTGGAGAAGAACTTTGGAACTTCGTCCCTGGCGCGGGTCCGACGTCTTCACAATTTTTTGAGATCCCTGATTTCAAACTTTAAATATTTTTTAGAGACACTAGTTGCTAAATGAACGTCACTGCTGTGCTCAGGTGTAATATTGATCTATCGGCGCATCGGATTATACAACAAACAATACCATCCGACGTTAATGCTCTTCAATGGAATGAAAAAGAAAACTTAGTTACTAAACACGCATACACAACACGTTACAAAAACTAAGTAAATAGTTACATGAACACGTGTACTTTGATTATTTAATTGTCTAAGGTAGCTTTTCCTAACCTGCCTGCTTAGGAAGGGCCAAGTTTTAATCATTGCTTTTTAGAATTTTCATCATCACATTACAAAGTTAAACATTGTTAAAGTTTGGGGTTAAATTGAATTTAGCTGTAAAAGTTTATTCAGCGGAAAGTTGTGGTCGGATCACCATATAGATATATGTAAACAGTGAGCTTAAAAGCTTGTTTAGCAATTTCGTAATGGACGTTCCGTTACCGCTAAATTAGCTTTTATAATTAAATTATTCGCAAAAGTTACCGAGCACCTGTTCCATGTGTTACTTTGAAACGGATAAACAAATATATCAATACGAAATACAAGACATGAATAAAATAGTCCTACTCGGTGGGTAAAAAGGGTTGCGTTAAGGTACCTCGGTCGAGCTTCGTGGTCTTCACACCATTCAAATATTCTGAATTAGACGTCACAAGGATTATGTTGCATCCGGCATTACAAGAAGTCAAATTCAGCATTAAAAAGAAGTAAACGGATATTGATTTTTCAAAATTCCAGTGATGCAGTTTTAGTTTTCATCGCAATCGGGCCCCAGACTCCTTTGAGATTTTTTCGCTACTCCTCAAAGTTTCCGATTTCCCCATCCAAGAACTCTTGAAAAATTCAACCTGTATATAGTATAAGGTTAATGATCGTTTGAACCCTTTGGTTGAATGACCGATACTAAAGGTAAAACTAAAGTTCAAACATAGGTAGATACTCATAAAATCGCCCACTTGCTATACGTAATACACGTCTTTGACGTACTGACATTTATTTCAACAAATAAATTTCCTTGGGGCAATGTGTAGGTGATTATGATGTCATTTGATTCTCAATCAAAGCGAAACCTTTCCACTATTTGGAAATAGAATCCCATCTTAACGTTTTTAAATTTGAGTTGAATTTTACACTCGAAAGCTTTGAAGCTTTGATCGAAAATTTAAAATGAAAAGCTTTGTTAGAAAGTTCCTAAACAACTTTTATGTTATAAAGTGGGTAATAATATATTCGTGTGGCACACCTCAGATATTTTGGGCAAAATAACAGAAGTTTCTTTAACAATATAACAGCGTTGACCACAGTATGCCCTTTGCAATATCCTGTTACCCTGCGGTTTTATATTCATTCATCAAAAGCCAGATGAATGTATGTATATATATTATGTGGGTACCTATATAAAATAGGAAGGTTACCGACAGCCAAATAATGTGAAAATATGCGTGCAATTTAACTGTTCGTCAAACAACGTAATAGGTCAAGAGATGGCAGGCGGAATTTTGGAAAAAAAAATTCAAAACGCCTCAATAACTTTTTTTTAGTTTGGCTCAATTCCATTATATACCCGCCAACCAGGTCTGCATTTTTGGTGTTCGGATATTACAAATTCGATTCAACCCGATGTTAAACACTTTTCGAAAAGTGTCTTCCAGCTCTTGGACTATAAGGTATGAAATCGAAAAATCAAAAATATAAATATAATAATAAAAATATGCACCAGACACGTCGGTTATGAGGATGTCGTCGCCTACTTCTTTTCGCTATGGTCGTTAGGTAAGTAGTTACGAGTACCTCCGCGGGCAAACTCTAAATATTTACCACATATAAATGACCACTCATTTAATGTTGGCTATTTGAAACGAACGCAAATGATGTTAATTTCGCTTTGATGAACGCGTAAATGAATATTAATAGAAATTAATGAAATTAATAGAAAATTTAAATGCTCTTTTCATTAAATTCGCCTTTTGCGGCAAACTTATAATAAGAAGATATGATTTAAACAAATAGATATAGGTACCTACTATTAAGTTTTTTAATCAAAATTGTTTTAATCTTGCCTATTATTAAAACTATTCAAATTTAGTTCACCAGTTATTTTAATATAAATATCTAAAGCTTAACATTAAACATTAAACTTGCAGACCATAGACACATGTCACGTAGAAAGGGGTTACTCTTGTGAAGTAAAGTTTCTTCATCTTGTTTCAGGGCAAGGTATTTATCAATTATAAAGTAGAGGGTCAATATAACTTTCTTACAGCCCCAACCCGAACTAGCCAAGTTACACATTCACTGGCAAGTTACATAATAAATTTTGTAGTCAAACCGTAAGCAAGAAATAATCTGGGTAGGCCATAATAATAATTATGAATAGAATAAATTAGAGAAATAATATTGGGGCAGACATACCTACTCTGATTCTGATCGACTGAGAGTGATAGAATGAGTTTGGAGTGAGAATATGCACTTCACTTATCCTCATAGTCTCATACGCACCTACTGTCTCTCATCCTTGCCTTGTCTGTCCTTTTGTCCATTTTTTATCTTCAAGTTTTGTCTAATGTCAATATTGTATGTAATAGCACTTTCAATTTTTACGCCCTACCTTCCTCCTTTCTAATACTACTTATTATTCTAGCAAAATCTCTAATTAGCGATAAGCCAGCCCGCCTTTGTAAATGTATCTCGTTTTTCTTAGTTAGGTCTTTAATGTATTTGTGTGTGTACAATAAAGCGTTATTGTATTGTATCGTACCTATATGCCGGTATTGCCGATCTATTTACTTCCTTCCATTTTCTGTATAGTTACATAATAAATGGAGTAGGTAGTCAAGCTGTAAGCAAGAAATAATCGGGGTAGACAGAGCGACGCCGGGACCGACGACGTGCCAGCAATACATGTTTATGAATAGCCGAGAATGGGCATTAAAGTATTGTTCGGAATTTTATCTATGGAGCTTTATGTACTGCCAATAAAATGAAATAGGAGATCAGATTGAGTTATCGAAGTAACTTTATGGCTGTATAGTGAATACCTAAGTAATGTTAGAAGTAAATCATTCAAACGTCAAATGGTGTAAGTTGTAACCAACACTGAAAATCTGAAAAAAAAGCTTTAAAAATACAGACGTCATAAATTTTTGTTTCTTGCCTAAATATTTTACTATAATGTAAGGAAATCTGTTTTAAAAAAACTAGAAAAACATGCTGTGGAATGGAATGGTAAGTATATTTACGAGTACCTAGAATTACTTTTCATGAGAAACGTTCCCAACGTAGCGTTAGCAGGTAACGTTGCTAATTTAAATTATCCAGTTTTTAAAGATTGGCTTGAAAATACCCGAAATATATTTGCCAATATACCTAAATAATATCCAGAAACCCTTACAAACACTTCTTCGAAACATTCTCGTATTTCAATAGAAACTGTTCATGCCATTATTCAGCTCGCAGGAAATACACTGACAAACGACTCTTAAAACGCCGTCATCTGCTGTACTTTGTCTGAAAGAAGTTTCACTACGGGATGGAATGTCACGTTAATAAGTGGCGCAGTGAGTAAGTCACCGGTGCGCTCCGCGAGCGTCCTGAGATCGATTCCCAGCAGAGCAGAGATTTGAACGATGAATTTGAATTTCTGGCGGCCACGACACAGGGAATCCTAGTGTGCGGCTATGAGTGTGAAGCGTTATTTATTTATTTATATTAAATATTGTCTGCGAGACAACACTGCCGGCTCAACAGCCATCAATCATCGCCGCAAAAAGACAAGCTGTGGAGGCGATAGGGCACGCCGCGCTCTATCATCGCCGACACCAGCGCACTGATGTCGCGTTTTTGTCACTAATTGACGTTTTTCCACCTTGTCGGGCTTTTGACGCTTACAACACTCGGTTACAGGAGTCGATTTTGTGTAAAACAAGGCTGGAGTCGACACTACTGCAAATATTGTCTACGACACCACAGCTAGGAACATCAACCAATTTTGCCAGTCAAAGCAGCAGATTGAGCTTAGTTATACCCGACTGGTTATCTGCTACTATTTTGTCAAAAGTTGATCGTAATTTGAAATTTAATGTCATGTTTATATCGTCTGAAGGACAACTAGTGACATTGAGTCATTCTTTCTTTCGAAGTCGCAGTCAGATCTAAACAACACCCATCTCTAGGTATTTTCTGCAAAACAAGTAGCTGTTCAGGATCCAATGTCACGTCAATATTGTCTGCGAGACAATACTGCGGGCTCAACAGCCATCAATCATCGCCGCAAAAAGACAAGCTGTGGAGGCGATAGGGCACGCCGCGCTCTATCATCGCCGACACCAGCGCACTGATGTCGCGTTTTTGTCACTAATTGACGTTGTTCCACCTTGTCGCGCTTTTGCTTCTGACAACACTCGAATCAGCATTTTGTCTAGGTAAACGAAGCTGGAATTGACAGTAATGCTAATATTGTTTACGACTCAACAGCTGGGTCCACTCAGCCATCTTTGCAATAAAAGTAACAGATAATAATACCCAACTCACCGTCTGCTACTGTTTTGTCGAAAATTAGTCGACTTGAGACTCAATGTCATCTTAATATTGTCTGAAGGACAACTAGCGAGATTGAGACCTTCGCGGTCAGTGCAAGAGCACTGACGATTATACCAATTAGAAAATATAAAAAAATCATAAATGTATCTACTTATTTTAAATTAATATAAATTTATAATACTAGAAATATTTATGGTAAAGCATTAAAAGCAATATTTACAATCTAAAAGTGGAAAAATATAAGTAATACGAGTACACATAATCGAAGCGGGAACGGCACTATACTCGTTGTTTACTGTTATATCGTCTAAAAACAAGTCGCCGGGGATCGAATGACATGTCAATATTGTCTGAGAGACAACAGCTATGGTTTCGATAGCTATCAATCATTTGAGACAAAGAGGGAAGCTGCGAAGTCGATAGGGCAAGTTGTGATTCATCCCCGTCATTTCAGTGCGTCATTTCTTTTCCAAATAACGAACATAGCTGTGATAGACCAATGGCTAAGAACGCGACTTCATGCTCGAGGGGTAAGAGTGGCACGCACCGATGACTTTCTTAAAAGTGATGTGGGCTTCATAAAAAAAATTGAATATCACTTTCTGTAGCGGTGAAGGAAGACATCGTGAGGAATCTTGAGTTCTCCATGGGGTTCTTAGAGGCAAAAAGTCCGCCAGCTCACACTAAGTCAGCATGGTAGACTGCACCTACGTCGAACAGTGATGTGAAAGGAGACACGACCCTGAAGGGGAAGGCGGTTACTAATGCGTTAATAATATAATATAATCAACAGATTTTCACTTCATCGATGTTAAAAAAAAACTAGTGGAATCTCTCAAATATTCGTGTATGGTAATAATACGTGACATTTACGAGATTATTACAGCGTTGCATCGTTAGAAAACATTTATTTGATAAATACGAATCGTAGGGAGTCTTACTAAGAAAAAACTTGACGAAAGTACTGGTTATTTACTAGTTCGACGAGTTACGGTAACGCAAGATTGGACGAAAGGTGAGATTAATAAACCCTTTTACTCTTTAAAAATAGATACAGTTTCACAGAATTTCCCCTGAGGTTTTAGCTACTGTGTGATGTGTAATGTGACCTAAAAACACGTAGCTACTTACGGCTTTTGGGCAAAAAGACGAGTCGTCAAAGCGTATTTTATTTATATATTCGACACCAAACGTGAAAAGTGAAAGGGAACTAATGATAGTAGTTGGAGCTCGGTTTATATGACGATCACGTCTATTCAATAGGACCAGTCTTTGTTTCAACTTGATTGATGTCCCCTGTTTCGTTTCTTAAGGATTCCTTACGACTCATCGAAGGCGAATTTCTTGATCCTTTGTTTGGAAAGTTTCTACAGACGAAACAATCTGTTGATAAATAACAATAACCTTACTTCACTCACTTATTTTGTAATGACAATTAAGTTTGTTTAGTTTTAGAAACAATAGAAGCTTTTGAATAGGCGAGATCAATAACACTAAGCGTGCCTATTGATCAAGAAGTAGTACTGAAAATAACACTACTCGATGGCAAATAACGGGCATCTGTTGTAAACTTGTAACTGATATACAATATATATATATTTATTTAAGTATCGTTTGTTTAATTTAAAAATAAAAAAACAATCATTCCTATTGTGTAGGATTTCTAAAACAGTAATCGGGTCTTCGCTACAAGCAAAATAATACCCACTCAGTAAACAAGAACCGAGGAGTTGGCAAGTGCCCACCGTCCCGGAAAACTTTTTCTATCAGCGGAACGGAGAATTTATTGTGACAATTTCACCCGAGCATAATAACATCACCGTCCCATCTCCCACTAGTTACGAAGCCTATTTTCGTCGATGCAAATTTGATGGATAAGCTGTAATGATTATTTCTTTAAACGAGCAGATTCGTTTAATAGGTATTGGAACTATGAAGCGGGGCTATTAAGTTAAAGAACGTCGAGCGCAGTCAGTATGTCATGGGTGATCGCTAGTGACGAATTAGATGCGCTCTTCCGTCCTTCGGAGGACACATTAACACTTTGCCTGTCCAATAAACAGACACAATACTTAAAAAATGGGTATGAGTCACATGTGACTCATGGGTGTCATCGATACTATAACAGTCACTAAACGTTGTCGGAGGCCTTATACCCATACGATTTGAAAACATCCGACACGGGTTGGCCACTAACCCGTCTTTCCACCAATCCGTATTGGAGCAGCTTGGTGGAGTTGCCCCCCTGTTATGATGTTTCCTGTTATGGGGAAAGACCCGAGGCCAACAGTAGGTCCATAAAAGTTGCAGCCAGAGCTATTAGGCCAAGCCCACATGATTGCGCGGCGACGCGTGATGGACGCGCGACTTCTTTCAAAAGTCATGCTCGGGACCGGACCGAGAATCGGCCAAATGTTTCCACTGATGCGGAGTAGAGATTTCGAGCACTGTGATTGGCCAATGCACTGTCTGCTCCGTTCTACTCCGCCCAACTCCGTCGCAGTGAAAACTCACATGTGTAAACAGTTGTGTGTGACCTTATGGCTTACTAATTACTTGCTTACGTTTACTGGTCCAGTGTACTACAAAGTTAAATTACTATTAGAAGATCAGTTTTACACTAGTAAATTAAGTGTTAAATAAAAGTGAGTAAAAGCTATTTGCATTATTTATTTACTAAGTGTTTAAATTTCCGCGGAAGCTCCAATTGAATGTATTTTATTACTCGGCCATGACTTCTGAAAATTTCGGCGCTGAAAGTATCCCATAGTTATACAATTTTCCGAGTCGCTTCAGAGATGAAATACACGTTAAGTATTTGATAAACCTATTCCTTTATGTTACCGAAGTGCGTTCAAAGATAACTGGTTGTTTGATAACGAACACAAAAGTCGCAAATGAAACCGAAAATGAATTAGCGAAACAAGAAATTCAAACAAGATACGCGATACGTTTATTGTTATTGCATCCTTGGTCCCCGAATACGATATCATTTCTCTGTAGTTGTTTGTGCTGGGATAGGGGCACAGTATAAAGATTATACAGTAATGTATCTTCACACAGTCAAGCGGTAGGATCCGCAAGTCATCATGCCTACGCGCGTCGCGTTTTGTATACAAATTGTCGTGAATTGGCGAACGAGTTCCATTAAACTTTTTATCCGAATTTTTTATACCATTTAATTTATTTGTAAAGGTGTTGATGCAAATATTTGCCATTCTCAGATTTATAAAGTGCCGTTTTTTTATAAAAAATTTAAAGTACTGTAGGCGGGCAGCCCTGTCTCGTATCAACGCACCGCGCAGCTGTAAACCTTTTTTTCAAAACAGGGTGGGTCACATTACTGTAAAATCTTTATACTATGGAAGGGGCGAGACGCGAGACCACGCGTCACGTCCTCACTCATGCCGAGGGTTATATGTGAATTACGTTCTATGGTCCCCATACATCGCTAATTCGGCCACGACCCGAAGAACGACTGTTAGAGCCGCTATTAGATTTTATACACCCATCATCGTCACCATTACGCAACTCCTTCGAGAGAACCCGGGTTCTACCTTCATTACGGTTACAGAGCGCCCTTTATTCATTATTCTTAAGGACGGAACATTAGTTAGAGGAATGTTCGCCGGTTAAGGTAATTGTTTGTTTCCACAGGGCACCCGCACGTGTCGATATGAACGGCCGGCGTTAAAGCCCCCTAAAACAAGGAACAACTCATATCGTATTTGAGGACCACTAATAGAACAGAAATTTAGCTTCGTTTGCGCTGTGTGACAAGAATGTGCTGGTAATCTAACAATTAATATTTTTGTCACTTTGTCTCAGATAAGTACGAAATACTCTTGTTTTGGATCAATTTTATGATAGTATTTTAACATATTTTATTTAATGGCGAGATAACGAGATTACGATCAAACGCTAGACTATTTTAAGAAAAAAAAAAGTTCAATCTCATTTGTTATTTCATTCTCCCGCCTATTTCTCTTCATAGCTTTTAATGTGTCGAAGATCCATCAAACGTATAAAAATGTTTGGAAATCTCTGCTACACATGGACTGTTATTTCCAACACTAGAAATACAAAGGACATGTGGTGAAAGAGAGTAAAACCTTTATTGTACTGTACGTTGTGTATGTGTAATTCTCCTAACAATATCCAAACACGAAGCACGCCACAGCACAAATATGTGCTACTTCTATTCTCGTAGTACGTAACTATGTGCGTACTTTAGAAATAAAACTACCAACTGTGTAATAATTATATATTTTTCATTATAAATAAGTACGTATGAAATATGGGGAGCCCAGATGTCTAAGTAAATGGCCTTTCGAGAGTTTCCGATTCGAATCCTAACAGCACGCACCATGGCCTTTCTCAGGTATGTACGATTTACATTTACAAGTGCCGGCAGAAGTGAAAACTTGAACATTAACGTCGTGCATTTTTGAAGGAATGTTACGAATTTTCGCTTAGGTCGCGTGTCCTGACGCGAGTTTAACATTTTTTAGCCACCCAAAAAATTTCGTCACTCTTTTCATTAATAGACGCACTTTGTTCAATTTCCATATTTAAAACACTCTCCCTCCGTCTTACGCATTTTCGATCAGGGTCACGTGTCCTGACGCGAGTTTAACATTTTTTACCCATACCAAAAAAAATGCACAACGCCGCTAAAGAAGTTTTCACTTGAAAAACTGGAATAAACTGCGATGAAACTTCTGAATATCTTAGTGTTTATTTCGTAACTTTCCTGTTCGAAACGGTCTGAAATATTGAAAAAGTTTTCGCCAAAAACGTTAGCAAATAATGTAAATATAGTCGAAAATGCTCGGGCGGACATTTACTCAGAAGAAGAATCCGTCCACGTTCCATTATTCACGAGAAATGAACGGTTTGCGTCAGAAGGGCTATTTATTAGGAGCTGAGCAGCCTTGCCCTGACGTGGTACATGTCGGATTTTATTTGTTACACCTGTTTCGAAGGTTTAAACACGCCTAACAGCTAGGATTATGCCTCAACTGGGGTGGATTTACGAATCAGTCTTGACTAAGAAATTGCTTTAAATTATTCCCACCTTGAACTTTTTTCTGTTGACTGATGAGAGCGCTTACGGTACGGTTGCGTTCGGTTGACTTGCAGAATACGAACGTAATATAAGATCAGTTTTTATTGAATTTACTCACCTCATTTCTTACATTTCTTAAAATATGTATGTACCTTATTGTTTTTACTAAATCTTTGAGCCAGCGCCGATTAACAATTAACAAACACAGATCAAATTCAGGTTCCATTCAGAACCCGAAGAAAAAATTCAAGACTATTAGAAAACGAAAAAGCGTGTCATGTATAAGATCAATAATTTCAATTAAATTGTCAACAAATACCTTCTCTAGAAAGAAAAAACCTCAAGACTATGTAGGCAATAAAGTTGTTATAAAGTAGATCATTTTTGTTTGTAGCAAACATTGGGTACCTACCTATTATTGAATCAGAAAATATTATTTTATATGGTTTGATTGAGTAAACTTTCTCCATAATCAACAGAAGAACGGTAAGAACTCAAACGTAGGCGTAATTGCCCTAACTTTTTTTAATTAAGTCCTCTCATCTATTCTCATCAAGATATTAGAGAGCACTTGAGCACCCGAAAGTTTCATCATTACGTGTATTTTAATTAACATTGTTTCTGTCGTAATCTTTGTGTTTTTAAAAACAAGTAAATAGGTACACAAAAAACTTTGTATTTTATATCGTCTAAAATATATTAAAAAGTATAAAAAGAAATCTGCGTTTTTAGTCTTGAGTTTTACAAGATTTATGCCTTACGGACATACCCAGGATAGCTCTATTCATGATTTATGCCTGCCCACTATACCACAGGCTAACCGACTGCAGGCCATACCTTGTGCCGACTTTTAGAGATACAATAAACAACGATGTAGACGAGAAATAAAAATAAAATTTAACACGTTACTTACAGAAAGTATGTGAATAAAACATATGAATAACTTGTCGCATCTTTACGAAAATTGATAGCTTTTTATATGTTAAAGTGTTTTCCTGTGGTATAAAATCTTTAGAATACCTAAGAAAAACTTGACTCATATTACTTAGGGGTAAGTGAAAAGTCAACAAAAAGCTTTCATGCGTCAACTGTGAGACTCCAACGTCTCAACGAAATGTAAATAACTTAGCTTGTTCCGGAAACAGGATTTGTACACAAGTAGTAAAACATTTTGGCAGTAGGAACATAGAAATACTCGTGTTTATTATGTTGACGCTTTTTTTACAACAATATAAAACATTACAAGCTGAGTGTATTATTTGTATAGTTACTGAACTATTTAAAAATTATATTGTTCAATACAGTTGAATTGTTTTTTGTTAAACTTGAGTAGGCAATGTTTATTTTTTATTTAGTACAAACAATGGTATGGACAAAGTTGTCTACAAAATGACATTTCGATTTCATTTAGTAGCTGCGTGCAAAAACTGCGTGCCTAAATTTAAAAAGAAGTATTTTGCTTTTGCCACATGAAATAAATAAACAAAAACCTTTAAAATAGTGATCCACCAGAAAACTCAAAATAAATTAAAATAATTATTATTCGTGGGGTTAGCATTTATGGTTTTTTGTCAATAGTGTTTTTAAATTATTTTCTTTCTTTCTTTTAAACCCCTGTTATGATTTATCGTACACAACATACTATCAACAGGGTATTTACACTGATTTCGCAAAAGCGTTACTCAACATGAAAGTTACGGTCAATTTGCAAAGTAGCGAATCTTCCCAGTTTTTATACGACAAAGTTAAATGAAAACTCAGCAGTTACGGAGATTCCACGGGTGTACCGCCTTAATAGAATTGAATCTAGTCTTCTTAGTGATGGCAATCGCGGGTAAATTCAGACAAAGTAACTGTAATTTTACTCCTTTAAATTTATTCAGAATTTAAAGTTATCGTGTTTCTCGTGTTAAATTTTTCGCGATTACGTTTTTTTGTTACGCATTTTTGTTAAGGTGATAGATATAGTTTGTATAGATAATAGAGAGACTTAGCATTAATTTTAATTGTAAGTACTACTTTAACTGTAATTTTCATTTTAAATAAGAGAGTAATGCTATCACGTTGAGGGTTGCAAAGAAAAAAAGTATTTGTATCCTTTTTTTTCACCTTTTAAACAATCAACACACAAAAAAAACACATCAATTTATTTCTTGTAATACGTTCCAACTTAACCATCGAAAACTACTATTGATTGATTAAACCTAAATGGATTTAACAATCAGCTTAACTGAATAGTAAATACCCGACTAAATAGTTAACGAGTTATTTGCATGTAATCAACGTTTAACATTCCGGTAGTTAACTGCTGAAGAGGCTTCATACAAAAAGCTGATATCTAACAAATCTGACAAAACTTTGCAAGGCAACTTCATTAACACACGTGTTTGCAAAGTCTCACGTATAAAATTAATTAACATAGTAATGTGTGAGACTGCTTTCAATTTGAAATTATTAAGTTCGTTTCATTCTATCGAATTCTGAATAGGTTATAGAAGAAGAAAAAGAGCATACATATCACCTGATGTTAATTGTTCATTGCAGTCTAGATGCCTAAGTTTTCGCCTAAATTATCCCTGCAACCACACTTCTACAATCAAAGTGACAAAGAACTTCCTTGCACTTACCTTGATCTGCGACCTATACCTACCCAAAAATAAGTGGGTGGTTCCTTCTAATTCTAGCACCTTCTAAGGCTTCCTTCTTAGGCTGCTAGCCTTGAGGAGGGCGCCTTAGATAGTTCCGACTAAATTTAATTCGATCAATATATTATAATTATATTGAAAGCAACTGTAGAATACCATTTTGTACTTGTACTTTCGCTACAAATGCCACTAATTTTCAAATAGAATAGGTATTAGTCCACGTATCCAGGGCATATAAATTCTGGACGTCTGAGGTCCGGTACGATCATTGTCCAAGTTCAGGGCTACAATTTCGTTTCTATCGCGCCATGACAATTGTCTAAATCAGATGAATTGTTTAGGAGCGGATTACGAAAGAGCTTTAAAATACAACCTTTAAATGCTGCAATAAGAAGTCAACCCACAAGTCATAGGCTCATACCCATAAAGTCACGTTACCCGAGCGTCGGTCCGGTGTCAAGTGAATCGAGCCGGCAGCAGTGTTTGCTCTCGCCGCGCCCATGTTTGCACACTGCCGCCCAATTGTCCACTCATTAGCCTGCCCCTACCTACGCCGTTTGATGAATCGTTTCGTGGAAATGAAAACGCTAGTGTGCCATTTTCTTTGCGTAAACATACGGCAGACATTTTCTTCTATCAAGTTTCGAAAATTAGTTTGTTAACAAAATTCGTCATTTTGAGGGCTGTGGGCTGATTCCATTTGCATATAAAGCTCAATTGAGAATCTTCATCAAAAATCAGGGCTCCTATAGATTTTTCACACAGTTATCTTTGTGTTTATAAGTTACAAAGTATTCCTTTTTATTAAGATTGAAAACAATATTTATATTTTCTGTTTCAGGTAAGCAACCCAGAGCTTCGTTAAAATACTGTGCAGACAGTATTAGTAAGGTAATAGGTATTAGCCTACAGTCTCGTTATCTCTAGCGTTCCTTGACATCTATAACCTGCCCACAATTGCAACTGGAATTGCAGTTGAGGTCAGCCACCGAAGCACGTGGTATAGGAGTCGGTAAGAGTCGTGAGCACAATCTTTATTGGTCGGTTTGGAGTTGACTGCACTGTTGGTTCACGCGATTGGTTCATCAGTCAATGCACGTCATCTATTGGTCTAGGGTGTTGTTCGACTGCTGTACATTGGCCGAAAGTGCACAATACCTAGTTTGCACTAATACACTAATCATGTTTGCTCATATCTCGTGACAGTTACTATACCAAGATATATTATATTGTACGTTACAATACACCTAAAATGTCTATCGCATTCACGTATAGAAAGAAAAGAGCGAGTTCTTTTAACGTCTATTTTCTTTGCGGAGATGAATGAACGAAAAATCGTTTCTTGTGTTTCCCCTTAAAACAATATCTCGTATTTTGATTGAGAAGTATGTTTACCTACGTAACGTTGTGTAATTGAGGGAAACTTTTCAATGTACTCGTACTTCTCGCAATAACAGTTTTGGAATTGTAAAAACATATTGTAAATGGTCTTTCCCAGAGCTGTTGACTAAATGGAGTGCTCCCAATGTCCGAAAGCGTATTGCTATTGCTCCTTCCTATATCTATAAAAGATATGTATACGAGTAGCTCGTATTTTAATTCTTCTTTTCTTCTTTCTTTCTAGAAAAGGAAAGAAAAGAATACGTTTATTGTTGACTGTTACATGAGAAAGATGTTACAAAAATTTATAATAAGTTTAGAACAGTCTACCCTATGCGGGCATACAATAATTATGTCTTATATTCTAAGTCCAAACTATAAGAATATACCTAGAAAAAATCTAGGAGGTACCTGAAACTCATTACAAACATATTGTGAAACAGAAATGCGTTCGCGTAACGAGCTTGGGAATCCGTATAACGAAAGTCGTACTAGAAACAGAGAACCTAGTTACCTCGGAATGCACTTCGTGGAATGCATCTCTTATAGACGATCGCTGTGCAATAACCATATAAATGTACACATTCTGTGCGACAGATTCTGATATAAAATTATGAACGAATAGTAGGAGATAGTTATTAATTAATAAGGTACCGTCTACCTACCCCGGGAAGGCCGGCGATGTGTGTGGCTGTATATCGTCGTACACATCGGAAGGTGTAGGGGAGACGATACGAAGTCTCCCCCGGGTGAGCCCGTCAAAGGCGTCGCGCAAGGGGGCACCGACCGGTGCATTCCACTGGAGATCCCGGAGCCCCCCACATGCGCAAAGGCAGGCCACCGAGGGGGTTTAAGTGGATAAGAACCCCACATAACCCGGAGTCGCTCTCACGGCTCTCGGGTACCTATGAAGGTTTCCCCTCCGTCACAAAAAAAAAGGTACCGTCGACCTGGTTGCAAAGGCCTCAAACGATACCGTTTTGGAAAAAGCAGTACAGGAAGTTTGCCGACTAGGTGAAAATATATGATCAGACTTAGAAAGCTAAAACTATTGGATTCAGAAAAATCAGGCCTGGTGATGGAGCCTTCATTTTTATGACAATAATGAAACAATCTTCTTCACCAATCCGCTCGGAGCAGCATGGTGGAGTAGGCTCCAGGCCCAATAGCGCGCCATTAAAAGCTTGCAACCAGCTCGCCAGCAAATGAAGAAATATAATTTGTTTTTGAAAGCCTTTAAAAAGTGTTTTTATGACTACGATACGGGTCATCTGCATTCGAACCATTTTATACTTAACGATAGAGTTAAGATTGCTCTAAGTTCAAACTGTTTTGAGAGAACTCATGCCCTTCTGTCACATATATGTTTCAGCCCATTCCGTGAACTTATTCTCCAAAAACGTAAAATCTATCACGCCTTAAGCTACGAGTAATTAGGTACTTGCATCATTATTCACAGATGTATCGGCTCTTTGACTTGCCTATTCGTTTTAATCGCATTGGCTCGATCTTGCGGGCTAAAGCCGGAATTAGCGGAGCAGTCACCGACTCGAATCCAAAAGTGTTCCTTTGACGCTAGGCAGCTAAGGCGAGCCTAATTTCAATTTTAAAGCCCGCCCCGACATGGTTTCCTGCCGATACCGGATATGGATATGTACTGGAGTAACTCGGTTCTATATCGCTCCCTTGCCGACGAAAATTGGAGTTTATAAAGCGGAATTTTCCGGTTACCAAGCGAACAAGTTTACTGAAAATATTACTCTTTTGTATACGTTTAACGAGGTTCCTGGCTGGATTTTTCGTAAATACCAAATGCCGTTTCGGATAATATCCCGTAAAGTGAATGCATGAAGCTGATGTTGATACCTTGATTGAAATTAATATACCTACCTACTTAATATTGTGTTTTTTATTTTAACGTAGAATGGTGTTACAGGTTGAATTTTGAGGATGTTACACTATCTAAAGTAGTGAAAACGTAGTCCGCCATCTGTAGTATACGTATTGTCAATTATTTTGTAATCGTTGAGATGTAACGATTGATTCAACAAAGATAATTCAACAATTGGATAGTATAAGCAATCGAATGTATTGCTACCTTCGACGACACAATGTCAATAAAATTTGTATAAACTGGGTCATCTCATTCATCCTATGACTATTCTATCTGTCCTATGAATATGAAAGTCAACAAAATATGACATCAAGTTCCTGATGATTAAACGCCTGTCAATTATAAAATCTCTTTCCCAAAAGACTGAAGCCAGACGACTTTGCTAACGTAAAGCTTAAATGAAATTTAATTC
Organism: Erynnis tages; assembly: GCA_905147235.1. Classification (NCBI taxonomy): domain Eukaryota; kingdom Metazoa; phylum Arthropoda; class Insecta; order Lepidoptera; family Hesperiidae; genus Erynnis; species Erynnis tages. The sequence goes on along the minus strand of LR990077.1, from coordinate 3,625,012 downwards.
CATACTAACGACCTGAAAGGCTTATCACAAAATCCCTGTATAAGGGTCCGGAGCTCATGCAAAAGTAATTTTATAAATCCAATCAAAATACGCAGAGCGCATCTAAAACCCTCGCTCGCGAGTGCAACGAACCGAATTTAACTTGACACGGGATTGGATGCATACAATTTATTGCATTGCAGGCAACAGTTACACAGCCAAATTTACTCGAATCGAACTCTGAATAAAATCAATTTCTTTACAAGTATACAGGTTGAGTTCTAACGTATTCACGTTAAGGGCGTATAGATAAGGTCTAAAGCAATCATTAAATTCACCTGCGGTTTTCGAGAAATTTAAGATTGATCGAGTTTAAAGAAAAGTCAATAATAAGGCTAACTTAAGTGGCATACTATAATAACACTTAATAAGATCCAGTTGTTTTATTGTTTTCGAGTACTTGAGATTCGTAGCTTTAATAGTAAAAGTTTGAAGTTATAGCCTTAAGAGTAACAATTTCTGAATTGTTTACTTACTTTCATACTACAAATAACTGCTATTTATTTTTTAAACCTGTAATAAAATGAATGCGTTAAATATGTTAAAACCTTCCTTATTTAACTAGCTTTCTAATGCGGTATAAAACAATACAACCAAACCCTCTAAACCTAAAGAATATTTAAGTATATTCGAGCGCGCTCAGAAATCGTACCGTAGGTATCAACGTTTTATCTGTTACCGATTTACGAAAGAAAGTTTCATTTGGAGATATTAACCCGCCCTCCGTCGTGCACTATTCTCCACTTTACAATCGCAATTATTTTTCATTCCTATTCGCTTTTAATGGCAAGCTCCAATGGAATGGTAATGGAATTTTTGTATTATATTGACCTGAGGTTAACGATCGGACAGAATGTGTCTGCACTAAACTTGGAATGTAGATTCCAATTTCAAAGCTAAAGGTGTTCTTTTGTTCAGTCCGATACTCGTAATAAATATTCGTTTTAGTGAAATTACCAGGGAGTAGTTCACTAGTATTGAACTTTTATGGACATTGCTAATGATTGTAGTCGAACGGTTCTTTTAACATTACGTAAAATTTTAAGGATCTAGAGTTTTATGTATGCTATTATTATCCATGAGCACTTACATCATTATATCAGTAGTTTATTATTCTACCTTTAGGTACGTATTTACGCTTCACTTAGACCTATCTAATATCTTTCATTGCCCATGCCATTAACTCTAGTATTTAATATTCTTGGCTCATACAATGAGTCACCCACACATTTAGACAAAGACAGTCCCTACTTATTTTCATTTGAAACACTTGAATGTGCAAATTAAACTACTGAAATACATTTAGATAGCTGATACTTAAATTACACACATTCAATTTAATCTTCTGTATACTTATGCTACGCATTTACGAAAACATACCAAGTAAGTACCGCAGTGTGTAAGTGGCGCAGTGGTTAAGACACCGGTGCGCTACGCGGAGGGTCCTGGGTTCGATTCCCAGCAGAGCAGAGGTTCGAATGATGAATTTGAATTTCTGTTTCTGGTCTGGATGTGTTGTGTTCTTGTCTTACGTGTGTCCATGGCACCCACGACACAGGGAATCCTAGTCCTTCACAACTTCACAACGAATCCTTCCCACTCATAGCCCCATGAGTGTGAAGCGTTATTTATTTATTTATTTAAGTACGGTGACATCACTCTATTATGAATCAGGGTACATTTACTGAAGTGAAGATTTTACCTGCATTACAGTGTGCTTAAAGCACTCGATTTATCAAATAAAGTGGAGTAACCCACGCAGTTTTACGTTCTATATCGAGGGGATAAAAATGAAAATCCAACCCGAGTAAGAAAACTTAGGGTCCTCGGTTATAAAGCATTGTAAAACTCCAATTCACTGACGAGCCGCAATAAAACGCCAGAACGACACTCAATACAGAATTGTAGGAACGGCTCCGTTCAGTGAAGGCTTAAAATAATTTTCGTTTGGGTTAAAAGGATTTTTAGAAGGTGGCTTTTGTTTACCAACCCGTATTACGTCCTTCTCATTGTGAGAGGAGACCTGGCTCTGCAGTTCGTCACTAAGGTAGGTCGTAGAACAAGGCTTTACCATTATACTCGTAGCTCACCGTACCGTCACGTTCATAACACGTCATGGAGGTTATGATTCATGTATTAAAAATTAAATTGTGTGAGAAGTCCCCCAGTACTATTTAGGTATTTAGGTATTAAATAGTACTGGGGGACTTCTCACACACACTGTTGTCTGTGCCAAATTAGGCGGATAAATTAATTTATTAATTAATTTTGATGCTTAGTTTGATGCGACCTTCTAGTTCTTAGTCCTCATAAGTCTCACGCACTCACACGAGACCTCATTAGTTGATTAGTATTCCGTCCTATTTTATTATATTCGATAGATGGCTTTAAGTGACCTAGATAGACTAAATCAACGTTTGCAACTCAATTTCAATAAAAAAATCCTCTCCATCTCCAGCATAATTGTCGCACAGACTAAGCACTTTCCATCGGCAAATTCTGCGCACTAAACCCGTATTTCTAATATATCCTTATCGAGTAATTTACAGAAAAGCAAGGTTGGGTCCCTAAATGTTTTTCACGTCCCTGCCTATTTGCGAGGAGGTTGAAGTGAGAGTCTTCGCTATTCGAATTCAATTTACCGTCAAAATGCCCGTTAGGTCTCATGTGGTGAAAACACGAATTCTCTAGAGGGATGCTTACAATGCAGACAAAACGAACCCGTTTTGACAGAAATGATGTAGGATTAAAAATTCAATTTGAAATAATTTCAATATTCTGAAACTATCTACTTAGTATATACTTACTATATTCTTAGTACCTATGTACATTATTATACAGTACATAAAGGATTGCACTTGAAAAACTACCGCTGCCGTAAAAAAACCGGCATCGCAAAGCGTTACACGAGTACCAAATTATTATTCATGTTCACAAAGCTTCCCTACTAATGAGGAATTTCAAAGAGGAGAATCATTAAATGTATCATATTCTGCTTTACTAAAACTTGTTTAAAATGTTCTTGAAAATAACTACGTAGTGCAGTGTGTAGTGCACATATCTACATAATTATAACTTTACATTTAGAATGCTGAATTCTTGTTAGTATGTAGGTATGAGGTATTCTCCAATTTATTTGTTAAAACAGTAAAATAGTGACGGTAATGAAAGAGTAAGGTTAAAAATCAGTTGGTTAGTACAACCATGTGAATTAATAACCGCAATAACAAAAGTTTGAATTAGACATATCTGGTTTATCATTCAGTACACGATACTTTTAGTTGTTATAAATTATCAGGTTGCTATGATAAAAATAGTGACATTTTTACATTTTTAAAGAACCTCATGTCTACCTATTATATTGTAACTATAGTGGAATCACAATTCTAATACAGCGATACAAAGGTGATTCTTTACACATTTAAACCAATTCTTATTAGCCTTTCGTGCAAGCTACGCCCCTGTAGATAAATTCTAACAATTACTACTGACCAGAAAGGTTTATTTCCTTCGCGAAGATAACAGGGCCAGTATGGAAAATCGACTGGAGTTTTAGTCACGCAATATTTTAGTAACGAGCTGTAATATGACGTAGGTCTAACGTTTACCACTAACAATTAAGCTATAGCATTCAATTCAGCTATTGAAATTTTTTAAGCGAAGTCTTTTTTATTTTACCTGATGTCATAATAATTATCAAGTCATGCCTTTGTCACAAAAACGTGAATTGTAAGGAATGCTTTAAGGTACAACGATCCCACCAAAGAAAAACTTTTTGTCAAGACAATTTAGGCAATTTCTGTTCGGAAAAAATGCCAGCTATACAAAAAACTCTTTTCACAAGCAACACAAACGTTGGCAATTTTTCTTCAATTTTACTTACGCAAAGGCTGAGCAACAGTCGCGTCAAATATTAAGCAAAACAAATTTATACTTTAAAATTATAATAAAATCCAAAATATTATAACACTTATTATATCCATCAAATCAATAAAAATGTCAAGGAACTTTATTAACTTCTAACAGATTGCGTTTTCGTTTCTCTATACCTAAGTAATTCAAAGTAAAAAACTCCTAATTCACCCTAGAGTGCCCTAGGAGAACGAATCTTTATTAATAACCTATTAAAAAGCAGTCACGACAGACACAGATTCTTATATTCTGTATTCGATTTTTAAACTGTAATCCTTTTTACCTAGCTTTCATAATAAAGACAAATGTGTTTGATTATAAAAATATATATTATGCAAATAACCTTAGTAAGTTGTTTGCAAGATGATTCCATAGCATTTCTGTGTCATGCAAAATGTCGCCACTTTGAAAAAAACCTATATGAATAGTTACCCTTGAATATGAAAACAGGACGTGAAATTATATGCCCACTCGTCTCCATAAACGTCAAAAAAATCGGGAGGTCTAAAGGTAACAATAAAAATATCCGACCGCCGTCAACGTCAGGTGTACTGCTTATTCATCGCTACTTCATTGTCTGTAAATCATCAGTGACCCATTCCAGGGTCTCTTCTCACGATAAGAAGGATTTAGGCCTGAGTCCACTACGTTCTTCACATGCATTTAGGAACATTACCTTTACCGTTACAACAGATGAAATTTTATTTTTAAAGCGCGCATAACTTTTGAGAAAGTCATTTGTTTGTGCCAGTCGAACTAATAGCTATTATGTATTCTGTGCTATTAGTAAGCGGGCGAATTCTTAGCCACTTGGCTATGACCGCTGCCAGCTGCACTTCATTATTGCTTATAAAGAAAGCACGGCATCCCCGTTCTTTATTCATTACATCCTGAAATCTAAGCTTAACCGCAAACAAGCTAGGCTCATACATATTAATGTTCTATCTACCTACATTACTTAACACGTAGGAGTAAGGTGTAGCTTTAATGTGTTTGCGGGAGTTTTCCGTCCCCGTGTCGAAATTGTGACGTGGTTTAGTGAACATCGAGTGAGCACGTGATGCTGTTTCGAATACTTTCGAAGTGCTCTGCGACAGGACAGGACACACATTAGTGTGATCGACCCGTCGTTTACAATTGACTTGTACTTGTAAACAAGACCGTTCAAATGTATGTTCCTGTCAACACCTTGTGGGTTACACAATAATTTTAATGCTAATTCTGTTGTTGTACAATAAAATGTGGAGACTTACACCATTCTACAAGAGATGGCGCCACAAGCACAAGTATCCTGCATCACGCTATCGAAGTTTTCTATATTGCTTGCATATGCAAACAAAGATGACGTAGCAGAAGCACTGCCGTTCCGATGAGAGATCTCCTTTTGCCAAAACAAGTTAGGTTAATGATTTTACTAATAGATGGAAGATCCAATGGAGTGCGCTTGTAGGACCCATGAAGCAACATGTTATTGTCTCGTGTTTTGAGACAATAACATGTGGAGGGGAGGGGAGGGGAGCAACTTAATAGCTAAACCGCTCTACTTACAAAGTAAGATAAGGGTTGAAGCACATGTTAAATATTAGAAAAGTAAGGTACACTATACCTATTCAACTTGTATTTATAAAACAACACTAACCTCTAAGAAAATATTTATGTTATAAATAGTTGCGTTAGTATTATTCGCTTGCTGTTATATTTTTTCTTTATTTAAAACTCGATTTAAACTGTCCAGAAACACGCCAAGTCGTGACCAAGATTGTTAAGTAAAGGACGTCATTAAAAGGCACACGCCAGGAGTAAACGCTTGGAATGGCATTTACTGCACACAATAATAATAAATTGTTTAGCGATAACGTTAGCCGTAGAAGTAAAAGTAAAACAAAAAAAAATAAGTTCAGTTATGGTTTTTTTTCTAATATCACTAAGGTGATTCAAGTGGAATAACGAAACTTATTATGTCGAACCCTGTGTCCTAATTGCTTATAAAAGTCAAACCAAAACCTTTAAACAATTGAAAAAATTCTAATTTTGGAAAATCGACCGAAAATCCCATTATTGAAAAATATTCTACCCATAATAACATGATTGTTAGCTATTTGTTAGGCCAAACAAACCATGAAAAAGAAAAGGAGCCAACCAACCAATAATGTGCAATACTTTTCCACAATTCGCATCATATCTCCAAGAGCTCGCCTGATAGTAGGTACAGATGCGGCCATTCCGAACAAATGCTACACAATACCATATCTCCATTGACTCGGATCCAACTTGAAGCACATAAAGGACATCGACGACAAAGCGTCTGTATTCAAGTAAAGAAGCGAGTTCAATTCGCTGAAATTAAATTTTGTATCGTCGAACTTCGCCCCGCTTCGAACATTCGCTTTATATCTCGAACAATGCGTCGAACATCGACTTTACTCATTTTTTCCGAACAACAATGCTAGTCCTGCGCTTTACCTACTTTTCAATGCTCGATTGTGCCCTAACTAAACATCGCGTTTTATGATATGACTTTCATAGCTTTCATAGCGTTTATTATAGCGTGATATAAAAATTGTCCTCTCTTATACGTTGATGAAAGGGGAAATATTGAAATAATTTGTTATTCCGCTTAGCCAATAGAGAAACCTATCCGGTCCGCTATTTCCTTTTAACCCTCGTTATCGTGTGTCACATTGTAAATTGAATTAGAATATCCGACCGGGACGAAAAAAGTGTCCTCTTAAACGCTCAAGTTTTAAAGGTATGTTTAATGCATGAGTCTTGGCCAACTTTGACCACCGCATTTGCATTTTCGAAGTGATACTTGGGCTGCACCGATTTGCATTTCCTGACCCCGTACGTTTGCAAACTGTTAGAATTAGCGGTGTAGCGAAGTAAAAAGGCCGTAATGAATTAGATAGGTATGTGCTCGAGAAAGTCACACACGAACATTATCTACTATTGTTATTTAATGTTACTTTGAATGACTATGCTTTTCTTTGTAAATAATAGGGTCAGTTGTTTTGATAAAATAACATAATTGTTGGAAACGTAACGTACTTTATCATAATAGGAACTTATCGGTTCCAGAGTAGTAGTAATCATAGCATCGACCAATGATGTCGAGTATACAAGGTGAAGTCTGAAGAGGAGTATTACAAAATTTTAAAATACGAAGTTATATACGACCTGCGACATCGGACAGGACATAGACAGCGAAACTTTTGACTGGTTTACCCTTTGAGTACAAAACCAAAACCTAGTATTTATGCTTCAGATTCATTGATGTTTACCAGAAACGGCATGCCGTTCGTTACCCTCGTAAATCGTTTAAAGGTTGGGCGTTCTCCATCGTCAAGATGAATGTCCTAGTCCGGCTGATATATTTACTGTCCGCTACAACCCTCGCTCCCTCTCTCTACTCTCCTTAACATGTATCGCTAGTCGTTTTAAAAATAGACGTACGCCAGTACCGGTATACGAGGGAAACATAAAACAAATAAATGTTCCCACGTTATTTTCAAAGCAAAATTTATCTTAGACTAGACTGTGCCGGCGCTTCGTCCGCATGAACCTAAGAAATTCACCCAGACATAGATAAAAGGCATGTGTTAATCCAAAATGTTAACCGATATTTTTATCTGCTAAATGTTTCCCGAGGGAAGGCACACAAATTCGATAGATTGCGTATATAGGAAGAGCCTAGTATTAATATTGTACATAAGACTGACATACTTCTATGTAGATTTATTCAAATATTCGAAAGACATTACCTCATCGGAAAGTTAAATTGTGGCTTTGATGTTCATAGGAAAATATTGTGTTTGATATACTTATTCAACTTACACACACACACGATCTCATAGTACCTTCACGCCCGCGCTCGCACGACATAGAATTTCGTAGATTATTCAGTCTCTTAGGTACACAATAATATTAGTAAAGAGAGAAACATTAAAACACGATCGGTACGCACTTGGAATTTACTTCACATCGCTCATGAACATCGAACTGAATGGGTCTGAACGAATAAGCAATGAGATGGATGCGCGCAGTGTACGAGTATAAGTGCGGTGCGGCATATTAGCCATATTTCATCTAAATCGCGCGACTTTTGCCCGTTCGCGCGTGTAATGTAACGCACTTTATCCTCAGTAATCCACTGCTAACGACTTTTCCTCAAGGTTTTTTGAAAAGATTCTCGTGTTTTTTTTCTGTAATTCAAGTAACAGGTGAGGGTACACGCGATTTTAATTAATAAGTAGTACTCGTAATTGCATCCCATTAGCCCATCCAACCTCAAAAGACCAAAGTATAAGGTCGTAAATAGATGCGTTGCGATTCCTGAGGTCTAGATGGTGGAAGCCGCCTAACAGGTTTAGTCAGCGACACGAAAAAAGCTTGCAGTATGGCTGAAGATAGCCTATAAAGGCCCTTTTAGGCCTATAAAGGAATTTTTAGCCCAGCCTAAAAATTTGGTCTTTTAATCGAAGTGTCCGGCTTCAAACCGCAGTGGCACCCACTAATGACTTTGTTAAAATTTATGTGCCTTATAAAATTATTGAAAGGAAGCGATAATGTTCTCCATAATCTCAAAGGTATTGAAGTCCACCCACCCGAATTAAGCCAGCGTGGTGGACTAAGGCCTACAGCCCTACATCCTTTTATTGTGACAACTTACATGGCGGAGTAGGAAGACAGCGGCAGGTGGGTACCGTTGCGAGGAAGTAAAATGTTTTGTACTTACTAAACTTAATAGTACTTATGTTACGTTGTTCGTGTAAAAGTGCAATAAAAAGTAATCATGCCAGCGAGCTTTAAAGGCTGCAACCGCTTAATATAGTCCGATATACGAGCGCGTGGAAGCTTATAAAATAATCACAAGTAGGTAATGTTTTAGATTGTATCGACACGGTAACAAGTATTAAGTACCAATTACCTATAAGTTTCGAGTTTAAATACCTTAGGTAGGTATTTAATAAGGTTACAGGTACAAAATTTTGAATAGGTACCTAAATATTGAGCAGAGTATACCCATATTAGGTACAGATGAGCCTAATAATTGTAGTTTGTCCACTATCGCCGCTGTGTTATAATTTCTTTGCGTTTTAATTAAGGCTTTTCAAATATTTACGTGTATACTGTGTAACCAACAAACATCCATCCATCCACCCTCAAGCATTTCCAAATTTATCATAGTAAGACTAGTTGATCCGGCAGGCTTCGCTATTCCCATTAAAAAGAACTTCATACCTACTACTGTTCAAAAAGAAGAAACACTTGCTTTTTTTTAATTTTCCTCGCTTTTTTCAAATTTTCTCAATATTTAAACCTTCCTCTGATTTACATGAACATTTCGAAACTAAAATTAGCCAAATCTGTCCAGCCGTTCTCGAGTTTTAGCCAGAATAACGAACAGCGATTCCTTTTTTATATGTATGTATATGTGTACAGATTTCATTCAAGCGTCCAAAATTGCAATTAAAGCCGAACATACCAAGCGTCTGCCGTAACTCATTGGACAGCTTTACTCGTGAGGCCTGTGACCCCATTTACAACATTCTGGAGTCACGCCAACACTTACAGCCGCGCTCTTTGGGTCTAATGCTTGGAACATCGTTCTCATAATTGTTCTTGCGACGTACAGCTTATGTTACATTTGAATAAAAACGGTATGGAACTATAGAATTTAGCAGGTTTATTATTTACTAGCTGACCCGGCAGGCTTTGCTCTGCCAATTATTAATTTGACTAATATCAAAAGCTTTTTTGAAACACAGTCAACTTTCCACCACCAAGTCCATTGCGAAAACCAAACAACTTTAACACGTTAGTTACAACGAAAAATATTTGGATAAGGATTTAAGCAAAAGTATGAATAACAGAAGCAACAGATAGCACAGTGGCTTAGAATTCAACCTTGAATCGAGGGATACGGGTTCGAATCCCAGTGGCATACACTAATGACGTTGTAAAAAAAGTTATGTGCGCTTTATAAAAAATTAAATATCACCTGCTGTAACAGTGAAAGAATACATCGTGAGGAAACCTGCATGCCTGAGATTTCATAAAAACAAATGTTCTCAAAGGTATGTGAAGTCCACCAACCCGCAGCAGGCCAGCGTGGTGGACAAAGACCTACATCCTTCTCATTGTGAGAGGAGTTGTTTAATGGGTACTGACATCCATGTCAGTAACCCATTAATGACCCACTACAGAGTCGGATCAATCTACAATGAGAAGGATGTAGGCCTTAGTCCACCACGCTGGCCTACTGCGGGTTGGTGGACTTCGCATGCCTTTGAGAACATTTTTTTTTGTGAACTCTCAGGCATGCAGGTTTCCTCACGATGTTTTCCTTCACCGTAACAGCAGGTGATGCATTTCGACGGACACTTTTTCATGTATACAGATGATCCTCCTTAGCTCTATCCTCCATGCTGCGTAGGGAACCTACCGCGCGAATGAGCCGCGCGGCTACCTACCTATTTCATAGATGTGCCCGCCCCTCTCCAAATATCTTTTGAAAGGAATATACGATTTGAAAAATGCAAAAAGTAATCTACGGGTATCGAAACAATTTTGAATACAAAATAATTTATTTGGATAAGGATTAACAATAAGTTATGAATAACATGCACATTTCTATTTCTATGACTTATTCGTTCCTACTTGGTGTCCCATAACACCACATCATTTTTATTAATTTAATTTTTATTTTCAAGTTTTTAGTTTTGTTGTTAGTTGATACTTCTCATTCTATTGACTTTATTTTTAATTTTGAGAATGAGCTCTATTCTACTAATCAAGCCCTTTCATTTGATACCCATATTGAAGCAGTTGTAGAAAATATGTAATGCGCCACTATGTTGCGGCGGCCATCTTGAATTTTCATTTTTTATAGTGAGATCTATTCTACCAACCAAGCCCTTTCATCTGAAACCCATATTGAGGTAGTTGCGGAAAAAAATGTAATCCGCCATTTTGTGGCGGTGGCCATCTTGGATTTTCATTTTTTTTATGGTTAGTACTATTCTAATAATCAAGCCCTTTCATTTGATACCCATATTGAGGTAGGCGCGGAAAAAATTTGTAACCCACCATTTTGTGGCGGCGGCCATCTTCGATTTTCATTTTTTATAGTGAGCTCTATTCTACTAATCAAGCACTTTCATTTGATACCCATATTGAGGTAGGCGTGGAAAAAATATGTAACCCGCCATTTTGTGACGGCGGCCATCTTGGATTTTCATTTGTTATTGTTAGCTCTTCTACTAATCAAGCCCTTTCATTTGATACCCATTTTGAGGTAGTTGCGGAAAAAAACATGCAATCCGCCATTTTGTGGCGGCGGCCATCTTGGATTTTCATTTTTTTATAGTGAGCTCTATTCTACTAAACAAACCCTTTCATTTGATACCCATATTGAGGAAGTTGCGAAATAAATACGTCATCCGCCATTTTGTGGCGGCGGCCATCTTGGATTTTCATTTTTTTCATATAGCCTATGTTACTCAGGCTGAATGTAGCTTTCTAATGGTGAAAGAATTTTTGAAATCGGCCCAGTAGTTTTTGAGTTTATTCGTTGCAAACATACAAAAATACAAATGTTTCCTCTTTATAATATGTATAGATTAACAATTCTTCACATTCATATACAAACTTAAAGGGTAAGAATACACAATACTTAAAAATTGAATAAAAGGTGAAAATGTGACGAAATGACTTTAGAAACATAAAATCGGCATTTTTTAATAAAATCTTTAAATTTCCACGTGTTCGAAAATGGTAAGGTTTCGGATAGGGGTCGCATAGTCAAATCAGTCGGTAATGAAGTGTATTCTGCCTACCTTAGGGTCGACCTAACCAGTAACCATCCATATCTCATTTTATCGCTTTCAATGGATATTCCATGGATTCCAGAGAAAAGTCGAACGTTTATAGCAATAGAATAAAACATTTCTATTGTATTAAAAAATAAACTACAAACATAATAATATTATAATGCGATCAAAACAATGAATTACCAACTAGGGAGGCACCGCAAAGAGGTTTCTTCTTAATTAATATGACGTCAGCAAAGCCGCTTGTCGTCAGCTTCTGTACCGAGATGTGGTTACACTATTGCTGACGTAAGAATAGAACCCGTCTCAATGTATGTTGAGAATAGGGATTATACATAGGAAACATTCTATTTAAATTGATATTATTTACTTATAGCTTCATCTTTATAAAGATAACACAAGATACCGTTGTAGACGTGTTCAGTTTTCAGGTACCTAATTAATTTCGCTTTTATTTATTTTTTACTGCTCTTAACTTTCTTACGAAGATTTTCTACGACAATATCGTACAATACAGTGGTCATTAAAAACGACTCGAGCTCTTTCATGACCACACGTTCTTCACGACTCTGGGGCTGATAAGCCCAAGGTCTGTGGTGACCATACTCCATCAGGTGGGTCCTTTTTATACTAAATGGCGGGCAAGCAAGCATACGGGTCACTTAATGGTCAGTGGTCACCACCGCCCATGGACATCTGTAACACTGTGTCCTCGTGGCGTTGCCGGCTAAAGAGACGATAATGGCCTAGCCTCTAAAATAAAGCTCCTTTTAATTAATTACCGGCATTGAAAACTCCGACAGCTTTCATATTCAAATAATTTTCCTTATTCAAACATTAAACGAAATTTTAAATCTTTGAAGGCTTTCACCCTCCTTTAAACTCTTTCTTTCTCACGAGATACTTTTATACAAACTAACATTTTAAAGATAATGTTTCAACAAAATGTGTTTTCAAAGTAAGATATAAACGAAGAAAATCCCAGAGATAGCGAAAATTTCATGGTTTTGAATAAAGCTCTCTGTGATAGGCACTTTTACTATAGTTGACTAGAAGCGAATAAAGAGGGAAGCTATTCAATTAAAATTTATTTTGTTATTAAATGTATCACTCCAGCAACAACTGGAAAAGTGATCTTTAGATTATATGTGGATAGTATTATTGATTTATTGGTAACTAGCTGACCCGGCAGGCTTTGCTCTGCCAATTATTAATTTGACTAATATCAAAAGCTTTTTTGAAACACAGTCAACTTTCCACCACCAAGTCCATTGCGAAAACCAAACAACTTTAACACGTTAGTTACAACGAAAAATATTTGGATAAGGATTTAAGCAAAAGTATGAATAACAGAAGCAACAGATAGCACAGTGGCTTAGAATTCAACCTTGAATCGAGGGATACGGGTTCGAATCCCAGTGGCATACACTAATGACGTTGTAAAAAAAGTTATGTGCGCTTTATAAAAAAATAAATATCACCTGCTGTAACAGTGAAAGAATACATCGTGAGGAAACCTGCATGCCTGAGATTTCATAAAAACAAATGTTCTCAAAGGTATGTGAAGTCCACCAACCCGCAGCAGGCCAGCGTGGTGGACAAAGACCTACATCCTTCTCATTGTGAGAGGAGTTGTTTAATGGGTACTGACATCCATGTCAGTAACCCATTAATGACCCACTACAGAGTCGGATCAATCTACAATGAGAAGGATGTAGGCCTTAGTCCACCACGCTGGCCTACTGCGGGTTGGTGGACTTCGCATGCCTTTGAGAACATTTTTTTTTGTGAACTCTCAGGCATGCAGGTTTCCTCACGATGTTTTCCTTCACCGTAACAGCAGGTGATGCATTTCGACGGACACTTTTTCATGTATACAGATGATCCTCCTTAGCTCTATCCTCCATGCTGCGTAGGGAACCTACCGCGCGAATGAGCCGCGCGGCTACCTACCTATTTCATAGATGTGCCCGCCCCTCTCCAAATATCTTTTGAAAGGAATATACGATTTGAAAAATGCAAAAAGTAATCTACGGGTATCGAAACAATTTTGAATACAAAATAATTTATTTGGATAAGGATTAACAATAAGTTATGAATAACATGCACATTTCTATTTCTATGACTTATTCGTTCCTACTTGGTGTCCCATAACACCACATCATTTTTATTAATTTAATTTTTATTTTCAAGTTTTTAGTTTTGTTGTTAGTTGATACTTCTCATTCTATTGACTTTATTTTTAATTTTGAGAATGAGCTCTATTCTACTAATCAAGCCCTTTCATTTGATACCCATATTGAAGCAGTTGTAGAAAATATGTAATGCGCCACTATGTTGCGGCGGCCATCTTGAATTTTCATTTTTTATAGTGAGATCTATTCTACCAACCAAGCCCTTTCATCTGAAACCCATATTGAGGTAGTTGCGGAAAAAAATGTAATCCGCCATTTTGTGGCGGTGGCCATCTTGGATTTTCATTTTTTTATGGTTAGTACTATTCTAATAATCAAGCCCTTTCATTTGATACCCATATTGAGGTAGGCGCGGAAAAAATTTGTAACCCACCATTTTGTGGCGGCGGCCATCTTCGATTTTCATTTTTTATAGTGAGCTCTATTCTACTAATCAAGCACTTTCATTTGATACCCATATTGAGGTAGGCGTGGAAAAAATATGTAACCCGCCATTTTGTGACGGCGGCCATCTTGGATTTTCATTTGTTATTGTTAGCTCTTCTACTAATCAAGCCCTTTCATTTGATACCCATTTTGAGGTAGTTGCGGAAAAAAACATGCAATCCGCCATTTTGTGGCGGCGGCCATCTTGGATTTTCATTTTTTTATAGTGAGCTCTATTCTACTAAACAAACCCTTTCATTTGATACCCATATTGAGGAAGTTGCGAAATAAATACGTCATCCGCCATTTTGTGGCGGCGGCCATCTTGGATTTTCATTTTTTTCATATAGCCTATGTTACTCAGGCTGAATGTAGCTTTCTAATGGTGAAAGAATTTTTGAAATCGGCCCAGTAGTTTTTGAGTTTATTCGTTGCAAACATACAAAAATACAAATGTTTCCTCTTTATAATATGTATAGATTAAAGAGGTAAAAGTATATTTTTATAGAAGGATGAGTTACATACATATTATTTAATTTATCGAGTTTTGATTTCAATAATAAACTGTGTATAAATAAGTTCGCAGGGTTACTGAAGATAAATGCATTTTACTTCGTAATTAATGGAAATGAAATGAAATAAATGGGTTTTGTACGCTTTATTAATTTGAAACATGTTTTTCGCTTACTAATCCATCATCTAACCAGTCCAATATATTCCATCTCAACTAATGGAAATACAGAGTGTGCTTAAGTTCCTAAGTACCGTCGTGTGAACCCCATCTAAATTATGTTACTTATTATTCAACGAAGTTGCTTAACTATTATAAAGGTGCATACTATAGCAAGTTACCGGTGTCTTTGAGAATATAATGGTTGGGTAGTTTTGTAGGTATTGAATACCTTATAATTTCTTCTATTCAGCTTGTTACAGCATACCATAGATACATTTTACTAAGTTCTTTTCATAATGCATTTTTTTTATTTTGAAAATGTGTTCTACCATCCAAAACATAATTATAGGTAAGTACTTTCAGATTTTACTGATACACTTTTTTAAATAATACTTCTTTTGTAATTTGTACATTTAAGTATTGTAGCGAAATAATAACTTATCGTGTTAGGAGCACTTAATTAAACTGCTTTAAAACTGAAATTGGTACACTGTTGTCCCTTTTCTATTCAACAGCCTATCTTCTTCCGTTGCATAAATACATACATACATACATACATACATATACTTATAACGCTATTGTATACGTAGACGATATACAATGCCCTGCCGACCCTTGTCACAGCTTCACATATCTGTCCGAGTTAATTTTAACCGTCCCTCCGAATACAACATGGGCTTCAAGAAACTACCTTAGTTTGTTTAACCAATCCCGAGGCCTTTGGTAACACGGAAATATTGCAGGCTCTCGGCAAAGAAATCATCGTCTGTAAGATATTTGCCAGTCATAGCCCTGACTTATCCTTTATAGCTGTTATGTCTATTGTGTAGAATATTTTGGGGTATTTGTTCGTTGTTGACGGAAATATACGTTTGGGGTTCGTGAACGCTAACAAAAAGTTACCTTATTACGTGATACTCATCGAATATTTATAAATTGGCTTGTAGGAGTATAAATAAAATACTTGCAAATAACTCATAGGAACTTCTCTGAAACTTGCCGTAGGTAAGCGAAATAAGTTTGTTAATAAAATCTATAAAAACTTTGAATACATGTGTTTTTTGTCCGATAATAATGACTAACAATAAGCTTTCTTATTAACTGAACAATGATTTAAGATTCCGGCTTTTAATATTATGTTATATCTACAATAGCTAATTTTATTTCCTAGCCACATACGTTCTTTGGGCAATAGAAGCCAAGTGGTGACGTGTTATTGATGGTTTAAATATCAATAACTTGAATGTTATTGTCGTTTTTACGACGAAATATGCGTGATTTTTATACACATAATATTGAGTAACATCTGTGAACCCTCATTGCCCGGGGCTAGCGAAATTGCGGCCAGAATTTTGTCGAATGATGCCATAATAAATTCTTCCCCTAATATGATCCATAAACCTACGGGACCGGCGGCCCTACAAATGTAGCGTAAAAAGAATCTCTGAAGAATTAAGTGCTTATTTGCATAAAATATTCGATATTCCCTACGCAACTTTATCGGATAATGGATATTACTAGGATAATACATTTTGATCCACTTTGTTCCCGACGAAAGATTTTCGATGAATATTCGCCTACATCTGTTTCAATGACGGAAGTTTAACAATTTTTGTTATTACTTTATTCAATAAATGTAAGTTATATTGGCCGTAATCGTATTAATTTTTAATGAAAACACGCAAACAGGCGTACCCATTACTTGAATAAGTATGTATATAGATTGATCAGCGTCGCCTATTCATCGCTTATCCGACAAATAGATACCTACTTTTCAACATTTTAGAAATAAATTTAAAATGTGTTAATAAATTAACTTTAAGCAAATAATTGGAGGCTCAACAAATTGATTAAAAGCGCATTAGCTACCTTATATTTATGCTATTCATTGATTTACGTGATTTTCTAAATTAAACGAAAGTACACTCACTCAGTAAGTACACTGCTATTGTCTGGTAACCAAGAATCTACATATTAGTGAAAATTAAAATTGGTGCATTGACACAACCTGACTGGAGTCTCTGTAATACTCGCTATTTCGAAAAAACAGCAGTATTACGGGATGCCATGATTGAATTAGATGGTTCCGAGGGTGCACCAGACGAATGCCAATATGCATAAATATGAATACGGAATATCAGAGAAATGATGTAGGTACAGTGTATGCTTTTAATCTAATTGGATTGTGTGATTGCCCGTTGCCGTTGTAGCGGTGTAGGCACATCCCTATGCTAATACGTCTAAATGTAAACGTAAATTCTGTTTACCAACTAATCTGGCTGTAACGTTTCTACGTAAGACGTATATTTGTATCTAAGGCCTTGTCCAACCAACACGACAAAATTTAAACACAGGGCTTTGTATGGAGCAGTCCAAATAGAATTGCGCAAAATGTACGAAATAACGATGTCGCATAAGCAACTCTGTATCTACTAATAGTAATTACTAACTAACTAACAGATTTTTTTCAGGTGATAAGTCCTTTTCTACAACTTAATGGTTTAATGTTAATCTATGTATATCGGTCTTTATAAGTCCACTGCTGGACATAAACCCCTCCAAGGCGCCCCACTGGGCGTCTGGGCCCGATCTTCAGCTCTTCTCATCCAGTTCCTTTCCGCCACTCAGCGCAGATCGTCGCGTCATCTTACTGCAGGGCGTCTCTCCACGCTACATTTGCCTAGACTAATGATTTTCGTACAACAGGTCTTGGTTTAGCGTCTAACTAAGAGCAATACACATACATATTATACATAACAAGCAAACGGCATTACAAAACAACATACGAACAATACCCGTACTAGTACTACCTACAAAACGCAGGTAAGAACAAAACTTAGTGAAATCACAGCCACGAAAGCTTAAAACAAATTACGTATGCAACTTTTGTTAATAATCATAAATTTATTTAGATAGGAAGTAAACCAAACTCCGTCTGCGTACTTTCATTAGCGAACCAAGCAAACAGGACGTTTACTAATCCAACTACGATTATCTAGCTCCCACAATGAGAGGAACAAGAAAGTTCCGCACACTCATATTACAGCGAATTTTACGCTTAGCTCTTAGCGTTAATATCGTTTTGTATTCATGTAACTGTGTAATAGGGACCATAGCTTTTGTGAGACCACACACTTCCTCACTATTTACTGGGAACTCAGATTTAATTTGCTTGTGTTTAAACTCAGTGTTAATGTAGAGTTGAAAACGAACCAGTACCCAGGAACTAGGTTCATCTATATTCGTATTTTTGCTAGCAATCCTTTGAAAAAAAATCTAGAAGTTTCTTTTGTATGTGAAGGTTGATAACCTCTTGTTTAAACAAATTAATAAGAAGTTTCACATTAAATTATTTATTTTTTCTAAGCGCTCTATGGATGTACGAATGATTTCTTCTTATTCTTTAATTTTCTGCCTGACTTAAAAAGTCTTAAACTGGATGGAAAGTTAAAAAGTTCATTTCTTTGTTTCGTAATTCAATTTGGCACTACTAGGCTTCACTTTCTGAGAGTTCAACACAGTTTCTTCAAAGAAAAGGTATGTACAGGCGTTTTAAAACGTTATTCTGTTTTCAGTTAACGTTAGATAACTGTAATGAGAATACTGAGCGTTTCTGTTCACAGTTGTGGTACGAGTATACTGACGGCTTAGAAATCAGATATCGTACATGATTGGCAATTTCACGGATTTAAAGAAAATATTATTATTTTGAGAGAGGTCGGCATGTTTCTCACCATATACTACAAGTACCATCCCACTTTTAAATTAGCACTTATCAAAAATCACCGTATCAATCCCATTCAGAAACTATATTTGTAAAAATGTTCATACCTAAGAAGTTTAATATGGTGAAATTAATGCTTTATAAAAGCTTTATAAAAATAAGTCGTATTTGTGCAAGTTAAATTTTTTAAAAGAGCAATATCAACCGTGTTTTTTTCACCGTACCAGTCGTTGAAGAATTACTTTCTACTCACGTTATCTGTCTTCGTGGCAATCGTCCACAGTTCGGTTCTCTCCTTCATTTCTATCTTGCATCTGCGAATGTGGAATGATCTTCCGTCACAGGTGTTCCCACGGGACTACTGTCTTTCTTAAAAAAAAGCCGTCAAACGATTACTCCTTCAAAGCCGGCCACACTCTGGCGCCCCCCAAAAACCCCATTGCAAAAGCGATCAAGGAAAAAAAATATCGCTAAAAATCATAGCAGCATAAAAATATTGCTGACCAATCCGCGTACCAGGCAAGCATAAAGATGTAGAGATTAAGCGACGCCCCGGGACGTAAAGCCCAAGCGCTGCGGAATTTTCAATAACAAATTGTTAGGGTTTTCTAGTTGTGGTCTAAGGGGCGCGTGGCAATTTATTTTTCGGTCGCCATCCAATTATTTTTGGGCACGTTAGTGAGGCATAAATCTGCAGCGACCTCGGACCGCACGCACCTTGGGAAACTCCCCTCGAAACTCGTATTTCAGTATCGTGTGGTTCGTGATTTAGTTATACTATTAGTTTGTTTTTATTATTGTTTGTATTTAAGTCGACCTAGTTCATGTAAGCATCGTTTATTTATGTACTGTTATGCTATTCTCAATATAATTGTATATTAAAAGCTATGAGTTTCTGTGTCGAGCAATGTAGTGTGGAAAAGATATTAAACACTTAAAAAAGTTGCATAGTCATCTACTTTTTCGGATGCTTTTGTCGGACGGAAAGAATGACAATGCTTCGTTAACAGCGTAGGACATCTGAAAAAAATCAGGACTAAAATATCCGATAATAATACACGGTTTAAGATGACTATCGAATACGCTATTTGGTATTTCGCTTGTCACATCTAGTGTTGTCAATATTTACAACTATTGATTGGGTTTCATTGGAATACATGGAAATCCGCTTAGGTCAGGCAGCACCGCATATCACTGGGTGTTAAATAAATTGAATTTATTCGATACAATGCCACCGGCTTCCTTCCACTGCGTCCGGATTACTGCACAAAATCAATAAAGGATTACGTCCGTTATGTACGAGTAGTTCAAACCTGACCACTTTCGGCACTCGTATGGCTTATGTCAGTCAACTTGTAATTTGCCAGGGTGAAAGATTATGGCAGCACAAGACCCCGCTAAAATCTGTAGGTACTCAAGAATAGACTTTCAGTGTCAAAGTAGTTTCTTTGTAGGTATTAATACGCTTTGTTTTTACGTTGTTTACCATCATTCGTTGATCACTGTGAGATTGACTGTCCGAAACACTTGTCCGAAAAAATAATGGACTAATCCTGATTTTTGATGTTATTAATCGGATAAAACCTTTTCGATATTCATTGACTTTATTAGTGCCATGTGCGTGCGAAAGTTAAAGGGACGAAGGTAACCGACATAGCTCTTAAAGTTTGCTAATTAAAAGGCAACGAACTGACCACACGGTTCACAGGACTGACTATCGATGGGGAAGAAAGGCCGTCGAATGACAGGTGGATCGACGACCAAAAGAAAATAGCGGGAAACCGTTGGATTAAAGAGATCACAGGACCGGAGGAGTGGTAATACCGGTGGTATGACTGAAAGGGAAGGAAGGAAGGACGTGCGAAATATTTGACGATCCTCTCTCCAAATTGGTTGTTTACACGGAACTACCTTTTAAGGTTCTCAAAATTAATTTGTAACAACAAGAAACTTCTATTACGGAACAATTTAATTACAAAGTTTCGTTTATTCCTCCGAATCTCAGTTAAATTCGATGCGATTTGATAAACAATCTATACCTATAAAGAATAGATAAAATGGGAAAAGTAAGCCAATCGGACAGTAATTGCCTATTGAGATTCGTTTCATACGAACATTTATTGTACTGTGAGAGCCGATATTTTTTTTTTTTTTTTATTTATTTAAAACAGTTTACCTCAATATTACACTTTGAGGGCCTTAGATAATATAAATTATTAAAAAATTCTAAGAAATTCATACAAAGGACAATAATATCATAATAATAAAAAATAACAACAACTAACCTACTTATTTAGTTGTGCAACTGCTTGCATGACACCAACACAGAAGTCAGAGAACTTAATTCCTGAACGATCCCCAGCCAGGAGGCAACTCCAACTATCGGTATTGATAGTTGTGTTCAATTCAGTTTCAAATTGCCACCTTTTGAAACTGAATCGTGGGCATTCGTTCAGGATGTGCTCGACTGTCTGTTCGGTGTCAGGAGAGCACACGCACCGGGGATCATCACGTAGCCCAAAACGATGGAGGTACTGAGCAAGACCACCATGACCGGTCCACACTTGTGTTTTCCAGTATGATACGCCAATCTTTTCTATATACCGGTATGCCTTTTGAATATCTGGAAAAAACAGTTTAGTAATTTTGCCTGCTTGGGACTCGGTATATTGTAGCTGCCATGCATCGAGAGTGCGTTGACGTATCATACGTTTGGCGAATGACATCGGAACTTTGTTATAATCTGCAATTGTTCTTTTATATAAAGCAGCTTGCTTGGCGAGTTCATCTGCACGTTCATTACCTATTACCTATATTACCGAGAGCCGATATTAAGAACACTTCGCCTAAAGAACTCCCTTAAAAGCGGGTCTAATACCTATTCAGGGAACATAAAATAATCTCTCTGTTCAGTCCCAGATATTCTTGAACAATGGTTGATGACGTAATCACCTCTCGATCTGGCCATCCCATTGAAATGGTACTCTCAGAATACTTGGGTTGGGACTATTGATCGCGAACAGTGCCTAATCTTTATTACGTCAAAGGACTTCACGAAAATGTTTCAATAGATGTTACATTATTTTTATGATAATTATACCCGTAGTATGTTGTATTTTAGGTTTTTGTGTAAAGTAGCCATTGCAGGTAACCGTTTACAAAACAAAATCAAGACCGATCACTTTAAAGGTTTTGTAAATGATGATCTATTCTCTGTCAATATATAAATTCGAATAAACATGCTGTTTCTGAAGTTCCTTTAAATTCTTCAGTAGGTACTTAACGTAAAGTGCCATTGCTACGAAGTCTGGAAAACACTTACAACATTAATACATTGATGCCCGACAAGCCAAGTCTTTACTGCCCACTCGTAAGTAAAATTACAAGATGTGCCGAGTAAAAACCGCCATAAACATAATTACTGCGTAATGATAATGAGGGTCCTAAGGCTCGTTTTTCACTGCAAGAAGCGAGATTTCGGGCTGATTTTAGTATGACGAAACAGAAAGAATTTCTATAAGCAATAGAGTAGGTAGAATAGGTAGCTCAATATTCAGTTTTAAAAGTTTGTAAATTCAATATTTGGAGTTCAGCATAAGTGTGTAGCGGAAAGCGACCTACATTTGCGAATGCAACATTAGGATTTTTTTATCCCACGAGATCAAAAATAATAGAGACATTGGTCAATAATTTGCAATAGGCTTACGACTTCGACTAAGGTCTGTGCCCTCCTCGTTGTGAAAGGAGACCCGACCCTCTACCACTTATGAGTTGCAGTTAAACATTGTCACTCACCCGCACTACCTTACTGCCACCTGGGTTACCCGCCATGTAAAGCTATGAAGAATATCTCTTGCGATTGGAGGGATAGAATGTGAGGAAGCCTAAAAAAATCAATGTTTTTGGCCACGATAGTCCAGCGGTCCAGCCTGTAGCAGGACATCCCCGTACTACGTTAATTAGGATTTCTATTTGAAGTTTAATGTGCCTGTAGAAGTCCACTATGAACCATTGACCAATGAAAAAGAATAAGAAAATATCTTGGGTGGTGGAAGAGCCTAGACTTATAAATATGTCCGTCGCATTGCGCCTCCGACGCTGAAGACACGTCGATGGGCCCACCGCCATTAACTCCAGACCCATCTTTCTACGCAACTCATTACTTACTTAGACCTCTTCATCTGGATTTTTCAGGAAAATGTCATTTTGCAAAAGAATTTATATAGAGTTCCTATTAATACAACAGAGGAAAGGTTGGAACGTTGTTGAGAATACCGACAACGACGAAGTACATGTGGTGCAGATGCAAATTCAATCGAAGCCCTCACCGATGCTGATATGATACTTGAAAGGTCCTATGTCCAGTCGACATTGTCGATTCAGGCTGAAGAAGGCAAGGAATTGAATAGGCGAATTGAATTAGGCGTCTTTTCTATAGATGACAGTAAGAGTTCACATGGACTCTCATACTTGTGCTTTAGGAGATTGTCTCCAATGAAATATTGCTTTGTTCTGTTGCTGCCAAAGATTAAGATAGACTACTCAAGTGGAAATAATTCAGTAATTTCACCACTCAAATCACCTCCCACTACTTCAAGACTTTTTGAGGCCGACGAATTTTACGGTGAAATATAATTCTGGAACAAATTCAACCCTCAACTCAAAATTATGCCTGACCCACCCCACCGCACCACAAACCGCTATTAATTCTAGCCACCGTCTTATTACGCAAGTAATTACCTATTTAGTTCTACTTCGTTAGGAAAGCTTCTAGTGAAAGTGCCATAATTAAGGTAAATTTCCATCTCAACTCTATAAGGTTCTTGCTCTAGTTCAGTGTTATGCAGCAAATCATAAATCTACTGTTGTATGCGCTATGTAGGTTGAGAATTACTGTACTTACCAACTTTATAGATTAAGCTTTATGATTGTAGGTGATTAATGGTCAGAATGATGCAGCGGTGATAGCCCAGTGGCTTAGAATTTGACCTCGTATCGAGGGGTCCGGGTTCGAATCCCAGGGGCACCAATAACATTGTTAAAAAGTTATGTGCGCTTTATAAAAATTAAATATCACCTGCTGTTACGGTGAAGGAAAACATCGTGAGGAAACCTGCATGCCTGACAGTTCACAAAAAAAAAGTTCTCAAAGGTATGTGAAGTCCACCAACCCGCAGTAGGCCAGCGTGGTGGACTAAGGCCTACATCCCTCTCATTGCGAGTAGGAGACCCGACCCTGTAGTGGGTCATTAACGGGTTACTGACAATGGTCAGAATGCTATGATCGAGATTTTTTATTGTATTTCATCACTATTGATTTTTTCCAATCAATTTTGTCTAAATAGCAATTTTTGTGACATTTTCTGCGAGAATAGCTCTGCTGCAAGGCTGGAAAAAGATACAGTTACGTTTTATCAGCCATAGTATATATTGGTTTGCCATGAGATAGAATGTAAATAGTGCTACCATATTTTTTATCCCGAAAAAGAAAACAGAGTTTGTCTTTACAGCCACCCAGGCGGATTTTTGGAGAAAACTTAGTGTGCATTAAAATACGATAGATGTTCTTAATAAAACTTACACATAAGTTGAACATATTACTCGCTTAGAAAAGATCAGAATCACTGATCGAACCAGTAAAGCAATTAAGGATTATGTAATTACTGTGGTAAATACGAAGTCCGTTGTCGGGAGTGGAGGCTAACCAGCGTGTCTGTGTGCTTAATAAATATTTAATAATGCGTGATCGAGTATCTAAAGTTAACACCAAAAACAAACCCATTTTTACCTATCTTTTTCTAGCCAACTATGTAACTTTTTGAATGAAAGCTTTTATTCATTATCGTTGTACCTGACAACAATTTGTGTACACTTTAAGTAAGGTTTAACAATATAAGAAGTGAATAAAATGAGTCAGCCAAAATTCCGGTGTTGGTATTCAATTGAAATCGTTTATTAAATTTGTGTGCTTAACCATTTGAATTCTTTGCAGTGCCGGTAAGACGCGATAAATGATACAATTAAGGTGACAGCGACTCATAGATGGTTTTCTGTTTCAGATAGTAAAACTATAGATCTGTTTGTTATTTTCAAAATTTAATTAAGGGTAGCTTCATCTCTGTTTATTCTACTATTGGATATATGTAGGTCTTCCCTCCCCAACAACAGAGAATACTCAGAGGATAGAGCATTCTCAACCCCGCTGCTCCAATAAAAAGTCTGTAAGAGGCGATAAAAGATTCAATTAAAGTTGACAGCCAGTCATAGATTGGAGCAAAATTCCCGTGTATTTTTGACGTTTTCGGCAGAGGGTCGGCGATCGAAGCTGCTACAACTTTTATGAGCAGCCGAATTGTTCGGTTTTTTTGCCCTCTTCCAAAGCGCTGCGAGCGACAGTGCTCCATTTAGAGCATGCGGCATTTCGCACGTGCAGACTTCCACTTTTACACAAATAAAATTAAAGTTTTTCAATTTTTCTGGCTCTTTTTGTGAGTTGAGGAATAGGCTGAATCTATTGATATCTAAGGGATTAAAAAACTTTTCAAGGATATTTGTTTTTATTTTCATGAAAACCGGACACAAACCGCACGGGCACAACACCAACACCGCACCGAACCCGCAAGAGCCACGGCGGCGTCCCGCGAGTGCGTATGCGATCGTCCATCGTTATCTACTACATTGGAAACGGTTCTTGAGCTTAATATGTGACTTGAAAAAAATTTAAAATAATGAGCACTTAACTGGTTGACATATCCATTCTACCTACTACTGTAATGATACAGTTCATATGAATGAAAATTAATAAGTAAATAATAAAAATACGCTTCACACGCATAGCCCTACAGCACACACAAGACAAGAACAGAACTCACCCAGACTAGAAACAGAAATTCAAAATCATTCAAATCTCTGCTCTGCTGGGAATGGAACCCAGAACCCTCTCCGCACCGCGTGTGTTTAAACCACGCGCCACTTAGGTCCTGGGGTCGATATGAAAATTCCATACCAATATTTTTCCTTAAATTTCCCTTTTTCAAATGAATATTTTCGATCAACCGCCATTTTGAAAGCAGATGTTCACTATAAACACTAAAGTATTTCGTATAAATTCCCAAAGTAATTATTACGGCTCAACTTCGACAACTTTTAAATAACTTTGGCTTACTTTGGCTTCAGTAGTTAGTTTATCTGAACATTAAAACAGCTTATTACGTAATGCGAACCTAAATAGAATCTGGGGCTTCGATAATTAAAATTTAAAGCCACGTATTTATGAAGCCATTTTAGTTTATAAACGAGGCGACACAACTTACCCAAACATGTCGTCCAATATGAAATTGCTATTAGCGGGGACGGGGTGAAATTTGCTTTGCGGCACGGTAAGCGAGCTACTCCATGTAATCTCTTTAAGAAGTTAATTTGAATTTAATATGGTAATGTGAAAGCCAACGTGTTCCTGACGTAATAATACCGAAATCCCTCATAAGCCCACTCCTAAATTATATCTTAACAAAACATTCAGTGTTCCTTAATGCCGAGCTTTAGACAATCTATTGCTACTTAATCTTTTGCCGGAATTAAAGGACTAGGGACGGTTTATTTGTTAAATGTTACACGTTAATAAAGGAAAACAGGAGGGAGATAACTATTGAATTATTGGAACGAAGGTCTTTATTAAATGTCTGTCCGCCGAACTAAAGCCATGTTGATTTTTTAAAATATTTCAAGCAATAGCGCACTGCCCACCTGACATGGTCACTGCAACCCATAGACATCCACGGCCAGCATCAAACAGGATAAAAATCATGTCCGACATGGGTGAGTGGATTCGATGCCCAAGACAGTCCCATCAGAAAAAGATTTTGCAACCACCATCTTGTAACCGTACAAGACTAAAAAAATATACCTACCTACTGCTTCATGGCAGGTTATAAAGACGGCAATAGGCATCTTCCTGCGTGGACTCGTATGATTCTACCACCTAAAACCATTGCTATTTGCTATCTATACATATACATACTCCCAACTGTAACTGCTACGAGGTGAATTTTGTTCAAGCTATGAGGGTTAAATCTTTGCTGCAATGTAATAGTCTCTTCTCATCGTCCATATATCAGCATATTCCCTCCATTATCGGCATCATTTCGTGCTGTCATTATTCATTCAGTGAATGGCCCGCGTCTGTTTGTCCACTGGCTTTTGTCAGCGTTGCTTACAATGCGGATCAAAATGTTAACACAGGGAGACTATGCGCATACTGATCGCATTCCGAAGTGATTTACATCGTCCACTGCATACTTTTAAAAGTTCACGGGTGATTGGTGGAAGGCATCATAGGATTCCAATGCAGAGGAAGATATATCTACTTATATACGATACATTTCAAAGAACTAGATAGCAATAATATTGTATCAGAAAGATATGACTTGGGGTCGTCAAGGCGTGAGTGACACCCCTAGTGAACTTTCATGGACTGCAATGACCACTTACCATCAGGTGGCCCGAAACATGAACGCTAAGAAATAATATTGAAAATATACGCTCTTGTTTGATTACAAAAATTGCGCTTAAAACGACTGAAACTGTTCTTGAACGTGAATAGAAACGTAGAAAAAAGTTTATCTCCTTTTCTAGGTGTCACGATTTACCCCGTCCCGATTTAGATACTTCGATTTGTCGGCTCTTCCAGATGTGACCAACTCACGGCTATTTCAATAATGGCTCTTACTAATATCGGAGAACTTCGTATTTTCTCGATTCGGATTGCTAATGGAAACATTAGCAGAACTCATTCCGAGACCAAGTGAGATTATCACTAAAAATATCATAGACGTCCTACATATTTTTTCGACCGACCACCCAACACGACAAAATTTAAACAAAGGCGTAGGCGTACTCGTAGGCGCACAGAAAACTAAGAGGATATAAATATTCTGTATTAATATGCCATTTTCCATTAATCACATGCGTTTTCAACGTAACAATCAAACTCGTAGTTAGCGTAAGCTAAAAAACCCCAAATTGAATCCCGCAAATTAAAATTCCGTTAATAGGCATAGCAACAATGACGCAGCAATTTGCCTGTCAACAACAATCGCCTCTTGTGCCAGTCAACATCAAAACGTAAATAATACGCGTAAACTTTCATACTTCATTCACATTGTTACCAGCCCTACCTGTTCCAATTTAACGCACAATAAAAGTGTTGGAATTCGTTGTTTTCAGAGCTGCGAGATGTGGTATGGCATTGTGCATGGAGCAGACCCTATTGTGGGTACCGCGGATGCTGGGCGACGCTTTTATGCCGAGCACAATGGAAATCTTATCTGTGAACTGAAATGCAAGGTTGATTTAATCAAGCCCCGGTTTTGCACAATTATTCCGTCGCGTGTGAAATTTGCTTATCCTTTAATGCAGTTAATTCATTATAAGGGTTTTTGTTTTCAGAAACACTCGCTCGCTAGCTTCGTATGTTTAAGCTTGATTTTAACTACACAAACTTCAAACCGACGACCTCTTTGTAGATGTCGCTGGGAAAAGATAGAAACAGGGGTTTGAACGTTCACTGTGAGATCAATCCATTTTCTTTTTTGGTAATACTGTCAAACTAACAAACCTCACCTAAAGTATAGTAGGTAACCACTTTGTCTTTGTTGCATTTTCCGCTAAACTTTACTAATTTATGTTAGGTAACATACATCCGTCATGCGGACGAGAAGCCACTATTTTTATCATTTTACTAAAACACTTTAAATCTGACTTATTTTACCTTCACGAGTCATGTCGTGAATCACGACATGCTAATATAAATACACATATCTAAGTGAAATTTATCTTGACTTGGTTAATCATTTAATTCAAATCATCATAATACATCACATAAATCATCAGTACAGTTAATTTCAAAAAACATCAAAAAAATAAAAAATCATTTATTTGCACGAATATGGGTTAGTTATTGGTTTTACAGGGCATTTTGATCAATCCATATTCACGTTTTCAGGTATGCAAATTAAAAAATAAAACTAATGTTAGTAACACAAATTAACTTATAAAATATTAAAACTTATTACTGATACACAATTTGTTTGACATGTTTTGCACAATTTATTTGTCAATTTAGCCAAGTACCTATATTAATTATTTTCATTTTATATCTAACTCATCGGCTGCCTATGTGCCACCCACCGCTGGGTAAAGAGAAAGAAAGACGGTTCTTTACAGTTTACTTTATTAGTTTACTGTAAGGTAAATTTTATTATAAAAATTCGCTTGAATGGATACTCTGGGAATCGTCCAAAAGTAGGCTCATTAAAAATGCCATGTCAGCGAAAAAACTTCAAAAACCAAAGGGATCCACAAATTCAGCTTAAACGTAAAACGAAGCAATTACCAATTCTTGGTCGAGAGTTAAGTTTGTTTTACTGGCAAGGAATTAATATTCATTAAAAAATCTTTCTCGGCATCATTCCGTTGAAACTTTGTAATCAGCCCGAGTCGGAGGGGATGGGCGGGGTTTTGTCAGCGAATTTCAGACTTTACCGACTTACCAAAGATTTTTCCTGCTGTTGTAATTTCACCCATTTAGGAAGAGTGAAGTGAAGAGTATATTTGCACGTTTTGTTTCGTTGTCTTTTTTTAACTGACTTCAAAAAAGAAGGTTATTAACCGCCTTCAAAAAAGGAGGTTATAAATTCGACACGTTTGTATGTAATAATAACGGAACTGTACATTTGTTGGTCTATGGTTCCAAACGAAAGATAATTATGATAAGTATATAACAGATGTTATTTCATACCGTTTAGTTAATATTTTGACGTCAAACGCCATCAATTTTAATCCAGAGTTTTCCGCAAGGTTTTCTACAGACAACGTCATGTTTGCAAATAGATATTTGCGACAGTAGTGAGGAGTAACGTCGAGCTAGTGAGTCGTTAATTTGAAACTTTGCAGTTAGCCCTGCCATTTGTCGGAAGATTCCGGAACGCGTCCCCCGACCTCAGTTTCCGTCCGATTTATTTCTCTGTCTAGAGCCCGCATCAACAAGGATTACAACAGACCTATTTATTACACTAACCCGACTTAAAATAGACCTAAACTATCTGCAGATAAACGCGGCTGAAAGTTGCAGGCTGTCGTAGATATCCTACATCGGGAAAACTTTAATTAATTCGGGCAACACAGTTTTGCTTTCAGCTCCGTTAAGCTCGTATATTTAGGTTTTCAGAAATTTTAGATATACATATTGCAAAATTATCTTAGAGCAGATTTGAGATTTAGGTTGCATGTTAAAGCAAATATGGGCACATTATACCTGTCTTTAAGTCCTGACTAAGTTGCATTGCCAACTACGAGTATCTAAGCTTAATATCTTAACGATGTCCCACGATTACCTCGTGTTTACGTCTGTCAGATGTCCGTCACTTAATTCCAATTCTCCTTACACTGCGTTTATTATTAACGATTTTCATTAGTCTTAACTTATAACGTAGAATAAATTTGATGTTAGTCGAATCTACGCTTACGTTTATTAATAAGGCCGATAGTGTTAATTTTACGTCAAAGAACGGCAATGAGATAGATTGATGTAATCGTGGGTGCAACAGCAGGGAAAAATATGTACAACGATAAAATTATTTTTACACCATGTTTGGTGTGCTCTTCGCAGATTATTTCGAACGATGCTTTACTTAGTTGTGAAAATATAGGAATCGGAATGCTAGCGTTGTCCGAAACAGTTCCCGTCTGAACAAAGAACACAACAGCATCCGAGTGACACAGAGAGCGCCCTTAGGCGACCGGATGAGGCCGTACAGACATCAAACGCAACATACGAGCTCGTAGCTGCTAATACGTCTACCGCCGTCGTGAGCGACCGGGACCGACCCGAAATAACATTTTATATTATGGCCTCTAGAAAGCCTTGAAGGGTTGAAACATCGACGGTCGGAATCGCAAACAGTACATAAAGATCCGGCAATCTCACGGTTTTTCTGAATTAAGCTGTGAAGGGACATCCCGACCCTACCCTTGCGAATTTACCTACTCGCCCGACGGGCCCGCATTATTAAGTGATTTCGCTGAAACAAATCCAACCCAACTCAGAATTACTTTAGAAATATTTTCATCGAAACATTTAACCACTCTTT
Organism: Erynnis tages; assembly: GCA_905147235.1. Lineage (NCBI taxonomy): Eukaryota > Metazoa > Arthropoda > Insecta > Lepidoptera > Hesperiidae > Erynnis > Erynnis tages. The sequence continues at coordinate 3,594,062 of LR990077.1, read as the reverse complement.
TTTATTACGGAAAAATAAAATCTTTGTGTAATCTAACAATTATTTTAAAAGGCACATTTATCCCTTTTCTCTATAAGATTCTTGAATTGGGATTTTAATTAATGAACAGGCTTCATTTTATCTCTCTTCATTAGTTATGAATCGGTGTAGAGTAAATGAATATTTGAATATTTATACATTGACGTAGTCGTAGGCACTTGAATAAACGATTTTTATCAGTGGTTGATAGACAAAGTTTCTGAAAGGACTTTTCTTCTTATTTGCTTCTTCTTTAAGTAGGTACTTATCAAAAAAAAAATTAGCAGATTACGAGAAACAACCCGGAAACCATTTCTGTTTGGGTGCCCACTTAAGAAGCCTACGAAGCCCGTTTAGTTTAGCAATTGAAATGTACTCAAGTTTACAAGTTCGCAGCTATGAAAGTCCTCTTACCTCGTATTAATTAAGTAGCTGAGACTTAGTTTGTGGAATATGTAATACCCGATATTGTGGTTATTAAGATCAGAAACACCTCGGATTTGCGTTGACGAAAATTGAACTTCCAAACGTAACATTGGAGCTGATTTTTATAATATTTTATTAAAAAATAAGCGTGAAGGTATTCTGATATTAAATGGAGCTTATGGAACTATATCCAGCATATTTAGTGTTACTGCTATCGATTTTTTAACGTGGGGATACGTGATTTTGGACTTCTACGTGCTAAAATCCCATGGTGTTTCTCTCGACGCGACGCTCGGGTGCCGAGGCCATGGGTATATTATCATACTCTTCGACAGCCTTGAATAATGGACACATTCAGGCACACGATGGGCAAACCCTAGAAAAAAAAAGTGTGTGTGTCAGCTCCAACGCACGTCTGGAGTTTACTCCTCAAGAACGATTGTCTTTGAACAGGTACTAAACAAATCAAGTCCAATGGAGTCGGTTACAAACAGACATGCAGCAGAAGCTTATAAAAGCGAATTAATTAAAAAAGACCGACATCATATGTAAGGGTGAAATATATTGGCTGCGTTCAGGTTTACTAAATTCTGAGCAGGGCTGACTTTGTCTACCAAAAAATAAATTTTAGGTGTTACAAGTTAAAAGTGACAGGTGCGCGAGAAATGATTCGCACCAAAAACGTTACTATCCCATTTGATGAGTAGGTTTTACTCTCCATGTTTTTCTCATACCGGGCGCCTTATATGAAAATCGATTCTTTAGGAGTAAACTCCAAAAAATCCTCACATTGCACAATAACTTACAGTAGTGCAACAAGATTAACAGAAAACGTACACTAATCTGGATTCATAACGATTCCGCAAGAGAAAACTTAAAAATCAATACCAGGTACTTACTCACGGCGATGAAATATTTTTCGGTGAACTGACGTCTTAGGGAAACTTGTAATTAACTGAGAGTTAATAATTTATCTGGCTGAAAGTTTGGGAATTAATTAAAATCTTTCGGAAGTATGGATATGACACTGAATCACGTGACAGGCCGATTTTTCATTAAACCTGACTTCGGTTGGGTTAAACTTGTTGAAAATTGTGACGATGGACCAACTTTGATGATGATGATGGCATGATCGTCTACAAAGAGATTATGATAATCAAAATTAGATATTATTTTGATTATTATTTATATTTTGCAACAACATTTGCACGCCTAACAAGTAGTAAGTAAGAGCAAGTTAAGACGTTATTGTATAGCTTATTCTTTTTATTCCCATTTCTTTATTCACAATAATACTAAACTGATGATGTAATGTATCTATATGAATGTAATAAGAACTTTAATTTAATTATTACTAAAAAAATATTCAACATTTTGTAACAACATGACAAAAAACACAAATATATATGCGCTTAATGCAAGTCTGTATTAAATTGAAGTATTACACGTAAACAGCTAACTATTAAGTAGCCATTGAAAAAAAACAACCAAAACTTTAAAACCAAATCAGTAAGTGTGTTTTAGCCAAATTTAAACTCTGCTGCGCTTACATAACTACCACAATCAAGTGAAGTAAGCACAACTATTTATTTCGCAATTTAGGTACATCTGTTTAAAAACAAAACCGTTTCTACTTTCAAATGTGTAGCCCCGATAAAGTTGACCCAGTACAACGCTTAGCCCGGGGGAGACATTACTTGTACTAAGTGCTCTCCTGCATCAAAAAACTTTTCTACCATTTTTATCATTATTACAAATTCTACTTAGAATTTATGCGGCAAAAACTTCATGCTTTCGGCTACGTCCTCGAGCTAGGAACAAACTTACTTGTTTTAGCCGGAGGGGTGACATTACTCCATCTAAGTTTCTTTTGAGTTTCTGCCAATATTAGCCGAAATTTCTGCAACAATTTTATAGAGATCGAGCGAAATTGAGTTTGGATTATGTAAATCCCCAATTTTGGCTCCCTTTTGTCATTGTACTGGATCGACATAATTCGTATTTTGGATTAGATCCTGTTTATATTGTGTCCTTGCAGCCAAATACACCTAACAATAGACTTCAATAGAGCTACTTCCGTCATTTGTTCAGAGATGGCGCCACCAGTATCCTAAATAACGCTTTCGAAATTTTGGAACAATCTGTAACAATTGGAGCATTCTGTTTAGATAATTTAAGTTGTAAAAGTTTATAGCTAGATGGAACCTTTTAAACCTTTGTTTAAACCTTTAGGACTGTTTCCTCCGCTGTTTATATCAGATTAGTGGCTTCATAAACGACACATTATTGTACGCAAATACATATTTTCATTACGTTTAATATGAGCTTCTATTATTAAAATATTTGAGAACTTGAGAACTTTCAAGCGAGGCGTTCTTTCTTGTAAAGGTCACAGGAAAGAAGCAAATATCTAGACCATAAAAATAGAAGAATAAAATATTCGTGGATAGAACGGTTGTGTGGATGGAATAAGCTTGCTTAAATGAGTGCATATTAGCTCATTCTATCTAGTGATACAATGAGTTTGAGGCATGAATGTGGCAAAGCTAGCTACAGCGGAACAAATATATGTCATTATTGCCGTTCTATTTACTACCTTTTCTACGGCAACACTAACATCAGTGGGAGTGTATGGTATGACATAACTTCAGGAACGTGGTGCATATTACAATGATCGAAAATTCAAATTTCCTCTGCGGAAGTCGGTCAGGGATCTTTATAGGATCGTTTGGCGAGGGGCCCAACTGCGGCATTAGCTAATGAAACGCGCTCCACAAATGAGTGGTAGTGCCTACTGCTGGCAGTGCGACACGTTTCATATAGGAGACATGCGATACGTTGATATGTGGGGGTACCAGCAGTAGATAAAATCATCCTACTAAATGAAGAAAACAGAGATTTTTTTGAATAAATTGAGCAACAAACGGCATGCATCTAGGCCACCTGAAGTTAAGTGGTCACTGCAGCCCATGGAGACCCACGTAAGACCATACATTCATCATACCTTCCTTCCTTCAGCCAGCATAGTCAATTGCTGGACCTCCTAAATCCTCTCTCTCTGTCTCTCTGAGGCCTCTTCCAAGACGCGCCACTTATCTCGATCTTCAGCTCTTCTCGTCCAATTGCTTCAGGGCAATTTTATTATTCTTACTCCTAAATAAGGTATCAAAATGTTTACGTAGTGTAGTATCAGATGTTTTTTTACATAAGTGTTTACATAAATTAAATTTTACACTTAGTATGATGTTACACTAAAATTTCATTTTGCCCTGACACTCGATACGGTAGAACTATTGTTTTTAAACGTGTATTCATGAATTCAGAATAATATTATAAGATCCAGGCGTTTTTTAAGAGTTTACAGTTGCAAAGAAATTGTTTACAAAAATCGTTGTTGAAGTCAGTTTAATATTCTAAACTTAATTTATTCAAAACCAACGTTTTGTATTAGTCATAGTTAAGTTAATGATAGATTGTCGTACAAATTTTTCTGCCGTGTCACCTTAAGGGTAGAATTTCGAAACCTTTCGTCGTGCGATGTGAACGGCAAATGTGAATTTATACGTCAGCACGTTCACATTTGTCTTGTATTATATTATATTGTAATACATTAGATTGACCGTAAATTAAAATACTTCTGATCAAATCGCTCACACTTTAAACATTATAGTAGTTTAAACATTAATTTGCTTTGTACTTGCTCAAACAAACTTTAAAGTCAGTAGTTTCTAGACTGTATACCTACCGACTTGCCAGTTAAGCTGTTTAGTCAGTTATCGATTGCATTGGAATAATTCGTGGCTACATAGTTTGTGGGTTAAACTTGGCGGGATGTACCTATGATTACTTTGATTTTAGATCGTACAATGTTACGTAATTGTTATCTCTAGCGTTTACATTTATCGACACTATTGATTATTCGTTTATGTTTCTTCTAACGCTTATTGGATGTCTCGTACAAGGAAGATTTGGAGTGGTCTTTTTTATTATTCTTCTTATTATTCTAGCAGGACTGCGGTCTTCAACAATTTGGTTCTAAAACAATGCTCTAGAGATACTTTGCTGAAGTTCTTTGATGAATACAAATTTTCACAATCTACCGGCCAAATTTATACTCTCTAGGCTATGCCTTTCTAGGTAAATCTCTATTTAAATAATTATGGTTACATACACTATCTGCAGAAGTTAAAATACTTACATTGATTCCATTGAAAAATAGTGCTATGCAGAAGATATATAATTGAAAAGGAATTCGATCGGTGGATAGGTACTTGAATGGATTTTTCTGGCAAAAGATAAAATAACAGAAAAAATGCCCAAAAGCCTAGCACTATTGAAAACAGAATGAATGTCCAAAATATTTTTCAAAATAAACACAAGCGAAGTAAGCTGAAGCGAATATCCATACTGAATAAATAAACATAAAAATCGGGTCTTGAAAGAGAAAAATGTCAACATATTTATATATGCAGATATTAAAACAAAAACACTTTTTTTTAGTTTGGCTAAATTTCGTAACCGCCAGCCAGTTCTGCATTTTTGGTGTAATATTTGGTATGATATCTACCAACTCTTGGGCTAGTAATGCTCTTGTCAATAGAAAACAACGTATGCTGCAGGGCAGGGTACTATACCTACTTTTTTTAAGCGTTTCTTCGTATTTTTGAACCCTTGCTTGGTCAAGTTGAGATTCGGTCTCAACTTACATTAAAAATAAACGCAAACAGCGTGAAAGTCTATTCGGAATAAACGAGAAGAAAATCAACTCGTCTCTTAAAAGAGGAAAAAGTTAAAGGTTGAATATTCGAGTCAGCAAGACTTATGGGAGGCTGTGCGGAGAGGCTGCAGCGATCATGATGGATCGCGCCGATAATCGCCGTTTCAATTCGCCACACTGGCCCCAGTGTTAATGGGCTTATGAGCTTCCCCGTGCTTCCCAGTGCTTTGAAGATTTCCAGATGGCTCTTTGATATAACTAGTTTGAATGGTTACTATTACGCCTTCCTGATCGATTATAGATAAATGTGATTGTAACTGTAAACTTTACAAATTAGACTTCAACACACTTGCTTAGCGACTTTTTGATATTTATTAGGTATGTTCATAAATTTTAACACAATATATCTCTATATAACTTAAATCGTTAACGTTACACTTGACATTTAAATTTTGAAATCAGCAATTGAGGAGTCAGCCAGGACTTTCTCTCATATATACTCGTAAGACGGATCGAGTCATTTGAAATTCATAAGAATTTTGCTATAAATTTATAATTCATAACTTGGAATTTAATGTCAATCCCCACAGATGCTTACGTTTTATGACGACATCAAACCATCTTAACTGCTCTCTGAAGATTAGAAACGCTCAGAAAGATTTAATACGGGCACAAGTCTAAAAGCTATCTCCGTTCTAATCTGCCATACAGACTCAAGTAAGTTCTTAGATGTCTATAGATATCATATCAGTCCTAAGAAAAGGTAATCAATTGCCTGATATATGATTGAGTTCAATTATTTCTGATCTGTATTGGCTTGTCATTAAACCCATTTTGTTTTTTACGTGGCACAACGGTGATGAAAAGCATTATGTGTGTGTGTTTGACCGATATGTGTGTAGGTACCTATGTTTTTTCCGTTATATCTTCTAAACTGCTTTTTATAATATATCATAATAGCATAATGTGGAGTATCATTCGTCTTTATCGTAAGCTAGTTATAGAGTACATTGAATACAGTGCCCTCTAGGTCAAAGTAAATTCATGCCCTAATAATAAATTGATGAAATTGTATCCTGTGTTTAGTAGAGCTACTACTCGCATGAATATATAAGCTTGAATGGTGAACCTCAACGGTAGCTTCAAACTCGATTGGCGAGTTTACTGTATTGATTGCTCAATTTGTTTGTCGCCCATGTGCAAACAACGCCGCGTGACGTGCATAACTACATTTAGACAAACATACAGGAATATCACCGTGTACATTGTATAGTGTCGTATATTGTCGCGTTGGAAATTGATGACATGGTGTAGGTCCGTAATGTATAATGACTTATATCAGACTTTGTTCCATAATCAATAATTTGGAGGATATAGGTAAATAAATTGAAAATAAAACATGAATTAAAATGTATCAAGTATACTAGACTAGTCAATAAGAAAGCTTTAGGGTTACTGAATAATCTTATCCTCAGTGTAATCTATAGATATAAGTTATGTGTATGTTTACAGAAGAGAATAGAAAAAGGCCAAAAAAAGAAAAACGGATGTGGTTTCAAGTGTCAATCCGTCAGTGAAATCCGTCCGTATTAATGAAAAGAACCAACTACCTACCAATACCTATATTATATTTACCAGAACGTTGGTAGCAGTATCGTTAAATTGTTAAATTATTTCTGTCTGTCTTTAACCCATTACAGGGTTTCCACTCACAATGAGAAGGATGTAGGCTTTAGTTCGCCACGCTGCCCTAATGCGGGTTGATGAACATTATTTCTTACCACGCTTATATAAATTGCACCTACTGCTACGAGTATGTAGGTAGGTATGTATGATGTAAAGGCAATCTTTCAACGTCATTTTCGACCGATTTGGTCGTCGAACGACTAATCATTGCAATTAAAACAAGGTGTAAGAATCAATTTATGTGGTTAAATAGCTAGCATAAATTCGTAGAAACAACCTCTCACCACTACAAAAATACTTAGACTTCCTAATAACATTTTAAGTACTCCGTCATGCCTAAAATACGATCAAATAAAATCTTAATCTGGTAAACGTCGACTCAAACGAAGTGACTAGGCTTTAATCTATATGCTAATCCACATTATAATTGAGGTCGTCTCACCGGATATTAATAAGAAATCTATTAAGGCGCTTATAAAATAAATTGATTATTGTAACGAAAGTCGGGGTGGCGGAATTAGGTTACGTCGATACGACACTAGTATTGGAGCGAGCTTAATCACTTTTCGCGCGGATGTAATAAAGTAATAAAATGACGACGAACTGAAATTACAGATTTTGACTATGTAACAAATTGGAATTTATCAATGGTGGATCCAGGTTTAGCAAACTTTTATACAGGAAATTAATAGGACACGGACACAAAGGCCACCTGTGCATGCCATGCATTTGCGATAGCATGAACACTATCGTAAAAGTATTCGTAGAGTTAACGTGTGCCATTAGTATGGGAAGATGTCAGACTGACTGATATACTAATGTCTGACGTAAATAAATAAGTAAAATGTCTGTAACCCATTAAGCAGGGTCGGGTCTCCTCTCACAATGAGCAAGATATCAAATAAAAAGGTTTTTGGTATGCAGAGAGGTGTTCAAATAACGTTTTATGATAAGATTGTGTTGTGACTAACATAGTTAGACACAAGATCTGGACGGCATGCAAACTGGGTCAGTGAGCCTCTTGGCCTAAATCTTTTTGATACCCTACAAAGCTCTAGTGCCAGATAAGCGCGGCTTATTTTTAAAATAATTCATTTCTTACCTTTCATTCTACTAAGCGGTGATAGCCCAGTAGCTCAGAATCCAGCCTCGTATTCCGAGTGGTTAGGATTCGAATTCAGTAGCACCAATGACTTGCTTAAAAGTTTTGTTCGCTTTATTAGGTTAAATAACACCTACTGTAACTAATGATAAAGGAAATCATAGTGAGAAAACCTGCATGCTGAAGAGTTCTCCATTATTTTCTCAAAAGCATATAAAGTCCACCAACTCGCATTAGGCCAGCGTGGTGGCTACGGCCTACATCCTTCTTACTGTAAGAGGAGAGTCTCATTCTAATCAACACTTTAGTTAGAAACTAGTCAATAAATACAGGCCAAAATGCAAAAACCATCCGACTTTCCCTGAAATTACTTTCAGAATTTTGTTTACACAACGACCTATCGAATCTATAACAGTTCTGTTAGCGAAAACATTTTGAGAACCTTTTCGAAGCCAAGGGCTATTGTTGTTAAAATTAAAATAACAAGGTCTACGGCGCTACGTTGTTAGCTTGTCAGAAATTTGTAACAACTCCTAAACTATGTAGCGTTTACGGTCTGAAACTACATGTAATTTTATGGGCTCGTCGAATTTGATTAGCTTTACCCCTTGTCCTAATTGCTAAGTCGTTCAACAACAAAACCGGTCACTCGCGTCAAGTTTGTCGTACGACAACATCATTGCGTAAGAGTAGTTACTACGGCTCTACGACCTACAAATTTCCAGTCGCTTAATACAAATACGGTTCATGTCAAAGTAAATAAGTAATAAAGCTAGGAATTACGATACATTGAGCCCCGCCTGCAGCCTACGCCGGATAATGATTGTGTTCTAAACGACGAGTTACCGCCGCCGCCGAAGACGCCTCATCTCCCCTTAATCAATCAACTTATCGCTTAAACAAATTTGCAGTTTTATTGCCGAATTTGACTTTTTAGCATACAAAAATGCTTGTGTTTTTGACAGGAAGATAGTTAGAAAAGTACACGTATTTTTAAGAGCGCTTTGTCATAGTTGTCATCTTGTCATAGTTGCTTTCGTAAGTGTTTTTGGGTTCTATTCCTTTTTTCACGACGGTGAAAGCTATATTTTTTAGCAAAAAAATATAAATACCTGTGGTATAGCTTTTGTTCTTATCGGCGGATAACATTTAAAATTACATAAATGAATGAAAAGATTAAAATTAGTCGTTTATTAATGAGAATTTAAAGAAAAATGTTATCTCTTCAAACATATAGACCTGCTGTTACCACTGGTCCACTGAAATATCGATACCAATTGCAAGACGTCAATCTAGAATAATTTATGATATTCCAATTAATAGCAATGCTGCACGTTGGAGTAATTTGCAATAACTAATAATAGATTTGGGCGAATTATTAATTAATGGCCAGATTTCAATAATTTGTTGCACAGATGTCCTTGCTGTCATCAATTAATAACATGTATAAAATTCAAGTAAGCACTTACTTAATATTTCAGTACCTACTGGAATGGTATCTACCTACTAATTGTATTGTTGTTTTTATTTTCATAATAAAGCATTCGCAAATGCAACTAAGCAACCAAACCGGCCAGTGTCATGTACCTACTGAGCTCTACTACCTTCTAATTGAGTGAAGAGATCTGGGCCTTGTGCCGTGGGCATTATGAACACTATCGTCAAAGTATTCGTATAGTTATCATGACCCATTGGTACTTACGGAAAAATGTACTTACACACTACCATATGACATACTAATGACTGATGTTGACAGTTCGACACAGACGATAGTGTCTTGCTTACGGCACTGAACCAAAGGTTGTAGATTACGAAATTTTCACATTCGTTTTCGCAAAAATTACGTAGAGAACTTCACTCGGCAATACTGCTACGTCACAAGAATAATAAACTGCGAACATCTTACCTACCATTTCTGTGTAGGGTCTGGTTGATCATTGTCTAATCTACGAAATAATTTGGTCCATTAATTCATACAAAGACAACTCGACCTTCTGGCTCCCATATACGATCGAGTGTGGCTTCACAAAGACAAATTCAATCGAGGCTCGCATATTATCGCTGAACAAAAGGTTGCCCAATCCTTTCATTTTCCTTTTGTTATCAATAAAGAAATCCAATTTTCGGAAAGTCACCGTCGCGTCCCGTCGTCGGCAATGGGAGGACTGACACATCATTACGTGACTGAACCTTCGGCACCTTGGAGATTATAATTCTATATAAGTTTGCGCTTGTTCAGCTTCTTTCAGCAGCAAGTTCAGTCGAATCAAATTGAACTCCGCTGAAGATTCGATTTAAACAACATTCTATACCCTAAATTATTTAAATAACGTGTAACGTAGATTACAAGGGGAAGAAAATGGAAAACTTTGAATGGAAAACGCGTCTAGGCAAAAGGCGGCAAAAGGCCGCCCTCCGAAGAAGACAGCGGGCAACGAGGAAGGTATTTGCTTTTTCTGATAAATTTAGAACTCTTTAAAGTAGGTATCGGCTGATGTACAGAGGTAGTAGTCAAATTTGTAGTCTACATTTAATTTCCTGAATAAAAAAATACGAGTAACTAGAAAAGTAAAAACCGCTTTATTAAAATATATATTTTTAAAACTAACTGCAAGTACCTCCTACTGATGAGTGCGAGGCTCTTCTGAAATCTAGGGCAAGCATAATAAACTCTACAACGTGTATCAACACGAAATGTACGAATAAGTTGCTAACGTAATTGACTACACATTTTTAGCCTCCAACATACTATAAATTTGAGAATTTGGTGTTTATTGTTATACTAGCTCTCCCACCTAATACTTCGTCCTCGTGGACTGAAGAATTTGGCCGAGAGTGCGTTAAAAAGTATTCTATTTATCAATCCAAATTATAATATACTGTCTGTGTATCAAATTTCATCCAAATCTGTTCAGCCGTTTTTACGTGAAAGAGTATCAACATCCATCCATCCTCGCAAACTTTCTTGCTTACGCAAATAAGAAAAGATATAGCAATAAAAAAAGATTTAGGTAGGTAGCCCTTTAGTTGATGAAGCAAAGTTCTCCAAGTGTCCGAAATCGACTACTTAATGGTGGTACAGTCTTTGTAGTTCGCACAGGAAGTTTTTGACCATGTATTATACCTTAGTTTATTTTTGATCTTATAATAACTAGTCTTCGATTTGTTAAGAGGTAACCTCACCCGTTGAGAGGAGAAACCCGTGTTTAACTGATGGCCATAAAAGATGTTTCAACATCAATTCAGTAAAAACAATGGGAAATAAAAATAATATAGCTATCGATTGCTATCTAAAATAGTTCCAGGTTTCAAAACTAAACACAAATCGAAATAAAAGGCATAAAAAGTCTAAGTGAGGAAACTACAAAAGAATAAACTAAACTTGTAGCCGATGTCCGGGTCTATTTGCTGAACGTCGGGCGATTTTTTGCGAAATGAAAAAAGTTCGCCTCCGATGTCCCTTGCCGTCGCTTGCCTACTTCTAGGGTTGGCAATTCTGAGGACGATAAAGCTTTATAACTATAAACGTGTTAGTGCAACTGTATCGTTTGGCTGCAACCCTATTTAGAACGACAGTAGACAACACATTAGACATATTAAGTCTTACTCAATACCCTCACTTTTCCACTTCATCAGCCAATCACTTTTTCAATTGATTTTGAACTGACCAATCAGGATGTTTTATTTCTCTTCTGCCCCGCATACCGTGCTTTGATTGAATTATTTCTTTGTAGAAGTAGATAAGGTTCACGACTACTTTTCAATATCGTTGTAGCAGTCGTAGCCAAAGGCCGCTGTACATAGTATCTACACTGTTTAGTTTTACTTAAACATTTTCTACGGACTATAATTTAGTTTCAATCTTCCTTGTAACTGAAACCTACGATTAAAAAATATACATCATTTCAACGCCATTTTCAATCCATTGCGCTAACATCGTGTTCAGAAAGACATTTAAAATACTCCCCCTCCTTGACGATACGAGGTTTTTATGAAACACAAGAAGAGTAATAATTCTTATTTCTTGAAAGACTTTGATGGATGATCTAAATGAATTCAATTTTCGTTTTTTTTCTCTATGACCGCTTTAGATAATTTGTTTCGAGACTGGATACATAAATGGAAAATTTTGTAAACATTTGAATGAAAATGAAGTTGATAGAAAAACGTAGCTGTGGAATATTCCGTGAAAAGAAGCTTTGGTAATAATATTTAGCAAATTGCAATTATAAATAACAGAAACAAAGAAATAATTTACGAATTTCGAGAAATAAACAACTTAACAAAGAAAGCTCTTAACAAAATAATTCATGTACAAAATTATAGTGGCACTGAAAATTTCTATCTAATTCTGTAAGTACCTATTCTTGTATAACAGAGAATAAGTTGAAACCTTGCTAAAAGTAAGCTTTGTTCGAAAGCTTTAATTGTAATCGTTTCTTAGAAACTCGCGTTTCGATTATTATTATAACCTTAGAAATTTCTTGTCTGTAAACCATTAATGACATACTGCAGAGTCGAGTTTCCTATCTCAATGAAAAGGACGTAGTTTGTGAAATATAAGTCATGCTGGTTTCCTTACGATGTTTTCGTTCACCGTTACAGCAAGTGATATTTAATTTTATAAGGCGCACATAACTTTTTTTGAAAGTTATTGGTGTGTGCCGCTAGGATTCGAACTCGTACACTTCTAGTATGTGACCCAATTCTTAACCACTGGGGTATCACCGCTTCTGTTTGAGTTTATAGGCATAATATATGTATAAATTATCTTATATATAAAATTCTCATGTCACAGTTTTAGTTACCATACTCCTCCAAAACGGTTTGACCGATTTTTATGAAATTTTATATGCATATTCACTAGGTCTGAGAATCGGCTACTGTCTATATTTCATACCCCTAAGCTATAAGGGTTTTCGCAAAACAACGTTTGCGGGGTCAGCTAGTAATAAATAAAATACAATAAATAAATATACACTACTTAAATATAATATAGATTTATTTATTTATTTATAAACTTTAATTAAAACGGTACAAAACCAGTAACATTAATTAAAGACAATACATTCACACGTCACGCTCGCAGAACTTCTGACATGCTAACAATATGTTCCTCCATAGATATACGCATTTTTCCTTAACCATAATCTGAAGGAGTTGTTTTGTTTCCAAGGTTAGGGACTTAGAAACGCCGGCATCATGTGATGTGTTGATAACGCCTCACAATAGCTTTCAATTACTTCCATTCGTTATTTCTTATCTTCGTAATTGTTACGATATTACTCCCCCGTATCTCGACGTATTATGCCAAGATCTAAATTGCTTTTTTCTCTTGTATTAGCGCAGCATTTCCGACCCCCTGCTTATTCAAAGGCGACCTTTACCTTAGGGCGGTTTTCTCCCCAGCCCTTTGCGTCTCTCTTTACGGAAAATTTAAATAAAAACAACGCAACAAATTATACCATTCGTTATATTGTATAATAAAAATCTTGTTATGCGATGCTATATGACGGAATCGAGTGTATTTTATTGTTTTGTTTTTGTTACTGACAGAGATTTTAACTAGATTATTTTTATATTTATCAATGAGGGAAAATAGCGCCAAAAAATAGAACATTAACTGCCCAAATCCTCTCCATTTTTTGTTTTGTTTTTACATATTATTATGTAACTTGTATAATCAGTCATTTAATAAATAATGTAAATACAGCTTGAATTCAATTATGTGTGTGTTACTTGCCTCACCTACAGCTATCTGCTCTCTATGTAGGCGGCTGATATGAGCTATGGTAACCGGCTTCCAAAATACACATAATATTTTTTCCAACACTCCCGTGACACATTAACCCGTACATAATTCATATTTTAAATTCAGGGCGGAAAAAACAAGTTAGGTTCTTGTTTTTTAAACGATATCAAAATCATTGCCTTTAAAATATCTTTCACCAGCCTATAGATATCATCTTTACATAAATCCTTAAAACATCAAAAGTGTAATCCCAAGAAATCCCCTCCTTCCAAAAAGTGCTATTTTTTTTGCTTTTTAAACATTTGAACAACTTTAGACTACGAATCACTGTTCAGTCAAAAATATTTAAAAAAAACCGTGCTCAGTCTTTCAATGAATTTAACAATAAACTGCATCAACTCTTTAAAATGGCTGCTCATAAATATCATCCTTGCCAAAGCTTAAAACGTCAGAAGGGATCGCTGGGCTACATTGCCGCGTATAAATCCGATCGAGTATAAGTCGGCAACGATGGGCCGCCATCCTCGTCATTGCGCGGAGACAGCGGCATTCATCTATCTTCTCCGCAAACATAACAAGAGGGTAAGGTATGGGATATTTAGCTTATGGTCGAAGGGAAAATCTGTGTATTTTGTATAACGGCCTTTTCAAGGCCTCCCGGCATATCAGTCAGATGGTCTAACATAAAACAATAATAAGGGTATAGGGCTATTACGTGTTTTTAATGCGTTTAATTATTAGAAATCATCTTTGACATGTCATTGTATTCTAAAGTATTTTCGCAAATACCTACTTAAGCCAAAAATCGCAGTAAGTGCCATAAACGGTGAATATAGGGGATCCGTTCGATTTGAGGAGTCCCGTTAAGCACACTTCCACTCAAATAATGCGAAATGTATTGAAATGGGGAATAAGGTATAAAATATAGTCGATTTAAAGGGTAATGAAAGCTTCTATCGATTGCAATTTGGGACACAAATAATGCTAGCCTTTCAAATTTATAGCTCGTGGCGTGGGCAACGACATCGTATGCTCTAACAATTCCGCTGATATATAACATAGAATTATATTGTTACTTTTGGAAATGAACGCTATAAATTACAGCGAAAAGTGGGCTGCTTTCACTGCACTAATAGTTCATGGACTGGTGGTGGTGTATTGCTTCTTTATAAACAATCTATTGACGTAAAATATGGTGATGTAATATTAGTAAATTTTCAACTATAGTTGGATTGCAAAATAAACTAAAGCATTGGCTAATGAAATATTAAATCGAGTATTCGAGTTCCCCGTGTATTAGTCCAATCAATGATTAAAAAGTAACGTTAAAGACAATAAAACACGTCCCACAGCATCTAAATAGCATTTAATGACAAATTTTGGAGTAGGTACCACAAAGTTATTAAATTTTTGTCCAGGATCTTTTAAACACGGAGAAATTCGTATTGATGTAGGTGATCTGTTACTTTTTCAACTGTTTCAAAAACTGATCATAATACTATACAATAACTCTTTATTGTACACAAACATAGTAAAGCTTAATTTGTTTCTCTCATCATATTTTTATTCAAAAAAATAGTTCATAAATGTAATCTTGCCTGCTCGTCAACCCAAGTAGGCGATACAAAGGCGATTTTTCCTTGACATGCAAAGATCAGTGTAAGTAGTACGTATCCGATTTACCCCAAATTTAGTATGATGACAGGGAGAAGCGTGGGTTTCTCGGCGGCTACTTCTTATGCACATATGTAATGTGAGGATGAGAGCTAGTAAAATAGCTGTAAAATATTCACATATTAAACAATGTCACGAGACTCCATTACTTTGGACGGAGGTGTTATTAAATATTTGCACTTATATGACTAATAGAAGTTTGTTTGTCTGTGTTGTTTTATAGTATTGTAAAACCCTCGCAAATTGGTAGTGCGCTAGAACCATTGTCATATTATCGTCATTTTGACTTAATTAAAATAAAATTAGAGGTTACAAAGAATATATTGTTATCATATCCATAATACATAACTTCATTTATATCATTAGCAGCCGGTTTCAAAAAAAAGGACGTTCCTAAAATTTCTTTATGTGTGTGTGCAAATGTTGTGAATTTGCTATGAATATTTATTATTATTAAAATTTCACGGCATAACATTTACGGGATTTACTGTTTTATTATTGTATGTTCACGATTTTCGGGCACAGCTGCGGAGTACACCTAAACCTAGTTACGTTATAAAAGTAAACAAAATGTCGCCCCTTGCGTTACTCTCCATAAATCTCTTTTTCTTTCACTCTCACCGTATTTGTAACAGACACGCCAGGACAAGAGTCACAATTGTACTTATTTCTTCCTCAATTTATATTACTCTGCACAATACCCGGACATTAGTCTACGTCTGGCGAGAATCTCTGCAAATAATAAGTTATTTCTGCTCTACGCTACAGAGACTTGATTTTGAGTAAAACTTCGTCTTAAACGTCCCGTCTCTGCAAATAATTTAAAGTTAAACTCAAAGAAACTTATCACAAGAATACCTCTTAAAGACTATTAAACGGTAGTTTAAAAACAAGTCGCGCCTGCATATTACAGAAAAACTTTGAAAATGGAAACTAATTTTATTAACCTAAGAATAATTTTATTCTTATTGTTCAAGTTTTCGTGCCTGTAAAGGTGAATATGGATTAATCAAATATGTATAATATATTAGTTTTATATTGCTTACAAAACATAGTAATGTAGCAAAAAAACTACATGTTTGAACGATCTACAATTATTATGGTAACTATTTACTCGTACATGACCTACCTATAATAAACTCTAAAATATCATTTTAATATTTACTTTATGAAAAAAGAATCATAATATAGTTATATTCATATAGTTAACGTGTGGCATTAGTATGGGAAGATGTCAGACAGACTGACACATGACATACTAATGGCTGACGTTTATCGCACGAAAACTATACGATAGAGTCCATGTTTACGGTACAGGTTATAATACTATTCTTAGTTAATACTATGAGTAGGTACTATAGAAGATAGAACATAATATCTTGATTCAAAATTTTATATGTTTTTACGAAGGTTCCGATATAGGTACTATAACATAGAAAACTGTTTACCAATGCAGATTGATGGAGTACTTTTACGAATAAGGTCAACCCGATTCCTGAAATGCTTGAACCTACTTGAAAGCCGTCGGGGAAACGATTTAACGAGTGCTTATTATATTTAATCATACCCAGACCCGGACTGCTGTGTATTGTGCATTTAATTTCGTATAATAATATGCTGAATTCTTTTATATTTACTGGCGATAATATTATACAATCGCTTTCTTATCCCGTGTATTGCCATGTCGCTCGAAAAAGTCACTGCGTATTATAATTAAGACAGCACCAAACAGAACCCTGTATGGAGCTTTCTTTATGCTTGAATGGTTCAAATATAAACAAAACCTAGGTCTTCGTTACTTTTATCTAATCTATTAAGCAATTACTGAAACTAAAACACAAAAATTAGCGTCGTCTCCTTGATGTTAAATTGGCTGTGACCGACCCAATGCTCAGCAAATAGCGTGTTCAGAGTTCTGTCTATTGCGTATTACATAGCGTAAAATTTCAACACAATTTACTCTATTATTATTGTAAACGACTGTAACTCCAACTGTTTATAGAAACCCGGTAAAAGCTGCACAATCCTGAACTAAAGTACTGCGGAGCTGCAGGGAAGGCGCGAACGGCACATAAAATATGCGTTGTACGGTGTACGCTCTCGCTACATTTGCTGTCTGCGTCGACGCTATTTTATCAGTTTTATGCCTTTCAACATCTTACAGCTTTAAAGCTGTTATGATAAGATGGGACTGTGAATAAGACTCGAGCGAGATTTCATGCAATTTTACAAGGTTTTCACAAAATATGTTTATCGTGACTGCGCAGTAGGTATATAAATAGAAGCTTTGTTTAATGTCGAGCATAATTTTATTTGAGTTACAGTTTGCAAACGTCTGGCATATTTTGTGTTACGTAATGACCTAAAGTTTTATAGCCAAAGACTTTATCTTTATAGAAGTTCTGCTTCTTGTCTCCACAGATCTTGTAGGACCTAAATACGTACTGATCCTGAAACTCTCCAAATATGGCTAACTAGAATATCGAAATTGAAACCAGCAGTTAAAAGGGGATGCGTTTCTACTCCTGTTTCATGCAGGATATCGGATGAATTAAAAAAAATCTATAAACAACTAAAATCCTGCTGAAAAAGGCGTTCGAAATTCCAAACAAACACAAAATACCATTGTATATCTGTTCTAATTGCATAGATTTTTTCCCCTAGCCGACTGTTCGCTTTTTGCCGAACGTGCTCGTTTCGCAGGAACTATTCCATTTTACGTATCGAGTATTCTATTATACCGACGTGTTAGCTGCGACACAAATAGGCCTCGTGAAATGCGGCAACATATCAGCACCAGCGTACAATTGTCAGTGATAAATGACATCACAACACCTTCGAGCTTCGGCCGTCCATACTCGACCTGTCTACCGCGGAATTTCATTTAAAAGAACCGTGTTATATTGCCATTCCGCTACTAATTTCGTTCGAGCATGAATCATGTTTATGGGACGGGGACATTTTTGTACGTTCAACTTGTACCATAAAGTTGATTTATTTTTTTTCGCTTTGCATAGCCCGGCATGCAATTGAGATTTATGAGCCGAGTGCATTGTTTAACGTGGCATGATCTCAAGTAAATGTGGAGTTACGGTATGCAGTTTTCTTATATCTTCGCTGTACCTACTCTTTTAGGAGGAAATACTGCTTATGCTGCGAGGTTATTAAATTCGCAAGCTGGTAGTATCATTTTATAAGCCTTGTTATTTGTTGCTTTAAATTTATATTCTGCATTATAGAAGTAAAATAACAGATTTTTCAATTTATTGTCCTGCAACGTCATAAAATATAAAAGTGTGAGGCGCTTGCAACGAAATCCTCTGGTCTTGTTTCATATCAACGGGTCACTGGAGCGGTGCACAATGACACAGCAGCCATTTCTCATTTTGTGCTATTGTCATGACGTCATGAGATCCCACATTATGAGGACGAAAGAAATTGTTTTTACATTGACTTAACACGGAGACGGAAATCCTACTTTATGACCACTCATACTTTTGTACTGAAGCAGTGTTTTTATATTGACTTAACACGGAAACTTGTTACTAAGCCTTACATGATTTTAACTTAGTTAAACATTGTTTCTTCATAGCGTTGGGCAAAATAATGGAATTTAAATATTTTTACCTCGCTTAATGTAATTACTGGAATTTTACTAAATTTCGCCATCCTCCTGAATCATACTTTTAATATAAAATGTTCTAAAAATTTTAGGTTCAAGTTCTGGGTCGTTTGAAGGTTGTTATAAAAGAGAATAGTCGCTAATAACCCTCTATTAATCTAGAAATTTTATTTTTATCAGAAAACGTTTATAAATAATCTGTACAACAAACAAACGAATTTTTATTTTTTTTAATCTTGGTTCGAAAACAATATAAATAATACAGGAATATAACAAAGCTTTTTCGTAGAGATAAGAAATGCGAAAGTCCAACAATTAAGTAGCTCTCAATGGGCGTAAATCGCTTTAGGGATCCTTAAACACAAACAATAAAATATCACTGTCAGATCATTAGCGCTAAGCTCTTGCCTAACTTAGGTTCGCTAACTAACCGAGTTCTGGATTAGAGATAGTTTGAAGGACGCCGGGGATCTAAGGCCTCCAGTCTTTTGAACGAGATTAATTATTGTCTATTTAACGACAATGTGCTTCGTTTTTTATGTACGTAACACTAATTCTTTGTCTCTTATAAATAAACATATAAACAACCCATCCGATCTCGGTCCAATTATTATAAATCTAAGTCTACATCTACAATGGTAAATCAATAATACGTACCTACATCCCCAATGCGAAAACTTTCTGTGATAAATTTGACTTCGGTAACTATTTCAAAATGTGAACTTTGAATCTTTACAACTTTCCTCAATTTACGATGAACGATTAATTAATGACTATAATATTTAAGTACGAGTAGGTACCTATGTCAATTCGAAACAAAAAAGACGAAAAAATGGTTGACAAACATAGAAAAATGTTAGTAACTTAAATCTTGAAGTCACTTTGCTTCAGACTAGTACTAGCCAGCTTATACTAGAAGGTAATCAAGGAAAAATCGTGTGCAAACTTGCATGCCTGAGAGTTCTCCGTAATGTTCTCAAAGGCATGTGAAGTTCTAACCTGTATTAGACCAGCGTGGTGGACTAAGGTTTACCTACATATTGCTTACTAGACTGTGCCCGCGGCTTCGCCCGCGTGGATTTTAGAACTTGGTGCAGAGAAGGATAAAAAGTATCCTATATGTTAATCCAGGTTATGATCTATCTGTGTACCAAATTTCATCCAAATCTGTTCAGCCGTTTTTGCCTGAAAGAGTAACAATCATCCATCCATACTCACAAACATTCGCATTTATAATAGTAGTATATTAGTAGGATTCTGAGAGAAGAGCAGGATCCCGACCCTATCCTTGAATTGACCATGCAGTGGGGTCACTAATGGCAGGCTCTCTGCTGCGTACGTAGATGCGTAGCAGGAAATGCGTAAGGTTCTTGTACTAACCTTTTTTTCTTTGTCCACAGGAGCAATCACACAAGTCATACCGTCCACTGACGGTGCTGACCTTCAGGTGGAACTATGCTGTCCACGGGCTGCAACCGGCGGGCTACCACCTGGTCAACCTGCTACTCCATGCCCTGGTCTCCTTGCTGTATTACAGGTAATTCAATAAAACATGACTTTACAAATAAGTTGCTGTTTCTGACGGTTCTGTTAAAGATTTTAGGGAGAGGATGGTAAAAATCAGACTGATAAGTATTCCTCTATAATGATAGTATAAGTACAATAGATATTCCTCTGGATGGATGGATGGATGCTGTTTGGATTGAATGGATGATGTTTACTCTCTAACGCAAAAAGGGCCAAAGTGATTTGGATAAAATTTGGGACACTGATAGATTAAAACCTGTATTGACATTTACGATATTTTTTAATCATCTCTAGACCAAGTTCTAAAATCCACGCGGACAAAGCCGCGGGCACAGTGTAGTATGTTTAATGTTGTTAATTGGTATAAGCATAGATATTCTACAAAAATTTTAACCTCAATCAACTGCGTTGTGACTTACCCTCAACGGGTTGGGTGTTGGCCAAATATATATTTTTAAGACCTGCCTTATTAAAAATTTATTAATATTGTCTAAGCTGTTCCCACGAGGCCCGTCGATAACTTGCAGGAAGGTAGGATTAAAGGTAGGAGAGAAAACTTAATTTATCAAGAAAATGCCTCAAAACAAATATAGCAGTAGGAAGGTACCCCCATGAGGAACCTCGATCAGTTTTTTACTAACAATATTCGAAAAAAAAAACGTTTGGTGTAAAATATATTTTAGAAACCCTCTTAAAATTGTATTTATGCGTGACTAGGGACAGAGGTCTGTAAAATATCTCGGCAATACAGAACCTTTTTGTTTTAAAAGGGTGGAAGTGGTGATTTGAAGCATTTTTAAGACGAGGTCTTTATTTCTATTTTTTCCGGAAGCTCCATCCATCAGAACGAAAGAAAGTAAACTTATCTTATGACATCGGTAGTTGTGTCGTGTCAAAACCACAATACAGATTTTATTGTTCATGTAAACAAAAAGAAAACAAATAATTTGGCTGAAAACTTTTTATTGTTATGTTACAAACAGGTATTCAGACCTCCCGGTGTTAAATCGTCACTGCTTCTATAAACGAAACCCAAAACTTTCAAAGACATACTTAGGCTCTGATATGAAATCTTCGCTATAAAGCGTGTCGTTTTAAAAAGCTTTTTTTACCTTACAGCATGAACTGTGTCCTTAATCGTCTAAAGTAAAGCAGATTTTGGAGGAATCTACATTTTATCCTATTACGAAGCTTATGTTAAGTATTTGCCAAGTAAAAAGAAAACATCACGAAAGCGTAGAATTCCTTAGGCTTATTTTAAGCGCTTTGCCAAGTTGTTAATGTACGCGGATTATTACTCCAAATAAAATCGTTGTTACATTTTTTAAAGTCTGTTCTTATCATGCTTTAGAGAAATAATTCGCGCCTAACGCCTGAAATTAATACCCGATCTTTGGATAGCCTTAATAGCTTTTGGTTGCCAGGCAACATCTGTTATTTCGAAGATATTTTAAAGAACAATATCTTAGGAAACATATAGCATCTATCTAAATCCATATGTATAGATGGGTTCTAAATGGGGTAAATTCATTGATTTTTTAGTATGTTTAAGGTTTTTTCGTATGAAATTACCTACCTTAATAAATAAATAATAATTTGAGAGACAAAAAATCATGATATCTTTCATTTAAAGTATATTTTTCGCTTTGTTTAGAAAACTGGCTCTTTCATAGCACTTCTCCCATACCTTGTGTGCTAGCTTTAGCACAATCTCCAAAATGAATGACTACGAGGTCTACGAGTGTCTACGACGTAGACTCTACATAATATGTATAATGGAATATATTTTCCTTAGCAGTTCCATAGAGATCCTTGAGCTTTCAGAGGAAAAATCCTAATAAACCAAGGACAAATGACAGACAGGAAGATATCATAATATTACTATCCCATTTTGCCATTTGTCTGCGAAACAAAACATCAGAGTTATTTGTACCGAGCTGGTGTTCTAGCCTCCGTTTTTCTTATTTACATACTTCGTTTAGTTGAACATACTTGAAAACTTAATTTTATTAATTTAGGTGCGTTTCGTTTAGAAAAAATGTGATAAATTATAATTAACTGTGTGTTATCGTAATGTCGTAAATTTTATAAGTAACTGTTATAGAATTATCTGTGCGAATGGACTGAATGAACCAGATGAACTTATGTATTTATTTCCAACTTAACACGTACATTCGCCCGCTATAAGTTACATAACAGAAGACAGTTGTAACCATAATCCAGGAGCGGACCTACATAGTAAACGGTCCGTGCTAAGCCAATTTTAATCAGACAACGGCTATCCCCAGTTACTGCTAATTACGATACTCGGCCAACTTGCCGTTTGTGCTCAATATCTACTTTGAGCTTAATCCTATTAATAGCCTCTCATTATCATTCGAAAGACCACATTGTTATGAAGGAAAATTGCCGGTTTTGCGGCAGCGGCTAGACAAATTGCGAAATATTTACTTTAACCCTACAGCTCGGGACTCGGTATCAAAATAAATGTCACGTTATATCCGCCCTAGTGTTAGGCTATTAGGTCCTAGGTACTTTCGCAGGCCTGTGACGTGGAGATATTCAAAAAAAGGATCAAGGGAGCCGTTCTAAAACTTCCCAGGCGACTCCCCGACTGTGCCCCGATCATTAACACTGTCGTCAAAGTACCGTATAGTTAATGTGTGCTATGTATGTGTGTGTAGTAATGGTAAATGTCAGATGAGACGGACATATGACATTCTAATAAAAGACGTTTACCGTAAGAATAATTTGCCGAAAGTGTTCAGGCTCACGGCACTGGTATTGTACGTGTTAATAGGCAACGATAACTATCCGATAGGTACTGCTTTTTAGTAAAGGTTGAAAGAAAACTAAGCGTGAGGTGAATCACAGTAACGTACCGAGTAAAAATGATATGAATGGTGTGAATGACAGATAACGAGTAAAGATTTGAAAAAAAAAGCCAAAAGGTTTTGCAAAAAATTGCAAAAATCTTTACTGAACATTCCGGATTCGCATACCTTACAAAAACTGTGTTTTGTAACACCTCTGTCCTTATATTTCCGTAAATAAATTTCATTAAGCTAGAAGTAATCCCGCTCGTCCTATTCCCATGATAACGAATTCCTTTGAAAGGCTTCTCTGAAGAAAGGGGAGAACTAATTTGGTTTAAAAGCTAAGGTAATCTAACTCTAGCTGCTATTTTATGTAAATTCGCCTCTATCTAAGATAGGTTTGCAACCTGCTAAGATCAGTCACGTCTTGAGATGAGTAGCGCCTCCTGAGAAATAAGTTGCAGCAACGCCTGAAGTGAACCTTCCATATTTAAGTCACTCAAGCAAATTAGATCACCTATATCGTATACATCTAGGAGCATTGGCTTTCCTCTTGCCTTTGAACACTTTAAATACTGGTTTTTTTATTGCGCTGATTATACGAGTACTTTAATTTTTTTGTTTAACACAACAGTTGTTTGGAAAACATATACAGTAACAACCTCACTTTACGTAATAAATCACTACGGCAAATACAAGCAAATAAATAGTCATTCATTCATTTTCATAATTTTTCATACTTCATAATAAAAGTACTTTTGTATTTACTTACTTCATAGTAGAAATAATAAGTTATTAAAAAGTCATTGTTGAGGGTAGAGTAAAAATAATGTAGAGTAAAAATAATGTTCTTAATGTGTCTTAATAATGTCAATTATATTATTGCTGCAATCACAAAATGAACAATTATATATATCAACTACACCTCGAACAAAAAATAAGAACATGAGTGGCGGTAACATGATAAAACATTTCCGCACACTCATCGTTCTTAGTTGAATGCCACTCAAAGTTGTAATATGTTTAGAGCGCCACCAATAGCTACGAGTAGATAAGTGTATTAAGCGCAACTTTTAAGCCCTCATATTATTTGCAACTGGGAAATTTTCAACAAACTCCAAACTTATAATGGAATTACTTTCGTATTTTTATAGCTGGTAGAGCCATGGTATCTCGTCCGGGGAGGAACCTTGCCACCACCCTCTTAATCCATCTTGGAGCATGCTAATCGTGTTTTATGTTTTGGTTATGGAATTATGGTTGTTAGAGATACTTCATTTAAGGTGATTAGTCCCCATTGTGATTAGTGATTAGTGAGTGGCGACATTGTTCCGTATGACGTCGTACATATTTTGACTCGATTTCTGTCCTTTTTGTAGTTGTTAACCTAAAGTGGTTCGCGGACCTGTTTCCTCTTAATTCAGCATAAAAAAATGTATATCATTTGAAATTTTAACTTGCTAGATGCTAATTAGGCCGAATCGCTAAGGCAAGCCCTGCCAATAGTGTGTAATTAGTCTAGTGAGCGCTCATATTGTGTGCAGCTCGGCAATTCGCAACAAACTTAAAACTTATAATGGAACTACTTTCGAATTCATGGCCCGCTGAAGCCTGGATGCAGTCAAAAACCTCATTTTCAAACTAAATAATATTTCAATTTTATACACAAAGCAAACCATTTGGTGTCCTATTTTGTTCGGAGGCGATGCCCGGACTCTACTGAGTTATATTTAAACAGTTGAGATGAAATACATTTCGCAAATCTCGTTTCTATTTTCTTTGGGATAAAGCGTAATTGCCCGTAGTTTGACAGCTGTAAATGGCTGACCTTTTTTCCGTTTGATTAGGATCTGTAATTAGTGATTAGTCAGAACATAGGTAAAGTAAAGGCTTTGGAGATTGCCTGGGGAGGTACCCCACTCATGACCTACATAAATTAAAGGAACCTATGCCCCCAACATGGACACTATCGTCAAAGTATTCGTATTGTTAACGTGTGCCATTAGTATGAGAATATAATTATCAGACAGACCATAGATGTATTATTCTAACTAACGTTAGAGATTGGCAAGGTGAACATGAAAAGACTAAGGATATAGTATGACGGAACGAGATAGATATACGAATTCGTTTTTAAAACGAAGTCTCCCTATAACAAATTGGCAGTTGCATTGTCAAGAAAAAATCTAGCCGTATTTTACAAAATAATTAGTTTCAAGTAAGAAACAAACCTAAATTATATTGTGCAGTGCCTAGTTGTAACTTTATTAAGAAAACCCACATTATTATCCATTTTGCCCCCATGTATGTTTGGTTGTTAATGCGAGTTTTTAAAGTTATTTCAAAAGATTTATTGCACAGATTATTATGTTATAAAAATCATGGTATTTGATCACATTAATTATTTATTTTGAGCGTTTTAATCAAACATGCCCGACCCGTAAAATTAATTAATTATACCAGTGTTCTTTAAAATTAAGTCAACAATATCGAAATTGAGCGTGGAAATCACTATTTGATGTACACATTTTTGGTTTTGCCTCTATCATTTGACAGCCGATCTACCTAATAAATATATCTATGAGACAGACTGGCACTGTCCTACTAATGACGTACGAATACTTTGACGATAGTGGCCATACTCACGGCTCTGATCAAACTTTACTGCAAATTCATGTTCAAATTAATGCAAAATATAATTTGAATTAATAAAATAAAAATAATATGTGTACCTATTGGATAAAAATAATTTAATTTATTTACATTTAGTGCTTACGTTGTACAAAGCTTAACGTAGTCGTAAATCGTACTCGTATTTAGCTTGCGGGTTGTGAGCGACTCATCTTAATAACTTTTTTATTAAATTCTCGGGTTTAGCATAAAAGAAAATCATTGTTGAGCAGCCCCAGTTGTAAAGATAGCACTTGATCAAGGACCTCGGACGGTTTCAAAACTATTCGGCCAAATTCGAAGTACGAAAATTGTCATACTAGTGCAAGAATCATTAGAATGCTTCACATAACAACTTGCTTCGCACACACTTTTCTGCAACAGTATCTTTTTATTTTAACTGGCTTTATATCTGTCGTTCGAATAATAAATAAAAATGAGCTTTACAATTAGGAAATGCTCGAGTTCGTCTCGCCTTAAGACGACGACTGTTCCAAAGGTGGAAACATTCATTATATGTAACGAGGCGAGAAAACGCTTTAAATGCGCACGACGTCAACTTTTTACCACAGAGTTAAATTAGTTTTTCACAGCCCTAACACCGCGCTGCCAATGTCATAACTCCACCCTTAATTACGTCGGCCCTTTGTCTTATCTTTGCATGCGAGTAATTAATTACATTTTGTAATTAATTTACTCATATTAACAAAGTATCGCCGTGAAATTATTAAGCCGTTTATTAATTAAAATGGCTGTGATAACAGATGCGATGCCCCCTTAGGGGTTCATCCTTTTCTGGGAGCTGACCGACATTCATTAACCAATAAAATTGTATGTCCAAATTACCGCATTGGATCCGGGTTAACGACGTTTGGAGTCCGCGCGTAGAATTTTAAGTATATTTCGATGTTTTACAATTAATTAACTGCCTCAGGCTGACGAAAAATATATAAATACCAATCCAAAAATTAACATTTTATACATAAAGTCGATCGATGTACTCGTATAGCACTAACATGCTCGACTTTTCTTGAAGTGCTTTTAAGTTTAGTTAGTTAGAGTCAGTTTAAATGAATTTAGTTTAAGTTGGCCAGTTCAATTGAACTGCACACTTGGAGTGATTAAACCAATTTCTTTTAATCCGACGTGAAAAGGATTTATAAAAGAGTGTATCTAAAAGATATCTAAAAGGTCACAAATCGAGTTATATTTTTTCGGATTTCGTCTGTACCCCATTAAATTCCTACTGCAAGGTCGGGTCTCCTCTCACAGTGAGAAGGATGTAGGCCAGCACGCTGGCCTAATGCGGGTTGGTGGACTTAACATGCCTATGAAAACATTTTGTTTTGTGAACTCATGAAGGTTTCCTCACGATGTTTTCCTTCACCGTTACAGTATGTGATAGCCCAGTGGTTAGCCCAATTACATTTCCGGATATCGGAATCCCTAAATAGAAAACAAAACATGCTAGTAAATGTGACGATTATATCAGATAGCATTAGACTACAAATACTACAATACATTTAATGCCAACAAAAGCTTTAAAAATAAACAATCTGTTTCAGATTACCGTGTCGCATTTGTGTTTGAAGATAAACAATTTGGAATAAACATTGGATAATGCATATGTGTACGTCGATTTGATTGATCGTTTGCGGTTGCACGGTTTGATTGTCACATTACGCGGCTAGAGGCGGTCCACTCAGCTGATATTAGTTAGAGTACATACCTACAGAGTACGTCAATACGTATTAACATTAACGAGGGCCATTGAACTCAGCATATTAGTCGTGAAAGTTTTGTTAGGTATTCATATTTCTAAATATTTGTCACTTACGAAAACTTTTTAATTTGAAATTCTCATATGTAACTGTTTACGAAAGCACGCTGGGCCTAACCACACTAGGTTCCCTGTGTCGGGGGTGCATGTGAAAATGGATACACACAGGACAAGAAGTGTGTTCTTGTCCTGTGGCACCCAAAGCAGAAACAGAAATTAAAACTCGTCATTCTAATCTCTGTTCCGCTGGTAATCGAATCCATTACCATACGCGTAGTGCACCGGCGTCTTAACCGCTGCCCTTATTAATAGATACTAAAAACACCAAAGGGTGGGATAGGGATAAAATCGTCTCGTGGTGACCATGCTACCACGTCTTTCACGTGTTATTCTGAACAAGTGGCTGCTAACATTTGTTCAGCAGTTAACAACGCCCGCACATTTCCGACGGTCATTTAGAGGTTTGTGCACTTAATAGTAGCAACAGGCACTTATTTATTTACCATACCCGTGGATGTCCTCTAATGAAAATTTTCACGCACATTCTTACTGTATACGATTTTATGACATTACAATAATAATAGTCATATTAAATTTATATTATAGATTATAAAAATTAAATGTTTTGATTAAAATCTAACATAAATAAATAATTAACCGACCCCCTCAGGTTAGGTATTATTATTATTGGAAGTAAACAAAAATATCAAAAATATTTTTATTTTTTCATATTTTCTATTTAAACAAGTTCACAACATTTACGATTGAAAACGTCCAGCTAACGCACACATTGATTTTAAAAGAGTGCCGGGAGTTTTTTTCCTCCCGCTTTTTTCTCCTGGTCTACGTTAGCCCGAGGGGCACCGAAAGCGGATGTTAGATGTAAGATAATATTCTATCATGTATGACGTTCATTAAGTGTACACAACTCGTACCTGACAATGAATAAAAGACTTTGATTTTGATTTTGATTCAAACACGTTCTTTCCATGCCTGGTCTACGTGTTATTCCGAACAAACGGATGCGAATGCTTCGGCGTGTTCAGCAGTGAACTCCCGCACATTTCCGAATGTAATTTGGAGGTTTGTGCGCGTAATTAACGTTTTGTTGTGCTTATAATTATAACCACGCTGGTGAATGGCACTTGTTTGTTTACCATACCATTTGTGCTATTGTTTATGAGTAACGTTATCATTCATTTTTGTTAGCTACAATTATTTTTAAGTAGATTTTGAAGATTTGTTGTCTCCGTATTTATGATCGAAATATTTTTCTGGATGAGATACATACTTCCCGCGCTCATTTGAAAGAAAGTGATTAATGTTTCTTATTAGAATAATATTCCAAACAGCTGTTTACTTATTCGCACTGAAATTAGTCAAAGCAAAGTACACGTTAAAAATTAGTTTTAAGTGTGCCTTACCTACCTACCTTTTCATTTATAAATTAGAAAAACGAAATTATTGGAAAAACGAAATAAACAAAACCGAATGCGTAGGTACTTATTGTTTATTGCAACTCTGCCGTTCAGTCATGTTTCCTAAAATACTTGGGAGAACCTCGCCTTAATTACAAGTAATAAGAACTCGGCTCAACTGTAACGGAATAACAGTCAATCTTCATTTTCATGGTTATTAGAAGTTCGCAGCAATAACCATATGAACAATAACATTACTTGGAAAGAGAAGAAACAGGAACGCTTTCGAAATAAGACGCACGCAACACATTTATATTTTGTGGCATTATCGTATATGCTATTATGAACCATGCTATAATATTTTATATGCTATATAAACTTAGAGCGTAGAATTACATTGTGTTTTTAGCAAATCATTATATTTTTTCTGCGTCTATTCTACTTGGAATTTTTTCGCTCTATATCTCGTTTAATAACTTGAAAGTACGTTTTCATTTTAATCGATATTCTAATATATCGAATATATGAAAGATATCGTTGTCTTCAATACTACCATGTTTTTCGATAAAATAGTGACACTTGTAAAAATAATATAGATGAATCACACGTTTTGAGTCTGCGGCACAGAGTGGTAATAATTGGCCAAATTAGTGCGGCGGCGCAAACGTGCGACGTCCGCCCGCGCGCCGCTAAAACACCGACTAATTGAGAGAGGACTCTACCGACTAGGCCGACCAATCAACTACCCGTGTGACGGCTTACGTTACTGACCAAATGTCTACAAAAAAAAGAAAGTGTGTATTCTGTTTCGATTGCTACTAATGAACAAATATTTACAATCCATAATAATTAATGAGTGGAATTTAAGTCAATCTTTGTTATTTTACAAGTACGGAGATGACTAGTTATAGATTTTTTGTAGTACTTATTACAAATTTTTCTTTATAATAAAATCATCACAAGCAGCTGAAGTTCAGAAATTGTCAACACGGCTCGAATTCGCGGCATAATTGGGCAAGTTGTGCGGCGGCGACACCGCGCTACGTCCGGCCGCGCGCCGCTAAAACACCGACTAATTGAGCGAGGACTCCACCGACCAACTTTCACCGGAATTAAGGCTCTCGTTACTGACTTTTTGCGAAACTGACCAAATCTCTCGCGAAGTTAGCGAAAAAACATTTATACGTAGTTTGTTACGAACACTTCACGTAATGAGCAACTCGATCCGCCACTCAAAGATTCTAACAATTGTTCACTCCGATCTTTGAGAGTTTCATCACTCTTTATCAAAATATAAACCCTGTTGTTATTTATGAATAAATATTTTAGACAGCTAAGCTTATAATGAAATTGCAGATGGCTCCAGCGGAGGGGCTTACGAGAAACTTATAGCTTCTTTTCAGCTTACAAAGATGCAGTTTTAACAAGATTTCAAGAAAGCTTTCAGTGGACAAGGACCTGAGGCTCTGAGACTTTAGTGCAATTTTTATCAATGATACTTTAAGAAATAAACTCATTCTAAATTCATTTTAAACTTAGAGATGACTTTGAGTTCGCAATAAGTCATTTAAAAAGGAGAGTTTAAAATTAAGCTCTCTGACATTAGTTATCCAATTCCAGTAAATTTTTCGTGTGTTTTTTGTTTATATTTCCTTCAAACTTAACGGATTCTTTTTTATTCCTGTCGCCTCCTGTTGCTCTATTTCCTACATCCTTCAAATAGCCATCAAATACATAATTATGTTAAAATTCCAAAGAGCGACAGTAAAGTAAATAGTACAGGTACAAGGACATATACGGGCTAAAACTAAACATATAAGAGTTACGGAAACAAACATATGTTAAGCCATTTAGATCGTCAGTTTCGGCTCATTGACTCGCTCCATTGCTGATGCTTTTGGCTCGAGTACAAAAAGCAATCGTCTGTTATCTCAGAATTGAGGGGTCGTCGCCATGGCAACGCAATATTGAGATTAATGCTCGGTGAAACTAAACTACGTGAAACGGTACGATCTCTTCATTAAACTACCTGTTTGTGCCATTGCATTGTAAAGCACTATACATCCGTATGAGCGGGAAACTTCGCCTTGTTAAGGAAGTAAGGGATAGATATTTAATGGGTTGGAAATTGATCCCCTGATTGAAGTACGGTATAAGAGCTCATCATTTGTGATCTTCTATCGATATCCGTAAGAGCGTTTTATTTTGTCTGCAATATCTACTGAAGTTTAATAGAGAGTTTTTAGTGATACTGTTGCAATACTTTGACAACGCACTCCCCCCCTCCCCCCCGTCCTGTTAAAGCGCCTTCCATGTACCTTACTAACATGTGTTACTACTCTCATACTCATCTCATACACTACCTACACATATTCTCTGTAACTGTCGTAAACACTGCACTGGAATAGCTTCCGAACTGAAGGTGGCATGTCTATCGATACGTGTCCACCGACATGTGGCCCAAGCCCGTAGTTTAAATGTAAGATTGATAAGGAAGGCCCAGTGACCCAGATTCCGTTGCAGGGTGCTCGATATTCCTTAAACTGATTTTCAGATACAAGTTTGAAGTAGTTAGGTGGGCGATAAAATCGGTATGCCCTGTATTCTAACTAAGTACCTGAGTTTTCGATTACGTAGACTTCAGGATTAGACCCAGACGGAGACCAGGATTAGCATCATATTTATAACCGGTGGAAAAGAAAATCCTCAAATGGCGATCTCGACAAAACGAGTACCTACAGGGTGGCTAGATGGATTGATGACTTGCAGAAGACCTAGGACCGGGCGGAATAGCGTTGATTGGGAGATGCACTATAATGCACATGTGCGCATATAGCATTGGACTACGAAGGGCTTAAATGATGATGAATGATGATTTATGAAAATCGCATCGCAATATATTTATGAAAATAATATGTTTGTGTATAAAAATAAGAACAAACTCAAAACGTTTAAGGACTTACATAAATCTTATTGTATTGTAACCAGGAATGTCCACAAGCTCGTATTTCCAAGATGTCGGCTTCATAAAAAAGCCAGTCATTTATGGGAATGTCGGTCAGAATTTATAATAAAATTCCAATCGAAATTCAATCCCTGCCTTTTCTGATTTAGAAGAACTATTAAATCAGTCCTGTGTCGAAAGGCCTATTATGAAACTAAGGACTATTTAGACGATAAGAAAGCGTGGGATTGAATAACTTCACTAGGCTATTTCTATAAACGATGCATTAATATTTATATTTGTGAGCGGATGGCAATGGGGCGATATTGACACACACGATAGCTGTCACGTGTGTTCCTTTATTGGGCCTAGTCATACCGCACTATAGAATAATTCATACTGATTTTTAAAAGAGTGCTGGGAGTTTTTTTCCGCCCCCTTTTTTCTCCTAGTCTACGTTTTGCCTGAGGGGCGATCAAAGCGGATGTTTGTATAATGTTAAATGTATGACGTTCATTAAGTGTGCATAAATTGTACCTAATAAGGAATAAATGCTTTTGAATTTGAATAATAATGGTGAAATATCTAAATCATCTGGTGGTTAAGTACATCATATATGAAACTTAAGACTTGCTAAGTATTAACCTCTCTCTATGCTAGCTTCTGTTGAACAAATAAGTTATTATTGCCGTTGTATTTATTTTCTTATTTTATACCTACGACGACCATGTTTAAACAAAAGGAGCACAGGACGACCTGAAGAAGACAGCGGGAAACCGTTGGATTCAGACAGCCGAGGACCGGGTAGAATGGCGTCGATTTGGAAGGCCTATGTCCAGCAGTGGAGTGGCCCATGTCCAAGGACTGCAAAAAAGCGGAGAAAGAAGGATGGTTAAACCATACACGATTAGTTGTTATCGACTACTACGGAACCCGTATAAAACTGATACGCTCACACATCCGACATGTGGTTCGAAGTTCCCAGTTCAGCAAGACTGACAAGTCCCACTGACCCAGTTCTCGTTGCAGGGTGTGCGCGATGTTCCTGCCGGAGTTCGCGAGTTTCGTCGCCGCCATGCTGTTCGCCGTGCATCCTATACATAGCGAGGCGGTAAGTAAATAACATTATCTTTATTTCTTTAGTTAATCCTAAAATTTACATAATATTTGTATACAGGTAAATTTTTCAAGTGTGCGTGGATGGGCAAATCCGAAACTATGAGGAATATCGAAAAGTGCTGAACGGAGTCTGGGGAGCAATTTTGATGAAAACTAAAACTGCATCGTTCGATTTTTGAAAAATCAATATGCCTAGCCAGGAATCGAACCCGTTGATATTGAAAAAAAATCACACCATGTATTATTACACCATTCGATAGTGTCACTAATAAGGAACAAATTCTGGAAAGTAATTATAAGTATATGGCAAACTTAAGGATAGAGCTTATTTTTAACAAAATATGTTTTTTTCCATACAAACCTTAGTCTTAGCGTTTACTCATAGTTTCGGATTTCCCCATCCACATACTTGAAAAATTCATCCTGTATAATGTTAAATGGTATAATATTTATCCCACCTGAGCAAATCGTGTCATGTTGCGGAAAATTTTTGAACTGTGCCTTTAGCATGGACACTATCGTCAAAGGTATTCGTATAGTCAACGTCAGTCATTAATAGGTTTGTCATATGCCAATCTGACCTGACATTTTTCAATACGAATGGCAGCTCGATACGATTACTATACGAAACTACGTAAGTTAATGCTCGAGCGTACGTTCGTTCGATACATAAGTTCTCTTGAGCATGAACTTACGCAGTTTCGTATGGTATTTGTATGGAGCTGCCATTAGTATGGAAATGTGTCAGACCGTATATGACATAATAATATGACGTTTACCGTTACATTGACGATAGTGTATGCTCACGGCATGTGCTAGTTCAAAATGGTTTATTTTACTGGCAAATGCTAGAATAGTGATAGATAATGTCATGTTTTTAAGCCAAATGAGTTTGCAAAAATAGGTTTGGCTGTATCTAAGGTGAATGTGACGACGTCATTAATGTAATATTGTAAGCATAATAAGCTATTGTTATATTATGGATAATATTTTAACATTCTTGCTCGAGATTTACACTTATTAAAAGTGAAAAAAAGCTTATACATTTTTTCAACATACTCGTATGAAGGCAATTCCAACTGCAAGTAGGTACATTTTTCCGCACACACTCGGACGTCAACTCGTTTGAATTCGGAACAGCCCCAAACAGCCAAACTGTTAATATTCGTGCACGAAATTACACACGGATTTCTGAACGACAACTCAGTGCACACTACACCCGAGTTTTTTAATCACGGCCTACTTTCTGCATCTGTACATTTTGGGAATAAAGCCCTTTATTATCCGAGATTTAACTATTTTTTTCAATTTGTTACCTTATTAACACTTTCTCAAATAATTTATACAGAGCCGACAAAGATGGAAAATTTTATTCAGAAAGATATAACTACAACTTATCTAATATTTAATGAATGAGTCTAAGAATAAATTCTAGGCACTTAATTGAGCAATATTGTAAAAACGTATAAGTGGATCGCAGTAATCCTTAACGTATTAATTAATATTGTTGTATGTTAGGCGTATGTATGTATATTAAATACACATTTTGATACTACATTCCGAAAAATAAAT
Source organism: Erynnis tages (assembly GCA_905147235.1). Taxonomy (NCBI): domain Eukaryota; kingdom Metazoa; phylum Arthropoda; class Insecta; order Lepidoptera; family Hesperiidae; genus Erynnis; species Erynnis tages. Next base: position 3,559,219 of record LR990077.1, on the reverse strand, counting down.
GTGAATCCCTTCCACAATGTTGTTAGCTACTGTACCCAAAAACGAATTTTCCGAACTCCGTATTCGCGTTGTACGTAAATAGTTTGCAACTGGCAGGCAGCGAAACTCATTTTCGACACAGCATCGAGTGAACAAGCCAAACTGCGCAATTTACACTCGTCAACTGCCCCTACGTCCCCTGAGCTCGTAATCAGATAGCAGTTCTAGCAAATAGTAGTAATTAGCTCAGACAAGATGGAAATAATTTCTAACGTTGTCATTAAAGACTTGGGGATGTCTATAGTAGTTAGCACGAGTCGTGAGCTTATTGGTCGGTTCCGTTTAACGTTGACTGCGCTTTTAGTTCACGCGATAGTTCGCCAGCCAGTATGAGTCGTCTATTAACTATTCCGTACGTTGACTACGCTTTTAGTTCACGCGATAGTTCGCCAGCCAGTGTGCGTCGTCTATTGACGGTTCCGTACGTTGACTGCGCTTTTAGTTCACGCGATAGTTCGCCAGCCAGTATGAGTCGTCTATTAACTATTCCGTACGTTGACTACGCTTTTAGTTCACGCGATAGTTCGCCAGCTAGTGTGCGTCGTCTATTGACGGTTCCGTACGTTGACTGCGCTTTTAGTTCACGCGATAGTTCGCCAGCCAGTGTGCGTCGTCTATTGACGGTTCCGTACGTTGACTGCGCTTTTAGTTCACGCGATAGTTCGCCAGCTAGTGTGCGTCGTCTATTGACGGTTCCGTACGTTGACTGCGCTTTTAGTTCACGCGATAGTTCGCCAGCCAGTGTGCGTCGTCTATTGACGGTTCCGTACGTTGACTGCGCTTTTAGTTCACGCGATAGTTCGCCAGCCAGTGTGCGTCGTCTATTGACGGTTCCGTACGTTGACTGCGCTTTTAGTTCACGCGATAGTTCGCCAGCTAGTGTGCGTCGTCTATTGACGGTTCCGTACGTTGACTGCGCTTTTAGTTCACGCGATAGTTCGCCAGCCAGTGTGCGTCGTCTATTGACGGTTCCGTACGTTGACTGCGCTTTTAGTTCACGCGATAGTTCGCCAGCCAGTGTGCGTCGTCTATTAACGGTTCCGTACGTTGACTGCGCTTTTAGTTCACGCGATAGTTCGCCAGCCAGTGTGCGTCGTCTATTGACGGTTCCGTACGTTGACTGCGCTTTTAGTTCACGCGATAGTTCGCCAGCCAGTGTGCGTCGTCTATTGACGGTTCCGTACGTTGACTGCGCTTTTAGTTCACGCGATAGTTCGCCAGCCAGTGTGCGTCGTCTATTAACGGTTCCGTACGTTGACTGCGCTTTTAGTTCACGCGATAGTTCGCCAGCCAGTGTGCGTCGTCTATTGACGGTTCCGTACGTTGACTGCGCTTTTAGTTCACGCGATAGTTCGCCAGCCAGTGTGCGTCGTCTATTAACGGTTCCGTACGTTGACTGCGCTTTTAGTTCACGCGATAGTTCGCCAGCCAGTGTGCGTCGTCTATTGACGGTTCCGTACGTTGACTGCGCTTTTAGTTCACGCGATAGTTCGCCAGCCAGTGTGCGTCGTCTATTAACGGTTCCGTACGTTGACTGCGCTTTTTAGTTCACGCGATAGTTCGCCAGCCAGTGTGCGTCGTCTAACGGGAACTGCTCCTGTATAATAACATCCCTTTTATTGATAGGTACATAGCCTGTAGCAACGTTTTTTCTTTGTCTCTAAAATGCTTGGGCCACTTTTTTGTTGTTAAAAATATTAAAATGAGTACAGGCCGCCCTCCGGAGGTCTGAAAACCTGAACAACACAGCGAGAAACCGTTGGATTGGACAGAGTGATGTCAATTAGGGTAGGCGCAAATCCAGCATTAAACTATGAAAAGCTGAAAAGAAGAAAGAAGAAAAAAGTTGAGACCACTTTTGCTTTAGTATCGTATCAATTCGTTGATACACACATAGTTTGGTACAACTTTCAGTGTTACGATTTCGAAACAGCCTCGAGTGAACAAGCCAAACTGTGCGAATTACAGTCGTCAACTGTTCCGGCGCTCCCCTGAGCTTTTTAATCTGGGTGTCCATTTTGCTTGACACGACCGATTACGTTTTGACGAATCGACAGGGGCGTGCCGGCCACTGTTTTTTTATGTATGCCCGTGTAATCTCCAATTCACGTAGTCACGTTATCTCAGATACGTGTAGTCTGACGGTTTTCAGTTCAGGTAAATGAATGACTGTAATTTGTAAAGTCATCCTGCGTTCGGCTGCCGCTTGTGTTGGGTGTATGATATTGATTAATTTTATTTTTTAATAATTATATAAATTCTCGATTACAGTCAATACTATATATTATATTTATGTACCTGAAATAGACAACGTGGGACACCTTCCGGGTAAAAAAATTACCTCTCTTAGACTTATATGAAAATGATACAAGAATTAAAGTAAAGAACCAAGAACCTACTTAGCATATTTCGAGCCGATAATATCCTTGTATCCATTTTACGAGAAATACATTATGTATTCGACGTCAAGATTAACATCCAGCAATTCCACTCCATTCAAATAGTATTGAGTGACGCTTCGCATTCAGCCCGCGGATCGTTCACAATACGGATAATCTCTATCCGCCATAGATACCGCGGTTCACTGAACAGCTCGCAGTAATTAGGGTCTGAGCCATATGGCACTCGTGGCCTTTCAAGCGCGGGTGCTATCAATCGATCCTAATTAATCATCATGTAATCGATAACATTATATCTGTTCAGAGATAAATCTAATTCTATGCTTAGTTTGAAAATAAAAGTGGCAATGGTCAAATCCCCGACTTCATTAAAAAAGCAGTTGATTAAGAGTTTTTATAACATTATTTATTGGGAAATATTCTTTCGCGCTAATGAAAACTGACCACGACGAAGTATCTGAAAAGTTTTCAGTCTCAGTGTAGCAGTCTTTACCGCTGCGAAGTTATTAATATAAATGGCGCAAAATATTTTTTGAGCTGCGATCACGTTGCACACAAAAATGGAAGTACAATTTAACGAGTGGGACTCGCATTCACTCCCCCACATTGTTCACGGTATGGGTAATCTCTATCCTCCATAGGTCCCGCAGTAATTAGGGCGGCCGTGTTACGCGTGGTGTTTCAAGCGCGGACGCTATCGATGCGTTCATAATTAATTGGCCTCTTTCATATCCTCGTATTGCGGAACGCTTACTTACTGATTAGTTATTTAGTTCAGAAAATTGTGTTCGAATAGTCCTGCAACATACAGCGACATACTGCAACATACAGCAAACATAGCGACATGATAATTAGAAAACGGGGTAAAGCCTTGTTCTAATTGGCAGACATAACCGTCCGACCAACCAACACGATAAAATTTGATGGAGGTGTCCAAATTGAAATACGCACTGACATGTGACAAAATGTATGAAATGACGCAATTAAGACACGGGACAAAGCCTTGTCCTAATTGGCAGACCAACCAACACGACAAAATTTAAACACAGGGTTTTGTATGGAGGTGTCCAAATTGAAGTACACACTGACATACGACAACATTTATACAATGTCATTGTACGACATGACAATCAGGACACGGGGTAATATGTAGTTTTATTACTATAGAATGAACCGGAAAATAGAACAACGATCTTTGAGGGTGGTGTCCCGTAATTTTTCACGCACAAACGTAATAGACTGACGTAATATCTGAGGATATATGGATGCGTTGCTCCCGGGAGCCAATATCGCCTCTAATTTGTGTGTCTCCGGCAGCCACACTTCCTCAATTGAAACGCAAGAAATAGATTGCTTCCTGAACAAATTGCAAAGGCTCCTCTACTTACAAGATTAGATAACACTGTTCGTAGGGCTACATGTAATATGAAAGGAAGTAAATCAAATTAGTTTTTGAAGTCCGAAGTTCGTTTAACTTACTTAAAGTGAAGTTCAATCATAATTATCGCGTTGCTTTGTCCAAACAGAAATATTGTAGCGAAGTTGTAGCGAAGAATAGTTCGAGGTTTGTCTACTGTAACTTGCTTTCTATACTGAGGAAAGGGGGTTCGATCAAATTCATTAACAATTGCTTGTGTTTACACACATATAATAATGTAGCACCGACATTTAACGGAGTGACTTGTTCCCATTAAATGTTAGCTATGAACACGAACGTTTCCCAGTACTGCTTCGTGTTAACTATTTACTATAAAATCACTGCAAACATTTGCAGTGATTTTATAGTAAATGTGTAGCAAATCACCAACCAACGTACTTACCAACACGCATAAGGTCGGCGTGGAGGACTATGACCTACATCCTTCTCATTGTGAGAGGAGACGCAACCGTGCAGTGGGTCACTATTGGTTTACAAACAGCATACGGACTGCCTGAGGTCGCCTCAAATTAACCACTTTCGACACCCACAGTTTCAAACCCGAAATATGAAATATTCCTTAATTTATACCTCGCTGATTATGAGCCTCCCCTATTCGACGCCACTCTCCCGCTCCTGAGCCCTTTGAATCCAATGCTCCAATTGTTTTAATTCTTTGATAAAGGGCGAGTTATGAGAGCGTCGGTAGTACCTCCACATATAAAGCCTAAAGTACATTAGACACGTATACTCGTAATAAACGCTTCCTGCACCGTTCGACTTATTCCCATTAAATGTTTGCAATGAACACGGACGCTTCCGAGTACCGCTTCGTGTTAACTATGTTTGCTGTTTATTTGCCGGCAGTGTTTCCAGCCTGTCGCCGCTGTTTCCTCGCTGACTGTACAAGTGTACACTGCGCCTTGCATTCTTTGTGTTTTGACAGCTTTTTCTTATAACAAGCTTGGTTTAAGTGTTTATTAAACCGTATTTCTTACAATATTGATTTTTGTTCCTATTATGTGAGACTCTTAGCCAGTTAGATTGTCAATAAAGATGGCAGATGGCTGTAAATTTAATTAATTTGGCTGCAAATTTTGCCAGGTACAGTCGTTTAGACGAGAACGGATTGGTAAACGTGTATTTTATTAAAATATTGATTTTAGATATTATTATTAAAATATAAGAAATTTTCACACAGCGTTATATTGCCGAGATCGACCGGTTGAGCTCATCGCCTACGTATTCGTAACTTCGTTTGCAAATTCACTAAAAGGTGAAATGAAACTTTGCAACAAGTATATTTTATTTACACGATTTGTATTCATTTTACAGCATTTTATGATTGACTGAATATGAACCAACTATCCGTTTTCAATTATATTTTATTTTTTATTTTTTGCAGGTAACGGGTGTGGTGGGAAGAGCAGAAATGTTATCATCTGTCTTCTTTTTGGGAGCCTTATTATGCTATGCCAAAGCAGCAAGTAGAAGACGATATACAGGTAAAGTGTATACTGTGTACTATATATATATATATAGTTTTTTTTATAATTTATTCAATGTCGACATACGTACTTTTTCAAACTGACTTTTATTATATCGATCGAATTTTATTGTATTCACAAGAATTATATTCTATTGTGATTCTAACCCAGATGAGTTCATATCTTGTCATTTATTTATTTTGTGTGTAATTTTTTCCCATGTTTCGAATTTTCATAGTTCGAACAACAACTAATTCTATTCAACTCATTCGTATTTTACTTTAATTAGATTCACAATTTCACATCCATGTGCAACAAGGTACAAAATTTCCTAGTTATAGTTTCGTCCGTTCCCAAAAACAGCTGTGAACACAAACAATAAAATTTCGAATTCGCATGCGAAAACGAGATTATGTAACAAAGTTTCTCTGAAATTCTAATACGCTCGAGCGAGGATGCTACCTGCTGTACGTTACCTACGAAGAGTATGAGAGATGCTCCGACATCCGAGTTGCTCCGAGTTACCGAATACCGAATTTTACTCGGTTTTCACGGTAGCCTTCCTCGGTCGAGTTTCTCTCTGTTTTACATATAAGTAAGTTAGGGACACAAAAGTAACTTATTCAAATCTGGACTCACATAGGCACTGACTATAGTAGTATGCACGATGCTTATAGCTATTTAGATATCTTTGGACCTACCCGCCTACGTAAAGTAGGTCTCTGTTTCGAAAGGTTTTGAGGTACAGCCTCTCTAATTCTCACCCGTCACCATATACATATTGGGCAAAATTGGGCAGTCAAACAATAATACTCAACCAAACATTAGCTATTTTCCAAATTAAAATCGCATACACCCAATAACGTTATAACCGTATTGGCCCATCTCTATAAGATATAACCTCGTAACAGAAACGTAATTTCGTTAAGCGTACAATTGCGCAAATGTTTGGAGTTACAATTCTCCCGCCATTTTCCTTTTAGAGGGAATTGAGGCGAGTTGATGGGGTTAAAAAATCGCGGACAGCATCAGGTCAAATTCAATCACGACCGCGGAAAGCGAAGTACTACGGAGTTGCCACCGCGTTAGATTAAAGTACCTACGTCGTGATGGCGCAAGCCGCTCACGATATTTGGTGAAGGAATTTGCGGATTTTTTAGTTAGGTACTTGTCGTAAAAATTTTAGTTGACTTTTCATATATTATACTGGATTTATTTTTTATAAATGCAATTCTGAGATCTGAATATAATACACTTAAATACACACCATTTCTCTACCTTAACAATGGTATGTATTATTTCCATTTGAATAAATTTCCAGTAGTTAAAACAAGCTCTTGGATTTCATACCTACATTAAAGACTGAGATATGGAACATTAGGGCCTTAACCCTTCTTAAATACGAGTTAATAAAATACAAAGTAAAAGGCCTTATTGTGTCGTTGAGAACCGTTGTCGCTCCTTGGTCCCCGGCCCTTATTTAGCGGTTAAGAGGGTGATAACCCCAGTACATCTGTGAAAAGTTTCAACCATAGAAATAGGAAATAAATAGAATGGCTATGTGTGCAAACTTACCCAAGATTCTGCTAAACTGAGCGTGTTAGCTCGTCTGTCATTCTGATTGGGAATTTTTAGGTGGAAGAGCCAAAGTAGTAGCCAAAGTGCCTTATCGCCAGCCTCTTAACTCGTCGTTAAGCAATATGTTCTCAATTTCTTCTGTATCGGCGTCCATAAATTACGGGGCCTTTTAACATAAGGTGGCCTGCATACCCCTTTCCTATTCATATACAATTAAAAAATGAGTTTGAAGCGTGAATGCCCCTACCTGAGCTAGCTACAGTAGATTCGTTAAAAATATTATTGCCGTTCTATTTACTTCCTTTTGCTATGGTTTCAACCAAATTGTTTGAGGTCGGAGTGGACTGGCTTAACGTAATGAAAAAGCAGTGAAAAACTTATTTTACCGTGCAATTACCGGACTTGTGTTATATAAGTTGTTGCGTTTCGTCGAGATTGGACCGAGGTGGGCGGAGAACTTTATGATTTCGAGGGTTATGAAAGCTAGGCGAATAAGTTTTTACTATTATTTGTAGTAAACGCAACATTAAACGTACCTATGTGTTTGTGAATTTACTCGTGTGGAGGAAGAATATGAGGAGTCTTATTTTATATCCTATCAGCATTCGCCCCAAATTAGAAGCCTTATGTTTTACTACCCCTAACATCTTCATGGGATATGCTTTCAACTCCTTATATTAATTTTTAATATACTTTTCCATTCTCTAAGGAGGTGTTCGCTCATCAGTGAGAGTCTTGCAACACTAGCAAGTGGCTTCAAGCCGTTTATAAAATTAGGCTAGAAATGTATTTTTTAGGTTTCTATACTCTCTCTTATCTCATTCTTCAGTCGTTATTGGTTCACTGCTGTACATAGACCTCTCCCAAGACGCGGCTGAGCCGTTGCTTTGCTTAGTTGCTTACCAACTACTAACGGACAATATTGTTCTTTCTAGACTGGCGCTACCTAGCCGCGTGCACTGTCTGTGTTGGAGTGGCGATGCTCTGCAAAGAACAGGGCATCACTGTGACCGCCGTCTGTGTCGTATACGAGTTGTTTGTGGCACAAAAGGTTGGTATTTACTGTCAATTCAAGTCATTAGACATTAATAGACAGATGTTAATTACTTTCATTTTAATAATTTAATAATGCATTCAAATAAGGAAGATGTCTCTCAATAAAGAAAACGCAATTTTGTTTCTAGCTAGATCTATAGTAACTAGTCCGGGGAGGTCCTTACCTTCCGCCTCTTAACCCGTCGTAGAGCAACATGTTTTTCATGTCTAGGGAGGTATCCCGGGATACATTATTTGAGCCGAACCTTTTAGTCCTCATGAGTGACAAAGCACCCGCATACAATTATTAGGATAGTATTTTTTATTAACTATTTGAGATTGGACCAGGTGCAGGCTGCAATGTTACAAAGTTAAAGAGTTACGCAAGCAAGTTATGACACTTCACCTACAGTTTCTTAGCTGGCTGGCGGCAACCCTTTTATGGCCCACTACCAGGCGCAAATCCCCACGAACAGGGGAAGGCCTGCACCATACTCCACCACACAATTTTAAAGGCACTAATTTCACGCTAGTCTACTTAAGCCACATATAGTATTAGTATTGTAATGTACTATTATTAAATCTTGTAGCGTCGCAGTTCGTCTGGCGGGCGCTCGTGGCTGGAGTGGTGGGTGGGCATGGGCGGCAAGGGGTGGGGCGCGGGGTGGGGGTGCGCGTGCGGCGAGGCGGCGCGGCGCGTGGCGGCGGTGTGCTGCGCCACGCTGGCGCTGCTGGCCGCCCGCCTGCACGTCATGGGCGCGCAGCTGCCGGTCTTCACGCGCTTCGACAACCCCGCCGGGGCCGCGCCGCCGCCCGCGAGGTAACTGATCTTATAGCTCATTGTTACTCGTACGTCAGCAGAGACAGGGTCACAGACGCAGAGATATAGAGACATACGAGTAGAGTCACAGACGCAGAGACATAAAGACACAGTCTCAGACGCAGAGACGTAAAGATAGTCTTCACCAGGTTCGACTGTCTTCTTCACCAGACAGAGGTAGGACACATTTGTCCCGACAGAGGTGATGCTAGACTCCTACTGACTAAAACCCGACGATGATCCTCGCAGCGCCACTTGTTGAACTACGACACCTTATGGACAGTTTTCGTTCAGTACGGACGGTACTGTGCACTGTAAGACACTGGATTGACTGTAAGATATTAATTGACTGCAAACCTCCAGCTACAATCCAGAGAGTATCGAAACTCAAGAAGATCACGCAATGGGTGGAGTGATTGCTTGATAATCAGGCCGCGCTCAGCGCTCCACTGCGCGTGACTAAGTTAACGTACTACTTGTAAACAGTGAGAGCGCACCGATAGTATTTCAAAGGTCGGGATTGTTCGTGAACATACGTATACGCACGAGTTGACTTCGTAAGAAATCGTGTCCAAACTGGGCGCGGCCTCATAAATAATGTAAATAAATGCTTTTTTTCAGACATCTCACGTTTGCCTACCTGCCGGCACTGAACACCTGGCTGCTAACGCTGCCAGAGGCACTGTGCTGCGACTGGACCATGGGCACCGTGGCACTGGTGCACTCGTGGCGCGACCCGCGAAACCTTGCAACACTGGCACTGGCCACCACTCTCGTCGCTGGAGCCGTACACGCGCTCAGGACGCGATCTTCTGCCTTGTCTATGGTAAGTTCTCATCCAGACACATTGGCGGTAAACACTTGGCTGATGATGCTACCAGAGACACTCTACTGCAACTGGACTATGGTATGTATACCCCACTCTTCGCTGGAGCCGTCTATCATAAGATCATTTACCACCGCACTGCCATCCGCCACATTAGGCGAACGTGATGGGCTAGGGCCTACATACTCCTCATTGTAAGAGGAGACCAGACCCCGCATTGGGTCATTAATGGGTTACAGACACCTTATATTTGCCTACCTGCCAGCATTGAACACCTGGCTGGCACCCAGATTTCCATGCCAAACTATTGGGGCCATTGTAAGTCTGCAGTAGGTACGGTTTATATTTCTTGGCTACATAATATGGAGAGGATTATTAAATTAACATTTGTTCAAAAATATCTTCCGCGTTTTCAGGGGCTAGCATTGCTAGTGCTGCCATTCCTGCCAGCATCGAACCTGTTCTTCCCTGTTGGCTTCGTGGTTGCGGAGCGGGTGCTGTACATGCCATCCATGGGCTGGTGCCTGCTGGTGGCACATGGCTGGCGACTGGTGGCTAAGAGACGGGCCAAGCTGGCCGCCGCTGCCCTCGTCTTCCTACTGCTGGCCTTCAGTGCCAAGACGTACGTCAGGAACTGGGATTGGAAGACTGAATACTCGATCTTCGCATCGGGTTTAAAGGTTTGTATGAAGCTTTAGCTTGTAATGAAGCACCGGTGTATTAACAATGGGTTACAGGTTAATAATGCCTTAAATTCTAATGCAAATAAATAAATCCCTTTTTGGGTAAACTCTTCCACTGTTTAAATCTTATAAAGATTGAAGCTTCAACATAAAACAACTCAAAGAAAATTGTTCTTGGTTCATCAGCCAAAAAAACTGAAGAACCAAGTACAAATTAGCACCGATTAATGCCTTTATTGTTTAAAATATTATGAATTTTCTTCCAGGTGAATCGCAACAATGCAAAACTGTACAATAACGTAGGCCACGCCTTAGAGGCGGAAGGCAAGTACGCCGAAGCCCTAGAATTCTTCAACACCGCCGTGAGCGTGCAACCTGATGACGTAGGCGCCCACATCAACGTAGGCAGGACCTACAACCACCTCGGGAAATACCAAGAAGCCGAAGAGGCCTACGTCAAAGCCAAATCTCTCCTACCAAAGGCTAAACCGGGGGAGTCTTACCAAGCGAGAATAGCTCCCAACCATCTCAATGTATTCCTGAACCTTGCGAACCTTATATCCAAAAATGCCACCAGACTGGAAGAAGCAGATATGCTCTACAGACAGGCTATTAGCATGAGAGCTGATTATACTCAAGCGTATATTAATAGAGGAGATATTTTAATCAAATTAAATAGGACTAAAGAAGCCCAGGAAGTGTACGAAAGAGCCTTATTGTATGACAGCGGAAATCCTGACATATACTACAATGTAAGTAATCTCGGTAGCTTAAGAAATATCTTAGCGGTAAATTACACTTTATGGTGCAGACAAAATAAGGCATTAGAACAGATCAGAAATTTTTACTTTTTTCATGTATTAATGAAACTTTAACTGCAATTGTTGTTTTAATGACTGTAAATCTCAGTTGTTGGTGACTGGCTGACTGACAGCTGAGTAAATCTCGGTCTGGATCGACACCAACTTTTAGGTGTAGACCAACTGATATGATAACTTGGAATACGTTCGTGCGGTAACGCGATCGCATAAAAAAGTAAATAAACAGGCTAGTGGTTGAGTTTCATGATCGCGCGATACCGCACGATAAAAGATTACACTAAACAAGCAAGACAAATTACATTAGATACGCGGAATGTCGCTGTCATGTGAATGCATCAATGAAATGAACCACACATTACTCTGTTAACACAACCAAATCTCCCAATGAAATCTCTATTAATGATAACAAATTTCCAACCACTCCAGCTGGGCGTAGTGTTGCTAGAGCAAGGCAAGGCGTCCCAGGCGCTCGCGTACCTGGACAAGGCGCTGGAGCTGGAGCCCGAGCACGAGCAGGCGCTGCTCAACTCCGCCATCCTGCTGCAGGAGCTGGGCGCCGCCGACCTCAGGCACCTCGCGCGGCAACGGCTGCTCAAGCTGCTGGATAAGGATGGTGAGTGACCCTGGACTACAGCAAAACGTGGGCAGAAGATAATAATTGGCAATAGGGACGATGAATCTGCAGCATATCGCTTGGCCCATTGAGGCTTCTAGACAAAAAGTGGATGCTTCTGCTCCACAATCTAGGTCAACATAACAACTGACGCTGCTAAACAGGAATAGTGAGCGGTTCTGATCCAAGTTGTGGATCAGAAGAAAGTGAAAGAAACTATTGCAAAAAGTATTGTTGACGTCCTAAGTTAAGTTTGGCATCCCACATGGAAACGCCTACTCAAACTGCTAAAATCAGCTGCCTAATTCTCGTAATATTAAGCGTTCTTTTAAATGATTTTTTATTAACCAGGACTATAACAGCCAGACTAAACACAGACCGACATGACAGTCTTTTGCATAATCTTAAAGAAATGCATCAACAAATCGCACATTCAATAGTATAAAACTTTTGGAATATCAAATTTCATCAATCTCATTCACAAACAAATCACACAATCAACATCTTGAAACACTTGAAATTTCTAATTGTATCATTCTCAATTACAGCGACGAACGAGCGTGTACACTTCAACCTGGGCATGGTGTGTATGGACGAAGGTGATGCCGAGTGCGCAGAACGCTGGTTCAGGGCCGCGGTCCACCTCAAACCTGACTTCAGGTCCGCGCTGTTCAACCTGGCTCTCCTTCTAGCGGACAGACGGAGGCCGTTGGAAGCGGCGCCGTTTCTGAAGCAGTTGGTCAGACACCACCCGGACCATGTGAAGGCCCTGGTGCTGCTGGGGGATATCTACATCAATTCCGTGAAGGACTTGGACGCGGCTGAGAGCGTGAGTTTTTTGGATGTTTTTTACTTTGATTTTTCACATTAAGGTATATTTGTATACTCCTACGTAACATTGTCTTGTTTGTCATATTTAGACGATTTTAATTTTTGGTAACTGCTGCTAACTTGTATATAACCCACGATATGCCTTAAGCAACACTAACAAAGTGTAGGCAAAACTTACCTTTTGAAGGTCCAAGGATCTACTGCTGGATATTATTATACAATTTCTGTAAGCACTTATTCATCGCCACAAATAGGCATGAGTCGTCTGAATCCAACTTCCTCTGGTTTTAGGTCATAAGTCATCTGGTGAGATGGTATAATTATATTTCTTCCAGAATGTGGTTCGACGCCCCACGCGCGTCTACACGACATCACGCAATATACAATATACGTACGAACCGTATCCTACAAACCCACTAAGATAAAGGAACAGCTGATGCCACTCATCAGTGAGTCAATGCCAACTCAATCGAGTATACTTTTTGATATTCCATTCCAGTGCTACCGGCGCATCCTAGAGCTGGAAGCAGACAACGTGCAGGCCCTCCACAACCTGTGCGTGGTGGCGGTGGAGCGCGGCCAGCTGGCGTCCGCGGAGCAGTGCCTGGCGCGCGCCGCCGCCCTCGCGCCGCACGAGCACTACATCCAGCGGCACCTGGCGGTCGTGCGCGCCAGGCGAGCCGCGCAGTCCGCCACCGACACACCCACCGCCCCGCCGGCCGAAGACCCCGAGGTGCGAGCGAGATGGAACTACATCCCGCAGCAACCCCCCGACCCGCACGAAAGTGACGTCTCGTAACCGGTCCCACTCCAATGAAACGAGCGACACGACAGAAGTACGTATTCACGAAGTACCGGCTCAAATAACGATAAAATCGATACTCAATTTCTTTGTAAAGGCCCTTTCTCAATATTTCGCATAGTCCGCGGCATGATATGGAAGTCTGCTACTTTCATGCGGCCACCGCGGGCTCGCGACGCATTGTGAAGGGGCACTAACATATGAGGCAATAACAAGGACACGACCCACGAAACGGATGGCGAAAACTGTAACAAATACAGCCATAGAACTCCCGAACGAAGATTCAGAGTCTAGAGAGAGATTAAAAGTGAGGTGAAACTAGGTATATTCATAGGACAGAAAATCACACACACATACATGGGATACTACATTCGCTCATTTATGGGGTCATGAAAATTAATTCGAATGTTCAACACAAAATAAAATTTCTCGAGATCTAATAAATAGTCGTGTAACACGATATTCTAGGCTCTAGGCTACATCGTGTCCTATCAACAAGTGAATTGTTTGGGTAACTTACCTTTATGTAGGATATGGGTCAACATAAAATTGTAATAAAAAATACGGAAAAGACTTATGCAAGTGGGCTCTAATAAGGCAACATACTTGTGTATTTTATAGTTCTAACAAATTAAATGTTTTATTGTTTATCTTTTCGTTGCGCCATAACAATCAGGATATTTGCTTGTCTCCCATTTAAGTCTTTATTTTGTATTGTCACACATAGAACTAAATAATTGTGGTAAAAATATAACGTTTCCCTCTTATAACTACCTTAGGTTTCCCTTTGTATGATAATGTTTAAAACGGGACAATAAACTAAGCGATTGGGCAAATTTTATTCTAACATAATTTGCTGCTCATTTGTAACTGTTGGTGTATTTTTTCTCAAAGACAAACTGAACATAATAAAAAAACTCGAGCAATAGCATACTAGAAATATCCATTATTTCTAGCATAAAAGGTTTTATTAAAAGGAATGTCTGCTTTTTAACCATAAAAAGATGCTTTCAATTATCTTATGGTGTGAATATTTTCGGATATCGCCATGATTATCACTTTCTGTCCATCAAAGAAGGTGGGTATCATTCTTTATCTTAACAAAATGCAAGTTGAAATTGTGTAATTTTTTCCCCACATCGTGACATCATAATATTTTCTTTATAAGTTTTTACTTACACGCTCTTTCGTCGAAGTGACGAATGGTTTTCACAGAACTGTCTCTATTTTCCTATTACTTGAAAAAAATATGTCAGAGACTTCATTTACATGCAGCAGTCCGTGATATTAGTTATCATCAGAATAAGACAAAATAATACTATTGTGCATATTGTATTATTAATGTAGAACTATTTGAAAGAGCTTTCTTCTTTAGTCCGTATATATATATTAATACTCAGTGTGTACTTATTTATAAACTGAAGTAGTGTTACAAAACGAACTCAGTGAAGTGTTATTTAATCTAGTCTAGCCACAGTGCAGTGTTATTTTGAGATATAATAATAAGTTTTATTTTAAATGGTTGTAATGTAAAATTTAAACATTGAATTTTTTTTTCATTAACACGTTATTACCCTTGCTTTTAGTCACTGAGCGTAAAGTGCCATGCATAATAGTGCAACTCTACAATAACAAAACTTAATTAGAAATAAAATATTTGTACATAACAGTCGATAGCGTAATCTTGTTAAAAGTATATTTTTGATTCTGAGGAACATAGATCTATATTATTCGGAATTTCATTTTCCCATCGTTAGTTCATTCCACTTCATGTATTCGCTGTTGGCCCTTTTAGGTTCAAATGTCAGAAATGACAACAATTTAGATTGGTATTTGTTCATATGAACACCTTATCTTATGGTTTTAATCGCTTTATCATTATTCTTTTATTGATCTACTGCTAGGAACGCTCTTACTTAAGTATCTCATAAGGTCATTAACCTTGTGATACTGCCTTAAGTTTTATTATATTAAAGTAAACAGTTTCTTTTTGTCTATCTTTAGCTGATTAGCCTTAATTTGTCTTTAATTTAAACATATTAAAAGGTTATACGAGATTGTATATAAGATCAAGTTGAATCGCCAAACAATTGTGAATAAATAAATACTTTTGTTACATAATTATTTGGTTTACAATAAAAAATATCTAAATGTCTCAAAAGCATTATGTATGTAATCGCTGCTGGTACAACCCGAGACGCAGTATTGTACTAGATTGTGAGTATGGTTAAAATTATGTAATAGACATATTATATTTATAATTATTTTAAGATTGATTTCTTAACTAAATGTTATACTGTAAAAAGGAAAGTGATCGACCGTTATTAGATGTAGATGTGAAAATGTAACGTTGTTAATGTTTTAAGATAAAAAAGTAACTTTTGTAAAAACAGAATTTTTTACAATGTCTTGAAACATTTCTGAAGAGAACTCTATGTGAGTTGGTGAACTCGTAAGGACCCCGATATTATAACTTTTTGTCGTCAAAACATTTATTTTTATAAAATAAATGATGTTTCAAATAATAACTGGTTTATTTTTTATTTACCCTTGTAAAAAAATATAACACGACACAACATTCCAAAGGACTTAGATACGATGTTTGTCACTGCAGAACCATGCTTTCATAATTATTTTCCATAAATATAAAAACTTCCGCCTCTCGTCTTATTATGACTACACTCACAGGTATCCTGAATAATGTAATTTCCAATTTGGCGCAATTGAGTCATGACCGCTCTCTAGGCATTCTCTCTATGATAGAATGTTTCGAGATTGTTTCGTAACCGTTGTTTTTAGTCTTTGTCTAGGTGATAGAGCAATAGTAGCTCGCCCGGAGCGCGGAGGTACCTTACAGCCAGTGTCTCAACCCATCGTTAAACAGCATGTTCTACATGTCTTGGGTGGCCAGCGATACTTTGAGGCAAACATGTTAGTTAAGATCAGGTAGCCTGCATTTGGTACTTAATTACTATTAAAAAAATGCAGTTCACTATCTTTTGACTGCCGTAGGCCGTAGGCGACAACGGGAAATCGTGCCATGCATGTCGGGATATCACGACATGAACACGTCAAGTAATTTTTGGAGTTTTAAGCCGTAGGTAATACATTCATTTACTATTGATTATTTTATACCAATAGTGACGTTACCTAATCTTAGTATAAATTATGTTTCGTATATTTACGTTGTTATTATTTATTTCTGTTTATTTTCGTCATGATGTCTCATGGCGTGTGAATGTTTCACTCTCGTTGTGGTGTTCAAAAGGTCAATAAGTAAAATTTCTCAAAAAAACTCAAACTAACCAAGAAGAAGCGTAGAAGTAAGTCTTCTACGCTTCTTCAGATTTTAATTCATATTATTAAGGAAAATAAAAGAACAATCAGTGTAAAATAATCACTATATTGTTTTGTACAGATCACAAATTCAAAACAATATTGCTAGCTTTACACAATGACCTTATAATTACTCCCGCTCATTACAACCACTAGTTATCGTTAACATACATGCATGAAACTGCTTCTGTAGAATTGAGAAGACAATAATAGTTCGGTTGCGGTAAGATATTCCATTATGCTGATTCTATACAGCTGTCAAACGATTGACCATCAAGGTATTTTTGTCGATGTAAACAGAACTAGTCAAGAGAGATTTTAAATTTGGCCAGTCTGATACTGAAATGATTCGAACTGTATCGTAAGTTCAATTTTAACAAAATCTATTAGTTGTCAAGAACTTTCCTATGGATCAAAACATATGAGCACGAAAAGCTTTCTAGTTTATTGTTAATCACTTTATATCAATGTTTAAAGTAAATATGTTTTATCCCTATTATTTTATTCTATTTCATTTCATTCTCGTTGACTCGTTTCACTAAGTTTAAAGTGCTGCAAACAAAACTGTTATTTTCTGAATAAGTAGAATAATTTGATCAAAGCCGGACATCTGTTTAGCACCAGCATTACATTTTTTTAGTGGAATAAATCATTATTTTGTATTAAATAAGCAGATACAATCCGGCGTTTCTGAATAAACGGCTATTTGTATCATTCCTTGGTTCACTTCTTATATTAATATACAATTTGTTCATATTTGTTTCTAGACAAACTATTTCTTGACAGACCAATTTGTCTGTTAGATGTAAATGTGTCAAACCCTGCGAAAATAAGGCATTAATCTACTAATTTAAACAAAAAGCAAAATCAATTTTTATTTTTTATCCATTATTCTTATAAGAACTGAACCAAAGGAAGGCAACTACAAACAATTACAAATATTATGTACACAAATAGATACTCATAGTATCAACACAGTCCAACATTTCCCAAATGTAACATTACGTAATGTAACTACATTCAAAAAACATTGTACTAATCGCTTTAAGTACTATCACGGCTTACAGTCTATTTGTGTGTACGATCCTCTTAAAAGTACACAAAAATACTTAAGATAGATTCTCTCCATTAATCGCAAATAAAATTTTACAGAATTTTTACATTTTGCAAACAAAATTCAACCATAACAAAACTAAAAATAATAATATGATAAAGAAATATAATTTAACTAGGTAACTAATTAACTATGTACAATATTCGACACAAGTAATAAAATAATTGAATCAATCACTCGTCGATGTCCGATACTATTTATCTAAAAAAGGGTTTCTCAAAGTTTATTTCAGGTGATGATATTTAATTAATGGCTGTTAAGATAACTCATAATTATTGTAGCTGTATCTGATGACTAATTATTGTGGCTGTATCTGTACATGAAACCATTGATACTTAGATGATTTGCAATCAAAATTTAGTAAAAATGCTCCTAAAATATACGTCTTTGTAATTAAATGTCATTATGTCTATTACGTTGAATGTATGATGGGGGTATATTCAACTAAGTTTGAGAAACCCTGACCTAAAGTAACACATCATGTCGTTATGACTAATAATGACAAAACATTATGTTTGATTTTATCTTGCTTTAAACTTGAAAATATAAGGCCCCACCTATCAATTTGACTTAATTATGTTATTCAAGAAAGGATGTTCAAAAAATAGGAAGACTTTAGTCAAAATATTCATTATTTAATTGGAGGTTTACCTTTACAGTGAAATCTTTCATTTTTCTGGAAAATAAGTTTAGATTCTAAATTTTTCACACCAATAACGTGGATCTACGTTATTATTTGATGGTTTAACAGTGTAGTCCTAAATTTCCTAATAATTGATCTTTTAATCTTAAAATGATAATTTCTTCACCACTGATGTTCACTGAGCGCTTATCCATACCAAATTGCTTTCTATGGGCAAACGCTTAACGAAGCCGAATGAAAGTGATCCGTTTATTTTAATATTTTTTGATTGCAACATACGATACTGGTACATAGCTTGGTAAATGTATGAAATTCCTGAACTAATAAAATTAAAATAAAAAGGTCCCTTAATCCTTTTATAAACTGTACATCAATTCCTTAAGTTGGAATCGGCAATCTAACTTTTTCGTTTGTCATATTTTGAGATCAAAATTATTGGTATTTTAAACACGATTCAGCTAATTGGTAGATGTAATAATGCTAATTGAGAGCATCCCTCAATAGAAATTCTTACATAGTCTAAAGTTTAAGAATAATGCAGTTAAGAAAAAAATATACTGATATTTTTCTGAGGTTTATCTGTTGTAAAGATTTTGCGATCGTCAACCAACATAATATTCATTCTGATTATTTGTTTGCTAAAAGACAGACATCTAAATCAGACAGCTACAACACCCTTTTCGTTTCACTTACAATAAACTATACCTAATTAGCAATGGTTTGATACAATAGCTAAAATATCCGAAAAAACATAATAGAACAGGGTATGTCACAAAAATAGATGTCTAATGGTGTGTAAAATTATTCTATCACAGTTGTAATCAAATACTACATGTTAGCGGCCTCGATTTATTTACAATCCTATTTCATGCCGTTACTAGTACCAATAAGGTACCAATCTTAGCTTAAAATAAACAAGTGGTTCCTGAAATAATCTGACATCTGATTTCAGCATTACACAAATTTAAATATTCACTGAATATAAACACAAAAAACAGAGGGATTAAATTTTGTAGTAAAATCTTATGTATTCATGTAAGTGAACGACGACTTTTTCGAGTTAAACGTCTAAAACACAAAAACACTAATAACACCAGTGGCACCGGCAGTGCGGTTCAACACGTCACCTATATTGCACACTAAGCAAGTTATAAACATAAACGTAATATCTAACAAATATACTTATAAAGTCACGTGATCTCGAAACTTCGGCACACAAAAAGATATGAAGAAACTATGAAACTTTTATACAGTCAGAGTAGCAATTTGCATTAAATAGAACTCAAATACAATCTGAGCTGTTGCTTACGATGATACCATATGTACTTCAAAAAACCAATTCTTTATATTATAATTTTGTTAATTCATGTTAACACAATGACATGTCAATCGACGGTATTTAATCACACATCTTGTTTTAAGAACTAGCATCAGAACTACACAAATAAGTTGCCATATTGCAACATTCTTTTTAAAGCAGCCAATTTTAATTCAAAACGAATCCCTGATGGAGTATATGAATGAATTCAACATGTTTCATTGATCGCTCGAAGACAGGGAGAAGCTGTTTGAATGATGAATAAAAAATTTTTCAAAGGCAGGACAAGTATTATTACATTATAAGAGATGAATAAAAAATTAAAATGGAGTCTTATAGTATGGTTATGGTAAGTAAGTAACACACTGGTAATAACATAACAACAAATATCAGAAACCAATGTGGGCTAGGATAACCTTCATACCTCCCCGTGTTAGAGGGGAAATTAGTGGCCAACATGGGACTAAAAAAGGATTACTACCTGGCAATGTAGAGAAACCGGTCAGGCTTCAAGTTGTCAGTTGTACCCTGTACGGATGGAACAACCACAGAATCACACTATGCAACACTCACAGTCTATTCAGCACTAACACTATTGCCGTCTGCACTCTCACTTGTACAAGTGAGGGTGCGAGGGAGACGAAGAGAACTCCTCCTCCTCCTCCTCCTCTTCTATGTCTTGAGCCGCCTGCTGCTGGGTCACGAGGGCCATCGGACCCTTCTTGTATGCTGTCATCTCCTACAATGCAAGACAATGTGCTATTTGTACTGGTAACCGAAAATAAACTGGAATATGCTGGGTATATGAAGGTTGTCGAACTTGTCGAAAACCTTAGCAAAAACCACCGTACTCAGAGTCATTCATTAACGTTAATGGTTCATTAGGACAATAAAGATGACTCTTATGTCAATACGAATAAGGACGATTTTATTTGTTTGTTAATGAACATTACGTTAAATGACGTCTCTGAGTATGACTCTATGTGAATAAAGATTTAAGCCATGATTTGTTTCAAAATTAGTTTATCAGCTGCTGTGTCAATTTGTGTATTGATTGTTTTATGTATTGATTTTATTTATTTATCTATTGTTATCTGTAATGTTACCTTTTATCCACAATAAAGAAAATATGAATATAAATATGATTTCAACAGTGATAAAGTTACTCAACTATATTGCTTCTATATTGCTTCTAATCTAACCGCCTATGTTTTGGACACGCCAGACGGGTTACCAGCAATACTAATAAATTTACATGAAAATGTGTAATTTGAGTATTTCCTTTGGTTTTTTATTACTCATTTAAATACTTTTCATTTGTCTTAGTAAAAAATCTCGGCACTAATATGTATTGAAAAAAGTTTTAAAATTTAAAAATAACTAATGGTTAATAGAAATTAGTCTTAGAATTAAATTACCATTTGTTTTTCATACTTTAAGATTATATGTCTGCCTTATTTTTAAATCAAAATTTTAAAATAAAAAGACACGGTAAGTTCCTTTACCAAATAAGATAAGTAAAAAAACTGACAAAAAAATTCTCGATATACCCTCGCCCAAGTCCTGCCTGTGGGTCTGTGGCCTTCAAAAATATTAAAAGAACAGAAAGAAGTAACCACTCACCCTATCATATCTCGCCTTGTCCTGTTCGGAGAGGGCCTCGTACTTAGACTTGACTGCAGGGTCGGCGGCGGCCCAGCGCCTGCCGAGCTCCTTGGCGATGTCGCCCATCGAGTACTCCGGGAAGCTGGCCTTCACCTTCGAGCGCTCGTCGTTGCAGAACCAGAAGAACGCTGACCTGTTCACGGGTTTGACAATATTTATAAATAACGCTTCACACTCATAGCCCCACACTAGGATTCCCTGTGTCGTGGGCGCCATGGACACACACAAGACAACAACACATACACCCAGACCAGAAACAGAAATTTAAACTCAGCGTTCATATCTCTGCTCT